>BSBN01000836.1:2827500-4027500 GCA_027924645.1 Cunninghamia lanceolata | reverse complement strand
CAGACCTCCACACTATGTACAAACTGAGATGACACATCACAAGGACATCCCAAACACTCCTTCCAATCCGTAGAGTCTGACAATGCACCTTTGGATCTCATCGGACCTTTTTGTAACACTCTGTCCCTCCGGAGCATCTCCCGGAATCGGTTCTACTTGACTGATCACAACTTTTTCATATCTTCATGCGGACCTTTGAAATCTTAACTGGATCATCTCAAGACTCATATCTACAAACCCTTTAATCCATATCCTCTGATCCTCAACCTATTGAGTACATTTGCCTTCTTCTCATCACTGTTCTTCACTATTCCTGATTGAGACTAATTTTCTCAATATCCTCAGTACATAGCTCATCCAATCCTTCTTACCAATGTAATATGAGTATGTTGACATCAATGACAACACTGGTTAACCTCATACTTGCAACAATCTCCCCCTTTGTCATTGATGGCAACATATGATGTGAAAAACTATCAAGACAAGAACTTCTCTTTTCTGTCACAGCTCCCCTTATCAGCAACAACTCTTCACATGTCTTCTCTTCCTTTACTACTCCCCCTTTGATCATCAACCACTTGTTTTTCACATGCCTTCTCTCCCCCTTTGACATCAATGGCAAAGGGCTCATACTTGCACTTGTAACACATCAGAATCATACCAGCTGCTCCCCCTTAGTAGCAGCTCCCCATCATCAATCTGGATCACAAGATATGACTGTGATATCCACCGGACTGATGCACATCAGTGCATCCTAGTTCATCACTGGAGGGGCCATGACCCCTAACTTCTCCCCGAGATACTCAAAAGAGTCTTTGGGAAGAGGTTTAGTACAAATATCTGCAAGCTGATCCTTGGAGGGCACATACTCCAATTTGACTTCACCCTTGTTCACTTGTTCTCTCAAAAAGTGAAATTTGATAGATATATGCTTGGTCTTAGAATGCAACACCAGATTCTTGGAAATATTTATTGCACTTGAATTATCACAGAAAATTGTGATAGGCTCCTCATATTCTACTTTCATGTCTCTTAACATCTACTTCATCCATAGGATTTGAGTGCAGCTGCCTGCTGTTGCAATATATTCTGCTTCAGTTGTAGACAGAGATATTGCCTCTTGTTTCTTGCTTAGCCAAGAAACCAATCTCTTTCCCAAGAAGAATGCTCCACCACTGGTGCTCTTCCGGTCATCCACATCTCCTGCCCAATCTGCATCTGTATATGCATGAAGAGAGAAATCCTGATCTCTAGGATACCATAGGCCATACTCAACTGTCCCCTTTGGATATCTAAAAATCCTCTTGATTGCCATAACATGAGATTCTCTAGGGTCAGCTTGAAATCTTGCCACAAGACCAACAACCTGCATTATATCTGGTCTAGTCTGAGTGAGATACAATAATCCTCCAATCATTGATCTGTACTTGGTCTGATCTATCTTAGGAGAGTCATCATCTTTGCTCAACTTACATCCGGTTGCCATAGGAGTGTTCATTGGCTTTGAATCTTCTATTCCAAATTTCCTCAACAATTCTTTCACATATTTGGTTTGAGAGATAAAGATACCTTTCTTTGTCTGAGTAATTTGCAAACCCAAGAAGAAATTTATTTCACCAAGCATTGACATTTCAAACTCACTTTTCATTCGATTTGCAAAGGTTTTACACAAACTATCTCTTCCTCCAAAAATGATATCATCAACAAATACTTCAACAATCAAGATGTTTTCATTATCTATTTGGAAATATAGATTACTGTCAGCAGTACCTTTGTTGAAACCAATCTGCACAAGATGCTTATCCAACCTTTCATACCATGCTCTTGGGGCTTGCCTCAATCCATACAGTGCTTTCTTCAACTTGCAGACCATATCATCATGATTAGACAATTGAAATCCATCCGGTTGTTCAATGTATACTTCTTCCTCCAAATCACCATTTAGGAAGGCAGACTTGACATCCATTTGATATACCTTGAAGTCTTTGAAGGTAGCATATGCAAGAAATAATCTGACTGCTTCAATTCTTGCTACCGGAGCAAAGGTTTCTTCAAAATCAATTCCTTCTATTTGAGAGTAGCCTTTGCAGACCAATCTGGCTTTGTTTCTGATTACTTCACCAACCTCATTTAGTTTGTTCCGGAAGACCCATTTGGTTCCAATCACATTCTTGTTTCTAGGTCTGGGAACAAGATCCCAAGTGTGATTTTTCTCAATTTGCATCAACTCTTCCTCCATTGCTTTGGTCCAATTTTCATCATTGCAAGCTTCATTTATTGTCTTAGGTTCAATCTTTGAAATCAAACAGTATTCATTTGAATTTTGAGCAATTCTCCTCTTTGTTTGTACCCCTTTGCTTTTGTCACCTATGATATGATCTTCAGAGTGATTTAGAGTTACATACCTTGGAACTTTGGGAGTCTCTTGCACTGTTGTTTCTTGATCAGGTTCATTTAGACAAACCTCTTCTTCCTGATTTACCGGATCAGTCTGAATCTAACTTTCAGGAAGGGATTGAGTTCCTTGAACCAGAACACCATCTTGATCATCTTCATCATATTCATAAAACCTTGAGGGCTTCTCAATTCCTTCATGAACCTTCACATTTGTACTTTCTATCATCTTTCTTAGTCTCTTATTGTAACATCGGTATGCTTTGCTTTGAGTGGAGTAACCCAAGAAAATTCCTTCATCACTTCTAGCATCAAACTTTCCTAGATCTTCATCTCTTTTGATGTAACACTTGCTACCAAATACTCTGAAATATCTCACAGTAGGAGTTATACCAAACCAAAGTTCATAAGGAGTCTTACCACTATTGCTTCTGATTTGAACTCGGTTGAGAGTGTAGACTGCAGTGCTGACAGCTTCTCTCCAAAACATCTGAGGAACATTTGCTTCCATCATCATTGTCCTGGAAGCTTCCTGGATGGTCCGGTTCTTTCTCTCAACTACTCCATTTTGCTGTGGAGTCCTAGGAGCAGACAACTGTCTCTTTATGCCATGCTTCTCACAAAAGTCTATGAATTCACCGGATGTGAATTCACCACCTCTATCAGACCTTAGACACTTCAGTTTCAATTCGGTTTGATTCTCTACCATAGCCTTGAAGATTTTGAACTTCTCAAAGGCTTTTGATTTCCTTTTTAGAAAGGTAACCCACATCATCCGGGAATGATCATCAATCAGTAACATGAAATATCTATCACCTTGCATACTCTTGATTCTTGTCGGACCACATAGATCAGTATGAACTAATTCCAATAATCCGGTAGAGGACTGATCTTTGCTTTTGAAGGAGACTCTACTCTATTTACCTAGATGACATTCTTTGCACAAACTATTTGTAGGTTTCACCAATTTTGGAAGATCTCTTACAGCCTGAATATTGCTTATCTTGATGATGTTATCAAAATTTACATGACACATCCTTCTATGCCATAACCAACTCTGATCAATTTGAACAAGCAGACAACTTTTATTTGAACCAACCAGATGGAAGATATTACCTTTTGTTTGAGTACCAGATGCAATCTCAGTTCCAGAGCTTTCAAAGATCCTGCATCTTCCATTTTTGAACCGGAGATCATAACCTTTGTCTACTAACTGTCCAACACTGAGAAGATTGTGCTTCAATCCTTCAACATACAGTACATTACCAGTTTTGCTCTTTCCATCAAAAGAAATAGTTCCCCTACCTCTGATTCTACCTGCAGAATTTTCACCAAACTTTACCATTCCTCCTTCATACCTTTCCAAATCTAAGAACTTGTTCTTGTCACCTGTCATGTGGTGAGAGCATCCACTATCAATAACCCAATCATCCTTTTCTTCAACTTGGGCAGCCAAAGCTCTTTCTACAACCTTATGATTGATAGATTCAGAGGATATTGGTTCTTCTTCCTTGATGGCAATAAACACCCATTCATTTCTGGATTTGTCTCCTATCTCTAATTCATCATCCGTTACTCCTTTCATTATTAGCTTCTTCATGAACATAATAACAGTTCTTTTGGAACCTTTGTCTGTTAGAGTTTGACCTTGCAGATCTTTCCGGACATCTTGAAGCAAAATGACCAATCTTATTGTAGTTGAAGCACTTAAAAGGTAACTTTCCTTCATACTTACCGGATCCTCTTGGCAATCTCTTTGCAATGAGGGCTTCAAGATGAGCTGTTTCTGCTTCTTCCTCTTCCATGTCTTTCCTAGCTTGATCATACCATGACAGTTTCCTTGAAGAGTTTTCTCCCGGATCAAATCTTTGTTTGCCTTTCACATAGGCACTAGCTTTGAATGCAGATTCAGTCTTGGGAGGATCATCTCCAAACTCAGTCATTTCAAATGCAGCCAGTTTTCCAGCCAATTGCTCTCTTGTGACAGCTGCATGGGCTCTGAATTCATCAATGGCAGCAACCTTGATCTTGTAGGCAACAGGAAGGGATCTGAGAATTTTGCAAACAATCTCATTTTCATCCAGAACTCCACCAGCATTCCTGATTCCACACACCAGCTCATTTAGTCTTGGCATAAAGGTAGTGATATTTTCATCATCTCTCATCTTCAATCTTTCAAATTTCCCTTTGAGACTTTGCAACCTTGCACTCTTAACAAACTCATCTCCTTCATGCAGAAGTTCCAGTTTAACCCAGATCTCATATGCAGTTGGTAGGTCAATAACATTTGAGAGTTCTGAGTCAGTCAATGCGCTTAGAAGAGCCTCTTTGGTCCGCAAATTATTTTCAGCATCTGTGATTTTATTTAGTGTTGTCGGACCACCCTGTGGAGGAACATATGCTTTTGTGACCATGGACAAGTATGCTTTTCCCATACACTCCAAGTGACATTTCATGCGGCCTTTCCAGAGAGAGAAGTTGGTTCCATCAAACTTTGGACTATCCTTCTTGTATGACAACATCCTGGATCTCCTCAAGCGGTTAAGCTCCTTTCGGAGGAACTTAGCTCTAATACCAATTGCTAGATCTAGGGCACACAACTGAGAGGGGGGGTGAATCAGTTGTACAAAAACTTTCTACTACTTCAAACACTTGATTCTTCTTTGTTAGTTAATAGCATATTAGTTAACCATTCATGAAAGCATAATGCATAAACACAGGAGCAGATAAACATCAACACATTGGACATCAAGATTTTGACGTGGAAAACCCAGTTAAGGGAAAAACCACAGGGTGATTAACCCAAGGATTATTCTTTGTTAGAAGAATAAGAAAAATGAATGGCACATGCCAATTAGGGCTCACTGCCCGAGCACACTGCTCACAAGGAGGCACACTGCCTACAAAAGACACACTATCTACAAAGTGATAAGAATCACAAACTTGAACTGGAGATTGATATCTTTACCATGTCTGGATTAGTTCCATTTAAGCCTGAGATACTTCTGCTCTGCCCTTCGCTCTTTCGCTATGCTACACTCATCCGCTCCACACTTTGAAATGAACTCACAAACCTTTATTTATACAAGGCATCAACTTAGGAACAATCATCTAAGTCAGCAATCATCCACAAGAACATTCGCAAGTCGGCAATCATCCATAAGAACATTCGCAAGATGAATAACTCATCCGATCGGCCAGTTTGAACAAGAATATCTTCATCTGGATGAATATCTTCAATTTTGGGCTCTAACACTGATGCGGACCGACAACACAACCTTAACATGATCCAAGAACCTTCACAAGCTTGCCTGAGTGACCAGGTACATCCGCACTTCCTCTACTTGCTAGAATCTCTTCTCCTCTTCATCTGAAACTTTAAGAACATAGTCTATTGCGACTATCAAACTGAAATAGGTTCTTCCAGACCTCCACACTATGTACAAACCGAGATGACACATCACAAGGACATCCCAAACACTCCTTCCAATCCGCAGAGTCTGACAATGCACCTCTGGATCTCACAGGACCTTTTTGTAACACTCTGTCCCTTCAGAGCATCTCCCGGAACCGGTTCTACTTGACCAATCACAACTTTTTCATATCTTCATGCGGACCTCTGAAATCTTAACTGGATCATCTCAAGACTCATATCTACAAACCCTTTAATCCGCATCCTCTGATCCTCAACCTATTGAGTACATTTGCCTTCTTCTCATCACTGTTCTTCACTGTTCCTGATTGAGACTAATTTTCTCAATATCCTCAGTACATAGCTCATCCAATCCTTCTTACCAATGTAATATGAGTATGTTGACATCAATGACAACACTGGTTAACCTCATACTTGCAACAAAAATTACCTTGGTAAAAATGTATGTTAAAGGTTGATGCATAGAAAAAGCACACAAACTATTTGACACAATGCTCCAAGGAAACATGGTTACAAGAATGCCATGATGGTTGATTTACACAAAATATGATTTATTGAATTCGTTTTACAATTTTTTGAGAAAATATACTTGGCAAGAATAAAGCTAGTTTTAAGAATAATTCCTAGCTTCCTCTCTACCTCCACACCATAGTGGGAACATCTAGGGTAATTGTAATCCTTATGAAACATTCAAGTAGGATATTTAGTGGAATGCCAAGGTAACTTTTGAGAACACTCCTACCAAACATTGACCATACATATCATAAGGATAGCTTGATTATACAATTGATATCATTGACACATGAAAGCAATAGTACCTTAATAATGCATTAAATCCTAGAACTTATGCTCCATAACCGCTGCCATTGTTATTACTAGGTCTTTTAGATGAGTCTATTGATGTTGTAGAAAAATCACTTCACTTGGTGGAAGGTGTTGGAGAACCTTATATGAAGTTTTAGTGCTCTTTTGAAACTAAGATTAAAAAATGATAAATAAAGGGGGCTTTCAAGAACTTGTGGCAATGACATTTTTTACTCTAAATCTTGCAAAGCAATTTTCATGGATAACTTTCATTTGTAACCCTTGTATATTGAAATATATCTTTGAGGCCTCATGACAGAAGTATATACTACAAGTTTACAAGACATATGCTATTTCACTTATTGTTACAATTTTTTGAACCTTCGATGCCAGGGATGAGGTTGCTCCATTGATCACCTTTGTCATCATTCATCATCTTATACCTTAACTTTTATGAACTTGATCATGGTTTGAACATGAAAATCTCTAACATAATGGGGGTATTTCAACTTTTGATATAGGCAGTCTAAGCACATGTCACTCCTCTATTAGTTACGATATAAGGTATTGATAGTGGTCATTACATGAGATGGATGGTAACGCTTCTTGAAATTTATGATTTTTTCCTCCCAATATGGGGACATGTTGATGGTTATTGCTACATGGCATATTGGCACTATTCCTTTACATACATTTGGTGGAGTTTTATTAAAAATGATGTGGTTTTCAGAACTTCAAAGCTCATTGATAGATCCAAAGAAAATAATGAGATTAAGAACACCAGTGATAGGTTACTTGAAATCATTTCTAATCCAAATGATAAGAAGCTTGAAGATTGGAATAAAAATCTCCAATGGAAATAAAAGATTTGGAAACTAAAACACTTGAAGCTTAGTTGGATTATGAACTTGAGGAAATTGATGACGTTGATTCTACAATGCTAGAGCATTGAGATGGTGAAGATCTAGAAAGAATATGGGAACTACAAAATGATTTACATAAAATTAGGAATAAGTTGTCTAAAATCCTTAAAAAAGGTAGAGTAAAAACATGTTTATGAAATGTTTAACCAAATGTGTTAGAGAAATGTGCATCTATAGTCAAATCATGTCAAATGTTTGAGAAAATGCTACAACAACTATATGCCCATCAAAATTACGTGCTGAATCAATATTTAATTATAAAGTTCCTATTCTAATGTTTGAAATGAAATATTTTTGAAGGTTATTCACGGGAATCAATTATATTTTATTTCCAAAACATTTGTAAACCCATTAAAAGGTAGTTTAGCATTTATAGGTGGAAGGGAATATTTTCCTATAAAGTGTAAAGTTTGATTATAGTAAAGGGTATTGAATCTATGACAAATTATTGTAAGGGAAACTTGAAGAGAAGATTCTAAACTTCTGGATTCTAGAGAAATTAATAATTTCATTTTAGTTTCTTATGTCTTGCATGCAATTATCATTGCATCTTTTCTTATGTTAGATGCAACAACATTGAGGTATTTTCTTATGTTGGATGTCTTTTCTATTTACATGGGATCTTCCAATTAACTTTCCATGTTTGTTGTGAGTCCATTCATCTCCCTATTTCAAAACATTATTGTTTGTAGGTTTACCAAACTCTATTTTTCTATTTGTTGAATTTGCACATTCTTAAAACCCTACCTTTTTGCACACTTTTGTCAAAATCTAACTTTTATTTGGCTAATTACCATGTTGTTTATGTATTGTAATATTTTAATTTTTAGTTATTCCATAAAACCCTTGAAACCCCCTTATAAAGTGTACAATTATGTGTACTGTTGTATTTTTGGCTTTTAATAAAGGTAGCCTCACCATTTTGAGGAGGGGTTTTTGACCCTAATAAATCTTGGGATTTGATAGAGAAAATCCATTTACCAACAATCTCTTAAGGTGACTCTACTAAGGATTCTGATCTTGTCATATTGATAGTCCTTTCATAAATTTTAAAAATAAAAAAATATAAATATTCATGTATGATGATCCAACATAATGGTCCTTTATTTTTATAGCCTAACAACAATTGGTTAGACGTGGAACTTGAAGATATAATAACTAATTTAAGTAACCTTTCGTAGAGATACCAAAGGTCCAACCAATAATACCATCAAGTTTATAACACACTAAACAAAGAAGATGACCTCAGATATGATATTTGGAGAGAAGGTAACAAAAATTTGATTAGAGGATGATATCCTATCATTATTGGAAGAGTACTAGTCATTCCATCACCACCACAACAAAACCAACCTAACCAAGCATGACTAGCCCAAATAAATCAATAATAAACCTCCAAAATGGATGCAAAAAAGATATACAAGAGGTGATAGTAAACGAGGCATTCAAGATCCCTTATTTGATTTTCTAGAAGGGTCTAATTTTTCTTTATTATGTCTATAAATATCCCCTTGGGGGCTTTTCCCTCTTAAGGTTTAGCTCCTAGGTCCTTAAATTGTATTTAGAGCATCTTGTGTGTTAATTTTGACTCCCAATGAGAAAACCCTGAAGTCTTATGGCAAATAGGACCTAGGGGGTGCTATTTTAATGATCATTGAACAAAAATAGTAGGGTGGACTTGGACGCTAGCACCCTAGTCTTGCCCTATTTTGGGTCTACCCTAAATTTAAATGTTAGTTTTATGACCGTTATTTAGGTCCTATGTCGACATCTCAAGTTTGAATTACAAAATTCTTAGTGGGAATGTTTGTAGTTGCATATATAAGTGTGATTAGGTTTCATTTGCAAACTAAATGGACTTTATGCATACTTGTGATTATAGAGCATTCAAAATATTCATTGTGTTGCAGAGCAGAGCATTGTTATTGTGTTTGTATTTGCAGATTTGACTCCATCTCCTCATGGCATGAAGAGCATCTTCCTTCCATGAGATAGACACTTCAAGGTGATATCTATTGTGTTTTGATTTATTTATCATTTGGATTTTTGCCTCTATCCCACAGGGATACGCACTCTTATCTGACAACGGTGTTCAGAAGACTTGAATGTCTCTTTGGGGCTTGACCGAGGCAAGCCTCTAAACACCACAACCCCCTCCCACACTCCTTTGTGATTGCAGGTTACAGGTACTAGGTTTCATGGAGTGGAGTTGCAGAAAGGAGGTTACAGACATCAAGGATTCGAGATCTGACAAGTAGAGGACTCTGGTGAACATTTTGGGACTAGGGTGCTAGTCCCTGTGTCCTCCATTTTCCCTGAGGTAGAAATGGAAGATACAATGTAGATCAGTGTCAGAAGAAGATCTAGATTCTGTGACGAAGATTGTACCTTGGACTTGAGTCTTAGTCCCCGAGTCCCCAACTATTCTGCTTTCTAAACTTTAAAAAATAGTGAGTTAAATATCTTTGTCCTTCACCTTGGTCTGAAAGGATTTGCCGTAATTTGATAATTTGCTCACTATTTTGCATATTTGGGGTTTTAAGTGAAATTGAGCATTAAAGTGAGACATTGTTTGATACATCTAAACTTTTGAATCGTTCCAAGTGGAAACCTAACCTAATAGGTGATTGCTCCTACTAGTGGAGATTCAACTCGGTTGATATGCCCTTGAATGTTTGGTGAGAAGGGAGGATTTGCCTTTGAAACTTAAACCAAAACATCTCCACCCTTTTTCACCCTAAACATTTTGGTGAACCCATATTTTTTTGGACTTTTTGGCACCTTTCTAAGTGTTGTGTGATACATTTGCATTCATTCATCTTATTGCATTCGAAAAACTACAAAAAAATTAAAATTTTTTGAAAAATTTCAAAAAAATTTGCATCCTATGGTTTGCATTTTTACACTATTTGCATTAACTTAGTTCCATTATATTTAATTTCTAATTTTTGCATTAAATCTTAAATTTACTTTTCATCACACTTATTGCATTTGAAAAATTACAAAAAAATTAATTTTTTTGAAAAAATTGGCATCTTAGGCTTGCATTTTAGCATAATTTGAATTAATTGGCATTTAATTTCATCAAATTTATGTTATTTTAACTAGATCTGATTTAAATTATAGAAATTCATCATTTAGTATTCACTTGCATTGCATTTCCATGCTTAAATTGTCAAAACAATTGCTTGAAATTGTGCATTGTTCATAAAAACCTAGTTTTACATTAGCTAGGGTTTGTAGTCAAAATATTGTTTCAGATTTTACTACCCTCTTCAAACACTCATTAGGACTTATTTATAATTGTAGTGTTGCATCATAGTGGTTTCCTTTTAAAAATTTCATGTCTAGGGTTTAAAAACCTTGCATTTTCACTAGATTTGGCCTTATCGTCTCTCTAGATTTGCATTACAAGTGTGTTGTGAGGGATTTTTCTGCATTAATTTGCTATTATTAGGGATATTATTTTCTTACCCTCCTCAAATTCCTTACAACACCCTTTCTATTAGGCCTTTGCATTGAAAATTTGTGAAAAATTGCATATTTTAGCTATATTTTCACTAGGGTTTGACTTATCAACTCTCTAGATTGGCACTATAGGCGTGCTGTGATGGATTTTATGGAATTAGGTGACTGATATCACTATTATAATCTTCTTTCCATCACAAATTTCCTCACAACACCCCTTCTTTTACTCATTTGCATTGAAAATTGGTGAAAAATTGCATATTTTAGCACATTTTGACTTATCACCTCCTTAAACTTGGATCAAAAGCATGTTGTGAAAGATATTTCTACATCATTGGACTTTTATTAGGTATATTATTTTCTTTCCCTCTTGAAATGTTTCACAACACCTCTTCTCCTAGTGATTTGCATTGGAAAAAGTTGAAAAATCTAGCATTTTAGGTCATTTTCATACATAGTTTTGCATTCATACACCATGGATTCTTCTCATCATTCATGTTTGGAAGATTTATTTGAGTACATTATGAATTATGATAAATTTTATAAATTCACCGATAAACATCCTCAAGTCTTTCATCAAATAGCATACATCTATGGTATTGACATCACCGTAAGCATTACCTGTGATATCCTTCAAACAATAGCCTATTTTGAAATCTTCCTCACTATTGTGGGTGTGTTCCCTTGAATCTTGGAAAATCTCACTAATTTCATTTCTGAAAATAACCATGGGGAAATTAGTAGTGAAAACATCATTCCCTATTTCCCTTCATTTCATGACGACATAATGGACATTCTTTGTGAGACCTATGAGAATGATATAGTACTGGGTGGTTCATCTAATAAAGAGACTTGTCCCAACATAACCCCACTTAGTGAGGATATTTTGGCACAAGAAGAAGACATAATTGACACATTCCTTAACACTACTATACCATCCCTTCCTACTTCACCTAGCCAAGATGAAACATTGGATGATGCAGATTCCCTTTGTGAACACTTGCTTCAACTTGTTGAAACTAAAAATTTGCCAACTAATGTTCAAGAACTTCTCAATTACATCTTAAACAAAGAAAAAGATCATGCATCTTTACCTAACCCTTCACATACCTTGGAAAACAATGAAATTTCACATGATATTGAAGAGCAAACTATCGCTCAAACCCAAGGTATTCCAAAACCCTATATATGGACCGAAATGGGCACTTTTCAGGTTCCAACAACCTTAATCAACTGGAAAAAGAATTGAAAAAGCTCCTACATCACCACATTTAACTGACACAGAAAACCATGATATCCCCTCTCTACCATCATTAATAAACACATTTCCTACAAGGATACCCTAACAAGCTCATGAAACTATGGAAGAGAGAAGAAGAGATAAAGCCTTAACCATTAAAGTAAAGATCAATATTCGTGACAACTGCTAGCCCGGTTGTCCTTGCAGGTAAGTATTTCTAACCCTTTACCTCCATGTTGTGTTTCCCCCGTGATGTGTTATGTGTTGTTTAGGCCTCCTGGGACGAGCCTTGATTCTCTTGTAAGGTCAAGGATACCAGAAGACCGCCTTTGTTGTGACCTTCTTCTATTTGTATCACCATTCTTCTACATTGCTTCTCCTCTATTTTCATTGTTGTGTGTTGTGTCTTATGGACATAGCGTTGCGGTTGGTGACTTAGGGGCACCCTCCTACGTGACTGTCCCAAAGGCACTTGTTTCTCCTCTCTTGATTTATTGTTTATCTTCCTCTAGTGGTTCTATCTAGCTGGCGGATGATAAAAAACATATTATATTGATGCGGACCTAGCGTCCCTTCGGTGAGAAATAAAAAAAATGGACCTAGTCCATACATGACAATGGGGTTAATATATATTATCCGACGCTTGGCTAGTAGAATCACTTCGTGTGATCTTGATGCTGTCTTATTGCACTTACAAAACATAACAATATTGCTGCTCCATGCACTTTGTCTATCTTGGATCTTGCATTCCTCAATTCTTTATGTGAATGATCATATGCATTATTGTTTATCATGATTATATGGATGCTAACACCTTTTCTTGTAGGGAATTGTGTGTTTGTGGGAACATTTGGCGATCGTAAAGTTCATGTCACCTCGGGGGGCATGGGCTTTGCGAGAGCTCATGTTCCCTTGAGTGTTTTTTTCCTACCTTAACGTGCTTGATATCAGTACACGATATCAACCACCTTAAGGTGGGGGAATATGAGGTAAGTTGTTTGATTTAGATGCTAGCAAAGTGTGTTTGTAAAATTTGAATCTATTGCAATCATTTAAGCCCTCTTCAGAGGTGGGATATCGTGTATATCCTTTTATCTTAAGCCCTTTGTAGAGGTGGGGATGGTGTACTTCTTGAAGAGATTGCACATCCTGTGATTTTCTAAAAGTCTTCTATAGAGGCAGGGTGGATATGAGACTATCCTAACCCTTAAGCATGTCTTCGGCGATTGTTGTGGCGAAGCTCAATCGTCGGTGTGTGCCTAAGATGGTTGCAAACCTAGTATTAGGTTTCTTCCATCGCTTGTCTGTTGTGTTTTCTTCATGTCTTCCATGTGTGTGTGTATGGCGTGTTTGTTCCCAAGCATAGTCTAAAGACTGGTGGTGATGAGTCCCTCCTATGCTTTGGGATTTGTATGGCATGTTTGTTCTCAAGTGTAGTCTAAAGACTGGTGGTGATGAGTCCCTCCTACACTCTAGGATTTGTATTGTGTGTCTGTTGCCCCATGTATAGTCTAAAGACTGGTGGCGATGAGTCCCTCCTGCATTATGGGTTGTGTGTTTACTTTCCTAGTACTTGCATTTGCATTTCCTATATGAGAAAAGGAAAAAAAAAATCACTGCATTCACTGTGTTTTACGTGTCTTCACTGCTGTCTTCTCTGTGTTTTGCCAGACCATAACTATCTTCTCCGTGTTTTGCGTGCCTGTTACTATCTTCGATGTGTTTGGTGTGTCTTCTCCATGCTTGGTATGTTTGTTGTGTTTGTTGACCATACTTTATTGCATGTATTGGCCTTGAGTTTATACATACATTAAAGTGGGGGCCAAATGTTATGTCAGAAAATGTCCCCTTGGGGGCTTTTCCCTCTTAAGGTTTAGTTCTCGGGTCCTTAAATTGCATTTAGAGCATCTTGTGTGTTAATTTTGACTCCCATGAGAAAACCCTGAAGTCTTATGGCAAATAGGACCTAGGGGGTGCTATTTTAATGATCATTGAACAAAAATAGTAGGGTGGACTTGGGCGCTAGCTCCCTAGTTTTGCCCTATTTTGGGTCTGCCCTAAATTTAAATGTTAGTTTTATGACCGTTATTTAGGTCCTATGTCGACATCTCAAGTTTGAATTATGAAATTCTTAGCGGGAATGTTTATAGTTGCATATATAAGCGTGATTAGGTTTCATTTGCAAACTAGATGGACTTTATGCATACTTGTGATTATAGAGCATTCAAAATATTCATTGTGTTGCAGAGCAGAGCATTGTTATTGTGTTTGTATTTATAGATTTGACTCCATCTCCTCATGGCATGAAGAGCATCTTCTTTCCATGAGATCTACACTTCAAGGTGATATCTATTGTGTTTTCATTAATTTATCATTTGAATTTTTTCCTCTATCCCATAGGCATACACACTCTTATCTGACAACAGTGTTCAGAAGACTTGAATGTCTCTCTGGGGCTTGATCGAGGTAAGCCTCTAAACACCATAACCTCCTCCCACACTCCTTTGTGATTGTAGGTTACAGGTACCAGGTTTCATGAAGTGGAGTTGCAAAAAGGAGGTTGCAGACATCAAGGATTCAGGATCTGACAAGTAGAGGACTCTGGTGAACATTTTAGGACCAGGGTGATAGTCCTTATGTCCTCCATTTTCCCTGAGGCAGAAATGAAAGATATAGTGCAAATCAGTGTCGGAAGAATATCTAGATTTCATGACGAAGATTGTACCTTGGACCAGGGCATTAGTCCCTGTGTCCCTGACTGTTCCACTTTCTGAACTTCAAAAATTAGTGAGTTAAATATCTCTGTCCTTCACCTTGGTCTAAAAGGATTTGCCGTAATTTAATAATTTGCTTACTATTTTGCATATTTGGGGTTTTAAGTGAAATTGAGCATTAAAGTGAGACATTGTTTGATACATCTAAACTTCCGCATCGTTCCAAGTGGCAGCCTAACCTGATAGGTGATTGCTCCTACTAGCAGAGATTCAACTCGGTTGATATGCCCTTGAATGTTTGGTGAGAAGGGAGGATTTGCCTCTGAAACTTAAACCAAAACATCTCCACCCTTTTTCACCCTAAACATCTTTATACCCTACAAGTGTTCATAGAAATTCTAGATCAATAATTTTGCCATCTTCCCCTACAAAATTTGCTAGCAGCTCCTTGCTTGGTGAAGCTCTTACTTTACATGACACTACCCTATCTCTTTTTGTAAATTTCTAGCAAACACATACCCATAACATGGCTCAAAAACCACTTGTATCACAAGGTGCCACTATTGGCCCTCTTGCTTTGGGATATCAACTTCACATTCTTCCCCACATTTGAGGGAGAATATTCCCAAATTCAAAGTTGACAAGTAGGTAAGTGTAGATGATCATATCAATGCATTTTAATTGCAAATGTGGTTTTGGGAGTACAACATAATGATGTGGAATTTTGTTTATTTGTTGAACCATTAATTGATGTTGCAACATAATGGTTTTAGTACTTTCCTAATAATTATATTAGAAATTAGAATGATAAGAAGAGGAAATTTGAACAGTGGTTTAAAAGTGTAGAAGATGAACATTCCCTACTGGCTTAGTTGATTTAGATGAAAAAATAAATGGATGAGCCTATGTCAGAATTTGTAGTGAGGTTTAACAAATTGGTTAATAGAATTGAAGAAACAAAAAGATCAATACCTAAAAAAAAAAATGTTTCTTCATAAACTCTCAACCACCTAATATAAGCTTTCATTTAAGGAGAACTAGATTTGTCGATCTAGATGTGTCTCAAACCATGGCTATTAACATAGAGGGTGATCTCCTCATTGCTGGAAAATGGAAAAGAGAACCATAAAAAGGTAAAAAAATAACAATCTCTACTACTTCTCCTTCCTCTTCAATGGATCCCTTGACTCAAAAGATGGAAAATGATTTAATTTTATTGAAGAAAAAAAATCTATGTTAATATAGCAGCACTAGCCTTTATATCAAGACATCTTGAGAAGGAACTATGTCCCCTTAATAATAATAGGCCTACAAGACTGCCACCTCCTACACAAAGGTTAGCTATTGAGCCAACCCCTTCAAGGAACTGTAATACCAATGCTATGTGCAATTTTCACTTAATAATGGATCATGGTGGTACTTCTTGTCCAGAGATGAGGAAACATATGTAAATAAGTACCTTGATGGAAGTAATTGAAGAAGTTTCAACATGTGAAGGTGATCCAGAAACATATGGCAACTTTATTGTAAGCTTTTTAGAATATGAATATGATCACAAAGAAGATGCATTGATTGATATAAATAGTCAGTCTTACAACATTTCACTAGAGGTCAATAATAAAAAGTAAATAGAAAATGTGGGAGCTAAGATGCAAGTGTTCCCTAAAATAAAGACAATACCATTCCATGGTCCAAAGGGGGATAAAATTTGCCAAATTATATCCTTACAAAGAAGAATACCTCTGTACTCAGTGGTGTAACTTTACACCTTTAGCTAGCATGACTAAAGTAAATTTAGGTACTCAATCAAACACTTTATATTCTAAAAATGTTGCTTATACATTTGATTCTTTTGACATTGTTGAACATTGTAAGAAAATAAAAATTCAGATATCCCAGGCTAAGTATTTAAAGCTAAATTCCACACAACTAGATAGGCTAGTTTAATATGCTAAAAATGGTGTTGACCCTTCTATGAATTCTGTAAATGCTCCCAAAACATTATATGCTACAAATTAGCCCAATCCTTATGCAAATAACCCCCCTCTATCACCTTCAACCAACAAACTACATATATGTGCTACTATGAATGACAAGCCAAATCCATTTTATGTTTCATTATACATATCAGGGTTTACATTAAGCAATTGCATTATAGATTTTGGTGCATCTGATAACGCCATGCCCATAAAAGTGTCCAATGCACTTGGCCTATCCTTAAACCCCTAGGAAAGTATTACTCCATGGAATCAAAGCAAGTACCCTTGGTTGGGAAGATCAAGGATGCTCAAGTTGCTCTTGTGCCTATTCTCAGAAGGTAAAATTGACTATTTTATTTGTTGACATCCCTACTAGCTATGACATGCTTTTGAGTATAATCTTTTGTAGATATTTAGGGGGTCAAATATAGATGAATTGGTCCCATTATTTTAATTCTTATCAATAGTAGAAATGTGTTCCTAGAGCCCAAAGTCAAGTACACAATACTTAACTCTAAAGATCTTAGATCTGATATACTTTATGAAGAAATTGGGATTGTGACTTATATGTTAATGATAGAGGAAGAGAGCAAATTTCTTGAAGTCACATGTCCAAAAATCTCTTTTGAGCTATGGATAATGGAGTTTGATGGAAGTTGTTCTTTATCAAGATCAAGGGCTGTGTTGATTTCTCCCAAAGGTGATAAATTTCCAATGGCTTACAAATTAAAATTTGAAAACATCAACAATACAACAAAATATGAGGCATTATTGCTAGGTTTAAGATCTACTCAAGAAAAGGGTCTGATTAAAAAGCTAAAACCCTTGGTGGATGCTAAATTAATTGTCAAAGAGGTTAGATAATAATTTCATTTAAAGAATGATAGATTGAGACATTATTAGAATAGGGTTTAGGATGGTATTGAATATTTTGATGCTTTTTTTATTGAAGTCGTACCTAGAGATTAGAATACTAGGGTAGATTGCTTGGTTGTTTCAACTTGTCTCCTTCTCCCACACCTTGGCTTTAGAAAATATTCGTATATAATTAAATTAATATATAGACCAAGCATTTTAGATAATAAAAACCATTGGTAGAATTTTGAGAATGATCAACAAATCATAACATTTCTTAAGAAATTTAGGAATCTCATGAACTTATATTTTGAAGGAAGTGATTCACCTACCAAAGATTCCATACACAATTCTTACAAAAATGAAAATATAGAAAATTCAAAAAATATAGAGGTCATTCAGATTAAAGGGAACAAATTTCCCAAAGGCCTAGTCTCATTGGAAGATTTATTTGACAATCATGGTAGATACATCGAAAGTAAAACCAAAGGGGAATCAACCAACTCTTTAGAATATGAGAAAGTTAATATTGGTTCAGAACATGAACCCAAATGGGTATGTATAGGCAAGTGCTGCATGCCTGAACAATAAGAGAGGTTGATCTCATTGTTAGTTAGGTATAAGGATTTATTTGCATGGTGTTATGTTGACATACAAAATTTTATGTCTAGAAAATTATAACATCATGTACCTATTAAACCAAGTGTGGTACCTTTCAAGTAAACACAAAGGAAATACAATCCAAAGGTAGTAGGTACAATCTTTAAAGAAATAGACAAAATGCTCAAGGCAAGGATTATTTATCCCATTCACCATTCCACTTGGATAGCTAATATTGTACCTGTAAGAAAGAAGAATAGTGAGATTTGTATATGTGTAGACAACTAAAATTGACCTTGTCCTTACAACATCACCTAGACACCATCGTGCGACATCTTGCGGCACTTTCATCCTAGGCACCTTTCATTATCCAATTAATTAAATAAATTATTTTTATTTATTTAATTAATCTTAATCCATTTCCTAAATTAATTAAATAAATTTAGTCCATCCTTTAGCCACATTAATTAAATAAATTTTATGTATTTAATTAATTTGTTTCTCCCACTTTGTACTATAATTAATTAAATAATTTTATTATTTAATTAATTATTTTTCACTTATCCTAATCCTTTTACACTTTTATCTTTGAATCTTAGCCGACCTCATCTAAATAGGTCCTATCCTGCCCACATCCTAGATCAAATAAATTTCACTATCAATCAATCAATCAATCAATCCATCCTAATCGATCCTAGAGAGAAACCTACATAGAGCACTTCAAGATTCCTCTTAGCTGAATTGAGTATTGTTATGCTGCTAGTATGAGCAATCAACATTATTGATATCAAATATCATTATCAAGCATCATTGGAGCATATCCATCATTCGTCATGATGCATAAAGGGTTATTGTGGTAACATTGTTTCATTATTTTTATTTGATTTCTTTATCCCTGTGATCATTCATTGGAGGTGATGTAGATTGTGAATATGAACTTTCATTGTGATTAATTTCCTTTATTATTTCACATTTCTGCATCATAAATTTAGCATGCCCCGTAAATTTTTGAATTTTATTTTATTTTTTTTAACATCTTAGATCCGTACAAGCACAGCCTGCGGCCTTATGTATCTCTGTGCACTATTGACTTAACTAGATACTCGCTGTTTTAAATTTTTGTCAGGTGCTCCTATGGTTATTTCGTAAATATTTTTCCATGGTTCAGAATTAAATTTGTAGTTTCCTGATTATGATTTAAACATTAAAAATTTGGTTTTAGCTGTACTCTATACCTGTCTGTGGGCTTCCTCCACTAACGAAGCTTAATTTTAAATGGTGATTGTTTGAATTTCATCAAAACTTAATTTTGTTTAATAATAGTTTAAAATTTGAAAGACCTCCCACTAGGTGCTGTAGACCTTCACCAGTTTCACCACACCTAACCTTTGATTTTGGCAGTCATCTAACACTGTAACATTTGTTTTAAGCGGATAACTTATCCGAAACCCTTTTTGACAGTGGTGTCCGCAGACCTCTCAAAGCACACTGTAACATTTGTTTTAATCGACTAACTTAACCGAAATCCTTTTTGACAATTGTGTTCGTAGACCTCTCAAAGCATTTTTGGTTGGAGAAAATCTTAACCGCGGGGGAACCGACAAACATTGAAGTTTGGAGTCAAGGTTTATTTGCAGGCGGTTAGAGGTTATTAAAAGTTTTTACAATTTAAGTTTAATCGCAGGGGTTTGGTTTTACAAAATTTCCGCTTCCTTGTGGCCCTATCTTAACTACAAGTTAAAACTTTAAGATTTAATGTTTAATGTTTATGGTTGATGGTTAAAAGATTAAAAGTTTTTGGTTCAAGTTTAAAGTTGGAAGTTTGTTGGATATCAGTGCTAGTTTAGCAACTCAAATTTAATGTCAAGCTCTATTCACATAGAAATTGGTGGTCTGCGTTGTTAGTCTAGGTGTAGTGTTCAGAGGAAATTAGCCTCTGCCCTTGGCATATATCGCAGGCTTAACGACCCCTTGGCCATGGTCTAAAATCAACTCGCTACTACATTGGAAATGGAAATGGATGTCGAGCGGCCTGTTTTTGGGTCTACAGGGGGCTTATAACATATGAGACTACCTCATACTCCCAATATGGAGGGGGCACCTAACTGTGCTTCAAATATGAGGCATACATACCCTACCCCCTACAGGATTTGAACTTGTGACCTCTCTTTTAAGAGGGCAAGTTTTTTCACCAACAGGCCAACTCAGGCTGTATAAACCTCCCGCCTGCCGTGGAAAGTTTGTTGCGGTCTTGAAAATCTAATGCAGTTAAAGTTCTCAGTGAAAGTCTATCGATTAATGTTATGGTTTGAATCTCAAGTTTAACACTTGCTCTCCCGTGGGAAAGTTTTTGGTTTTAGGTTTAAATTTCAAAGTTGCCCGCGGTTAAAAGTTTCAGGTGAACAGTGCAAAGTTTGAAGTTTAAAGTTTCCAGTTGGAAGTGGGAAGTTTGTGGGGTGGCCGCTAATGTTTAAATTTTAGTCTTCCCGTTAATGTTTATTGCTACAGGGGCTAACCCTTCCATGTGAGTAGAGCTATTTTCGAGTTAATATTTATTGCTACAGCTTACAAACAACGCATGTGAACAAGACACATAACCACCAACTGTTTAATATAGCCATAAAATAAACGTAACTGCCACATCTAACTGTTGCATGTGATCTGAGACTGCAAATTGCCAACGGTTTGATTTAACCACCAGGGAGTATCTTTTGCTTTCTACTTAGCAAAATAGGTATTTTTTTCTTTTTCTCATAAAATGGTCAAATCATATCAGATTTTTACAAATTTATAGTTGTTGGAAATCTTATTTGGTGTGATTCATATTGGTGCATGTCTCATCTTTAGATCTGCCATATATTTCTAGGTGCACTCGTTTAAAGTTGACTTTTGTTTGAAATCTTCAATTGATCATAACTTTTGCATTTTAAATCAAAATTTAGTGATTTTTTTTGAAATTGCTTAGAAAATTATAAGGAATTTTTTGGTAACATTTAATTTGTTGTACATAGTCATCTATTTCTAAGTTTTAGTAGATCTATTATTTTGAACAAGCACTTGTTTGCGACATCACATTTGGATTTGGGCATAAAACAAACTAGTGTTTGCTTTGTTTGGTGAGCTTGATTATTGTTAGAGGTGTGTGTATGCTCTTCCCTCGAATTACAAAATGATCTTGGGAATCAAAAACACCCTTTGAGCACCTTCATATTCACATCACACATTTCAATTTCTAAGGGTTAATTAACATTGCTTGTGTGGGTCAAGTGTGTGTGTATGTTCTCTCCTCGCACCGCAAGGTGATCTTGGAGATCAAAAACACCATTTGATTTACTTTTGTCACCTTTTCTTAGGACGCCTGCCTTGGAGACACACCCACTCCAAGGGGATGACCTAAACTCTAGTGTTCGAATGGAATATAAAGAGTGGGAGGTGAATCGAAAGACACACCTCTTGGAAGTTGGAATTTTTTCATTCGGGCTAAGCTGCCAAGAACTTTATACCTTGGGGAAGTGAAGGTGAAGGGTGGGTTACCCTCTTCTCCCAGATAAAACTCTTACAAAAGAATCCAAACCTTTTCAAACATCCAACCATCCCAAGGTCCATAGTTCAACATTTTGAGAGAATCCTTATCATATTTTAGCTTAAGGTTGATTTATTTGTGATCCACATTCACAGTCCACATTGCTTCCATTCATTTCACCTACCTTATCTTCCATCCACATCAAGCTTGTCTTAGACTTTGAATTGAGATTTAGCCCTTGATCAAAGCCCTCATCTTTTAATCATCCAATCATTTAATATCAATCAATCCTTGTGTTGTTCTTGGGATATATCATTTCCACAACACCATCCTTGATCCATCAAATCAAATCTAATAGGGCCTTGCATTTTGGTCTTCATCCCAAACCTAGTCCAAGTCATCATCATCTCTCTAGTCATCTCAATCCACATCATATACAATCTTGTTGACATTCAATTCCTCATCATCCCTAATCTAATCCATGATCTCCAATAAATCAAACTTTAGCCACATCATCAAGATCTCTCATTGTATGCCCCCTATTACTAGGTCACAAGTCAATAAAAACATGGATTTGAACCAAGACAATCTACCCAATCCACTTCATCCCACAAGCACATATCATGATCAAATTAGATATTCACTTGGCTTTATGACAAATTTTAGAAATGAATAAACTCACCCTACGATACCTCAAATTGTGATACCTGAATCAAACAACACACATGAACATGACACTAATTTTGATTAACCCGATGTCTCACCCAAATTTGTTGATTTCATTAAAGGACATAAGGATCAATTCATGAAAATTTTAGGGGATGATTCAACAAAATCCAAAGATCCCAACCATCCTAGCCTTCCATCACAACCCATTCAAAACTCTCAACACATTCCTACACTTTCCACCTCACCACAAACTTCACTTCCATCTCTTTCTATCCCTCAATATACATCCACAATCCCATATACATTTCCATTTAATATTCCTTTGCAATCCACTTATTCTCAACCTTCACACCATCATGTGGTCATGTCAACACATCCATCATATCAATATAACATGTCCATCCCTCAAAATCACCTACCGCCCATATATTTAAATGCTTCACCTCAACCCACTACATTTCCACTCAATTCATCACATACCACCTATCAACCCAATTCTTTGGGCTCTCATCCTATGACTTCATATCAATCCATATACTTTCATACATCACTCTTTCAAACATATATCAACAAGCCATATCCAATCCCATGATATCACAACCCTTGTCATCCTCCACCCCTCTTGGACATTCCTCTCAAAACTTAGAAGACCAAATAAGGGATCTCCTTAAGGGATACAAAATTGGGACACAACACAAACTTTACAAATTTGAGGAGTTTTGTCATTACCCTCTTGGTCAATTCATAATGATAACTCCTTTTCGTCCAAACTTTGAAGTTCCTAAATTTGACAAATACAAGGGAAAAGGAGATCCTAGAGACCACATCAATCAATTTTACATGGCTTGTCAAGAAGTGGCATATAGTGATATCTTTCTAATGAACCTTTTCCCACAAAGTTTAGCGGGTCAAGCCTTGGATTGGTTTCAACATCTTACTCCCAGGTCAATCAAAACATTTCCACAATTAGTCAAGACATTTGTAAATCATTTCTCCTATAATGTAGAACATGAGACTACCATGCTATATCTTTGTAATACCAAGAAAAATAATGGAGAAAACTTTGCCACTTACCTACAAAGATGGAGAGGCCTTGCAAGTCAAATCCCATGGCCAATCCTTGAAAAACAATTGGTTAATGTTTTGATTTAAAATTTTCATCTAGAAATGACCTTTCATTATCAAGTCCATTGTCTATCTACTTTTGATGAGGTCATTGAAAAAGGGACCTTTATTGAAAAGCCCTGATTGCCGAAGGTTCCCTCAAAACTTATACCAAGGACAATAATCAAATGAATAATAAATTTAAACATTGGGCCAAAAATAAACATGTCGTTAGTGATGGGGTCGCCAATTCAAAACATATTCAAACCACACAATCTTCCAATGTGCACAATGTCTATAAGACTAATACCATTTCCCTTTCTATAAGACAATTTAGGCCACCCTCCAATCCAAGACATCAATTTACTGACTTAGGGGAACCTATTGAGCAAGTATTACTAATGTTGGCACAGCTACTATGGTCAATTTTCCCATTACCAAACCTTATGATGCTAATGAGCCTGAATGTGCATGGTACAATGAGAAATATTATTGTATCTATATCATAAAGTCCATGGACATCCTACAAACAAGTGTATGAGACTCAAGAATTTTATCCAAGATCTTATTGATGAAGGAAAATTAGAGGTAAATGGCCAACCCTTGCCTAATGCACAATTGGGTATTTACCAAGATCCTTTTCCAAAGCATGGTCAATCCACTTCATCCACTTCTTCCACTTCAAACTAATACCAAAATAATCACACCAATAATGTTCACTATAATAAGACCCATTACAACTATGACTCAGTTGTAGGGTGTATTGATCACAATCCTTCACAAGTTGCCACCGTAATCATAAAAGCCACATCTCCTAACCAACTTGCCTTTAGCCAACATTACATGCATCCCATTGATCCATCTCATAATAAACCCCTTCACATAGAGGTCCTTATTTCTAGATGTAAAGTTAAGCATTTCCTTTTGGATAATGGATCTGGCTTGAATATATGTACCTTGAGGTTAATAAAACAATTAGGATATTCAACAACTAACTTGGAACCATGTACTTTTACTATCAATGCCTATGATGATGCCGAGAGAGAATTTGAAGGCACTATATGTCTTCGTATACAAGTGTGCCTTGTTTTACATCAAACCACATGTCATGTCCTTGATCTTGACCTTCCATACACCATCCACTAGTACAAAAAGAGAAATATATTACTAAAAAAACTACTAAAAACTACTTATAAATGACCAAACATGGTCACATGACCATTAGTAGTTTATTGCCAGTCATTTATAATGCGACCAAATTGATGACTAAACCATTTTTAGTCATTTATTGGCTATTTTGATTGATCAATTTGGTAGTATATTTAGTCATTGATTGTTGTAATCTGGTCACTTATTTAGTCATTTTTATTCACTGATTTTTGTCCATTGGTAGTGTATTTAGTCATTAATTTTAATCATCATTTTGATCAATTTGGTAGTATATTTAGTCATTTTTATTCACGGGTTTAATTCTGGTCATATATTTAGTCATATTTATTCACTGTTCACTAATTTCTGTCAATTAGTAGTATATTTAGTCAATTTAATTATTAATTGACGTCAATTAGTAGTATATTTAGTCATTTTGAAGCTTGCATTTAGTCATTAGTATATTTAGTAGTATATTTTGAAGCTTTCACAATGAAACAACTTTGAGAAGGTAAAAACAACTTGTTTTATTGATCAAAAATACTTACAAACAACATACAAATATGAAAATAAGTTACAATGCTTTATCTTTGCTAAAAAAACCTTCATGGTTACAATACATAGCTTAAAGAATGAACAAGAAACTAATTTTCTGAGTATCATTGAGCATAGAAGCACAAAGACATTCATAGATGTCTTCTTCACAAATCCATGATTGTCCCATATTAAAGCTCACTGTCCTAGTTCAAGATCACACTGTCATCTCTGTAGAAATCCCGTCTCATGGACCCAACTTTCTCTAGTTCATAAGATTCCACTGTGAATTGTTACCTTTGACATCACTGTATCTTTTCCAAATTCCTTGAAAATAGTTCATCACTACTATTGTTTTTAGGTATGCACTCTATGTCATCTGCCAGACTATTACAAGTTCACACAGTCCATCATTAGTCCTGTCATTTATCACAAGGAGCCAGGGCATGAGGGCGCGGGATGGCGGGCTCTTCCCGCATCCCCGTGAAGGAACTTTTGTGTGTGCGCGGGGATGCAGGAAGAGAAAAATGTGGTCTCATGGACTACATAGAGAGAGCTTAGAGAGAGATTTTAACTGCTTAGAGAGAGCTCATATGATTGAGAAGGCAACATGAAACTTTCATGGTATGTACAATAATTTGAATGGTAGTGTGTTCATATTGTTAGCCTCCTGATCGACTACAATATAAAGGACGAAAGAAGAATGAAGAGAGGTGTAAGTAATGTAGCTGTGTAGGATGAACCTGCTTAGAAATTTAGGGAAGACATATGTTGGGTATTTCATTTGGCATGATTGCTACCTCACCTACTTATCTCTATGTAGTCTAGGCTCCCTCGCAGCCCCACAAGGAGCTAGGGAATGAGGGTGCAGGATGGAGGGCTCTCCCCACATCCCCGCGAAGGAACTTTTGTGTGCGCATAGGGATGCGGGGAGAGCAATTATTGCTGGATATGCACAAAATGGATTTGTTGGAAATACTTTACAAACTTTCAAGCAAATGCAATTGGTAGGTGTAAAGCCAAATTCCACAACCTTTGCTAGCATCCTTCCTGCCTGCGCCAAAATGGGAGCATTAGAACAAGGTCTGGACATCCATCAAAAAGTAATGGATAGAAGAATTTTTTCAGATGTTGTAGTTTCAACTGCCCTGGTAGACATGTATGCAAAATGTGGAAGCATTGACAAGGCATGTGAATTGTTTGGCATAATGCCTCAAAGAGATGTCATCTCATGGAATTCAATGATTACAGGATATGCACAAAATGGATTTTTTGAAAAGGCTTTAGAAACTTTCAAGCAAATGCAATTAGCATGTGTAAAGCCAACTTTGACAACCTTTGCCAGCATCCTCCCTGCTTGTGCCAAAATGGTAGCTTTAGAACAAGGTATGGACATCCATCATAACATAATAGAAGGGGGATTTTTGTCAGATATTATAGTTGGAAATGCTTTGGTAGACATGTATGCAAAATGTGGAGGTATAGATAAGGCAAGTGAACTATTTGATGGAATGGCTCAAAGAGATGTCATCTCTTGGAATGCAATGATTACAAGATATGCACAAAATGGATTTTTTGAAAAGGCTTTAGAAACTTTCAAGCAAATGCAATTAGCAGGTGTAAATCCAAATTTGACAACCTTTGCTAGCATCCTCCATGCCTGTGCCAAAATGGGAGCTTTGGAACAGGGTATGGACATCCATCATAACATAATGGAAGGGGGGATTTTGTCAGATATTATAGTTGGAAATTCTCTGGTAGACATGTATGCAAAATGTGGAAGTATAGATAAGGCATGTGAACTGTTTGATGCAATGGCTCAAAGAGATGTCATCTCTTGGAATGCAATGATTATAGGATAAGCACAAAATGGATTTTTTGAAAAGTCTTTAGAAAATTTCAAGAAAATGCAATTAGCAGGTGTAAATCCAAATTTGACAACCTTTGCCAGCGTCCTACTTGTGATATCATGGATACCCGCTCTCCTACAAGCACTTCAAGCCATGCTTGCGATGATGCGGGGCTTTCTCGCATCACCGTAGGCATGACTTGAAGTGCTTGCGAGAGAGCGGGTGATGCAGGGGTATCTAATTCTTGAGATAAATGAAGAAGCAAGACAAATTTCCATAATATATTTGTGCAAAGCCATATTTCTGGGAAAGCCCTGCATCACCTGCTCTCCTGCAAGCACTTCAAGTCATGCCTGCAGTGATCCGAGAAAGCCCCGTATCACCATAGGCATGACTTGAAGTGCTTGCGGGAGAGTGGGTATCCATGATATCACATTTCTTTGAGGCATTTTTTGAAATAGTTCACTTGCCTTGTCTATGCTTCCACATTTTCATGTATGTCTAGCAAGGCACTTGTAACTACAAGATATGACAAAAAACAAGGATCACTGAGTCTGATACACTTAGTTGGGACTGCGCATTCTCAATGTATCTTATTCTTGTGGCTGTGAGGTGGAAGTTTTGGCTGTCCAAGTGATGGGTTCAAAATTTTCACAATCACGATATGGTGGTCATTGTGGGAGGATTGTCATAGTATAGTAAAATGCCAAACAAAGATGATGCAAGGACATTGACCAATTTGATTAAGGCAGTGACTTCACAAATGTTGAAGGGACAATCCTAGTATCTTTGTTTTGAAGGTTAGTGATTTCAATGTTGGAAGACAATGCTACAGATTCTTCCATGCCATCAACTTTAGGAAACAACACAATTGGTTGAAGGAGCTTCTCATTTTACACAATGCAGTTCACCAAGCTCATTAGAAGTTGCACATAAATAGAACAAATTGAAATATGGACATGAGAATGAATGCATATGAGATGATTCTTTACCTCTAAGTGGGACCTTTAGTCCTCAAGACATTATCAATACAATGGTATATTTTCAACGACAATACTTTCAACCTACAGGGACCTTGCATTGTGACATGAATGGAGGAAGTTGTCTAGTAGTCTAGGGTGGTTATCTTCAGGAATTTTGTGTCAATAGTGATTTCAATAAGCTATGTTTCATATGCCCCATATGGTTGTTAAATACTAAGGCATGAATGGAAATTTCTTCAAGTGCTACGCAAGGCCATTGAAATCAAAGATCTATCCTCTAAGTCATTTGCACATGGTGATTGAGAACACAATGAGTAAGAAGTAAAAGAACACTAGATCATAGCACTGCAAAATGGTCATGAGTTATGTAATGAACTTCACTATTCTTTTGATCACAAAGGAGATCAAGATAATAACCAACATACTGATGTGCACAGAGAATGTTCATGGAGGAGTGCAAACTTCCTTACAAAGTAATTACCACAACAGAGTTTGAGGTGAATTGCACCTGCTATTTTATGTTGATATGGATATGTTCTAACATGTAGTTAATTGTTGTAGCATAAAAGATAGGCTAAATAGTTGTTCATATACCATTGTTTCTAATTCAAAATTGCTATACCTTATTCTAGGAGCAAATCACAGGGGGAGTCTATACATAAGACACCATTGTTTCAAATTCAAAATTGCTGACTCTTTCACAATTGTTTGCTTCATTTATTTGATCTAAGACAACCTGCTGTATAGAAGATGCTCTCAAAATCACAGTAAAATCCTTTATTCCAGGAAGACTGTTCAGAATTTTCCCATCATAACAATGAACAAAATCATCATTCATTAACCTAAACTTTGCAAGAGTTTCATCAAATTCTACTTTTCCACTCTCTTTTCCATTCTAAATTTTATTCCCAATTTTATCCATGAAGAACTTCCTCAGCCTTTAGATCTTGTTGTTAGCCATAACTTTACCAGGTGTTGAGGATAGCTTTGATTTTTTACCCAAGTAACAATTGACAAAATTCGGCCTTACCAGATACAATGTGTTGAAAAGCTCTTTGAAGTTATTCTGGAAAAGAGTTCTTGAGAGTATAATGCACAGTTTTGAATTAACCTTTTTGCATGAATTCCATTGTATCTGGTAAGGCCGAATTTTGTCAATTGCTTCTTTTTGTCAAAATTTAGCCTTACCAGATACAATGGAATTCATGCAAAAGGTTAATTCAAAATTGCGCATTATACTCTCAGGAACTCTTTTCCAGAATAACTTCAAAGAGCTTTTCAACACATTGTATCTGGTAAGGCTGAATTTTGTCAATTGCTGCTTGGGTAAAAACTTGAAGCTATCCTCAACACCTGGTAAAGTTATGGCTAACAACAGGATCTATAGGCTAGGGAAGTTCTTCAAGGATGAAATTGGGAATAAAATTTAGAATGGAAAAGAGAGTGGAAAAGTAGAACTTGATGAAACTCTTGCAAAGTTTAAGTTAGTGACTAATGCTTTTGTTCATTGTTATGATGGGAAGATTCTGAACAGTCTTCCTGGAATAAAGGATTTTACTGTTATTTTGAGAGCATCTTCTATACAATAGGCTGTCTTAGATCAAATAAATGAAGCAAACAATTGTGAAAGAGCCAACAATTTTGAATTTGAAACAATGGTGTCTTATGTATAAACTTCCCCTGTGATTTGCTCCTAGAATAAGGTATAGCAATTTTGAATTAGAAACAATGGTATATGAACAATTATTTAGCCTATCTGTTATGCTACAACAATTAACTACAGGTTAGAACATATCCATATCAGCATAAAATAGGAGGTGCAATTCACCTCAAACTCTGTTGTGGTAATTGCTTCGTAAGGAAGTTTGTACTCCATGAACATTCTTTGTGCACCTAGCCAAAATTTAAAGTTCTTAACCAAAGCTCCAAAAATGAGTATCTTATCATTGCATGACTTCTACTTTTGCTCTGAGTATGATAGTACTTGAGCTTCTGGTGTTTCTAGATGAAACCTATAGCAGAAAAGTGTAGTCTCCATCTGAAGGAACCATCTTCGGAGCTCTTCCCTGAAATGAGGGTTGAAAACATTAGAAGAAAAGCAATACCATAATTCTAAAGTAACAATTTGTATCAAGACAAATGTCAGAAAGTATAATTAAAAAGACAAATCCTTACAATTGGACCAAGTAGATTTATGATTTTATTTTTAGAATGTAGGAACTTTCTTTGTCGGAGCTTCACGACCTCAAATTAGACCAGCAGATTTATGATTTTATCTTTAGAATGTAGGAACTTTCTCTATCCGATATTCATGACCTCAAATCGGATCCAAAATTGGACCAACAGATTTATGATTTTCTCTATCCACCGACGTTTGTATTCCTATACTTAGGTTCTGCTTCCGAGCAAAAACACCCGGAAGTGTTTCAAATCAGCTCAAGGTACTCTCCAACCTGGTTATGTCACTCCTAGCAATCCAAGTTTTCTTGAACCATCCATACCTAAATGTTGCATCACAATCTATTCTTCCTGCACATAAAAATGCCACATATTAACCCCTTCTAAATAAAACATTTGATCATCATAAAACCATAATTAATAAATCATTTCAATTTCAGAAAGAATCCGATGTCATTTACTATCAAAACAAAAGCTGTATAAATCACAAAAAATCCATGAAGCCTCCTCAATGTATCTTAAAGCAAGTTTACATGATGGGTTTCAACATAAGAAGCTTTCTACTATAGCTCTCAATGAATGTATTATAAGCAGAAAACAAAATTCTCCACACTTGATGTAATACAATCAAACGTTTATTCCAAAAGTATTTTAGCAGGAGTTAACTAAAAATAAAATGATTTTTTGCTTGGTTTCTTTTATCAATATGCCACGTGGAAATGGAATAATCACTAAGAAACCTAACAATAAAAAAATGAAGTAAAGGTTCAAGAAAGGAAATTCCAATGTACTATTGTGTAATGGTAATGAAGGCACTTATATGAGCATGACCTGTATACAAATCCCTACCATTGAATTGCCATCCATCCAAAGAGAAAATAAGCAATGTAAGGATTTGAGAAATATAAGACCAAAGGGTTATGCTATAACAGTAATGGAATCACCATAAGAGCACAACTGAGGAACAAATTCTTGTGATTGTAATTATGTGATCCATAACTCTATTGGTCATGTGGCACAATTGTGCTATAACAAATACATGATGCATTCATGTGTGACCCAAGTTTAATGTTGATAGAAATGGAGACACTCATATGAGCATAATTCATGTACAAATTAATCACTGTCATCACAATTAGGTGTCAATCATCATTGGGTGCATTCAGGTTGACTCAAGTTTAATAGGTTACAATGTAATGATAGCATGATCCAAGAGCGATTACCTCTTGCTGCAATAAAGAGCCTATAACTCTGATTGATATGCAGAGTGGTTGTGTTATATCAATTATGTAGTGCATTCAAGCACAACCCATGTTTAATGAGCTATTCTAGAGTGTGATCAAGATTTTCTAAACCTTATGAATGTTACTTAAAAGTGTATAGCTTAAACTATAGACCGAGTTTGTTACATACTTGAATGCAATCTTGGGTTACCGCAAACTATAATAATGTGATCTGCTAATAACCATTATGGGAAGTATTAAAGCAAGACCCATGCTATATAGGATACATTTTCCTGATCAGGTTTACATACCTTAATGATCAAACACAAGCTTCCCACACACTCTAGGATACAATCCAAGATCATACCACACCCTGTCAAGACAACTAATTTTTTGACCTAAGATTTAAGGTTGTTTTTTAATACCAACAAAAGCATTGGTAAGAGCATGACTAGGGTACAAACCCTAGGCCTCCGTAGAAACATAAACCATAACTCTAGTGGATTAGTGAGGTTGCAATACTAGAAAGATTGAGACATTGTAGCTAATAACAAAATCTTGCAATCTAAAGATTGTATCCAATAACAATCACACTATGTAGCTCAGTGACATTTGTAAATACAATATATGGTAAGAAGAATGACAATCACTTGAGGCGTGACAGTCAAAAAGAGGTTGAGCAATGATAAGATAATAAAGCTCAAACCTTGCATAGTAAAGTGGAGATTTTAACAGTGAGTTTCCTTACCCCCTTGCTGACCTTAAGAGTTTTTCAAATGTTATTGACAGTGTTAGACAAGACAAATGCAATCAAGGAATGACTGTCCAAATGAAGTAACAGTGGTAATCATAGGTTCAATGTTTCTTCTTAGCCATTGTATAATGGAGGTAGTTGATTGCATGTTTGAGTAGTGTTTTGAGACTCATCAAATATGGGAGAATAGTGAATAATACCTTGTGGACTGTGAAGTAGTGACAATAAGGTTGAAGAATCTTAAGACCCACAATACCATGAAACAATGAGTCCCCTGTAGTAAGTAAGTAGGCAGTCTATAGGGCATTGTTTGATTTTATAGAAGGATGCTCATGAAAGGAATCTTCAAATGACAGTGAGTGAGCTGTTTGAGATTGCAGTTGAGGGTGCAATATCCAGTCTTAAAGGCAATTAGAAAAATAGTAAATATGAAAGAAAATCAAACCCTACACAACAAACCATTCACAATGTTATCTTGCATAATGCCTTGAGTTTGAAGACAAAAATATCATTGTATCTTGATGAAAGTAGTGACCTTAATGGTCAATCACTTGCAACCATGATTTTAAAACATGCTATTGTGCTTATGGAGGCAGCATTTTAAGCAAGGCAATGAGTGGTGGTTTGGAACAATGGTAGGTATGAAGGACTTGCTTTATATGCATACTATGCAGTCTAGCTTAAGCCAACATTCTTAGAAGAGATTGAAGGTGGATTATGGAACTCAAGGGTTACCATGATAAAGATTAAAGCAAAGACTGAGATCTATTTAAAAGCCACTGTGATAGCATGCTTCATCAAAAATGCACAAATAACCTTACAATCTTCAAGTGAGAATCAAGTCTATGCCCATGTAAAGGGGCTTTCACATAAGTTCTAACATTAGAGTGACAGGAATGAGGACAATAATTAAAAAGATTAACAAAATCATTTATAAGCAATTCAAAATCATAATAATATTAATGGGCGACAAGAGACTAAATCAATTTTAACATGCTACAGGAATGACAAGAATTTAGACTTATTTATAACCAGCTACAGGAGCTGTCCATACTCATAATATAGTGATTTGATGAAGGAAAATTAGAGGTAAATGGACAACACTCGCCTAATGCACAATTGGGTATTTATCAAGATCCTTTTCCAAAGCATGGTCAATCCACTTCATCCACTCCTTTCACTTCAAACTAATACCAAAATAATCACACCAATAATGTTCACTATAATAAGACCCTTTTACAACTATGACTTAGTTGTAAGGTGTATTGATCATGATCCTTCACAAGTTGCCACCGTAATCATAAAAGCCACATCTCCTAATCAACTTGCCTTTAGCCACATTACATATGTCCCATTGATCCATCTCATAATAAACCCCTTCACATAGAGGTCCTTATTTATAGATGTAAAGTTAAGCATTTCCTTTTAGATAATGGATCTGGCTTGAATATATGTACCTTGAGGTTAATAAAACAATTAGGATATTCAACAACTTACTTGGAACCATGTACTTTTACTATCAAAGCCTATGATGATGCCGAGAGAGAATCTGAAGGCACTATATGTCTTTGTATACAAGTGGGCCTTATTTTACATCAAACCACATGTCATGTCCTTGATCTTGACCTTCCATACACCATCTTACTTGGTCGCCCATGGATCCATGCTATGAAAGCTATCCCTTACACTTACCATCAATGTTTGAAGTTCCCTCATAATGGTGAAGAAGTTACTATTCTATGCAGATCCCCGACCCTTTGAATATTGTTGAGCTATGGAAGTTGCTTCTCATAAAGATAATCTTTGTCCTATTAATGATATATCCACTAAAGATAAGGTTACCACTTATGCATCTTATATTGATCCCAATAACCTTGCTTCCACTTCCTCATCTGCCCAAGATCCCAAAGTCACAAAGGTCAAGATCATCAATAAAGGTTGTGGAGAATATGAGCTACGTAATGCATTTTATTTTGGACACCTACCTTTATCCCCACACTTTTATGGATGTCCTAAACAAAAACCTCATCCAAGAGCACCTAGTACTAAACAATTTGGGCCTATTACATTTTGATCGACATGCACATTAGATGAAGAACAAGATGAAGACTCTTTAGACTTTTGGATTTACAAAGATGAACTTGATGATGTAGAATCTATCCTTGATCACCTTAAGCACAAACATATGGTTCCTTCACATATGTGTGAAAATATGAGATATCAAGGAAAAAGCCTTGGACTTTATGAGCAAGGTACAATAGAGATGATATAATTCAAGGCCCATGATGCTTATTTTGGACTAGGGTATATACCTCTTAGTTTGGAAACAAAGGATCCTCATGTTTCCCTCACAAGTCAAGATGAACCCTCTAATGTGGTGGAAAGCACTTCCAAAGATCTTGATATTTCATGCCTTTTTCATGACAATGCCATCCTCACCATTGAGTCCTTATCACCAAAACAAAATACAATATATTTCAATACATGTCAAAATGATGAAGCCAAACTTGAGTTGCTTAGCTCTTCAAATATCAAAACAAAGAAGAAAAAACATCATAAATTATTGGCCTTAAAAAAGAAAAACCTGGGGGCATACAAAGTCAAAGAAAAATCCATCTTGTCCATACCATCACACAAACATTTCCTTGAAGAAAAGAAAATCAATGTGAGCATAAAAGAAAATCAAAAACAACTCCATAAAAGTGAGTTTATTGGTCCCCCATCATATTCCTTCCACGGTACTTCCACCACTTTCCATGATCAAATCCTTTCACCCCATTTATCTCACAATTGTCACAAGTCTATTTTCCACCATACCTCTTGCTCCACTATCACCAATCCTTCATCCATCCAATTTCTTCATTCAACCACCCCATAACAAAAACACAAAAACATGTCAAAAATCCAAAAAATCAAACCATTTCAATATACAAAAAAAAACATGCAAAAATTCAAGCAATAAACTGAAATGTGATTCATCCTTCATTTATACCAATCTAGTCAAGTAATCTTGTCAAGTCATTTAGATGCATCCTAGGTTTTGTTTCCAGCCTCGCTGTTAATCCAATCTTTCGATCAATCATCTTATCATCATCTTTGGGATATATTGTTCCCGTATCCTTGTGTTGCTCTAGGGATATATTGTTCCCCATAATAACAACACTATTTTTATCCAATCAATCAATCATGAATCAAACAATCATCAACTTTCAACTTACCAGGGGCAACACCTTGTATGTCTTTGTGTGATTTTGTGGATGCTTGCTTACTTGCTTGTGTGTGTTTATCATTTTATCTTGCATTTGTATCTAGTCCTTGCAACATATTGTCACAACAACATCATGGTATTTCATATCATGGTGCCACATAGGGGCATATGTTTTCTTGTGACCTTTGTCTTTATCATTTTATCTTGCATCTTTATCATTTGGTATTTGCATAAGTCCTGGTAACCTACCTGCCACAGAGATATCATGGTATTTCATATCATGGTGCTATATAACATAGGGTTGCTTATATAGCATCCTTTTAAGCATGAGACACATTGTCACCATGGTCTTTGTACCTTGGTGCATACTATCTAGTGCTATAGCAAAAATCATGATTTCTCACCTAATGCAAGATAACTTGTCCTTCTCCATCTTTTTGTTGTCCTATCCATTTCGAGAGTCTACCTGTGTCCTTCATAACTGCCTATTCTCTCGAGGGGGAATCCCATCCTATCATACCTTTCCGGTCATCCATACCTTTTCTTCTTTGAAATGATGCTACTTCCTTTGGTCACAACATGATCTCAAAGAGGGACAAAATGTAGACACCTAAAATTGACCTTTTTTTTACAACATCACCTAGACACCATCTTGTGACATCTTACAACACTTTCATCCTAGGCAACTTTCATTATCCAATTAATTAAATAAATTATCTTTATTTATTTAATTAATCTTATTCCATTTCCTAAATTAATTAAATAAATTATATTTATTTAATTGATTTAGTCCATCCTTTAGCCACATTAATTAAATAAATTTTATTTATTTAATTAATTTGTTGCTCCCACTTTGTCCTATAATTAATTAAATAATTTTATTATTTAATTAGTCGTTAAGGGCATGGTTGGGTGGTTAAGTCGCTTGGTTATAGTGGCAACCGCCAAGGTTCAAATCCCATAGTGTTCATGCTTGGGATATGCTTGGGGATGAGGTCCCTTGTGTTATGGCCTCACTGGTTCATAGCTCTGGTCAAAAGTGTTCACCAAACAAAAAAAAATATTATTTTACACTTATCCTAATCCTTCTACACTTTTATCTGAGTTTTATCCAACCTCATCCAAATAGGTCCTATCCTTCCCACATCCTAGATCATATAAATTTCACTATCAATCAAGTCTTTTCTCCTAGAACATCTACCTAAATCAATCCTAGAGAGCAACCTACATAGAGCACTTCAAGAATCTTCTTAGCTGAATTGAGTATTGTTATGCTACTAGTGTGAGCAATCAACATTATTGATATCAAATATCATTAACAAGCATCATTGGAACATATCCATCAGTCATCATGATGCATCAAGGGTTATTGTGGTAATATTGTTTCATTATTTTCATTTGATTTCATTATTCCTTTGATCATTCATTTGCAGTGATGTAGATTGTGAATAGGATCTTTAATTGTGATTGATTTCCTTTATTATTTCACATTTTCGCATCATACAATTAGGTATAAGGATTTATTTGCATGGTTTTATGATGACATACAAAGTTTTATATCTAGAAAATTATAACATCACATACCTCTTAAACCAAGTGTGGTACCTTTCAAGAACAAACAAAGGCAATACAATCTAAAGGTAGTAGGTGTAATCTTTGAAGAAATAGACAAAATTCTTAAGACAAGGATTATTTATCCCATTCACCATTCCACTTGGATAGTTAATATTGTACCTGTAAGAAAGAAGAATGGTGAGATTTGTATATATGTGTAGATTTTCATAACCTTAATTTGTCCTCTTTAAAGGATAATTACCCTTTATCTATCATGAATCATGTCTTACAAATAGTTTTTGTAATTGAAATGATGTCAATGTTGGATGGTTTTTCTGGTTATAATCAAATCAATGTTACTAAGGAAGATAAGCATAAAACTATCTTCATCATACCTTGGGGCACTTGTACATACAATACAATGCCATTTGGTTTAATAAAAACTAGTGCCACATTTCAATGATCTATGGATCTATCATTTGGTGGCCTAAAAATAAAATTATTATGGTGTATTTGGATGATTTAATCATATTTTCCAAAAAGAGGGAATAACACTTTGATCACTTGGAAGTTATTTTGTAGCGATGCTGCCAACAAAGAATCTCACTTAACCCAAATAAATCTATCTTTGACATTAAAGAGGGGAAACTATTAAGCCTTGTCATCCCAAAAGAAGGGATACAAATTAATTCTGAGAGGGTCAAAGCTATCCAACAACTTACCTTACCCACAAGCAAACATAGAGTGAGATCTTTCTTCAAGCAAGTTAACTTACTATGTCGATTTATGCCTAATTGTTTAGAATTAATGAAACACATTGCAAACATGATGAAGGAAAAGGAAATATTTAAATGGAGTGATCAAGATAAGCAAGCATTTAATGATATTAAAACTACCATATCCAATGCCACTATTTTAGTCCATCATAATTTAAAAAAAAAAAAATTATTATTTATTGCTATGCTTTTGATCATGCTATGTTAGCCATACTGCTTCTAAAAAATAATGAAGGAATTGAGTCTCTTGTTGCCTTTATAAATACTCCTTTAAAGAAGTATGAATTGAAGTATTCTTTGATTGAAAAGCATGCCTTTGCTATTGTAAAAGTAGTTAAACAATTCAAATTTTACATCTTGAACTTGCATTCAATTGTGTACATGCCTAGCATAGAAGTGAAAACTATCCTTACTCAACAAGAGATTGGGTTCAATAAAAGGAGTACTTGGATTCCTAAAGTACAAGAGTATAACATTGATATTAAACATACAAAGCTAGTAAGAGAACAAGGCCTATGTAAACTCATAGCAAAAAATAAAAAAGATGAGGAGTCAAATGAAACTAAAACTCTCCCACTTGCTCTATTTATTGGACTGATAAATGAATGGTTCTCAAACATTACATATTTATTTACTTATGGAGAATACCGAACATCTCTCAACCAAGGAGAAAAGGACCACTAAACTCAAAGTAGCTAAGTACATTATCTGGGGAAATACATTATACAAGAAATAAATTGATGGTACATTCTTAAGACAAGTGAATAAATAACAACAAAAGAAAATGATGGAAGTTTTTCACAATGAATCATGTGTAGGTTATTTCTCTTCCTCTATAACAACTTGCAAAATTCTTACAAATTATTTTATTGGCTTGGCATGTTCAAAGGTGCACAAGATTGGGTAGAAAAGTGTGAAGCATGCCGACAATTTGTGGTAAGGCCTAAACTTGTTGCTTTACCCTTGAGACCAGTTATAATTAACAAACCATTCTAGTAATGGGGTCTTGATTTTATATGAACTCTTAACCCACACTCAAGTGCAGGTTATACGCATGTTGTAATAGCAACATACTACTTCACTAAATGGGTAGAAGCAATTTTGGTAAGACAAACCATTTCAAAGATAGTTTTCAACTTCATCAACAAAAACATTTTAGTGAGATTTGGAGTGCCACACAAAGTAGTAACTAATAATGCTTCTAATTTTTCCTCTTCTAAGATTACCATGTTCAATTACAAGTATGGGATCAATTTATCACATTTATCTAATTACTATCCATAGGGAAATGGTCAAGTTGATTCAAACAATAAGAATCTTACTATTATTATTACAAGTTGGTTGATGATAATCAACCTAATTGGAACAAGAAGCTCTATGATGCATTATGGGCTGATTCTAAAATTATGTCTAAAAGAGACATAGATATGTCTCAATTTGAACTCGTCTATGAAATTAATTCTACACTACCTATACCTTTAGAACTTTCAACCTTGAAATTGAAGAGTGTAATAGAAGAACAACTCAAATATTCAATGGAAAAGAGATTTTATATCTGACTAAGATGGAAGAACATGTCAGAATTGTGGATAGAATTTTTCAATAGTAAGCTAAGGTTAAAGATATATTTGATAGAAAATTTAGGAAATAAGACTTTGTAGTAGGTGATTTGGTAAGTTACTTTGGGATATGAGAAGAGAACCAAGAGACAACCATGAAAAATTTGATTCTCTTTCAACATGGGACCATTTTAGATCTATCAATTTTATGGTGGAAACATATACCTCTTAACATATCTTGATGGTACTCAATTTCCCTTAGCTTACAATGGGTGATACTTGAAGCTATTCAAATAGTGAAATGGGTCATCCCACATATTGGACAATAGGTGATTAGGTTTTGTGCCCTTTTTGGTTTTATTGTTTGTCTTGTTTTTGGGTTTTTGTTTTAAGGTCTTTTGTCCAATTACCTTTGTAAATTTTTGATTCTATTGCCCAATTGATATAACACTAATTTTTGTCAAATATTCTAGGTTTGTGCTATGTCTGCAAGGTCCTTGTCCCTAGTAAGAGCTAATGATTGTCCTCATTTTTCACCTTGGCAAATTTTAAACTTTTCACATTCATTAAATGACATGTTGTATAGTTGTCTTCCTAAAGGTCATGTCAATTTTTGAGTTGCATGTGAGGTCTCTTTGCCATCATTGGCTTGATCAAGTAGAAGTCATTAATACCCATGTCAATAGGTCTTGGTTACAAATGTTTATAATCATTTTGAAGTGTCAAATTTCTTATCAAGTCAAAGTAGTCAATTTGTGGTTATAGTCGCAAGTTGTTTGCAATCGAGTTCAATCTCATCAAAGGGTCACAAGTTCATCTAAGTCAAATCTTGTCAACCTAGTGATTCATGTGAAGGTGATTAAACATTTGATTGGATCCTAGTGGCAATAATACAAGTTCTTGATGCAATTTGATAGGTTTACCATCTCGGTGTACTTTCTAGTACCTTTATTCCTTCACAGTTTGTAGCTTTATGAGGCACAAAATGACCCTTGAAAATTTATAATTTTTTTTAAAGGGACTCTTGGGAGTTTGGACACATTCTTTTTGGGGTTATTTAATGTTTGGATGAAGTTATAATCAATTTTCTGATGTGAATTTTTATTTTCAACAAGTGGTTGTAAGGGTTGTCACATAGTACACGTGCTTCCCAGAGAGCTTGATAGTTAATTCACAACATATTTTGACTTATTCTCACCAATGGGGAATTAGATAACACATAAATAAAGTGACATGGATACATAAATATGTGAAGTTGCAAGTCTTTACACATGGTCACAAGATATTTCCTAGTGTGACATTATTAAATTTGATGAAATTTTAATCATGTGATTGATTAAATTATTTAATTAGTGAAAGCATAATGTCTTAATGCTTATTCACAATTGTAATAGTGTTAGAAGGGTGTTCACATGAAGTCATCACCAAATATTCCAAGGTTGGTTGGAGTCGTAAGTACAAGGCATTTAAAAACCAAACAAATTTAAAATTTATTTTTTTTGTTTTTTTGCAAGTTTTATTTCAATTTATGACTTTCAAAAGTTTGGAATTTAAAATTAATTGCTGATTTCTATTAAGTTGGTGGAGGTTTTAAGGTTGCAAAAAAAATGTTAAAAAAAGGCTTTTTACACTCAGAAGTCCACCAGAAGACCCATGGAATTTAAGGAAAAGTGCAAACTTGTATTAAGTCCCCACCTCTCATTCTTCCCTACAAAAATTCTAATTAAAATAAGACAATAATAAAATAAATTTGTGGACTTTAATTCCATATTAGGGACATAGGAAAACTCCAAATGTCCCTTGAACCCCATATTTCCACATGAACAAAAACAAAAAATACCTTTAGAAATGTGATCTTAGATGCCATGATTAGCGGAAAGGGGCTAGTAGCTGCACACGCTCCAATGACCACTATGTTCTTGCGCACTTAACCCCCAATTAAAACCTTAAAAACAACCAATACATGACATTAACCAACCTAATAAATAATTGTAAATGCACCAATAGATGTTCACAACTACACGTGTAGTTTACCATACAAAATGGACAACACACATGTACTTACACTTGCATTTGTAAGACAAGTTGATGCAAATGGGGGGGTTCCAAATAAAATACACACTTTTTAATTTTTTTGATTTCATTAAAAAACTAATGTTTACAATAAACACCCATTTGGACATGGCTCAAAAGTCAAACTACTCACATTTACATAACTTGGTGCACACTTATTGGTACCTAAGCTGCCATAAATATAAAAGACTCTCAACTACATTGGATGTCAATCACACATTCTCCCATACTTGCTATCACATCCACTTGCACCAACTCCATTTACAATAAGTACTTACACAAACAATAAATGGTGTAAGGTTACCCAACCAAACATAAAATAAAATACAAATCAAAATTAAATCATGTTTATTATAGAATTATTACAAAATACGCCAGTTATCAAAATCATATCATTGAGTACAATAGCTTCTATGCATTTATTCAAATTTAAACTCGACAACCAAATTTAATTATCAATATCATATCATCGAATACAATAGCTTCTATGCATTTATTCAAATTCAAACTCAACAACCAAATTCAATGCATTCCTTTTTCAATTTAAATTGATTATAAGGAGATTATAAAGCATATAGACATATCCCAATCAATTTCCTAAAGGAGCACTAAAAATGATGTCTGCAAATTCATTCCTATAGCATTGTCAAACAAAACAGGCAATAATCCAGTGTTCTAGATTCAGGTTGGTACACCACATTCCCTTTTTACCACTTCACATTCTAATTATTACCAGTATAAAACTACCTATATTCTTTTGTCTTTTCCTACAAATGCATATGATTAGGATTCTTAAGTGTTTCAAGCTTAAACAGAGAGTGTTCATGGTTGTCAACTTTTTATATGCCATATATTAATGTTATTGTTCATTAATATAAATAAACCTAGTATATATACGTTTGATTTTAGTGTAGATGTATATAGTGCAACAATATATATTCAAAGTTCCATTATATTATATAATTTTAGTGTACATTTATATAGTGCAACCGTATATATTCAAGGTTCCATTATATATATATTCTCAAACCCTTCATATATATTTAACCCCATAGAGAAATATAAATCATACATTAATATTACTCTTCGTTAATATAGTGAAACCCAAAATACATAGGTTTAATTTTACTGTAGATGTGTATAGTGCAACCGTATATATTCAAGGTTCTAATGCAGGACCATCCTTTCGGTGCATATAGTAGATGTTTAATTTTGGTTTGATTTAGTTTGGTTTATATCAATAAAGTCATTTTTTGACCACCTTGGATCCTTTGGAGTCATTTGGGATCCTTTTTGATGTTTAGGTCAAATGTTGTCAAAGTTGCAAAAAATGTCATTATTGTTAACAAAAAGTGCATCAACTTTACAATATTGGTTAGAGGGAGTTAGTAGTTGGTTGAAAAGTTATAAATGATGTTAATTCAATGTAAAAGACATGAATATACACCAACCAAGGCAGAATGAGAGATTTTGAATGAGAAACACTTCATTTTTGTACACTTTTACTCTTTTTTTTTTATGAAAACAAACTAAAAAATGTATTGTATGGAATGGTACGGAATGGTATGGACTTGCAATTGATTGAAAAAGTTGAATAATGTTTTTATCTTTCAATGCTTTTGGTTTGAGTGAATTTCATTGTGTTTTGAAGAAATTATGGTCGTTTTAGTGTTGATAGTTGCAGATTTTTACTGAAAAGATAGAAAAGAATAGATTAGTACGACCTTGTACAGAATATTTTTAGATCTGTGATGGTGTGAAATGATAATGGAATGTATTAAGGTTTAAATTCAATTGGTTTGGCATGATTTCATTGAGTTTTTCTCAAGTTATAACAAATTTACTACTAGTTGCCCTGTTTCAGAACTAAGGTTTCAAGCGAGTGTAATAAATTCATAACTTTTATTTTAACCATGGGAAAATTATGAAACTTGGTGAAATACTTTTTAAGGCCATTGTCTAGATACCCATTAAAGGAAATTGCAATAAACAACTGTATGTGAAAGTTATGCTAACATGTATATGTTCTTTTACAAAAAAATAGTCATAAAACCCTAGTTCCATGAGAGCTTAATGCAAAGTTTGATCATGAATGTGTGATGGATCAATGATATGTGTTGTAAGAGGTCTAAACAATCCAAGTTTTCCATGTTCCTTGTTGTTTTTCCCTTTATTGAGTGTCATTAGGTTTCAGGATCAAAGTGCCAAATTGTACTAGGATGAACAAATTGCATGTTTGCATCAATTGCATTGGGTCAATGATTGAGAATGTGTCAAGTTGAATCAAGTTGGGTCCTTCCTCTGCATCATTTTTGGTATTAGAGCCCAAAGATTTGGGCAAGGGAAGTTTTGGAGGTTTGTGTATTGTATTTGACAGGTTGAAGTGAAGAACCTGAATGCCAAAAGACTAGGCAGTGAGGAAAAGAAAAGGAAACCTAGGTGAGCTATCACAAGAAAAATCCAAGAAAAGAGAAGAGATAGCAAGATGCAACAATAGAATCAGAAGGAGAAGATGAAATTCAATAAAATAAGATCAGATGAAGAGTTTGATAGAAGAATGGCAGAGTTTGGAAAAAGTATTAAAAATATAGTGCAACAGTGTCTTAAGGAAGCATACCAAGGATCTGTTAGGCATTGGCCAATGCATAAGAAAGTGAAATGGCCCATATAGATGATTGTTAACAAAAGGAGAAAGCAAAAAATGGTTACTTTAAAAGAGAAGATGAAACAAAGGAAGAAGAGACATTCATTGACATGGGCATAAAGAAAGATCAAGATTGTCTTTAAGAAAGTGTAGAAATCATGGAAGAGCAATGTTCTTGGTAAGAGATACATCCAAAAAACCAGTAGGTTGGTGATGATCAGACAGTTGACAAGAAGATGGGTAGAGCTGAGATCAAGGAAGAACCAAGACAAAAAGCTTCAGGAGATAGTGAACAGGTAAATTGGCCTCATGGTTTTTATCTATTGTATGTTGATAATAATGTTTGTATAGATGCAGTCCAAAGAGAAACTGATGATGATGAAGACATGGACAACAATAATGTGGCATATGAAAGTGACATAGACTATTGGAGTCTTGCAGTTGAGAAGAAGATCCTCAAGAGGAGGTACAAAAAGTAAGCACGAAACAAAAGAGTGATGACCAAGAATCATGGAGAAGATCAAGCCAAGCATGAGAAGGATCAAGGAGAGGTCAGAGAACAGCTAAGCATGAAGAATAATTGGAAGAAGCGAAAGAAACCATCACCTGAGATGGAACTCAAATTTCTTTTTCCTAGGGAGTATGATGCAAGACCATCCTTTGGGTGCATATAGTAGATGTTTACTTTTGGTATGATTTAGTTTAGTTTATATCAATAAGGTCATTTTTGACCACCTTGGATCCTTTGGAGTAATTTGGGATCCTTTTTGATGTTTGGTTAAAATGTTGTCAAAGTTGCAAAAGTGTCATTATTGTTAACAAAAAGTCCATCAACTTTACAATATTGGTTAGAGGGAGTTAGTAGTCGGTTGGGAAGTTATCAATGATCTTAATTCAATGTAAAATACTTGAATACATGCCAACCAAGGTAGAAGGAGAGTTTTTGAATGAGAAACACTTCATTTTTGCACACTTTTACTTGCTTTTTTATGTGAAAATAGACTAAAAATTATATTATACGGACTGGTACAGGATGGTATGGACCTACAATTGATTAAAAAGTTGAATAATGTTTTTATCTTTCAAATGATTTTGGTTTGAGTGAATTTCATTATGTTTTGAAGAAGTTATGGCCGTTTTAGTGTTGATAGTTGCAGATTTTTACTGAAAAGACATAAAAGAACAGATTGGTACAGCCTTGTACGGAATATTTTCAAGTATGTGATGGTGTGGAATGACAATGGAATGTATTAATGTTCAAATTCAATTGGTTTGACGTGATTTCATTGAGTTTTTCTCAAGTTATGGCAAATTTACTACTAGTTGCCCTATTTTAGAACTAAGGTTTCCAGTGAGTGTAATAAATTCATAACTTTTATTTTAACCATGGAAAAATTATGAAACTTAGTGAAATTCTTTTTAAGGCCATTGTCCAGATACCTATTAAAGGAAATTGTACCAAACAACTCTATGTGAAAGTTATGCTAACTTGTATATGTTCTTTTGCAAGAAAACAGTCATAAAACCTTAGTTCCATGAGGGCTTAATGCAAAGTTTGATCATGAATGTGTGATGGATCAACGATATGTGTTGTAAAAGGTCTAAACAATCCAAGTTTTCCATGTTCCTTGTTGTTTTTCCCTTTATTTGGTGCCATTAGGTTTTAGGATCAAAGTGCCAAATTGTTCTAGGATGAACAAATTATATGTTTGCATCAATTGCATTGGGTCAATGATTGAGAATGTGTCAAGTTGAATCAAGTTGGGTCCTTCCTCTACATCATTTTTGGTATTAGAGCCCAAAGATCTAGGCAAAGGAAGTTTTAGAGGTTTGTGTATTGCATTTGACAGGTTGAAGTGAAGAAACTGAATGCCAAAAGACTAGGTAGTGAGGAAAAGGAAAGGAAACCTAGGTGAGGTATCACAAGAAAAATTCAAGAAAAGAGAAGAGATAGAAAGATGCATCAACAAAATTAGAAGGAGAAGATGAAAGTCAATAAAATAAGATCGGATGAAGAGTTTGATAGAAGAATGACAGAGTTCAGAAAAAGTATTAAAAATATAGTACAATAGTGCCTTGAGGAAGCATACCAAGGATCTGTTTGGCATTGACCAATACATAAGAAAGTGAAATGGCCCATAAAGATGATTGTTCACAAAAGGAGAAAGCAAAAGATGGTTACTTTGAAAAGAGAAGATGAAACAAAGGAAGAAGAGACAGTCATTGACATGGGCATGAAGGAAGATCAAGAGTGTCTTCAAGAAAGTGTAGAAATCATGGAAGAGCAATGTTATCAAGAAGACACAAATGAAAAGGTCCATTGGCAAGAGATACATCCAAGAAACTAACAGGTTGGTGATGATCAGACAATTGACAAGAAGATGGGTATAGTTGAGATCAAGGAAGAACCAAGACAACAAGCATCGAGAGATAGTGAAGAGGTAAATTGGCCTCGTGGTTTTTATCTATTGCATGTTGATAATAATGTTTGTATAGATGTAGTCCAATGACAGACTAATGAGGATGAAGACATGGACAATAGTAATGTGACATATGAAAGTGACATAGACTATTGGAGTCTTGCAGTTGGGAAGAAGATCCTCATGAGGAGGTACAAAAAGCAAACACGAAATATAAGAGTGATGACCAAGAATCATGGATTTGATCAAACCAAGCATGGGAAGGATCAAGGGGAGGTCAGAGAACAACTAAGCATGCAACATAATTGGAAGAAGCGAAAGAAACACCGACCATCATTTGAGATGGAACTTAAATTTCTTTTTCCTTGGGAGTATGATGTAGGACCATCCTTTGGGTGCATATAGTAAATGTTTACTTTTGGTTTGATTTAGTTTGGTTTATATCAATAAGGTCATTTTTGACCACCTTGGATCTTTTGGAGTCATTTGGGATCCTTTTTGATGTTTGGATCAAATGTTGTCAAAGTTGCAAAAAGTGTCATTATTGTTAACAAAAAGTGCATCAACTTTACAATATTGGTTAGAGGGAGTTAGTAGTAGGTTGGGAAGTTATCAATGATATTAATTCAATGTAAAAGACATGAATACATGACAACCAAGGCAGAAGGAGAGATTTTGATTGAGAAACACTTCATTTTTGCACACTTTTACTTGCATTTTTCTGTGAAAATAGACTGAAAACTATATTGTACAGATTGGTATGGACCTGAAATTGATTGAAAAGTTGAATAATATTTTTATCTTTCAAATGCTTTTGGTTTGAGTGAATTTCATTGTGTTTTGAAGAAGTTATGGTTGTTTTAGTGTTGATAGTTGCAAATTTTTACTGAAAAGACAACAAAGAACATATTGGTACGACCTTGTACAAAATATTTTCAGGTCTGTGATAGTGTGGAATGATAATGGAATGTATTAATGTTCAAATTCAATTGGTTTGGCATGATTTCATTGAGTTTTTCTCAAGTTATGACAAATTTACTACTAGTTGCCCTGTTTCAGAACTAGGGTTTCCAGCGAGTGTAATAAATTCATAACTTTTATTTTAACCATGGGAAAATTATGAAACTTGGTGAAATACTTTTTAAGGCCATTATCCAGATATCCATTAAAGGAAATTGTACCAAACAACTATATGTGAAAGTTATACTGACCTGTATATTTTTTTTGCAAGTAAACAATCATAAATCCCTAGTTCCATGAGGGCTTAATGCAAAGTTTGATCATGAATGTGTGATTGATCAATGATATTGTTGTAAGAGGTCTAAAAAATTTAATTTTTTCATGTTCCTTGTTATTTTTCCCTTTATTGAGTGTCATTAGGTTTTAGGATCAAAGTGCCAAGTTGTACTAGGATGAACAAATTACATATTTGCATCAATTGCATTGGGTCAATGATTGAGAATGTGTAAAGTTGAATCAAGTTGGATCCTTCCTTTGCATCATTTTTGGTATCAGAGCCCAAAGATCTGGGCAAGAGAAGTTTTGGAGGTTTGTGTATTGTATTTGACAGGTTGAAGTGAAGAACCTGAATGCCAAAAGACTAGGTAGTGAGGAAAAGGAAAGGAAACCTAGGTGAGGTATCACAAGAAAAATCCAAGAAAAGAGAAGAGATAGCAAGATGCAACAACAAAATCAGAAGGAGAAGATGAAAGTCAATAAAATAAGATTAGATGAAGAGTTTTATAGAAGAATGGTAGAGTTCAAAAAAAGTATTAAAAATATAGTACAATAGTGTCTTGAGGAAGCATACCAAAGATCTGTTGGGCATTGGCCAATACATAAGAAAGTGAAATGGCCCATAAAGATGATTGTTCATAAAAGGAGAAAGTAGAAGATGGTTACTTTGAAAAGAGAAGATGAAACAAAGGAAGAAGAGACATTCATTGACATGGGCATGAAGAAAGATCAAGAGTATCTTCAAGAAAGTATAGAAATCATGGAAGAGCAATGTTCTCAAGAAGACACAAATGTAAAGTACCATTGGCAAGAGATACATCCAAGAAACCAACAAGTTGGTGATGATCAGACAGTTGACAAGAAGATGGGTATAACTGAGATCAAGGAAGAACCAAGACAACAAGCACCTAGAGATAGTGAAGAGGTAAATTGGCCTCGTGGTTTTTATCTATTGCATGTTGATGATAATGTTTGTATAGATGCAGTCCAAGAAGAGACTGGTGAGGATGAAGACATGGACAACAGTAATGTGGCATATGAAAGTGAAATAGACTATTGCAGTCTTGCAGTTGAGAAGAAGATCCTCAAGAGGAGGTACAAAAAGCAAGCATGAAACAAAAGAGTGATGATCAAGAATCATGGAGAAGATCAAGCCAAGAATGGGAAGGATCAAGGGGAGGTCAGAGAATAGATAAGCATGCAGCATAATTGGAAGAAGTGAAAGAAACACTGACCATCATTTGAGATGAAACTCAAATTTCTTTTTCCTGGGGAGTATGATGCAGGACCATCCTTTGCGTGCATATAGTAGATGTTTAATTTTGGTTTGATTTAGTTTAGTTTATATCAATAAGTTTATTTTTGACCACCTTAGATCCTTTGGAGTCATTTGGGATCCTTTTTGATGTTTGGGTCAAATGTTGTCAAAGTTGCAAAAAGTGTCATTATTGTTAACAAAAAGTGCATCAACTTTACAATATTGGTTAGAGGGAGTTAGTAGTCAGTTGGGAAGTTATCAATGATGTTAATTCAATGTAAAAGACATGAATACATTCCAACCAAGGTAGAAGGAGAGTTTTTGAATGAGAAACACTTCATTTTTACACACTTTTACTTGCATTTTTCTATGAAAACAAACTGAAAACTATATTGTACAGAATGGTATGGACTTGCAATTGATTGAAAAAGTTGAATAATATTTTTATCTTTTAAATGATTTTGGTTTGAGTGAATTTCATTGTGTTTTGAAGAAGTTATGACTGTTTTAGTGTTGATAGTTGAAGATTTTTACTAAAAAGACAAAAAAGAACAGATTGGTATGACCTTGTACAAAATATTTTCAGGTATGTGATGACATGGAATGATAATGGAATGTATTAAGGTTAAAATTCAATTGGTTTGGCATGATTTAATTGAATTTTTCTCAATTTATAACAAATTTACTACTAGTTGCCCTGTTTCAGAACTAGGGTTTCCAGGGAGTGTAATAAACTTATAACTTTTATTTTAACCATGGGAAAATTATCAAACTTGGTGAAATACTTTTTAAGGCCATTGTCCAGATACCCACTAAAAGAAATTGCACCAAACAACTGTATGTGAAAGTTATGCTAACCTGTATATGTTCTTTTATAAGAAAACAATTATAAAACCCTAGTTCCATGAGGGCTTAATGCAAAGTTTGATCATGAATGTGTGATGGATCAATGATATGTGTTGTAAGAGGTTTGAACAATCCAAGTTTTCCATGTTCCTTGTTGTTTTCCCCTTTATTGAGTGTCATTAGGTTTTAGGTTCAAAGTGCCAAATTGTATTAGGATGAACAAATTGCATGTTTGCATCAATTGCATTGGGTCAATGATTGAGAATGCGTCAATTTGAATCAAGTTGGGTCCTTCCTCTACATCATTTTTGGTATCAGAGCCCAAAGATCTAGGAAAGGGAAGTTTTGGAGGTTTGTGCATTGCATTTGACAGGTTGAAGTGAAGAACCTGAATGCCAAAAGACTAGGTAGTGAGGAAAATGAAAGGAAACCTAGGTGAGGTATCACAAGGAAAATATAAGAAAAGAGAAGAGAGCAAGATGCAACAACAAAATCAGAAGGAGAAGATGAAAATAAGATTAGATGAACAGTTTGATAGAAGAATGACAGAGTTCAGAAAAAGTATTAAAAATATAGTACAACAGTGTCTTGAGGAAGCATACCAAGGATTTGTTGGGCATTGGCCAATACATAAGAAAGTGAAATGGCCCATACAGATGATTGTTAACAAAAGGAGAAAGCAAAAGATGGTTACTTTGAAAAGAGAAGACAAAACAAAGAAAGAAGAGACATTCATTGACATGGGCATGAAGGAAGATCAATAGTGTCTTCAAGAAAGTGTAGAAATCATGGAACAATAATATTCTCAAGAAGACACAAATGCAAAGGTTCATTGGAAAGAGATACATCCAAGAAACCGGTAGGTTGGTGATGATTAGATAGTTGATAAGAAGATGGGTATAGCTGAGATGAAGGAAGAACCAAGACAACAAGCACTAGAAGATAGTGAAGAGGTAAATTGGCCTCGTGGTTTTTATCTATTACATGTTGATAATAATGTTTGTATAGATGCAGCCCAAAGAGAGATTGATGATGATGAAGACATGAACAACAGTAATGTGGCATATGAAAGTGAAATAGACTATTGGAGTCTTGCAGTTGAGAAGAAGATCCTCAAGAGGAGGTACAAAAAGCAAGCACGAAACAAAAGAGTGATGACCAAGAATAATAGAGAAGATCAAGCCAAGCATGGACCTGCAATTGATTGAAAAAGTTGAATAATATTTTTATCTTTTAAATACTTTTGGTTTGAGTGAATTTCATTATGTTTTGAAGAAGTTATGGCCGTTTTAATGTTGATAGTTACAGATTTTTATTGAAAAGACAACAAAGAACATATTAGTACGGTCTTGTACGAAATATTTTTAGGTATGTGATGGTGTGGAATGATAATGGAATGTATTAAGGTTCAAATTCAATTGGTTTGGCATGATTTAATTGAGTTTTACTCAATTTATAGTAAATTTACTACTAGTTGCCTTGTTTCAGAACTAGGGTTTCCAGCGAGTGTAATAAATTCATAACTTTTATTTTAACCATGGGAAAATTATGAAACTTGGTGAAATTTTTTTAAGGCCATTGTCCAGATACCCATTAAAGGAAATTGCACCAAACAACTGTATGTGAAAGTTATGCTAACCTGTATATGTTCTTTTGCAAGAAAACAATCATAAAACCCTAGTTCCATGAGGGCTTAATGCAAAGTTTGATCATGAATGTGTGATGGATCATTGATATGTGTTGTAAAAGGTCTGAACAATCCAAGTTTTTCATGTTCCTTGTTGTTTTTCCCTTTATTGAGTGTCATTAGGTTTTAGGATCAAAGTGCCAAATTATACTAGGATGAACAAATTGCATGTTTGCATCAATTGCATTGGGTCAATGATTGAGAATGTGTCAAGTTGAATCAAGTTGGGTCTTTCCTCTGCATTAGGTTTTAATATATATATATATATGTTGGAGTCCAGGACAACACTGAGAGGGTGGGTGAATCAGTGTTGTATAAACTTTTACAACTTTTTGCACCTATTAACTTACAAGATAAAGAGAGAGGAAGACATCAACGATCTGTTAAACACATATGCACAAGTATGATAATGAAAGGTATGAATCAGGACTTTAAGAATAAATCATTAGGGCACATGGACACATGAAGACATACAATAAACATAACACCTAATTTGATGAGTGGAAAACCCTCAAGGAGAAGAAAAACCACTTTGTAATGCCTCACTGGCTTAATCATGAAAATCACAAGTTACAAAGCCTCACTGGCTGATGAATAGGTCTCATTGACCATACAAGCCTCACTGGCAACAATATACAAACTCAGATTAATATAAATAATTTGAAGAGGGTTTCTCTGTTTCAATACAAACCATCTTCTTCTCTTTTCATTCATATCCTGCATACATCTGTACATTCAATGCAAACTTCTTCATCTGTAATTTCATCTATTGCCTTGTCTCTAAAAATCAAAATGATGTGTCTATGTGTATGTCTTCAAAATATACATCCGATTCTGATTATCTCTGCACAATCAATTGCATATTGTCTTCATACTTGTCATGGTTCAATCTATAAGCTTGTTGCATAATGTCTTCATCCTGTGTTTGATTCATTCCTACAAAAAACATGATCTCATACATCTCTCAAATGACATAAAAAAATCATTTGATTCATTTGTATTTTCTCTTCAAAAGAATCTTCACAAAAATGTCTTCATCACTGCATATTGGTCCACACAAAAATTCATCCATCAATGCATCTGCAATACCATTATATATGAAATAAAGAAACTTTTCATATTCCTCTTCTTTCCCCTTTCAATACACCTGTAAAAATAAGATCATTTCTCTTCTCTGTATGACCATTTCCATTCATGAAGAATCTGCAAAAATAAAATCATATCCTTTTTAAGACCATTCATCTTCATGAAGACCTTTTATATTCTTCTTCTATTTGATTCATTTTCCCCTTCTCATAAAAATTTTCATCATTTTTATTGAATGTCTTCAACAATATTTTTCAATCTGCAAAAGTAATCTTCAATAAAAAATTAATTCCAATCTGCCCTCTGTCAGAGAAGAAAACCTCTATCATAACTAGCTCATCTGTATTAAAAAAAATTCATAAACTCTTAAGCTTCCAAAAGCTTTTAATCTTCTTCTCATTTTTAGAAAAAAACAAAAATATTCTTTATTTAATGCCTTCAATTCATCGGGAAGCCCACTAGTGGAGTTAGAAAATAGAAAAAATCTCCTTAAAGATATCCTTTAAAAACCACAAAAAATTTGCCTCTAAGAAATACCAAAAATAGCATTTAAAAAGCAAAAACTGCAGTCAATATTCTCTCGACGACCATTTGCATGTCAAAGTTTGCGGTCAAGAATGAGGTTTCTAATTTTAAACTTTAGCCAATGATTTTACATCATGCACTCTTTACACATTTGAAGAGGACCGTTGATTATAACTTGTCGCCCACCGCTCATGAAAGGTAACCAAGGGTATCGGTTTGGCTAGGAAGAGGGGCCAATTGCCTGACGGTGGCGATCCCCTCAATGTTGTAACTTAAGTTACAACCACTGCCTATCTCGAGTCAACATTAAAAAAGAACTAAAGAGATGACGGGTTGAAAGTCTTTTAGGTTTTAAAGCAAAATTAGACATTTAGGGTTTTTTATTGATCTTTTAGTCTAGACTCTTTGAGGAGAAGTAAACCCTAATTACTTCTCACATGAAAACCTTAACAATAGTGACTAAAGACATTCAGTAACATAGAATATAGATTAGATAGAGACTTGTAGAGCAAAAACTTAAACCATGAAAGGACTTTATTATGAAGGATAATAAACAATTCCTGAGCAAACCTCAACATGTGTTTGGTGTGGAGCTTGATTAGTCTCCAAGTGGGAGATTGTTGGTATGTGGCGATTGATCATGCAAGTACTATACACAAGTTATGTATCCCTCTTTTTTGCACGATTGGAGTCAGTTGTTAGTTTTTGTTAACCGACAAAAGAAAAATGACATTGCAAACCCCTAATTCTAGAAGCTTCCAAAAAGCTTGTTATAAGCAGTTGGAATGTATGGTACAATGATGTATTCATGAGATTGTAATCTGTTTTGCACTAGATAATAAAATCATTGGACGACTGAGTTTGTGTGGATATAGCCCATATTGGGTGAACCGCGTTAAATTTCTGTGTTGATCTCTTTTGTGTAATTCCTCATTGTTATATTTGGGTTATTTAATTTGCATATAATTGTTAGTGTTTATTGCTTTGATCTACCCTAACCCTAACAACTGGTATCAGAGCAGGTTGCATTTGATTATTGTCTGCAGGCATGTCTCACGGTTGAGTGGGAGTCTCACGGTTAAGTGGGAGCAATGGCAGACGAGGGTAAATTGAAGGTAGATAAATTCAATGGGCAGAACTATCAATTATGGAAGATGCAAATGGAGGATTATCTCTATCAGAAGGATTTATGGAAGCCGTTGGAAGGAGTAGCCAAGAAACCGGCAGTAATGATTGATGAGGATTAGAAACTTCTGGACAGAAAGGCACTAGGAACCATTTGGTTATGCCTGACACCATCTATGGCATTCAATATAACAGAAGTGAAGACAACAAGTGAACTGATGAAAACTTTGGCCAAATTGTATGAAAAACCCTCAGCCTCTAATAAGGTATTTCTCATGAAGCATTTGTTTAATCTAAAAATGATTGAAGGTGGATATGTGTTAGATCATTTAAATGAGTTTAATACAATTACCAGTCAGTTAACTTTTGTAAAAGTGAAATTTGATGAAGAGGTGAGGGCTCTCTTGGTTTTATGTTCTTTTCCAGAAAGTTGGAATAGCTTGGTAATGGCTGTAAGTAACTCTATCTTTGGTTCAAATACTTTGAAATTTGATGATGTTGTTGTTGTTATCCTTAGCGAGGAAATGCGATGGAAAAGCATCGGTGAGACTTCAACATCTGGTAATGCTTTGACTATAGAAAACATGGGAAGAATAAAGGAAAGAGGAAAAAGCCCTACAAATCGTGGGAAGTCACAAGGGAAGTCGAAGAAAGGCAGATCTAAATCCAGAGGAAGAATGGATTACTGACACTATGGAAAGCCAAGATAGTTGAAGAAGGATTGCTGGTCTTGAAAGGGCAAACAAGGAGATAGATAAAATGATGACAGTAAGGAAGCTAATGTTGTAAGTAATAAATTACAAGATGCTTTAATTCTATGTTTAGATAATGCTAATGATTCATGGGTAATAGACTCAGGAGCTTCATTTCATGCCACATCCCATAGGAAATATTTTGTAGATTATGTTCAAGGTGATTTTGGATAGGTATATTTGGGTGATGATGAACCCTGTCAGATTGTTGGAAAAGGAAAAGATAAAAATCTAGTTGCAGAATGGAAATGAATGGTTGCTACAAGAGGTAAGGTATGTTCCAAATTTGAGAAGGAATTTAATTTCTGCAGGACAACTAGGTAGTGAAGGCTATATAGTTACCTTTTTAGACAAAGTCTGGAAGGTCACTAAAGGTGCTTTAGTAGTAGCTAAAGGTGAAAAGGTAGGCACATTGTATTTGTGTACTGGTAATACTTATTCTACCTTAGCTGCTATAGAAACAGTTGCTATTGAGACAATTATAACACTTGCTGCAGGGACATAAACATAATTGTGGCACCATAGACTTGGGCACATGAGTGAGAAAGGGATGAAGATCCTTCACTCCAGAAAGTTCCTACCAGGTCTGAAGAAGATTGACTTGGAGTTCTGTGAAAATTGTGTTTATGGAAAACAAAAAAGAGTCCGATTTCTCAAAGTTGGGAAAGAGAAGAAGAGTGAGAAATTAGAGCTTGTGCATTTAGATGTATGGGGACCAGCTCAGGTATCTTCTCTTGGAGGCTCTTGCTATTATGTTATTTTTATTGATGATGCAACTAGGAAAACATGGGTTTATTTCCTAAAAAAAATTAGAAGTATTTGAAACTTTTAAAAAGTGGAAAGGTTTGGTTGAGAATGAGACAGGAAAAAAGTTGAACTGTCTTAGATCTGATAATGGAGGTGAGTATTGTAGCAGAGAATTTGAGAATTACTATTCATATAATGGAATCCACAGGAAGAAAATAGTTCTTGGAACCCCACAAGAAAATGGTCTGTCTGAGAGGATGAATAGGAACATTATGGAGCATGCAAGGAGCATGAGATTGCATGCTGGACTACCCTTACACTTTTGGGTAGATGCTATACATACTGTTGTTTATTTAATAAATAGGGGACCTCCAAATCCTTTGGATGGTGGCATTCTAGAGGAGGCATGGATGGGTAGAAAGGTAAACTATTCATTTCTAAAAACCTTTGGTTGTGAATCTTTTGTCCATGTTGATATTGAAAATAGAATGAAGCTTGAGGTTAAGTCTAAAAAATGTACCTTCATTGGATATGGAGTAGATGAATTTGGTTATCGATTATGAGATTTTGAAAATCATAAAATCATTAGGAGCAGAGATGTTATATTCAATGAGAAGGTCATGTATAAGGATCAGTTGCAGGAAAAGAAGCATGAATAGGCCAAAAAGGAATATGTGGTCCTCGATGAGATTCCAAAAAATAAAATACCAGTGGTACCTGATGCTCAGCAACAAGTTATCCCACAGACTCCTGCAAGTGTTAGACATTCTACAAGGATAAGTAGACCTCCAGAAAGATTTTCTCCATCATTATATTCTATATTATTAACTGATTTTGGTGAACCTAAAAGTTATGAAGAAGCAATGCATGTAGATACCAAAAAGTAGTGGGAGCTAGGCATGAAAGAGGAAATGGATTCCTTGTTGTAGAATCAGACTTGGGACTTAGTCAAAGTGCCTGCAGGAAAAAGAGCATTGCCAAATAAATGGGTTTACAGGTTGAAGGAAGAAGATGGAGGCAAGAAAAGATATAAGGCCAAACTCATGGTAAAAGTTTTTGCACAAAAAAAAGGTATAGATTTTGATGAAATATTTTCTCCATTTGTAAAGATGACTTCTATTAGAACAATTCTAAGTCTTGTGGCTGCGAAAGACTTGCATCTTGAATAGCTAGATGTGAAAACAACTTTTTTGCATGGGGATTTTGATGCAGAGTGCATAGTGGAAATGCTCAAAACAGGGATGAAGACCCATTTAAACCCACAGTACAGAGAGGTTTATGCTCAAACAGCTTTAAATAACTTCCTCAAGGTCAAATAAGACCGAAACACATACCTTCCTCACCATCGGCAAGACATCACCATTGGTGAGCTAACAAATCCTTTGGCTGATAGGCCGATACCTCAATGTTCCCGACTTCTCGCTTGTTGATTCCCATCGACCAGACTTAATTTCGTCGGTGAACACTGAAGAAGCTAGGCCAATATACCGATGACTCCTGCTAACTTCGACTGTTGGTGTGACATCCTACGTCAACTTGGACTTCCACTTATCGGCAACACTCTGCCCGTCAGAGGAACTCTTGTTTATTATCCCCAATGAACCGTGTCACATTGAAGGAAATTTCTATAACTCTAAGTAGCTACGTGAACACATGAATGAATATGTAGAAACAATGATGACAACCTCTGTAACCGAACAACTCACACAGGCACTAAATAGAAACAAAACTTTAACATAATAGAAAATAGTCTAACTCTAAGGAAGTCATTCCACTGGTTTCAAAGAAACCTCAACCAGTGGAATGCTTCCAATCTACATTCTTTATGATTACACCAAAAAAAACTTTTTATTGTTCCTTCTCAGAAATATACATACACAATCTTTTCTCCGTCTGTGTCTACACACACACTCTCACACTTTTTTAACGAATCACAGACCGACTATATAAACTCTCATCCTGGAAGTTACATAAGGTGGAAGGTGAACCACCCTACAACCACCTCTGTCATTTAGTTACACTCATCAGTTCGGTTACAATACTTTTATGACACGTATACAATCTTTCAATATGGCACAAAGGCCTTACAATATGACTCTTTGGACACAACAGAAAATGCAAGGAATCTTCCAGATTCTTAGGTTTTGAGGTGCTCCTGCACCATACAACCAACCAACAAAGATTTCCAAGTCCCTTGGAAATGTACCTGCAAAAACTACCTGCATCTCTGTCTTCATCTTCTGTCTCTTCAGCTTCAGGCTTCCAATCTGCACATTAATGGACTAGTGACCAACCAACCAACAAAAGCAAACTACCATCTCATGTCAGAGCATCTTCAGGCTCCTTCTACTCCCAGCAAGCCCTCTATCATTAAGCCCTCTGTCCTGTGGGTTGTTGGGTATTTCACCCTTGTTTTAAGTGCTTCCACTGTGTGCTCTGCATCAGATTTGGAAAAGGAAATATATGTGCAGCAACCACAGGGATATGAGGTCAAGGGTAAGGAGGATTTTGTGTGCAAGTTAAAGAAGAGTTTGTATGGCCTGAAGCAAGCACCTCGGCAATGGTATTTGAAATTTGATAGTTTTATGGTTGAACAAGGTTACAAAAGATGTCATTCTGATTATTGTGTTTATTTCAAGAAATTGGGTAATGGCATCTATATTATCCTGTTGCTTTATGTTGATGACATGCTTGTTGCTGGGTCTAACATGCAACATATTAATGAACTTAAGTAGAAATTAGCAAATTCATTTGCTATGAAGGATTTGGGTGCAACAAAACAAATCCTTGGTATAAGGATCACACGGGACAGGACAAACAAAAAATTATTTTTGTCCCAAAGTGAGTATGTAGAGAAGGTGTTGAAAAGGTTTAACATGTAGAATGCAAAAGCAGTTAGTACACCTTTACCTATAAGTTGACTAAGGAGATGTGTCCAAAGACACAAGAGGAGGAAGACAAAATGTCTAAGATACCATATGCATCACTAGTTGGCAGCTTGATGTATGCAATGGTATGTACAAGGCCAGATATTGCACATGCAATGGGAGTTGTGAGCAAGTATATGAGCAATCCGAGAATGGAACATTGGAATGCTGTAAAATGGGTTCTCTGATATTTTAGAGGTACTACTTCAAAGAAACTATGTTTTGGAGGAACAAATTCTGCTCTAAAAGGATATGTTGACTTTGATCTAGCGGGTGATATTGATAGCAGGAGGAGTACTACAAGGTATGTTTTTACTGTAGGAGGTACTACAGTCAGTTGGATTTCAAGACTGCAAAAGGTTGTTGCGCTTTCAACCACTGAAGCTAAGTATGTTGCTGCTACAAAAGCTAGCAAGGAGATGATTTGGTTACAACATTTTCTGGAGGAATTGGGGCAATGACAAGAAGATAGCCCTTTGTACACTGATAGCCAGAGTGCCATTCATCTTGCTAAGAACTCAGCTTTGTATTTAAAAACTAAGCACATATAGCTCAGATACCACTTCATCTGGTCAGATTTCGAGGATGGGCAGTTGAAGCTAGAGAAAATTCACACAAGTGAGAATCCTGCAGATATGTTCACAAAGGTAGTTACACGGGAGAAACTAATTTCGTCATCAGTTTTTGTTGGCCTTCATGAATGATAATGGTGGACTTAAGAAATCGGCCAGGCCTCCTGTAATCCAATGGGAGCTGCAAGCACAACGGTGTCGTTCGGGATCAGTCTCCAAGTGGGAGATTATTGGTATGTGGCAACCGATCATGCAAATACTCTACACAAGTTATGTATCCCTCTTTTTTGCACAATTAGAGTCAGTTGTTAGTTTTTGTTAATCGACAAAAGAAAAATGACATTGCAAAACCCTAATTCTAGAAGCTTCCAAAAAGCTTGTTATAAGCAGTTGGAATGTATGGTACAATGATGTATTTGTGAGATTGTAATATGTTTTGCACTGGATAATAAAATTATTGGATGGTTGAGTTTTAGTGGATGTAGCCCATATTGGGTGAACCACATTAAATTTCTATGTTGATCTCTTTTGTGTAATTCCTCATTGTTATATTTGGGTTATTTAATCTGCATATAATTGTTAGTGTTTATTTATCTGATCTGCCCTAACCCTAACAACATGAATATCATGAATTGAACTCCATTGATCTCCAACCATAATTCTTATCAATTTGATTATGACAACATACTAAATTTCTAAGAATAAATCATTAAGTCCAAGTGAATCACAACTGAACAATGTACGACTAAACTGAATCATGATATCAACTGAGAACATACAACCAAACAACTTAATCACCATCTGAAACTATTGCAAATATGTGATGTTGTCATTGATGTCAACATATTCTTGTTGCCATTGATGTCAATTGTATCCTATTTTGCTATCTGTATAGAAGACTGGATTGTTGAGGATATTGAGAAAATTAACAACAATCAATGCATGTGGACCATATGGCTATGTAGAGGATTGTCAGAGGTTGCTCCAGTCAAGAATTGAGAGATCTGCATGAAGGTTTGAAGAAGTTATGGCTATCTGAGTAGAACTAGATTTTGTAGTATTCAGAAGAGATAGTGTGACAGTAAGTTGGTTCGGATTGCTCTACAGTGAAACATCTTGGTCTGCGGATCTAAAGGCATGTTTGAGAAGTCAGTGTGTATCATCAAATCCAGTGGTTTGTGGTTAGGAGGTCCGCAAGCTATCCTTCTAGTTTGACAGTCATGGCAGAGAGTGTTCTTGAGGTTCCGGAGGAAGATTCAAATGTTTTTGGTAATATGGTTTAGAGTGAATGTTATTGGTGATTTCAATGTGCTTGTAGAGGTCTTTGGATCATGTGGCTACTATGTTGGAGGTCTGCATTGAATTTTGAGTTTGTAAATTAAAGATTTCTTCTTTGAGGTTGATGTTCTTCCCAGTCTTGGCCGACCAGATGTTCCTAGCATGTTGCGAATGCCTTAAGAGCATTTTTATGGAGCATGGAGTGGTTGTAGAAGTAGATTCAAGTCTTAGTTGTGTTTGGCCGATAGTGTGGTGATCCGCGTCAAGTCTAGCCGACCTTGTTGATCATTCCAAGGTTGATGAAGCATATAAATACTTGTTGAAGAGTCATTGAAAAATATCCTTGTTTAACTTAGATAAAATTTGAATAAAGGATTAGGAGCAGAGTAGAGAAGAAAAGGGGCAAGAGCAGTATAAAGTGTGAAGAAGAATTTGGGGCAAAGAAGAAGTTCTTAAGCATTCATTGAAACTAAACCAGGCATGAATTAGATGCTATTTCTTAGTTAATTTTTCTGTTCTAAATAAATTCTGAAGGCAGAGAGCCTCTCTTTTGAGCAGTGAACTCTAGGTAGTGCACCTAAAGGCATGTGCCTTTAATTTTTCTAAAGTACTTTTAATAAGATACAAATCTTTGTGGGTTAACCCCCACCATGGTTTTTTCCTTAACCGGGTTTCCAAGTTAAAATCTTGGTGTCAAGTGTGTTGATTATGTTTATGCTCTTATGTTATTGATCTATGCTTTAATGTTTACATCATTCATCTGATAGTAAGATCATAAAGAAGGTTAAAGAGAAAAAAAAGTTTATATATTAGACAACTGATTCAGGCCCCCTCTCAGTTGTTTGGTATAATTCCAACAACTAGTATCAGAGCCAGATCCTCTTCTAAAAGCCTGATCGCTTGAGGACATCTAGAATGTCGACCTACAAGAAGGATAGTCTGAGATTTGATGGAACAAATTATTATGTTTGGAAGAATCACATGGAGTTCCATTTGTAATGCATGGGTGATGCCTATTGGGCGATAACCAGTGTTGAGTATAAACCTCTGGAAAAAGGTCCTTCAACTCCAAATGCTGAAAATAATCTTCAAGCTAAAGAAGTCTTGTTGAGTGCCCTGACTGATTCAGAAATGACAAATGTGTTTGGTCTAAAAACTACTTATGCAATCTGGAAAAAGTTGGAGTTTTTGTATGAAGATGATAAATATGTCAAATGCACCAAGCTGCAAAGTCTGAGAGGAAAATTTGAAACTATGAGGATGAGCAAAGACAAAAACATCACAATCTACATGTAAAAGATAAATGAACTTGTGTGTGGTATCAGGTGTGCTGGTGGAGTTTTAGAAGAATCAGAGATTGTATCAAAAGTGCTCAAATCTTTACCTGATTCATACAAACACAAGGCTGCAGCCATATAGGAGATCAGGACTGTCTCAGATGTTACAAGAGATCATCTGGTTGGTAAAATTTTAGCTTTTGAATTAAGTGAGTTTGGTGATTCTCTTCCCAAGTCTGAATTTGGATTTAAGGCCAGTGTATATGGAAAACAAAAATATGATCCGGGTGAAATCTCTTCTGCAAGATCAAACAAATTCATGAAGACTAGGAAGGATCTTGAAGTTGTTGAAATTGAAACTGCAGATCTTGGAGCTCTTCTTGCCAAAAGATTGCTAAGAGGATTTGGTAAGGATGAAGGAAAATTGCCACTCAGATGTTTTGCTTGTAATAAGATTGGTCATTTTGCCTCAAGATGTCTGGAAAGGTTTTCAAAACCTAACCTTAACAGATATAGAAATCAAAACAAATGTTACTATGTCCATGAAACTGGAGGAGTTACAGATGATGAATTTGATCATGGAGGTTCTCCTAAAAATGATTAGGTGTTCATTGCCATCAAAGAAGAAGACCCAGTGTCCACTGAATTTGTTAGCTATGCAAATGTGGAAAGTACCTTAGCCGCTTAGGTTATTGAGAAAGATGAATGGGTGATTGATAGTGGATGTTCTCATCATATGACTAGAGACAAGAGTAAGTTTGTGAATTTTGAAGATTATGAAGGTGGGCTTGTGAAATTTGGAGATAACTCAGCTGGTAGAATCCGTGGCAGAGGATCCATCTCTTTTGATGGTAAGAATAACACCAATGATGTTCTGTATGTGGAAGGACTGAAACATAATTTCTTAGTGTTGGACAGTTGGTTGATAAAGGTTATGATCTTCGATTCAAAGATGGAAAGTACAAAATCTTGGAGAGTTCTGGAACTGAAATTGCTTCCGATACTTAAACTAAAGGTAAAATTTTTCACTTAAGTAGTTCTGGCAATAGTTGTTTGATTGCTCAGATAGATAAATGTTGGTTATGGCATCAGAGGATGTGTCATGTGAACTTTGATAATATTGTCAAAATAAGTACTACTCAGGCTGTAAGAGATCTTCCAAAACTTGTGAAACCTAATAGCATGTGTAGAGAATGTCAATTGGGGAAATAGAGCAAAATTTCATTCAAGAGTAAGGAACAAGTTTCAAATGGTCGATTGGAACTAGTACATACTGATATCTATGGTCCTGCTAGAATTAGGAGTGTGTAAGGAGATAGATATTTCATTCTACTGATTGATGACTACTCTAGAATGATGTGGGTAACCTTCCTAAAAGAAAAATCAGCAGCTCTTGACAAATTTAAGGTGTTCAAAGTGATGGTGGAAAATGAAATTGGTGAAAAATTGAAATGTCTGAGATCTGACAGAGGTGGAGAATTTACTTCTCATGAGTTTGATGCTTTCTGTGAAAAGCATGAAAAGATAGTTATTTTCTCCTAGGACTCCCTAACAAAATGGAGTTGTGGAAAGAAAGAACTAGACCATTCAAGAAGCTGCAAGAACCATGATGATGGAAACAAATGTTCCTCAATTTTATTTGAGAGAAGCTATAAGTACTGCTCTCTACACTCTTAACTAGGTGTAGATCAAATGCAACTTTGTTAAGACCCCTTATGAACTATGGTTTGGTCATCTTCCTACAATGAGATATTTCAGAGTTTTTGGTAGTAAATGCTATATCAAAAGAGATGAGGATTTAGGCAAATTTGCTACAAGAAGTGATGAGGGAATATTTTTGGGATACTCTACTCAAAGTAAGGCTTACCAGTGTTTAACAAGAGATTGAAAAATAATTTTGAAAGTGCTAATGTTAGATTTGATGAAAGCAAGGAAGGACACTCCAGGTTCTGTGGATATGATTCAAATGATCAAAATGAAAGTCCAAGTCAAGGAAGGTTAGTTCAATCTCTGACTTAGATGCAGATTGATTTGAAAACCCCAGAGATTCAAGGAATTAGTATAGATGTTGAGGAACAAGCTCAAGAAATAGAAGCCCAAGCAATTCCTAAAACCCCCAGATATGTAAGAACGAATCATCCTGTAGATCAAATCATAGGAGATAAAAATAGAGGTGTTCGAACTAGGAGAAGAGTTGTTGAAGATCAAGAAGAGATTTGTTTGATTTCAAAAATTGAACCTAAATCAGTAAGTGAAGCTTGCAATGATGAAAACTGGGTTAAGGCAATGGAAGAGAAATTGATGCAAATTGAAAAGAATCACACTTGGGATCTTGTTCCCAGACCTGAGGACAAAAATGTGATTGGAACTAAATGGGTCTTCTAGAATAAACTCAATGAAGATGGTGAGGTTGTAAGAAATAAGACAAGGTTGGTATGTCAAGGTTATTCTCAAGTGGAAGAAATTGATTTTGAAGAAACTTTTGCTCTGGTGGCAAGAATAGAGGCAGTCAGATTATTTCTTGCTTTTGCTGCTTTTAAAGATTTTAAAGTTTATCAGATGGATGTCAAGTCAACATTTCTAAATTGATATTTGGAAGAAGTATACATTGAACAACCAAAAGGATTTCAGTTGTCTGATCAAGGAGATATGGTTTGTAGATTAAGAAAAGCCTTGTATGGACTCAAGCAAGCTCCAAGAGCCTGGTATGCTAGATTTGAGAAGCATATGCTTAAGCTAGGATTTAGCAAAGGTACTGCTGATAGTAATATGTACTTCAAGATAAATCATGAGGACATTCTAATTGTTGAGGTCTTTTTTGATGATATCATTTTTGGTGGAAATGAATGCATGTGCAAAGCATTTGCTGATCAGATGAAAAGTGAGTTTGAGATGTCAATGTTTGGTGAGATGAACTTCTTCCTAGGTTTGCAAATTGTTTAGTCAGATAAAGGTATCTTCATATCTCAGTCCAAGTATGTGAAAGAATTATTGAAGAAGTTCGGAATGGAAGATTCAAAGCTAGTAGGTACTCCTATGGTAACCAGATGCAAGCTAAGCAAAGATGATGACTCCCCAAAGGAAAATTAGAAAAGATATAGATCAATGATTGGAAGATTTCTCTATCTGACTCAGACCTGACCTGACATCATGAATGTAGTTGGACTTGTTGCTAGATTTCAAGTTGATCCAAAAGAATCCCATGTTGTGGCAGTCAAAACAATTTTCAGATATCTCAAGGGGACAATTGATTATGGACTATGGTACCCAAAGGACAATGATTTCACTCTTCATACATATACAAATGCTGATTGGGTAGGAGATGTGGATGACATAAAAAGTAATAGTGGTGGTGCATTCTTCTTGGGAAGAAGATTGGTCTCTTGGATGAGTAAAAAGCAAGAAGTAATTTCTCTATCTACTGCAGAGGTAGAGTATATAGCCACAACAAATAATTGTTCTCAAGTTCTGTGGATGAAATAAATGTTGAAGGACATCGGTGTTGTGTTTGAGGAGCCACTCACAATCTTTTGTGATAATTCAAGTGCTATAAGCATTTTCAAGAATCCAGTATTGCACTCGAAGACAAATCATATATCTATCAAGTTTCATTTCTTGAGAGAGAAATTTAATGAGAATGAAGTCAAGTTGGAGTTTGTGTCCTCCAAAGATCAGATTGCAGGATCTTTGGAATTTACAGTCATATTTTGTGATCCAGATTGATGTTAAGAAAGTGCTACTCAAAGGGGGAGTAGTCAATATGCAAAATTTGGGACCAGTTTAAAGCAAAAAAGGGAGAAAATATAGCAAATATGTGCCCTATGCCATTGATGTCAAAGGGGGAGAGAAGTCATGTGAAAAAATAGTTGCTGATATAAGGGGGAGTAGTAAAGGAAGTAGTTGCAGAAGTGAGAAGAGAAAGGGGAGAAGTTCTTGTCTTGATGGTTAAATTTAGTTTTTCACATCATATGTTGCTATCAATGACAAAGGGGGAGATTGTTGCAAATATGTGATGTTGTGATTGATGTCAACATATTCTTGTTTCCATTGATGTCAACTGTATCCTATTTTGCTGTCTGTATAGAAGACCAGATTGATGAGGATATTGAGAAAATTAATAACAATCAATGCATGTAGACCATATGGCTATGTAGAGGATTGTCAGAGGTTGCTCCAGTCAAGAATTGAGAGATCCATATGAAGATTTAAAGAAGTTATGGCCATCAGAGTAGAACTAGATTTTGTAGTATTCCGAAGAGACAGTGTGATAGTAAGTTGGTTTGGATTGCTCTACAATGAAACATCTTGGTCTGCAGATCTGAAGACATGTTTAGGAAGTCAGTGTGTATCATCAACTCTAGTGGTTCATGGTTTGGAGGTCTGAATGCTATCCTTCTAGTTTGATAGTCATGGCAGAGAGTGTTCTTGAGGTTTCGAAGGAAGATTCAAATGTTTCTGGTAATATGGTTTAGAGTGAATGCTATTGGTGATTTCAATGTGCTTGTGGAGGTCTCTAGATCGTGTGGCTACTATGTTGGAGGTCTGCATTGAAGTTTAAGTTTGCAAATTAAAGATTTCTTCTTTGAGGTTGATGTTCTTCCCAGTCTTGGCCGACCGAATGTTCTTAGCATGTTGTGGATGCCTTAAGAGCATTTTTATGAAGCATGGAGTGGTTGTAGAAGTAGATTCAAGTCTCACTTGTGTTTGGCTGATAGTGTGGTGATCTGCGTCAAGTCTAGCCGACCTTGTTGATCATTCCAGGGTTGATGAAGCATATAAATACTTGTTGAAGAGTCATTGAAAAATATCCTTTTGCAACTCAGATAAAATTCAAATAAAGGATTAGGAGCAGAGAAGAGAAGAAAAGGGACAAGAGCAATATAAAGTGTGAAGAAGAATTTGGGGCAAAGCAGAAGTTCTTGAGCATTCATTGAAACTAAATCAGGCATGAAGTAGATGCTATTTCTCAGTTAATTTTTTTGTTCTAAATAAATTTTGTAGGAAGTGAGCTCTAGGCAGTGCGCTTGAAGGCATGTGCCTTCTATATTTCTAAAGTACTTTTAACAGGGTACAAATTTTTGTGGGTTAACTCCCACCGTGGTTTTTTCCTTAACCAGGTTTCCATGTCAAAATCTTGGTGTCATGTGTGTTGATTATGTTTCTGCTCTTATGTTGTTGATCTATGCTTTAATGTTTACATCATTCATCTGATAGTAAGATCATAAAGAAGGTTAAAGAGAAGAAAAAAAATTATATTGTAGACAATTGATTCACCCCCCCTCTCAGTTGTTCGGTCTAAGTCCAACAAAAACTTGAACAACCAACTGATAAAACCCTAAAGCAAGCGTATCTTATGAGCTTATGTCCTGATTGGCATTAAAGACATGATATGAGTCTGTATACAAACCTCCTCCTGATATTATGCCACCATGAAGAATGAAGACTGAGATCCATGACAAACCACATGCCAACCTGAATGAAACCTCAATATGATGAACTGAAACATAATCCTCTGATTGAGATCATCATAACATCAAGAACCTTATCTGAACCTCTCTATTAGTATGAACTTGCATCAACTTGTGCTTCACAGTAATTCAACCATATTGATTTAACCTGATGATGTGTTCAACCCACTTGAAGTATGTGATATCAACATTTACATAGCCCATCAAACTTGAAACTAGGCATTATACATCATGTGAACTGTCCTGATTCTGCAAGTCCTACCAACACATCAACACATCAAACAACATCATAAGCACTTTGACATCAATGACAACTACAACACAACAATATATATATATATTCTCAAACCCTTCATATATATTTAACCCCATAGAGAAATATAAACCATATATTAATATTACTCTTCATTAATATAGTGAAACCCAAAATATATAGGTTCCATTTTACTGTAGATGTGTATAGTGCAATCGTATATATTCAAGGTTCCAATATATATATATATCCTCAAACCCTTCATATATATTTAACCCCATACAGAAATATATCAATATTAGTGTTCATTAATATAGTGTAACCCAAAATATATAGCTTTAATTTTTAGTGTAGATGTATATACTGCAATCGTATATATTAAGGTTCCATTATATATACACACACACACACACATTCTGAAACCTTTAAAAAAATGGATTGGATTTGACTATTGACTGTATTAAGATTCTCTAAGAAGAGTTGTCAAAGACAGGTTTTCATTCCAGAGGGGAAGGACCGTATTATATGGTGTGTGGCCTAGATAGGGGAGTACAACTGGAGTCGAGATTGGAATGGATTCTTGAAAAAGTGTAAAGTCCAGAAAGATTACTTACTCAAAATAACATTTGAATACAAACTTAATCAAAAATGGAAAGGAAATCAATTCATCAATGGAATATCCATAAATGTTTAACATTTAGTGAGTTTCCATAATAAGCAATGATCATATTTTATAATTGTTCCTAATACATTGGTGATACATAATGAGAAGTACAATTTACATAATAATTAATAATCACTTTTAGATTGTTCAATTACCTACACCATTCATATAATGCTTGTCTTCATAATAGTAACTGCACAAATCTTTCGACATGAATCTACATTAGTCCAACAAAATCAATGAACAACATATTATATATCAATGCACAAGATGACGAACCTACAGGCTCTAAGGTACCGACCTAATGTCTCAGGGGCTCAAGATGGCCTTGCCCACATACGCGCAACACAGACTTCATAGTTCAGGGTAACTAGTCTTGCAACCATAAGGTTGACTTAGATACTTTAACTCACAAGGGATCTAGTTCATCACATAATATTTTCTAAAATCAATAATTCAATTAATATACACATCCTTATTGTTCCATATGCTGATTAAATCATTCAAGTTCTAAAAAGTGCATGCAACAATTAAATCTATAAATATTCCCTACAGGTAAAATAGGAAAGTTATAACAACAAAAAATATTCTAACTATTCTTGGATATTGATATGAAACATACTTTCTTTTATATTTCTCTAATCCTCATCTATACTATAATTTAAAGTTTTAGCCTCATTCCTAAATTCTAATCTACATTTATATTATTCAAACAAAAGTAAAATATAGCTTAAGGTAATTCATGAAGAGCCTACTAAATTTTCCATTCAATAAGAAAACCTCTAATTCCTAAGTCATTAGAGAAATGTACAAGTATCTCAAGCATTCTATTCTCTCAAACATGGCTAGTTACACATTAAAGATTCTAAGAAAATAATTCACTGTACTTACTTAAATGAGATTCTTATTTTCAATTATTGACCTATATAAATCAATTTTAATTGTTGACAAAACATTCTAGATGATTGGAAAAATGAATTAATTGAATAGAAATAGCCTTAACATGAAAAACCACCCAGTAGTAAATCTGTCATAACTTTCTTATTTCTTAGTGTAATTCTAAAATTCAAGATGTTTTGGAAAGGTAAGAATAAGGGGAATAAAACTCAAAAAACAATTAGAAAATTTCTGTAAGATAAGGAGGTAGTGTTTACTGCAATCATCCCTTTCCCTCAAATATTGATTTACCCCAAACTTGATTATAAATTGAGAATGAATTGATTACTCAAAAGTATTCCCTATATTATAATAAATGATAGAAATACTAAAAGATTAAAAATCTTTTATTTTCTTTATTTTTGACATTTCAAATAACTATGCAATATATATATGTCTGATCTAACAATTATTTTTATAAACTATTCAACATAAGGATTTAATTTGACCTTCTTGCACTACAAGAATATTCTTAATTCAATATAATTTTTGGATACAACTAAATATGTGAAAGATTATCTAGTCATACTCATTCCAAGAAAGAAAATATGAGAATTCATCTAACACACTTATGTGATGAGAATAAATCATTTCCAACAAAGTAAACTACCAATAAAACCCTAGATTTTCAATATTTTCTACAATAGTGGTAAAAATGCGATAACTTCCAAAATACTTAATAAAATTTAAAAATGTAAAATATTTTGGAAAGATGAAAACATGATTCTCAAAACCCAGAAACTTTTTTATAAACTAATTCATATGATAAGATTAATTTCATGAGACAACAAGTTTTCTTAAAAGAATTTTCAAAATACTTTAACATAAATAATGGTGAGTTTTCAAGGAAATAATTCAAGGATTTAATTAGTGAAGAATACCTCCAAACACATTTGAAGAAAGACTCCAAGGTTCCTTAATGTGAGAGCTTCCATATTATTCAGTTGAACACTTCCTTTCTTCTACCTAGGATTCTATTGCCCTCCTCATGAAATTCAGAAATTTTTCATCTAACAAGTCACCGTGGATTGTATGTTTTCTTTGCCTCATCAAAATGGTTGTAATTTCCTTCAAGAATTCTTCAACATCAGCTATGAATGTCCTCTTGATGACCTGTAAAAATTAGAAATCAACCTGGTCTCTTCTCTTGTTTTCCTCCCCTTGAAGCCAAACTTCCATCTCCTTATAATATCTCCTTTTGCCAAGTTTTATATTCTTCTTTTGGGCTCCAATGACTCCTTTTATTCCTCTTCTTGCTTGTGGCGTTCGTTTCTTTAATAAATGTGATTCTTGGATTTCCTTTTATTTCTTTTCTTGATGACTTGAATGCTCTAAGACTCTTCGAGAGAAGAAGACTCTACAAATTCCAATTTCGTCACCCATTTTCTTGTGCACTAAAAATGTATTAAAACAAATCTAAAACATAATTTTTATGAATAAACAAGTACCCTACCCATAGGTGATTGACCTATGGTCTTAATTTTACTAAAAATAATGATTAACCAGCTCTTATTCCCCACAACACACAAGAATAATTAATTTAAATCAATTAACTAAACCATATCAAGACCTTACTGCTAAATTCTATTCTCTTTATAACTTATATCATAATTTCATAAAAAAATCTAGAATTAGCTCCACTATCTTGAAACTATAAATAAATATTAATTATTCTCAATAAAATATCATAATTAATAAATAAGTTTCAAGTATGTGCTAATACCTCTCCGTTGAGAGTGTATTCCTGTCACGCACATGAGTCAAAAATAGTAATATTAAATGGAAATTTAATTTTTGAAAAATAGGGGTTGTGACATCCTTTCCCCCTTAAAAAATCATCATCCCGATGTTCAAATCAACTTAACTGAAGATAAGGTTTCATACCTCTTAAATCTTGTTTTACCTCAATGTCAAAATCACCCCACCTGACAAATATATCATTACTATTGCAAATATGTGCCTATGATGTGTTGTTTTTGATGTCAACATATCTCTTTGTCAGAGACAGTGAAGAGAGTGCATTTTAGTAAATTAGATTGCTCCACATTCCTAGTGAGACGAAGATCAGAGTCTGTGGACTTAAGCATTTTTTAGAGGATTGTCTGAAGTTTCTCCAACTAAGATTTGAGAGGTCTGCATGGAGGATTGGTGAAGTTATGGCCATCTGAGTAGAACTGGGTTTTGCAGTTGTTCAAAGGTAACAGAGTGATAGGAATTTGGTCTAGATTACTCCGCATTGGAATATTATGGTCTGTGGTTCTAGATGTATGTTTGGAATGTTGGTGTGTATCCTCAACTCAAGTAGTTCATGGTTTGGAGGTCTGTAAGCAATCTTTCTAGTGTGATAAGCATGACAATTAGTGTTCTTAAGTTTTAGTATGTAGATGCAAGTGATTTTGGTGATTTGAGGTGGTGCGGTTGTTCTTGTTGATTTCATTGTTCTTGTGGAGGTCTCTGGATCGTGTGCCTATTGTGTTGGTGGTCTGCATTGAGGATTGAGCTCGTAGTTGAAGATTTCTCCTTGGATGTTGTTGTTCTTTCCAGTCTTGGCTGATCGGATGCTTCGTGCATGTTGTGGATGATCTAAGAGAAGTTCTATGGAGCGTGGCATGTTGTTCGAAGAAGATTTGAGTCCCAGATATGTTTGGCCGACAGTGTAGTGGTCCGTATGTAGCATTTTGTGTTAAGTCAAGTCACTTTGTAAATGTTTGTAATGCCGACCTTGATGTTCATTCCAAAGTTGATGTAGTGTATAGATACTTGTAGTTGAGTCGTGGAAAAGTTTTCCTTGAGTGAAAATGATAAGATTTTAAGAAAGGTCCAAAGGAAGAGCAGAAGAAGAGGAAGAGCATAAGAGAAGAGAAGTGAAGATACGAAGGTAGTGAAGAAGTGTTTGGGAGTAGAGAAGAGGTGTTGTGAGCTTAAATGGAACTGAACCTTGGCATGGAGAAGATGCAATTTCTCAGTTCAACCTTTCAGTGTTAATCATGTGAATGTTTTGTAGACAGTGAGTCTCTTAGAGCAGTGAGCTCTGGGTAGTGCACCTAAAGGTAGGTGCCTTCCCATTTTTCTATTCTTTTAACAAAGAATAAATCTTGTGGGTTAACCCCCACCGTGGATTTTTCCTTAATCGGGTTTCCACGTAAAAATCCTAGTGTTATGTGTGTTGATTGTTTTTCTACTCATGTGTTGTTTATTCATGCTTTCATGGTTATATCATTAATCTATTAATATGTGGTAAAGAAGATTAAATGTAGCAAAAGATAAAGTTTTCGTGACAACTGATTCACCCCCCTCTCAGTTGTCTGCCCTAATTTCAACAATTGGTATCAGAGCCAGTTTCTCCAAAAGAATCTTGACTGCTTGAGGAGATCGAGGATGTCGACATACAAGAAGGATAGTTTGAGATTTGATGGAACAAATTACTCTCTTTGGAAGAATCACATGGAGTGCCATTTGCAATGCATGGGTGATCCTTATTGGTTGATAACTAAGATTAAGTATACTCCTCCGCAGAATGGTCCTACAACTCCAGATCAAATCAAAGAAGCTGAATACAACATTTGGGCTAAGGAAGCATTGTTGAGTGCCCTGACTGATACATAAATGACAAATGTCTTGGAATTGCAAACTGCTCATGAAATCTGGAAGAAGTTGGAAGCTCTGTATGAAGGTGATGCATATGTCAAATGGGCTAAGCTACAGAGCCTGAAGGGTAGATACAAAGGTTTGAGGATGAGTGAAGATGAAAACATCACTTCCTACATGCAGAAGGTGAATGAACTTATGTGCAGTATCAGGTGTGCTAGTGGAAAACTAGAAGAATCAGAGATTACATTGGCAAGGTGCTCAGATCCTTACGTGCTTCATACAAGCACAAAGTTGCTGCTATTGAAGAGATCAGGACTGTGATAGATGTTACAAGGGATCAGTTGGTTGGTAAGATTTCAACATTTGAAATGAGTGAGTTTGGTTATTCTCTTCCTAAATCAGAATCTACATTTAAAGCCAGTGTTTTCGGAAAGCAAAGATTTGATCTAAGTGAAAGCTCTTCAAGAAAGCTAACCAGATATGAGAAGGCAAGAAAGGAACTTGAAGAAGATGAAACTGAGCTTGAAGAACTTGAAGCCCTTATTGCCAAAAGATTACCAAGAGGATCCGGTAAGTATGAAGGAAAGTTGCCTTTCAAATGTTTTGCTTGCAATAAGATTGGTCATTTTGCTTCAAGATGTCCAGAGAGGGTTTCAAGGCCAAAGCCTAACAGACCTAGGGTTCAGAAGAAATGCTACTATGTCCAAAAAGCTACTAATGAAGGAGTCACAGATGATGAATCTGATATGGGAAGTACCTCTGGAAACATGAATGGGTGTTCATTGCTATCAAAGAAGAAGATCCGGTGCCTACTAAATCTGCTAGCTGTGTGAATGTGGAAAGTGCCTTGGATGCTCAGGTTGAAGAAAAGGATGAATGGGTGATTGATAGTGGATGTTCTCATCATATGACTGATGATAAAAGTAAGTTTGTAAGTATGGAAAGATATGAAGGTGGAATTGTGAAGTTTGGAGACAATTCAACTAATAGAATCCATGACAGAGGATCCATCTCTCTTGATGGTAATTTTGTATGTAGAAGGGTTGAAGCATAATCTTCTCAATATTGGACAATTGGTTGACAAAGGGTATGAGCTCTGATTCAAGGATGGAAAAAGTAGAATTTTAGGAAGCTCCAGAACTAAGATTGCATCTGATACACAAACTAGAGGTAATATCTTTCATTTAAGTGGTACTGGTAAAAGTTGTTTAATTTCTCATATTGATTAGAGTTGGTTATGGCATATGAGAATGTGTCATGTAAACTTTGATAACATTGTCAAGATAAGTACTACTCAGGTTGTGAGAGATCTTCCAAAGCTTGTGAAACCTGCTAATAACATGTGTAAGGAATGTCAGTTGGGCAAACAGAACAGAGCTACATTCAAAAGTAAAGAACATTTTCAAATGGATTGTTGACACTTGTGAACACTGATTTGTGTGGTCCTGCTAGAGTTAGGAGTTTGTAAGGAGACAGATACTTTATGTTATTGATTGATGATTACTCCTGGATGATGTGGGTCACTTTCTTGAGAGAGAAATCAAAGGCTCTTGACAAATTCAAGGTGTTCAAGGTTAGGGTGGAGAATGAGATTGGTGTGAAGGTAAAGTGTCTGAGATTTGACAGAGGTGGAGAGTTTACCTCTGGTGATTTTAATGCATTTTGTGAAAAGCATGGAATAAGAAGACAGTTATCTGCTCCTAGGACTCCTCAGCAAAATGGAGTTGTGTAAAGGAAGAACCGGACTATTCAAGAGGTTGCTAGAACCATGATGATGGAGGCAAATGTTCCACATGTCTATTGGAGAGAGGTTGTGAGTACTGTTGTCTACACTCTTAACTGGGTGCAGATCAAAGGTAATAACAGTAAAACACCTTATGAATTGTGGTTTGGTAATGCTCCTACTGTGAATACTTCAAAGTTTTTGGTAGTAAATGCTATATCAAGAGAGATGAAGATCTAGGCAAGTTTGATGCAAGATGTGATGAAGGAATATTTCTGGGTTATTCTAACCAAAGCAAGGCATACCGATTCTTTAACAAGAGAGTGAAAAGGATTGTTGAAAGTGCTAATGTCAAGGTTGATGAAAGCAAGGAGAGACCTTTCAAGTCTTGTGGATATGAATCAGATGATCAAAATGAAAGTCCAAATAAAGGAGAGCAAGTTCAAACTCAAAATCAGATTTAGATTGCTCCAGAGAATCTAGTGACTCAAGAAGCTAGTGCAAATGTTGAGGAACAAGTTCAAGAATCAGAAGTTCAAGAAAATCCCAAAAGTCCCAGGTATGTAAGGTTGAATAATTCTGAAGATCAAATTATAGGAGATAGAAATAAAGGTGTTCAAACTAGAAGAAAAATTGTTGAAGAACAAGAAGAGTGTTGTTTGATTTCAAAGATTGAACCAAAATCAGTGAATGAAGCTTGTAATGATGAAAGTTGGGTAAAATCAATGGAAGAAGAATTAATGCAAATTGAAAAGAATCATACTTGGGATCTTGTTCTTAGACTTGAAAACAAAAATGTAATTGGAACTAAATGGGTCTTCCAGAATAAATTAAATGAAGATGGCGAAGTTGTGAGAAACAAAGCAAGATTGGTGTGCAAAGGATATTCTCAGGTAGATGGAATTGATTTTGAAGAAACATTTGCTTTGGTGGCAAGAATCAAAGTAGTCAGATTATTTCTTGCCTTTGCTGCTTACAAAGATTTCAAAGTTTATCTGATGGATGTCAAGTCAACATTCCTGAATGGAGAGTTGGAAGAAGAAGTCTACATTAGGCAAATGGAAGGATTCTAGTTGTCTGATCAAGGAGACATGATCTACAGATTGAGGAAAGCATTTTATGGACTTAAACAAGCCCCAAGAGCCTGGTCTGAAAGATTAGATAAGTATCTGCTAATGTTAGGTTTTAACAAAGGCACAACTGACATTAATCTTTATTACAAAATTGACCATGAACACATCTTGATTGTTGAGGTATTTGTTGATGATATCATCTTTGGTGGAAATGAGAGCATGTGAAAAAAAATTGCTGATCAGATGCAAAGTGAATTTGAGATGTCCATGCTTGGTGAAATGAATTTCTTCTTGGGTCTGCAAATCATTCAGTCAAATAAGGGCATCTTCATATCTCAGTCTAAGTATGTAAAAGAGCTATTGAAAAAGTTTGGAATGGAGGATTCAAAACCAGTGAGTACTTTTATGATAACTGGATGCAAGTTGAGTAAATATGATGATTCTCCTAAGGCAAATTAGAAAAGGTATAGATCAATGATTGGAGGACTACTTTATTTGACTCATACCAGACCTGATATTATGAATGCAGTTGGCCTTGTTACTAGATTTCAAGCTGATCCTAGAGAATCTCATGTTGTAGCAGTCAAAAGAATTTTTAGATATCTGAAGGGGACATATGATTATGGCTTATGGTATCCTAAGGATGATGATTTCACTCTTCATGCATTTACATATGCTGATTTGGCAGGAGATGTGGATGACAAGAAGAGTTAAAAGAATTTTTAGATATCTGAAGGGGACATATGATTATGGCTTATGGTATCCTAAGGATGATGATTTCACTCTTCATGCATATACAGATGCTGATTTGGCAGGAGATGTGGATGACATGAAGAGTACTAGTGGTGGTGCATTTTTCTTGGGAAAGAGATTGGTTTCTTGGTTGAGCAAAAAGTAGGAGGCAATATCTTTGTCTGCTGCATAGGTAGAGTATATAGCAACAGCAAGTAATTGTACTCAAGTTTTGTGGATGAAGCAAATGTTGAAGGATACCAGAATTGTGTTTGAAGAGCCTGTTATAATCTTCTATGATAATTCAAGTGCAATAAACATCTCAAAGAATTTGGTGTTGCATTCAAAGACAAAGCACATATCCATCAAGTTTCACTTTTTGAGAGATAAGGTAAATGAGAATGAAGTCAAATTGGAGTTTGTTTCTTCAAAGGATCAGATTACGGATATCTTCACTAAGCCTCTACCTAAGGACACTTTTGAGTATATCAGAGGGAAGCTAGGGGTTATTACCCCTCTTGTTCAGAACTAAGGTGCACTAGTGTGCATCAGTCTGGTGGAACTCACAGTCATATCTTGTGATCCAGATTGGTGTTAAGGGGTGCTACTCAGGGGGAGTAGTCAGTATGTTAATTCTAGAGTTCAATTTGGTTTTATCTAAGAAACAAAAAGGGGGAGAGATGATTGCAAATATGTGCCCTTTTCCATTGATGTCAAAGGGGGAGAGAAGTCATGTGAAAAACTTGGAAGTAAGTAGTTGCTGGTGAAAGGGGGAATAGTGAAGAAAGTGGTTGTAGGTGTGATAAGAGAAAGGGGGAGAAGTTCTTGTTGTGATGGTTGAATCAATTTTTCACATCATATGTTTCCATCAATGACAAAGGGGGAGATTGTTGCAAATATGTGCCTATGATATGTTGTCATTGATGTCAGCATATCTCTTTGTCAGAGATAGTGAAGATAGTGTAGTTCAGTAAAGTAGTGTAACATCAAAAAATGTCCCCTTGGGGGCTTTTCCCTCATAAGGTTTAGCTCTTGGGTCTTTAGTGTGTATTTAGGACATCTTACTTCATAATTTGGTATCTCGATGGAATGAGCCCTAGGTAACATGACAAATGGGACCTAGGAGAACCTCTTGAGCTTGACCCTACCCAAAATAGGGGGGAGGACTTGGGTGTCCGTACCCTAGTCCTACCCTATTTTGGGGCAACCCCAATTTTTGGGTGTTGGTTTATGACCGTCATTTGGGTTCTATGCCGACATGGTAAGTTTGAATTTATGAAATCTTGGCGGAGTGTTTGTAGTTGCATATAAAAGCATGTTTAGGCATTTATTTGTAAACTAGAGCATTATTAGATGGCAATTGTGATGTTCAAGTGTTTTCAAGGTGATTCAAGGCTTTCATTATGTTGCAAGAGTAGATTTGTGTGGTTTATGTGTTTATGTTTGCCGATTAGAGCATCCATTTCATCATGGAATGAAGAGCATCTTCCTCCCATGATATCTTCACTACAAGGTGACATTATATTGTGTTTTCATCATCATTGCCTTTAGTTTTTGCTTTTGCCTTACAAGGGCACACACTTTTTATCTGACAACGGTGTTCAGAGACTTAAGTGTCCTCCAGGGCTTAACTGAGGCAAGCCTCTAAACACCACAACCCCCTCCCAAAGTTTTCATGGTTGCAAGTTACAAGTTGTGAAGCTAGGAAAAGTGAAGTTGTAGGAAGGCATCTTGAAGTGTTAGAATTGCAGAACAGAAGGAAAAACAACACCTTGGACTTGGGCGTCCTTTCATTAGTCCTCCAACTTCAATGATGGGAAAATCTCTGGAACAACAAGGAAGAGTTGCAGACTGAGTGTCCAGATCTAGACAAAAAGCAAGGCATTGGACTTGGGTGCCCACTCTTTTGTCCCTGACTTTTTTGCCTCGAAACCCTAAAAATAGGTACTCTATGATTCGATATTTTACATTTCTTTGCAAGAGCTTTTTCTGTTATTCGTCAGTTTATTATTGTATTTGCATAATTAGGGTTTTAATGGTCAATTAAGTATAAGAGAAGGAAAATTGATAATTAAACACCCTAATCCAAGCTTCCCTACATCTCACAGTGACCTAGGGTATGATAGTGAATTGCCACTTGACCCTAGATCCTTGAATGTTAAGGGTTAAAGGAGGATTTAAACATCTAAACGCTAAATTGCATCAATTCTTTCTAAATTTTCCTAATTTATGATTTTTGCATCAGATTTGATATAAACTATAGAAAAACACAAAAAAATAGAAATTTGCATTGTATTTTCATCATTAATTTGCTAGGCTTTTGTAGAAATTTTGAATATTTTCATTAAACCTAGTAATTCTAAAATCTAGGGTTAGTAGGCAAAATCTTCTTTCAGATTTTTCTAATGATTTTAGAGGCTCATTCAAATTAAAATTTGGCTGTAGTCTTGCATTTTGGTGTAAATTTTTATTTAGATTTAAAATATTTGCATTTTTGTATAGAAAATTTCAACAAAAAAACTAGCAATTTTCATGCATTTTCATTAGATTTGCATTGGCATTTTGCATATTAGGGCTTGAAAATAATTTTTAGATATGAGTACACTTCATTTTCATCATAAATCAGACCTACATAAATCTAAGTACACTTCATTTTCATCATAAATCTGAGTACACTTCAAAATATTCACATAGAATTTTGTTTTAAGATCTCAAACCTAGGGCTTCAAAAACAACGATTTTCACTAAATTTGGACTTATCGACTCTATAAACTTGCACCATAGGCATAGTGTGAAGGGTATTTTTGCATTAATTGTCTGTTATTAGGGTTTTCATTTGGTACCCCTCCTAAAAATCTTCACAACGCCCTTTTAACGGGCTCTTGTATTGAAAATTTGGTGAAAAACTACATATTTTGACTATTTTTGCCCTAGGGTTTGACCTAGTTTGCACTCCAAGCATGTTGTGATCAGTTTTATGGATTGAGGTGACTGATATCATTAATTTTATTTGTTGCACCTCCTGAAATTCATTACAACACCTCTTTTTCTAGGTCTTGGAATTGAAAAACTGTGAAAAATAGCCTATTTTTGCTATATTTTTACTAGGGTTTAACCTTAAATGGCACTAAAAGCATGTTGTGTTGGTTATTTTGACATTAAGTAGCTGTTATTATTGATATAATTTTATATCCATCATTACTTTCCTCACAACACCCTTTGTTATTCTCTTTTGCATTGAGTTTTGGTGAAAAAAATGCCTATTTTGACATATTTTCACTATATTTTGACTTGGCATTATCTTGGATTTGCATCAAGATTGTCTTGAGAAGGATCATATTGCTGTTTTGGACTGATATTAGACATTTAATTTGCTTTCCTTGATCAAAATCCTTACAATACCATTTTGTTTCACCTATTTGCATTGGAAAAAGTACAAAAATAAGCATTGACAACATATCCTAAGCCTAAAACTTGAGCATATTGCTGCATGAGTCTAATAACTCATTTCCCTAAGAGAAATATTCCTTTAAGAAGAAGAATAAGATACATGGGATCTAGTGCTCTTGAAGAAGTTGGTACTTTGAACACCTTACACCCAGATGTTACAAGACATTACACCCATTACAAGTACAATGGAAGAACAAAATTTTCATGATGTTGATGATACTATTGAGGTGACAGGATATGTATCTGATGAACAAATAGAAAAATTGGATAAATATCTAGCACAATTTTAATCATTTATGGAAAATGAGAGAATAGTTGAAGAAGATGTCCCTACAATTCATAACATTAGAGAATTGATAAAAGAGGGATAAGATGGTGTTAATGCAATTCGTGGTCTAGTACATATTGTACAAACCAACATTATTCCAATGACCGAATGTGCACAAGTGATAATTAACACTCTATCACCATCTCATACTCAAGTTTCAGCACCTATACCAACTACGAGAATATCCACTTTTACATCAACAATCTTAACAACTAATGCGAACACTTGTAGTAACGCTACCACTTGTATTGGAGTATCTAATGGCACTAATTACAAAGCTGTGGGATTTGATTATCAAAAATTGGTTTCTATGGGAACCTCCTCTATGAATAATTGTTCCCAACCACCTATCTATTCCACTTAATTACAACCACCTATTACCTACTCACAACCATCTTCCATCTATCATTATGTCCAACCACCATTGACATATTCTCAGTCTCCACCTATCATATCTCAAGTTCATTCACCTCCTCACTTTGGTTCTAATTCCTCACAACAAACTACATTCCAAATGATGCCATCCTAACCTAACTTTTACAGGGCATGACTACTTTACAACAAAAGGTAACAAACTTGACAAATTCTTCATAGCCTAGTCTACCAACATACCATGCAATCCCCTTTCCTATGCAATCTTGAGAACTCCTATGCTTGAGAGGTTTGAGACTCCTCGCTTTGAAAAATATTGTGGAAAAGGTGATCCTAATATCCATGTGGTAACATTTACAACTATGTGTAGTGATTTTTATTTTGAAGAGGATTTGTTAGAAATTTTTTTCCCACGATCTCTCAAAGATACTACTTTAGAATGGTTTTTCTCTTTGCCTCCAAATTCAATACACTCCTTTTCGTAGTTGATTGATCAATTTTTACATTTTCAAGCAAATATCGAACCCCAAGTCACGCTTATTGACTTGGTCCAATGCAAACAAGGTCTAAAAGAAAAGTTAACTAAATTCATTAGTCGATATCAAGGACTTTATGCACAGATTCAATATCAGATGAAAGATGAAGATGTTCAGATGATATTTATTACAAATCTACAAGCTAATATTCATGATAAGATCCTCTTGATGAAGTATAACTCCTTTCAACATTTATGCACCGCCCTTCATGATTATCAACTTTCGTCTAGTTAGTATGAAAACCAAAACTCATCATCTCAAGTTGGTCAATCCACGGGTGGATCATCACAAAACAAATTTAAGAGGAATAATAATAATAGGAGCTTCATCAAGATTAATGGACCAAATATGAACAACTTTTTGAATGTTTCAGCTATCACTAATCCAAAGAAAGCATCATATCAACCAAGAAAGTTTACTCTGATATCTGAGTCTGATCATTCTATCATGAATCAAGCTATGAGTAATAACATTCTGAATCTTCCCCCGATCAAGCCTGTAAACAAGGACCTTACTTCGATGCTAATGCCTTTTGTCATTATCATTGAATGCAAAGACATGACACTGAATGATGTATGTGTCTTAAACATGAGATACAGGACCTTATTGATTCAAATGTCATCCAGGTATCAGGTGTGAATGACAATGGAAACAAGTCGGTTCGGATCAGAATTTACAAATCTTCACTAATCCTTTCCCTAAACATACTGAAAACAATATGTTGGAACAAGGTTTAATGGAAGTAGATGAGAATGACTACTTGGGCTACAATAGTATCATGGGAATGATTGAAGTAGATAAGAAACAAGTGAACAATCTACCTCATCCATGAAGAAATGGAATTTATACTGAGGTTCCTCCTCTGTTATCCTTATATGGATCAGGAGATAATCAAAATGCGTTAGAAAAGCAAGAACAACAACCGATACAGATGAGTGAGATGGTATAGGATGATTCCCGTTACCGTGCTAGAAAGATTCAACAATGGAAACTCACTAAAAATCAGAAAAGAGTAAAACTACAATCAATAGTTGGAAATAATAGTGGTTCTCCCCCTCATAAGCAACAAAAAGTTTCATTTCAACAAGCAATCACAAAACAAGCATCATATGATAATAAACAAAACTTTCATTTAAAAACCACTCAAATTTTGCATTAAACATGATTGAGTACCTCTCCAAGAGGTTCACAAGTTCCAAGATCTAATACGAAGACCCTACAGGTAAGTATCTCTAACCCTTTATCTCTCTCATGATGTGCTTCCCCTGTGATGTGTTATGTGTTGTTTAGACCTCCTAGGATGACCCTTGACTCTCTTGTAAGGTCTAGGATACCAGGAGACTGCCTCTGTTGTGACCTTCTATTTGTATCATCATTCTTCTAAATTGCTCTCTCTCTGATTTCATCGTTGTGTGTTGTGTCTTATGGATATAGCATTGTGGTTGGTGACTTAGGGGCACCCTCCTACGTGACTATCCATAAGACATTTGTTTCTCCTCTCTTATTTATTATTTCCCTTCCTCTAGTGTTTCCATCTAGCGGGCGGATGATGAAAAATATTTATACTAATGCGGACCTAGTGTCCCTTTCGAGAGCAATAAAAAATTGGACTTAGTTCCTAAAAGGATGATGGGGTTGTATATCTTATCTGATATTTGGCTAGTGGAAGCACTCATGCTTTCTGCGTAGTGAATCTAATGATGTTTCTATCGCATTTACAAACCTTAACAATACTGCTGCTCTGTGCACCTTTGTTTGCCTTTGAATCTAGCCTTGGTGGTACTCGATTTAGAGAGCTTCGTGATATAGCCCCACAGTTATCCTCAAACTCCAAATTCGTGGTATAACCTTGGCTCTTTGTATGGTTAATCATATGTATTGATGTTGTTTTTTATCATGATGTTGTAGACACTAACATGTTTCTTGCAGGGATGTGTTTGTGGGAACATTTGGTGATCATAAAATACATGTCACCTCTGAGGGGCATGGGCTTTGCGAAAGTTGGTGTTCCCTTGTGTGTTTTATTCCTACCTTAACGTGCTTGATATCGATACCTGATATCAACCACCTTAAGATGGGGGCATATAAGGTAAGCTGTCTGTTGTAGATGTTAGCAATATGTTTATCCTCAGATGTAAAGACCTACGCGATGAGTGCATCATGCATCTTGATTTTGTTTGAAATCAATCAATCAATCAATAAATCATGTAAGTCCTCTACGGAGGTGAGATATCGTGTATATCCTTTTTATCTTAAGCCATATGTGGAGGCGGGGATGGTGTATTTCTCAGAGCAGATTGTATCATCCTACCATTTTCAAAAGTTCTCTGCAGAGGCGGGGAGCGGTTCTGTGACTAACTCAACCCTTAAGCATGTTTTTGGTGACTGTTATGGTGAAGAGAAATCATTAGTGTGTGCCTATAATGTGCCTAAGATGGTGATGAGCCTAGAAATAGGGAACACACCATCGCTTGTCTGCCATGTTTTCTTCATGTCTTCAAATGTGTGTTTTGGCATGCTTGTTTTGGGTGGCGTGTTTGTTGCCCCATATGCAGTATAAAGACCATCGCCTTAGGGTTGTGCTTCTTGCATTTTGGGAGGTTTTGCATGTCTTGCATGTGTGTTGCCCCATATACAAAGACCTGTGCGATGAGTGCATCATGTATTATGGGAGGTTTGTTTACTTTCTAGTACTTGCATCTGCATTTCATATATATGAGAAAAAGAAAAGAAAAGATATCATTTTTGTCTTCCATGCATTAGTGTGTCTTCTATGCTTTGAATATCTTCTCCATGTTCTACATGACTATAACTGTCTTCTCTATGTTTTGCGTGTCTGTTACTATTTTCTATGTGATTGGTGTGTCTTCTCCATGCTTGGCATGTTTGTTGTGTTTGTGACCTTACTTTAATGCATGTATTAGCCTTGCGTTTATACATACATTAAAGTGGGGGCTAAATGTAATGTCGAAAAATATCCCCTTGGGGGCTTTTCCCTCATAAGGTTTAGCTCCTAGGTCTTTAGTGTGCATTTAGGACATCTTACTTCATAATTTGGCATCTCGATGGAATGAGCCCTAGGTAACATGACAAATGGGACCTAGGAGGATCCCTTGAACTTAACCCTACCCAAAATAGGGGGGAGGACTTGGGCGCCCGCACCCTAGTCCTGCCTATTTTGGGGCAGCCCCAATTTTGGGTGTTAGTTTATGACTGTTATTTGGATCCTATGCCGACACGGTAAGTTTGAATTTACGAAATCTTGGCGGGAGTGTCTGTAGTTGCATATAAAAGCATGTTTAGGCATTCATTTGTAAACTAGATCATTATTAGATGGCAATTGTGATGTTCAAGTGTTTTCAAGGTAAGTCAAGGCTTTCATTGTGTTGCAAGAGCAGATTTGTGTGGTTTATGTGTTTGTGTTTGCAGATTGGAGCATCCATTTCATCATGGAATGAAGAGCATCTTCCTCCCGTGATATCTTCACTACAAGGTGACATTATATTATGTTTTCATCATCATTTCCTTTGGTTTTTGCCTCTGCCTCACAAGGGCACACACTCTTTATCTGACAACGGTGTTCGGAGACTTAAGTGTCCTCTGAGGCTTGACTGAGGCAAGCCTCTAAACACCACAACCCCCTCCAAAAGTTTTCATGGTTGCAGGTTACAGGTTGCAGAGTTGGGAAAAGTGAAGTTGCAGGAAGGCATCTTGAAGTGTTGGAATTGCATAATAGAAGGAAAAACAACACCCTGGACTTGGGCACCTGCTCATTAGTCCTTCAACTTCCGTGACGGGAAAATCTCTGGGACAGTAGGGAAGAGTTGCAGATTGAGTTTCCAGATCTAGATAAAAAGTAGGGCATTGGTCTTGGGCACCCGCTCTTTTGTCCCTGACTTTTCCTCCTCGAAACCCTGAAATTAGGTACTCTGTGATTTAATATTTTACATCTCTCTGCAAGAGTTTTTTCTGTTATTCTTTAGTTTATTACTATATTTGCATAATTAGGGTTTTAATGGTCAATTAAGCATAAGAGAAGGAAAATTGATAATTAAACACCCTAATCCAAGCTTCCCTACATCTCATAGTGACCTAGGGTATGATAGTGAATTGCCACTCGACCCTAGATCCTTGAATGTTAAGGGTGAAAGGAGGATTTAAACATCTAAACACTAAAACAATAAACGAATCCAATTTTCACCTAAACAAGTAGATTGCTCCGCATTCCCAGTGAGACGAAGATCCAAGTTTGTGGACTTAAGGGTTTTTTAGAGGATTGTCTGAAGTTGCTCCAGCTAAGATTTAAGAGGTCCGCATGGAGGATTGGTGAAGTTATGGTCATCTGAGTAGAACTGGGTTTTGTAGTTGTTTAGAGGTAACAAAATGACAGGAATTTGGTTTGGATTATTCCGCATTGGAATATTATGGTCTGCAGTTCTAGAGGTATGTTTGGGATGTTGGTGTCTATCTGCAACTCAAGTGATTCATAGTTTGGAAGTCCGCAAGCAATCTTTCTAGTGTGACAGTCATGATAGTTAGTGTTCTTAAGTTCTAGTATGTAGATGCAAGTTATTTTGGTGATTTGAGGTGGTGCGGTTATTCTTGTTGATTTCATTGTGCTTGTGCAGGTCTCTGGATTGTGTGCCTATTGTGTTGGTGGTCTGCATTGAGGATTGAACTTGTAGTTGAAGATTTCTCCTTGGATGTTACTGTTCTTTCCAGTCTTGGCTGACTGGATGCTTTGTGCGTGTTGCAGATGATCTAAGAGAAGTTCTATGGAGTGTGGTGTGTTGTTCAAGGAAGATTTGAGTCCCAGCTATGTTTGGCCAACAATGGAGTGGTCCACATGTAGCATTTTGTATTAAGTCAAGTCTCTTTTAAATGTTTGTAATGCTGACCTTGATGTTCATTCCAAGGTTGATGTAGTGTATAAATACTTGTAGTTGAGTCATGAAAAAGTTGTCCTTGAGTGAAAATGATAAGATTCTAAGAAAGGTCCAAAGGAAGAGCAGAAGAGGAAGAGTAGTGAATACGTGAAGGTAGCAAATAAGTGTTTGGGAGAAGAGCAGAGGTGTTGTGAGATTAAATGGAACTAAACCTTGGCATGGAGAAGATGTTGTTTCTCAGTTCAATCTTTCAGTGTTAATCATGTGAATATTTTGTAAACAGTGAGTCTCTTAGAGCAGTGATCTCTAGGAAATACACCCAAAGGTAGGTGCCTTCCCATTTTTCTATTCTTTTAATAGAGAATAAATCTTGTGGGTTAACCCCCACCATGGTTTTTCCCTTAACTAGGTTTCCACATAAATATCCTAGTGTTATGTGTGTTGATTGTGTTTCTACTCATGTGTTGTTGATTTATGATTTCGTGGTTATATCATTAATATGTTAATATGTGGTAAAGAAGATTAAATGCAACAAAAGATAAAGTTTTAGTGACAACTGATTCACCCCCCCTCTCACTTGTCTGCCCTAATTTCAACAATTACTCCAAGTCCATGTTTACATTCATCACAACAAAATTTCCTCTGTATAACATTCATTCACTTGCACATATTGTTAGCACATCACTGTTCATCAAATTAACTTCATTTCTATACTTTTAGACAAGTAAAAGCATGCAAGGAGATTCATTTCTTTCATACAATCTTATATAGCATAATCAAATCTTTTTCATATTCCAAGATATTTACAAAAAGTAATCAATTATGTTCTTTTTGTCAACATGCCTACTCGCATGAGACATCAAAACAATTGCCCTTACGATGAAAAACAAGCATCCCATACTACTTGTTATCATCATTAGCAAGTCAAAATTCTAACAAAAGAAAAAGTCTCAACATATAAAATATCAACAATACAAAGGTTCAATACATGTTATATCCATTTCTAAATAACATAAAGAAAATCAAATATTTAATCTATCTTCAGCCGCCATGACCCATTGGTCTTCCGCAAGCTGAAGGTCAAGAGTATGGTTAAGGTCCTTTTCCACCCAACCAAGAAGCACTACACTTCCCTGGAATTCTTCCTAACTCAAAGAATACCCAGCACTGCATGCAGTGCCTAGATACCTATAACAAAAGGTAGAAGGGAAACTCTCGATGCATGCCTGATGCCTTATATGCATTCTATACTAGAATGAACATATTTCTTGCATACAAGATGTGACAGAGAAACATAATATATATTTTTCTAGGCATTTCTTATCCATCTATTTCAATGGTACATGGCTTTGGCCAAAACACTTTAAAAAAAAGTCAAATCCTGAAAAGAGGATCTGCCTTCTCTGTTATTCCACATTCGACATCCTGTCCCAGAAGGTAAGCTTTACCACATACATTCAACAAGAATAATCTATTTCAAATTGCATAAAATATATACCAGATAAATATGATAGTGCATAACTTGCACTAGTGCACATAAAATGAATAATAAGAAAACATGAATCCTTTTGTGCATAATTCACACATGATACAAATACATAATTTACTTACAGTGCCTCACTTGCACAAAATATGGCAAATGCATCGCACACAATGAGAATTTCTCGCTCAAATTTTTCTTCAATAAATATGGTAAGTGCATCTCTCGCACAAGTGCATCACTTGCACAAAATATGAAATATGCATAAATTATAGTAATATAATTATAGTGACCATTACTTGATCCAAAACACAATGAGTATAAAAGGTGTATCTCACACACAAATTATGAATGTAATCATTACTCAAATAGTTTATTTGCACAAAGGAATCAATAACTCATTCTAGTGCATCACTCGCACAAGGACAACAATAATATGACATATGCATCACTCACATTAGGATAAGTATAGTGAACATTTCTCATTCAAGTATAAATATAATAAATATGATAAGTGCATTAAGGAAACAATTTCATATAGATGCGTCATTTGCACAAAGCATTACAGGTGTATTACTGCATAGTGCATTACTTGCACCAGAAAAATATCATTCTCATATAGTACATATGTATAAGTACTCTCACTAATAACAATCAACCATACATGATTCACCACATCAATCATTCTTACCTTGGCTGTCCATATACCTTCCTCTATTGATCCAACAACTTGTAGCAATCATAGCTCACACAGAGAAACCATAGCTCACACTGAGCAATCATAATTGACATAGAGCAACTATAGCTCACATAGAGCAATCATAGCTCACACAAAGCAACCAACCAACATAACAATGCTTATACAAAAATTTCTTCATTACTTGTCATAGAAGCATCAATATAAATTATTGATAATCAAATTCATTGCAAAACATCACAAATATCAGTTTCATTCATTATATATACTTTTAATGAGATTTAAATGATTAGTGCCAGATATAACCATAATGCCATAAATTAGACCTTACACAATTTCATAATATACATTCCTCAAGGCATCTCTCCCCTATACAACCTGTCAGGACAATCTACACAATTCACATTACTTCACTCAAGCCAGCAACAATAAAGCCTCGAAATACAAAAGTTCCAATGAGTAAAGATTTCAAATAAAAATAAAAAATCAACAAATAAAACTTCATATAAAAACAAATTAATTAATAGAAACGCAATAGTTCTAATCAAAACCAAAATCTTTAATAGAATAGTCCTTGAGGCAAAAAGAACAATAAACAACCAAAAATCTTAATAAATCTTCAAACTGCTGGCTCTCTAAAACAAATAAGAAAATAAAAATTTCAAATCTTCTCACAAAACTGAATATTTCAATTACTACGTGACTTCAAATGAGCCACCCAAGGGGAGGAGGGGAATGTGGGGGTCTCAAACCACATGGAGCTCTAACATATACCACAAAAGAAATAGACCATGAAATTTATGCAGTTATAACATTCAACATTTATGAGTAATCAACATTTAGAAAACTCCCTTTTTTTCACAATGTAGCTCCTTTATCACTTTTGTACCTCCCTTATCACCATTCAATAGCTCACACATAGCACAATCTCCCAATAGCTCTCACAGAGCAATATAAATGGCTCACACAGAGCAAGGCTCACACAAAGCAAATAATGTTAGTATCATAATAAATCATTGAAATCCATTATTAATTTGGGAAAAACAAAATAGACAACAAAACTCTTACCTCTTTTCTCCAGATTTTAATCTCTTTTACAATTTCTTTCAGTCTTTACCCTCTAACTTTTCTTGATCTTTCCAAGAATCTGTTTTAGAATTTTTCAATACTTCCCTCTTTTCTCCAGCTTGTCCTATAACTCTTTTGATATCTTTGCAACTTACACAATTTCTTTCATAAACTTTTTCTAATCAAGATTTGTTTTCAGAGGCATTAACAATATCCAAAAATACAAATATTTTCAGAACTTATTTTCCATAGCATATGGTATCCTTGTAAAATATACAAATATAATATTTTCTTGGTCAATAACAATAAGCAATTTACAATCATTAAACAAACATTTTATTTCACAATCTTCCAATAAGAAAATAAGAGAAAGAGATTCTCTTATGGGAGTTTAAGATTTAAGTAACTCCAATATCATATCAACAAACTCCCTTGAAAGAAAAACTCCAGTAATTCCCAAAATTCATAATATCAATCCCCTATTTCTCCCACACCCATTCATCTATATGACCATCATTATCAATTGCAATATTATCACTAAAATTTATTCAAGTAACCAAAGAGACTAACACAATTCTTTTCCTCAATCAAATTATTACCCATTTATACAACAAATCTTTCATTAATGATCATGTTATAACAAAAATATTATCATACCTTGATTGTTCATCCCTGGTCAGCTTATTAACCTTTCAACCTTCCACTCTTCAAACAATCCAGTAAACTCACAGCAACCTCAACTCCAAAAGATTTCAATTAGAGAAAATGATAATTCTTTCTTTACTAAAAAATAACTCACTTTTCCCTTTTTATTAAAACTCTTTGCATTTATTTTCATAAAACAAATAATTGATCCACTCTTCTTGCAATACATCTTAATAAAACATTAGTGCTTTTAAAATATATTATAATTGAAATAATCTTAATCATTTCTACAATGTAAATCATCCATGTTTCACACTAGTACTTTTACCCCAAAGCTCCTGAGTGTTGCAACCTGGCTCTGATACCAAATGTAAAGTTCAAAAATCTTACTCAAAATAACATTTGAAAAGCAACTCAATCCAAAAATGGAAAGGAAATCAATTCATTAATGGAATATCCATAAATGTTTAACATTTGTCGAGTTTCCATAATAAGCAAACATCATCTTTTATAATTGTTCCCAATACATTGGTGATACATAATGAGAAGTAAAATTTACAGAATAATTAATAATCACTTTCAGATTGTCCAGTTACCTACACCATTCATATAATGCTTGTCTTCATAATAGCAACTGCACAAATCTTTCGGCATGAATCTGCACAACTAGATATAAACATTAGTCCAGCAAAATCAATGAACAACATATTAGATATCAATGCACAAGATGACAAACCTACAAGCCCTAAGGGGCCGACCTAATGTCTCGGGGGCTCAAGATGGCCTTGCCTATGTACGCGCAGTGCAGAGACTTTGTAGTTCGAGGTAACTAGTCTTGCAACCATAAGGTTGACTTAGATACTTTAACTCACAAGGGATCTAGTTCATCACATAATATTTTCTAGAATCAATAATTCAATTAATATACACATCCATATTGTTCCATATGCTGATTAAATCATTCAAGTTCTAAAAAGTGCATGCAACAATTACATTTATAAATATTCCCTACAAGTAAAATAGGGAAGTTATAACAACAAAAAATATTCCAACCATTCTTGGATATTGATATGAAACATACTTTCTTTTATATTTCTCTCATCCTCATCTATACTATAATTTGAAGTTTTAGCCTCATTCTTAAATTCTAATCTACATTTATATTATCCAAACAAAACTAAAATATAGCTTAAGGTAATTCATGAAGAGCCTACTAAATTTTCCATTCAATAAGAAAACCTCTAATTCCTAAGTCATTAGAGCAATGCACAAGTATCTCAAGAGTTCTATTCTCTCAAACATGGCTAGTTACACATTAAAGATTCTAATAAAATAATTCACTCTACTTACTTAAATGAGATTCTTATTTCAATTATTGACCTATATAAATCAATTTCAATTGTTGACAAAACATTCTAGATGATTGGAAAAATGAATTAATTGAATAGAAATAGCCTTAACATGAAAAACCACCTAGTAGTAAATCTATCATAACTTTCTTATTTCTTAGTGTAATTCTAAAATTAAAGATGTTTTAGAAAGGTAAGGATAAGGGAATAAAACCCAAAAAATAATTAGAAACTTTCTATAAGATGAGGAGGTAGTGTTTACTGCAATCATCCCTTTCCCTCAAATCTTGATTTACCCCAAACTTGATTATAAATTAAGAATGAATTGATTACTCAAAAGTATTCCCTATATTATAATAAATGATAGAAATACTAAAAGATTAAAGATCTTTTATTTTCTTTATTTTTGAAATTTCAAATAACTATGCAATATATATGTCTGATCTAACAATTGTTTTGATAAACTATTCAACATACGGATTCAATTTGACCTTCTTGCACTACAAGAATATTCTTGATTCAATATAAGTTTTGGATACAACTAAATATATGAAAGATTATCTAATCATACTCATTCCAAGAAAGAAAATATGAGAATTCAACTAACACACTTATGTGATGAGAATAATTTATTTCTAACAAAGTAAACTACCAACAAAACCCTAGATTTTCAATAATTTCTACAGCAATGGTAAAAATGCGATAACTTTCAAAACACTTAACAAAATTTAAAAACATAAAATGTTTCAGAAAGATGAAAACATGATTCTCAAAACCTAGAAACCTTTTTATAAACTAATTTGTATGATAAGATTAATTTCATGAGACAACAACACATTTTCTTAAAATAATTTTCAAAATAACTTTAACATAAATAATGGTGAGTTTTCAAGGAAATACCTCAAGGATTTAATTAGTGAAGAATACCTCGAAACACATTTGAAGAAAGACTCCAAGATTCCTTAATGTGAGAGCTTCCATATTATTCAGTTGAACACTTCCTTTCTTCTACCTAGGATTCTATTGCCCTCCTCATGAAATTTAGAAATTTTTCATCTAACAAGTCACCGTGGATGTATGTTTTCTTTGCCTCATCAAAATAGTTGTAATTTCCTTCAAGCATTCTTCAACATTAGCTATGAACGTCCTCTTGATGACCTACAAAAATTAGAAATAAACCTGGGCTCTTCTCTTGTTTTCCTCCCCTTGAAGCCAAACTTCCATCTCCTTATAATATCTCCTTTTGCCAAGTTTCATATTCTTGTTTTGGGCTCCAATGACTCCTTGTATTCCTCTTCTTGCTTGTGGTGTTCATTTCTTTAAGAAATGTGATTCTTGGATTTCCTTTTATTTCTTTTCTTCATGACTTGAATTCTCTAAGACTCTTCGAGAGAAGAAGACTCTACAACTTCCAATTTCGTCACCCATTTTTTTGTACACTAAAAATGCATTAAAACAACTCTAAAACACAATTTTTATGAATAAACAAGTACCCTACCCATAGGTGATTGACCTATGGTCTTAATTTTACCAAAAATAATGATAAAAGAGCTCTTATTCCCCATAACACACAAGAATAATTAATTTAAATCAATTAACTAAACCATATCAAGACCTTACTACTAAATTCTACTCTCTTTATAACTTATATCATAATTTCATAAAAAATCTAGAATTAGCTTCACTAACTTGAAACTATAACTAAATATTAATTATTCTCAATAAAATATCATAATTAATAAATAAGTTTCAAGTATGTGTTGATACCTCTCCATTGAGAGTGTATTCTTGTCACGTACGTGAGTCAAAAATAGTAATATTAAATTGAAAATTAATTTTTCAAAAATAGGGGTTGTGACAAAAAGGAAGGTCAAGTCTTACTCAGTCTTATTAGATTACATAGGAAGATTGCCAAATTTTCTAGAGATTCTCATTACAGAAAATTGTCTTGCACACACTGTCTTTAGAGATTTTCTGTCAACTTTCTTATTGCAAATGGATTGGAGCCCATGAACAAACTGGCTGTTTGGCCAATAAAATGGCTTACAATGGCTGAAATCTCCATACAAAGAAAGAAATGGAGGTGGACAATAGATGTCAATACCTACAAGAAGATGCCAAGACCCAAATCAAGAGATTGTTCAATGCTAGTTCAGATGAACTGGTGATTGCAATCCAAAAAGTAGTGGGAATGCAACATTTCTAGGGAGGCCACACCTTCGACTATGTCATCTATGAAGAATTCTTCTCCATGGCTATTCAAATCCTAGGCAACAAAAGTTACGGAAATAAGCTGGCCAACACTTTTGTCAAGAAGGATCTGAAAGACATTGTGAGTAGGGTGATCTCCATTTTTTATGAGAATCTGGATGAAGGTATGCTTGGAGGTGTGTTTGAAGTTGAGGCTGTGAAAAAAAATAATGTGACAACAGAAGCTCTGAAACTATTCAAGGAAGGAATCCTCAGAAATAATTTGGAGATGTTTAATTTTTATTTGATGCATTATGCTGACTTGCTCTCTCCTACACACATTGAGAGAGCAAGTGAAGTGGCTCAAGGCCTTCGGGTATTGATCCATTGGAAGACATAGTCAAAGTCTGGCACGATCAATATTCAACCATACATTTTTGTATAATTTGACTCCTAGTGCTTTAATATTATATAAAAACTCATATATAAAGGGTTTAATTTTATGCATATGTTGCTACATACAAACATACACACACAAAATATCAAACTCCTACATTAAGGGTTTGATTTTAAAATTTTGTATTGGTTTGCAAACATCATTTCTCCCTTGATTTGAGTACTAATTTCATTCAAATCTTTTAATTCCTACAACATTGTCTCTGCAATCATTTTATAGTTGGATTATTACCTGTTTTGTCTAAGATAACCCTTGAATTGGGATTATTTCGCTGTACACATGAATATACTATTTTATAATGAGGGCTTGATTTTCTATATATAAATGGGTTCATATTTTTTTATGCATATATCGAGGGTTTCATTTTCTAATATATACATATGTATATGTATATCTATATACATATGTATACGTATATCTATATACATATGCATGCATATACATACATACATATATGTATGTATATATATATACACACACACACACATATTTGGATTATTGTCTATTTTGTCTGAGACAACCCTTGAATTGGGATTATTTCTATGTACACGTGAATATATTGTTTTATAATGAGGGTTTCATTTTCCATATATAAATGGGTTCATATTTTTTTATGCATATATTGAGGGTTTCATTTTCTATAAATAAATGGGTTTCTTTTTTTGCTGCAACCCCTACTGGTAGCAGCTTATATATACATATGTATATATATGGATATGTATATGTATATCTATATACATATACATATACATATGCATACATACATACATATCATTTTACAGTTGGATTCTTGCCTGTTTTATCTAAGAAAACCCTTGAATTGGGATTATTTCTCTGTACACATGAATATACTATTTTATAATTAGAGTTTCATTTTGTATATATAAATGGGTTCCTTTTTTTGCTTTAATGCCCACTGGTAGTAGCTTATATATATATATATATATACATAACTATATATATGGATATGTATATGTATATCTATATACATACACACACACACACACATATATATATATCTATGTACATATATATACATACATATATATAAAATATAAATGCCTCAATCTAATTTAAGAAAGCATATAAATGATTTATTTTTTAGGGTCCATAGTAAACCAGATCACAAAATGATGAAACCCTCAAATGTTGAAAATGCACAGTCCAAAATAGAACAATAATGGATGAATAATGTCTAGGTTTTGAAGAGTTCGCAATATGCAGTCGGAACCAAAACATTATAAATTGGAACACGTTATGTTTGCCATCCATGCCACTGCATTCACCTTTTGGTACCAATACGAAATATAGATGCCTAATCTAATTTAAGTGTGCCTGGTAATGATTTAAGTAGGTGTGTTAATGTATTATACATATATATGTATACATGTATATTATATATATGTATGTTACTTACAATGTTATACATCAATCTTCAAAGTTTTAAAGGTATTGTAGTCGACCTATTTGTCAACACCATGTCATTACACATTGGATGTCATCATCTCTACAAATCACCTATGTCATTGATTAGTCTTGCATTTCTGTTTAAAAATAATACATCATATCTTAACTTTGCTACAACTATTCATTTTTTTTTCTTAATGAGCAGGTTTATACAAAGTTATGGCTAGAGGTAAGAAGGGGAAGAGGAAGGAGGACAGTTAGAGTACCACGAGGGGTCAAGTTCTCCATTGTACAATCTGGAGACGAAGATACACATACCACAGAACTAGAAGAGGTTGTTGTGGAATGTGTATTTCCCTTTGCACATACAAAGGATATGGAAATAAATATAGATTGTGCCCAAAAAAATGCTTTGCAAACTAGTTCTTCAAAGTTTAATAGAAGTATTTGGACAAACAATGATATCCAAATTACAATGGTAGATGTGGAGGATAGACATATGTCCATCAGTGCTACTGCAAAGAAGTGGGGAATGCTTGCTAGTAGTTTGAGGGCAAGATTGCTAGTCATTACCATCACAAAACGAAGCGGGCCAAGAACCATCCTAACTGATGAGGAAGAGACATAAATTGTTCAATGGTGCGAGAACATGGATGACATTGGCCATGGACTCAAAATTGCACAACTAAGTGATTCAATCTAGGCCAAACCCCTTCACAGATGGGATACCAGGGAGGTCATGGTGGGAAGGATTTAGAAGGCATCCAGATCTAACAATTTGAACTGTAGAGGGGGTGGACATTGATAGAGCGATAATGCTAAGGCCAAGTATAGTGGCTTCTTTCTATGATAACATGTAGAATATTTACACCAAGTATCACTATGGGTCCAATAGAATTTTGAACTATGACGAGACTGGAGTATAAGCTATAGAAATTATGGGATGCGTGTCATTGCAAAATTGATTTCCTGATATATCCCCTATATCATCTCAAAAATTAGGGAGTGGATAATAGTTTTGTCTGTGTAAGTGCATCGGGTTGCAACATCCCTGATTTTTATCTTTTTAAATAAAAAAGGCATATTAAAAACTACATTGCAAATTGTGAGCTGGGTGCATGCATGGTAGCTCAGGAACATGCCTGGATGATAAAAGAGTTGTTTCTCAATTGGATGCAACATTTTGTTGCATCTATCCCTGGAGGGGTTTCACCAAACAATAGATCACTTCTTGTTTTTGATGATCGTGGCAGTCATGTTCCATTCAAAACAATCGAAGAAGAAAGGCATTTAGGTATCGACCTAATCGCCCTCCTAGCTCATACCAGCCACAAGTTACAACCCCTAGATGTGAGTGTTTTTTCATCATTCAAAACTTATTTCAAGTAACAAAGGTCTACATCGATGACAAGCCACCACTAGATTGAAATTGGAAGAGAATCTAGCTGGCCACTCTTGCTAGCAAGGTATTCAAGCAAGCATTGACACCATGCAACATTATTAGTGGCTTCCTAAGGATAGAGATTTGGCCATTGAATTGGTCTACACTTGAAAAGGACATGAGGCTAAGTAAGGCCTTCAAAGTTCAAGAGGAAGGAGAATTTATTACAGCAAGTAGTCAGGAACCTGTGGTCACTACAACAAAAAGTCAGGCCTTCATAGTGGAACAGGATACTGAGATAATTGTAATTGAAACCTTCTTTCAATTCACTACATAATCAGAGGAACAAGTTGTATAATTCCTTCACACATACAATAAAACTAGAAGTGCACATCTTCCAAGTGAGCTAGAAGAAGAATGCACTAAAATGTTTGCTGCTCAAACACTTTGTAATGCAACTTTAGACAACCAACTAGTTTCTAATGCTGCTAAAATAGTTTCTAATGCTATTGAAATAATTTCTAATGTATCTTTAGATAGGTAGCCAATTTCTAATGCTGTTGAAACAGTTTCTAATGCTGCTAAAACAATTCTTAATGCAACTTTAGATGGTCTTAGTTTGCCCATGGAAACTACCCAACCAGATTGGTTGGTTGAAGCTGCTAGAAACTTAGGGCTGTAAACAAATTTCAGTCAAGTGGATGTCAACTTTTCCATGCCTTAAACACTAGAACATTCAATACAACTAAGATTGTACACTACTTGACCAATGCATCAAATTAGGATCCATTTAATGAGGACAATGGAGAAGAAGAAGATTTTACAGATGAGGTGGAAGTTGATTATGTGCCATGCACCCAGGACAGTAATTTGTAGCCAAATATATCAAACAATTGATTTTTGAAGCTTTCGGTTTGAAGGGTGCAAACAAGGGGAGATAAGACTAGGGCTAGGGTACTACGTCTAAGTAGGTAGTCTCAAATTCTAACATTTGATGCCTACATGGATATGCTAAAGGAACAAGAGAGAGAGAAATTATAGATAGAAGAGTTGCAAGTGAGGAAAAGGGAGCAAACGACAGAGAGGAAAGCAGAAAGAAAAGCCAACCAAAAAAAGGAGAGAATTAGAATGGAGAAATAGTTAAAAAAATAGAAAATGGTGGAGGAAAAGTCTAGGCTACGATGAAAGAAGGAAATTCAACGTGCGTAAATGAGGATTTCTCAGTAGTTGAAGACAACTCAAAGGCATGTGGACCAATTAGTAAATGATAGATGTTTGAGTACCACACAATCTCCTCTACCATTGCAACATCCCGTTCTAATGGATATGTTTAATATCTTGAGCCCAACCTTTGTAGCTCTAAGCAATCTGTAGGTACGGTAAGCAATCTGCAGGCAAGGTCTACCCCTAGATGCTCTAATGAGTTAGTTGTAAATGCAGAATCATATCAGGCTTTGCTTTCCCAAATAGTTGCATCATTATAGAATATAATTGAACCACTCAATTTAACTCAAAATGGAAATGAATGTGCTACTGCAGAAGAGGAATACATATTCCTTTTCTTGGTTTTATGGAGAATTGAAGAAGATATGCATCAATATGGTTTTATTTTAGATGGAGATAGTTGATATTTGTGAAATAATTATGCCTAGATATCATTTTGTCTAAATCTTTTGTAATAACATTTTTGAAGTGCAAGAAATTGTCGAGACATAAATTTATATATAAGATATTTTTATGTCATAATGGTTCCTTGGTTATATGTATATGGGTTTGTTTCTTTTAATGCGTATGTCTGTATACTAATATACTATATAATGGAACATCTTAAATAATCAAATTATCTAGTTTGAAAAAGAGAATTAGTGTAAAGGTTAAAGCAACACGCTACTATAAGTTCTCTACATAAAATCAATAGCAACAAGGTAAGAAAACATTAAGAAGTTGTCTACAATAATCAAAATTAAGAATGAAAAGAACCTAAAACAAAAAGGAAAAAAAAGCTAAAGCCTAGTGGATCATTGCCAAAGTAAAGTCATGTAAGACTTTACCTGAATTGAGTGCTCGTAGTGCAAGGTGCTCTACAAACCACCCACCATGCTCATATGCCTACAAATATAGAAATCATAATCTGGGTAGTAATCCATGTAGTAATGAACATACATCAGTTTATCCGAATAAATTTAAGCACTGCATGTACACCTATCTAAAGACATTTACATAACCAAATAAATTAAATAGAATTGCATAGTAACAATGTAAAGAACTGAAGTAGTGGCTATCAGAGCAAAATATCCCCATAGTGGTAGTGTGTTAACAAACACAATTTCATAGTACAATTCCACAATCAATGGTGTAAGTATTATGCAACTGTGTTAAGAAAAACAAAAAAGGTAATTAAATTCAAACAAAACATATAACAATATGTTAGAAAACATAAATATGTAAACTGCCATCTTTATTGTAAACATAATATGCATTGTAAATATAAATTAGATTGCGATAAAAGGTAAATGCATTGTTCCATTATCATTTCATTATCCTTTTGCATTTTCATCCATTCATAATATATGTTTATTAATCTGAGCATATATTCATTTGTCCATTCATACATCCATTTAGTTCATTAATAGTTGGTTCATTAATTCACACAATTAGTCCATCATATTATGTACATGTATATATTACACACACACACACATATATATAGATATATATAGAGATACACACACACACACACACGTGTGTGTGTGTGTGTGTGTGTGTGTGTGTGTGTGTGTGTGTGTGTGTGTGTGTGTGTGTGTGTGTGTGCATGTATGTATGTATGTATATGGATAATACATTAACACACCTTCTTAAATCATTACCACACCCACATAAATCAGACTGATAAAAAATGTATTGTTCAATTTATATTATATATTCACATACATATACATATATTATATATACATATATCATATGCACATGTATATATTATATACATATATACATATATATGTATATAGATATACACATACATACATATATATACATCTATAAATTGTATATAGATATAGATATAGATATGTTGAATATTAGGAACATTGAGAGGGGGGTTGAATCAGTGTTCTATAAACCTTTTCTTTTAACCATTTTCTAGAATTAATTAAACAAGAGCACAACATGCAAATGAATAGAAACCATAGAAGCATGACACATGGACACCAAGATTTTTACATGGAAAACCCAATGAGGGAAAAACCACAGAGAGGATTAGCTTTCAAATATATATTGTAATCTTTACAAATAATGATGTTCAAGCTTGGTCACTCCATGGGCCTAGAACATGTTGGCTCATTGCTATGAAGTACAACTAGGTCTAGCAGGCTCATTGCCTTAACCCTAAACCTAGCAAGATTACAATAAGGGCTGTTAAACCCTATTGGAGATTCACTACCTTGATGAAGAAAACTCACTGCCAAGTACAAAGAAAATTGCACATGAAAATTGAATACTGCATAAGCATGTAGCACTATGCCAAGGTGTAGTCATTTAGCAACTGAATTCTAAATTCTGAATCCCAAGTCTTCATTACTGCTAATCTTCTAATTCTACTCTTCTATTTGTATGCTCGCATCAATCACACGCATATCCACACACCCTCAACCAAAATTTATCGCTCTTATATATTCGCATCATGATTTATATATTCACATCATTATTTGATCCATAATCAGGTCGGCATCCAAGAAGTGAAACGTGTACATAAGAAGATGTAGCTTGTCAGCTCAATCCAATGCACTATATGTTATGCGGACCCAAATCTTTTCCCAAACATGTTCATATAGGTCAGCTCTAATCATTCAATCACTTAAATAGATCCTTCACACACTATCTCTTCTCCGCCTAATGATTTATCATATTACTCGACTTATTCCTTAAGAGCATGCTTAATAGGTTCATTTGTAAACTTACAACTTTTACCATGGAACACAAAACACTTCCGGAATCATATCAAGGACTCTTCACATGTTCCCAATCTTACCCTTACAACCGTAAGGCATGATATCATCTTGCAGAGAAATGCAGACCATTACAACTTAGACTCTGTCTCTGTCAAACTCTGTCAAACACTGTACCGATACTCAACAGCTTGTAGCTATCTTTCTAGTGGACTTTAGATCTCACAACTCTAGAATTAGACACTTCATACAAGTGTTTATAACACCTTAAAACTGTGTAACAAAATACTCACTTGCGGAGGAATGTAGACCATTACACTGTGCCCTATTCACTATCTCTGTTATACTTCTGCTCATTTGGACTTAGATACTTTCTTCAGGTGAATTCCAGAGGAAGCCAGAACTTGATCTCTGGATCATAACATCAGACAAGTATAAACATCATACCTGAGCCGCATTTCCAGATCATCATCTGTGGAAGCCAACTGATCCACATATTGTCCTCTACTCTGTAAATGCCCATACTTAGCCATTTCTACCAACCGGACTTGAATTCCAATGTGACCTTCTGGAGTTATGTCTTTCTATCATGCTGATAAGATCTTTGGGCCTTGTTGTCCTTGTTGCCATCAATGACAACATACAAGTCCATACCGGAGCAGTGTTTCTTGCCAACAATCTCCCCCTTTGGCATTGATGGCAACACTTAGTGAAAAAACAAGACTGCTCCCCCTGAGATGTTTATCCATTTTTCATTGATCTTCTTCTCCCCCTTTGACATCAATGGCAAAGGGTGTGATCCGGAGCCAAAAATTATGTAAACTACAAAATTGCTATACGGTGCCGCATATATACAGGTACAATCTTCAACTTTATTTTACATGTGCTGGAGGATGTCATTAAAAATATTCTTTACTTGAGCCAATTCAGCATCCCAACTTTTCTTGACATTATCCAAAATTTGAATATGACCACTGAGTAGAAAAACTATAGCTTCTACCTTTTGAAGATCTGATGGTGTGGTAGTTTGTCTAGCAAGCTGTGCTTCAGTCATAAGTTTAGTCATTGAATCCAGTTTGGGACTGATCAGTCTTCTCAATTGTCCCATTCTACTCTTTATTTGATATCTTTGATTTATTAAATTATTCAAATCATTGTGGATGTTAATGACTTGAGCTTCTTTGTCCTTAGTTGATTCATGTACCGTATCAAAATTCTTAGAAATATCCATAAGTTTTTCTTCCAATTCCTTGATTTTTTCTTTTGTCTTCTTTGTAACTTCCGGGCATGATAGACAAAATTTATATACATCACCAACTTCTACAATAGAACTTTGAATATTCCATATTCCATTAACTAGCTGAGCCTTATCATGGGCTATTAACTTTGTCAACTCATCTAACCTTTTCTCATTAAAAACTTGTCTATTTTTTTTTTCAATAGATTTTTCAAGAGATTCAAAATGAGAACTTATAGATTTGATTAGGCCTTTGAGCTGATCCATTGGGGGTAGAGATGTGTCCTTTTGATACAAAGGCATTATCTTTTCTAGAATGCTGGATGCTTCACCAATGAGTTCATTGTCCTGTATGTGTGACCTTAGTATCTCTTCCTATGCCTTTGCTTGAACAATTGACACTAGTTTGAATTTTTGCATAGGAGACATTGAGGCCAAATTTATTGGTCCTTGCAAAATCTTAGACTCATACAAATCTTGTTCTCTCTCCAAAGGTTCCCCAGCTGAATCAACTAGAATAGCAGCAGTGTCTCTTGTCACTTTTTCAGACACTTCTTCTTCTTGATTTGGTTCCGGAGGTTCCATGTCCATATTCTCTTGTTGACCAATATTTTACTCTGGTGTAGGAATTTTCTTAGCTTGATCAAGTTCTTGATTATCAACTTTGATTTGCTCATCAATTTTCTCCCTATTTTCTAGATCATCAGTCTGTTGTCCTGGAAGAAGACTTGTTTCAGTTTTATCCTTTTCATCTATGCCTTGATCATTAGCAGCAGGGGTTTGATTAGATTCTTTCTTTTTCTCTTCTGTTACTCTATCTTTTACTAGAGGATTTGCATCAGTTTGCTCCAAGCCTTGATCCATGCTGACTTCCGGAATAGATGTGTCATCTCCAACATTTGTTTCTTCATTGTCATAGATGGTAGGAATATTGTTTTTCTTCAATGCAGCCAAAGTGATCTCCTCTGTTTCTTTGACCACTTTATCAATTTCTCCCAACATCAATGAGTTCATTCTTCTCTTGGTCCTAAAAGCATTTTTGATTTCTTTTGAGATTTTGGCCTTCTCCTCAGGAGTGATCCCCAGACATAATTGTATCAATTAGTGTTCTCTCAACTCAACATCTTTTGCCATAGTTGTTTCTTTTCTTGTACTCATTATGTTACCTAGGCTGTGTGGTAGATTAGTAATAATTTCAATCAAAGCCTTATTGTAGATGTTTAGATATTCTACAATAGTAGTCTCAATGATCCTCTTATCTAGATCATTGTATTCATCATACAACTGAGCCATGGGTTTCAGATTGCCATCCATTGTTATGGCTTTGAGAACATCTTCAAGGCTTATAGTTGCTTCCTCTGCCTGAGGCTCATCTTTCTTTAACCTTTTTCCAGATCTACTCTTATCAGAGGGTTTCTTTTTGCTAGTTCTCGAGGCTTTTGTGACCTCAGTCTTCATCTTCTTTACTTCCTCATCTGATTATGTTGCTTCTTCATTAATAGATATACTTACATGCATTCTCTTGGCCTTAGTCTTCTTTCTTTTGGAACTGGTGGTAGGTGTTTCCACATTTGCAGATGGTGTGAAACTAGAGGGAATGGATGTGGCTTCTACAGAGGTGGAGGCTCTGGTTTTTCTTTTTGACTTCTTTGGCCTTTCTGGCTCACCTTTGGGTTCTTCTGGAGCTCTAGAAGATTCACCTTTCCTCTTTTCTTCTACTTCCTTAATAGTCTGTGCCTTTTCCCTTGCCTTTGCCACTTCTTCTTTTGTGAATCCATGTTTTATGGCAATTTCTTCTACCACTTTCCTCATTTTCCTAGAGATTTTAGATTTTCTTACCTCAACATGAATTTTAGCATGCAATTCCTCATAAGTCCCAAATATTTCTTCCTTGGGATCTCTGGGTTTACTTAGCATTTATTCAGAATAATTTTCCAGTATAGCTCCATCTACCTCATATCCCATAGGCATAACCCAGACCATTTTGGGCTCAACAACCTCCATCAAACATTGATCTTGTCACAATAAAGTAGATTGTATCCTTGTATTTGTCAACAATTGGTTTGGGGATTCTTTCTCTGGCTTGCATTGATCTTTGGAAGTTCTTTAAATAACCCCATAGGGCTTTATTTTGTGCATCAATGGTGCCTATGCTACTCAACAAATTTCTAATTTGGACTGCAGGTTTATCATTGGTCTAGAATAGGTTCTTCATACTAGGCAACTCTTGCATAAAATAGAAAAATAAACACATGATCAGTGTGCCAAATTTGAAGGGGTATTTACCTTCTTTTGTCTTCTTTAGGTTATCCATTACTTGTAGTCAGAGCAATTCACAGATGTCATAATCAACATTTTCCTTAATCGTTTGATAGGCTGTGTATATGGCTGTGCCTGAAACAGAGTTTTCTCGGTTGGTGAAATAAACTTTGTATCCCAACACCATTGAGGCAAATCTGACATCATGATCCTCAATATCATTTATTGTCAAGGCTCTCTTATCAAATTTTTCTTTGGTAGCCGCAATTACTATATCATTCTTCACAAATTTCAATAGTGGTACTGATCCGGTAGAGCATAATCCAGTGACTGCCCTTATAGCATCATTTGTAATCTTGAAAGGTCTCTCAAGCCATATGAATTCATCATGAACCTTGCTTAACACATACCGGACCCATTCATCCTCCATAAATGTTCGGAAATCCAAGTACTGAATAAATTTCTTTTCTTCCAATGCTTGATATTCATTCTTCAGATTGAGATTCTCATTACTCAAGTGTTTTATGTAGAGATCAGTAACCCTGCTATCACCAAATTCCTCTAGGGCAACATGAATATATGCCCTAATATCCTCTGCATGCATGGCTCCATAAGGAATGTTTGAGAATACACCCAACTGATCGACTTTAGTTGACTTGAATGGGTGTTTCTTGAATTTTGGTCGAGGTCACTCAGTAATATCAACAACTTGCGGCGATGCCATCTTAGAATTTTAACAAATTCCCAAGAAGGGTTTGAACGGAAGTACCTTGTTTCATCGAATTAGGGTTTCCTTTCTCTGAATTTCTCCAAGTGTTTCAAATCTTGGTTGTTGTTATTCAAAGTTTGCTCCAATCTCTTTGAATACTTGATAGCCTCGAATGCAAAGTGATTTTGAAAACAAACAAGTTCCTTTTTATCCTCCACGCAACTTAACCTAGTCATCATTAAGTGTTCATTCCCAAAAAGTTGTTAAAACCTTTCACTATAGAATATAGTCGATTAGGATTGCTCCGCAATATGCTGCATTGACCCTTTTTCTTTCAATTTTTCTTTTAAGAGATGTGTCACATCAAATTTCATCATACACCTTCGTGTTAGATTCTAGCACCCACTTTCTGGCTGGGGGATTTGGATTTTCGACACTGCTCCCCTTGAGCCAGAGCTCTCAATTTACTTCCCAGAGGAAGTGTATACACCAGATACTGGTGTGGATCCATCCTTAACCTCATTTACATCATTTTTAATCTAGATCATACTCATCTCATTATTGGTTTTCATTGGATCAACCTTTTCTTTTCCTTTATCATTTCTTTGCTCTATTTTTCTTTCTTCAGCATAGTAACTTCTCTTCATATTCTTACTTCTGTAGAATCTTGCAACATGTCCAAATTTGTTGCAATTGAAACATACAATGTTTCCTTGTCCTTGATTTCATCCTTTGAATGAATGCATCCTCAATCTACATTAATTAGCCATGTGTCCAAATCTATTGCATATAAAACACTTGCCATTGAAGAATTGACCATTCCTAGAATAGTTTGGAATATTTTGATTCATTCTACTTCTACACTGAGTAGCCCTATGACCATACTTATTGCATTTATAACAGTGACCATTGAAGGATGGGTACCTCTGAGCATTTGGCTATCTGACCAGAGGTCTTCTAGGTCTTCTTCTTTGATTTCTAAACTGGTATCCTCTGTTTTGTCTTGACTCAGTGTTTATTTGACTAGATTTTGAACTTTCTCCTTTCTCAAATCCCAAACCTTGCTTGTCGTCAGCACTCTTTTGGCTTTATCTTGATTTTTTCTTCAAAGCTTTTGGCCCTTTCTAGGTCTGTTTTTAGACTTACAATTTCTTTTTCAAGTTTTGCACAATCTTCTGATCTATTCTTCACAATTAAATTCAGATCATCTTCTGCTCTAGTTCTTTCTATAACTTCTGCTTCCAAATCATTCAGGGCTTCAATTGCTGATATCAATTGATCATTAAATTCTTTGTATTTGTCTTTGAATTTCTTGACTTGCTCTTTTAGATTTGAGATGCATTCATCAGCTTGTTGCAAGTTTTCTCTTAGATCCCTGACTTCTACTTCAGAATTTTCAAGATCCATAAGAGTTGCTTCTAGTTGTTTGTTGCTTTCATAATTTCCAAATCTTCTTGTTGCCATGATCACACTATCCCAGATCTTCCTTAAACTATTAGACTTTTTCCAAGGAACCTTGCTCTGATACTAATTGTTGAATATCAAGAACACTGAGAGGGGTGGGGAGTGAATCAGTGTTCTATAAACCTTTTCTTTTAACCATTTTCTAGAATTAATTAAACAAGAGCACAACATGCAAATGAATAGCAACCATAGAAGCATGACACATGGACACCAAGATTTTTACGTGGAAAACCCAATGAGGGAAAAACCACGGAGAGGATTAGCTCTCAAATATATATTGCAATCTTTACAAATAATGATGTTCAAGCTTGGTCATTCCATGGGCCTAGAACATGCTGGCTGACTGCCATGAAGTACAACTAGGTCTAGTAGGCTCACTGCCTCAACCCTAAACCTAACAAGATTACAATAAGGGATGTTAAATCCTTAGGGCTGTTAAACCTTATTGGAGGCTCACTACCTTGATGAAGAAATCTCACTGCCAAGTACAAAGCAAATTGCACATGAAAACTGAATACTGCATAAGCATCTATCACTATGCCAGGGTGTAGTCATTTAACAACTGAATTCTAAATCCCAAGTCTTCATTACTGCCGATCTTCTAATTTTTCTCTGCTATTCATATGCTCACATCAATCACACGCATATCCACACACCCTCAATCAAAATTCATCTCTTATATATCTGCATCATGATTTGATCCATAATTAGGTCGGCATCCAAGAAGTGAAACGTGTACATAGGAAGATGTAGCTTGTCGGCTCAATCCAATGCACTATATGTTATGTGGACCCAAATATTTGCCCAAACATATTCATATAGGTTAGCTCTAATCATTCAATCACTTAAATAGATCCTTCACACACTATCTCTTCTCCACCCAATGATTTATCATACTAGTCGACCTGTTTCTTAAGAGCATGCTTAATAGGTTCATCTGTAAACTTACAACTTTTACTGTGGAACACAAAACACTTCTAGAATCATATCAAGGACTCTTCACACATTCCCAATCTTACCCTTAGAACTGCAAGGCATGATATCATCTTGCAGAGAAATGCAGACCATTACAACTCATACTCTGTCAAACACTATACTGATACTCAACAGTTTGTAGCTATCTTTCTGGTGGACTTCAGATCTCACAACTCTAGAATTAGACACTTCATACAAGTGTTTACAACACCTTAAAATTGTGTAACAAAATACTCACTTGTGGAGGAATGCAGACCATTACACTGTGCCCTGTTCACTATCTCTGTTATACTTCTGCTCATCTGGACTTAGATACTTTCATTAGGTGACTTCTAAAGGAAGTCAGAACTTAATCTCTGGATCATAACAACATCAGACAAATATAAACATCATACCTGAGCCGCATTTCTAGATCATCATCTGTAGAAGAAAACTGATCCGCTTACTGTCCTCTACTCTATAAATATCCATACTTAGCCATTTCTGCCAACCAGACTTGAAATCCAATGTGACCTTATGGAATTATGTCTTCTTGTCATGCTGATAAGATCTTTGGGCCTTGTTGTCCTTGTTACCATCAATGATAACATAAAAGTCCATACTAGAGCAGTGTCTTCTGCCAACAAGATATACATATATATATGTATAATACATTAATGCACCTGTTTGAATCATTACCACGCCCACTTAAATCAGATTAAGACATTTAAATTTTATACTCACACCAAAAGGTAAATGCATTGTTTAATTTATATTATATATTCACATACATATACATATACATATAGGCATACATATACATATACATATACATAAATTATATATACATAAATCATATGTACATGTGTATATATATATAGAGACACATACACACACATACATACATGTTGCATTTATAGTATATATTCAGATACATTTACATAACTGAAGAAATTAAATAGTCACATATGCAATTACAAAGTAAGACTATATATAATCCAAGTACTGGCCATTAGAGCAAAATATCCCAATAGTGGTAGTGTGTTAACAAACACAAATGCATAGTATAATTCCATAATCAATGGTGTAAGTAAAGTCTTATAAAAATTTAGCTTCATTGAGTGCTCACAATGCAAGGTGCTCTACAAACCACTCACATGCCTACAAACATAGAAATCATAATCCAGCTAGTAATCTGGGTAGTAACAAAAAAAACATCAATTTATCCCAATAAATTCAAGCACTGCATGTACATTTATCTAAAGACATTCACATAATAGAAAAAATGTAACATAATATGATGTGCAATGATACAACTATATATTACACACATATAGATATACATATACATATATGTTGTTGGAAATATGTGGTCATTGATGTCAACACTCTGAGTAATGTCTGCACTCAAGCGTTATGGTTGTCTGATGTGGTTGATGTGAATGATATACAAAGATGTAGTGAAATACAATGATGATGCTAATGTTTAGGGTTGTTGATATTCAATGATGTTCCTGATGTTCATATTGGGTTTTTGATGTTCATGGTTGGATGTCATGCCCTGATTAATGTCAAGACAAGATGTATTGAGCATGTGTGTGGTCCAGAAATGATTTCATGATAATATTTTAAGATGGGAATTAGAAGCACTAAGATGAATGATGATATATTAAGATGGGAATTAGAAGCTATGCTGAGGGTGAAAAGATGTTGCTGATGTACTATGGCATGTTGTATGATCCTTCCTATTATTCCTAAGGATGTATGTGCTACTATATGAAGGTTTTGGCCTCTGAAAGTTGGTGAAGGTTTCTGCTGTAGGAAGTTGCCTAGAAGTTAATCCTCACCATGGTTTTTCCCTTCTTGGGTTTTCCATGTATATCTGGTGTTATGTGTTGATGTGCATTGTTTTGATCTTTCATGTTTATGTTGAAACTATAATTCTTAAGTTTTAATCCACTCTGGAGGATTTGAAGTTTGTTTAGATATTGATTCACCCCCCCTCTTAGTATCCTAGTGTGTTTAACTTTTGGTATCAGAGCCATGTTACTCAGAAGAAGCTTAACTACTTGAGGAAGGTTCAAGATGACTCATAATGGATCTCACAAGGCTCCTATGTTTGATGGAACAAATTATTCCTTTTGGAAGCTAAAGATGGAAAACTATTTATCTTCTCTAGGGTTTGGTGTGTGGCAATCTGTCAAGAAGGGTTACACTGCTTCTGCTTCTGAGCCTACAGATGTTGATGAGATTAGACTGTATGATAACAATGCCAAGGCAAAGAGTTCTATCATGAGTAGGCTAGCTAATTCAGAACTTCTAAAGGTAGTGAGTTGCAAATCTACCAAGGATGTCTTGGTAAAACTTAAAAGCATTTATGAAGGAGATAGTAAAGTGAAGCAAGCTAAGATGCAAATCTTCAAGAGCAAATTTGAGACCCCGAGGATGAAAGAAGATGAAGACATTGCCAGTTATATGCTCTGAGTGGAATAGTAAAAGAAGATGAGATTGTGAAGAAGGTACTGAGAACTCTTCATAAATCCTACAATCATAAGGTATCTTATATTGAGGAGACTCAAGATTTGGATACATATATAGTAGATCAGTTGTTTGGCTCTCTCATAGTCTTTGAAATTTGACAAAGGTGCTCCAAAGAAGGAAGAAGCATTCAGAGCACATAAGAAGACATAAGATAAATCGACTGATCAAGATGATGACCTTGATGAGGTAGAGGCAAAATTTGTAAGAAGATTGAATAAGGGCACTGACAAATACAAAGGTAGGTTACCTTTCAAATGTGGAAAAATTGGTCATTTTGCTTCTAAATGTACTTTTAAAGAATCAAGGGGTAGTAACAAGAGAGACAAGTTCAAAAGAAGCTTGTATTTCATAGAGAGAAATTGTTCTTCAAAAGATGAGGATCATGATGATTCAAATGATGAAACTCTTTTCATGGCCTTGAATATTGGTGACAAAAAGGATGATTTTGGGAATTGTGAAAAGTTTGATACCTTGCAGAATGATCAAGACAATGAAAAATCAATAGTTGTATGGATTGCCTTTCATGCAAAAGAAGAAGCCAATACTTGGGTAATTGACAATGGCTACTCCAACAACATGACTGGTGATAAGGAGAAGTTTATCAGCCTTGAGAAGTGGAATGGTGGAGTTGTTAAGTTTGGTGGTGACGAGTCAACACAAATCTCTGGAAAGGGTGTTATAACTATTGATGGGAAGAACAAGACTGAGGATGTACTCTATGTCAAAGGGCTAAAGCATAACCTTCTTAATGTTAGTCAGATATGCAGTAAAGGATACAATATTACTTTTCATGCCAAAATATGTGAAATCAGGAAGGCAGGGTGCAGAAAATTAGTTGTAGAAGGCATCAAGATATATGGAGATATTTATCATCTAAAGGAGGTAAATGGAAGAACCTATTTATTGGCTCAATCTAGTGAGTGTTGGCTATGACACAAAAGAATGGGACACATCAAATTTGATAATATGGTAAATATTAGTGTTATTCATGCGGTGAGAGATATGCCTAAGATAACCAAGCCTACAAACACATTATGCAAGGAATGGCAAATGGGAAAGCAAACACATACAAATTTCAAGAGCAAGGAGTATTCTTATTCAATATCATTGAAGTTGATCCACACTGGCCTATGTGGCCCTACAAGGATAAAGAGTCAACAAGGTGAAAGGTATTTCATGTTGCTTATTGATGATTATTCTAGAATGACTTGGGTTACTTTCTTAAGAGAAAAATCAAAAGCCTTTGATAAGTTTAATATTTTCAAAGCTATAGTTGAGAATGAAATGGATTCTAAGATCAAGTGTTTGAGGTCAAATAGAGGAGGTGAGTTTACTTCAAATGAATTTGAAAAGTTTTGTGAAGATCATGGTATTAGGAGACATATGTTAGCTCCTAGGACCCCTCAGCAAAATGGGGTAGTAGAAACAAAGAATAAGATTATGCAAGAGATGGCTAGGGCAATGTTGAAAGATGTAGATTTGCCTGACATGTACGGGAAGGAAGTAGTTCACACTGCTGTCTATCTAATTAACAGAGTACAACTGAGTGTCAATAGAACTAAGACACCTTATGATCTATGGTATGGAAGACCTCCCACTATTGGATACTTCAGGATCTTTGGCAGAAAATGCTATATCAGAAGATATGAAGAAGACCTAGGAAAGTTTGATTTAAAAAGTGATGAAGGGATCTTTCTTGGTTACTCAACCAGAAGTAAGGCCTATAGATGCTACAACAAGAGATTGGGAAAGATGATTGAAGGTACAAATGTCAAGGTAGATGAAGACCTGTACTAGATTTCACAAGAACCAGAGGATTGTGGATCTGGTATATTTCTCTATATTGAAGTAGAAGAAGAAGAGAAAGAAGAGAAGGAACAAGCACCATAGCAGATCCCTGAGACTCCAACAAAGTATGTTCAGAAGAGCCATTTAGCAGATCAGATCATTAGAAATAAGAATGAAGGTGTGTTGACGAGGAGAAGGTTTGCAAAAATAAGTGAGCAAGTGAATCTATGTCTATTGTCAAAGGTAGAGCCCAAAACCTTTGCTAATGCTAGCAAAGATGGTGGATGGTTGAAGGCAATGGAAGAAGAATTTAATTAGATAGAGGAGAATCAGACATGGGAATTGGTTCCCAGACCAACAAATAAAAATGTCATAGGAACAAAGTGGGTATTCCAGAACAAGCTAAATGAAGATGGTGAAGTTGTGAGGAACAAAGCAAGATTGGTGTGTAAGGGCTATTCTTAAGTTGAAGGCATTGATTTTGACGTAACTTTTGCTTTGGTAGCTTAGATGGAGGCAATCAGGATGTTTCTTGCCCTTGCTTCTCATAAGAACTTCAAGGTTTATCAGATGGATACTAATTCAACATTTTTGAATGATGATCTAGAGGAAGAAGTCTACATTGAGAAACCAGATAGTTTCCAGCTATCAGAAGATCTGAACATGGTGTGCATACTTAAGAAAGCTTTGTATGCTCTCAAGCAAGCACATAAGGCTTGGTATGTTAGGTTGGATAAGTACTTACTTCAGCAAGGATTCAAGATAGGTACCACAGATAGTAATCTTTACATCAAGGAAGAAGGAGATATGATATTAATAGTTGCAGTATATGTTGACAACATCATCTTTGGTGGAGATGGTGATACATGTAAGAGGTTTGCAGAGGAGATGCAAAAAGAGTTTGAGATGTCTATGATTGGTGAGATGTCTTTCTTCCTTGGACTTCAAATTGCTCAAATAGATGATGGTATCTTTATTTCTCAGGATAAGTACATTAGAGAGATGTTGAAGAAGTTTGGTATGGAGGACTCTAAACCAATAAGTACTCCTATGATTACTAGTTGTCACTTGAGTATGAATGATAAGTCTCCAGAGGTTGACCATACTCTTTATAGATCTATGATTGGAGGATTGTTGTACTTGAGTGCTTCTAGACCTGATATTATGCATGCAGTATGTGTGGTTGCCAAATATCAAGATAATCCTAAGCAAACACGTGAGAAGGTAGTGAAAAGAATATTCAGATACTTGAAGGGAACTCTGGATTATTGCTTATGGTATCCTAGAGGTAATGACTTTGATCTAAGTGCTTACACTGATGTTGATTAGGATGGTTGTGTTGATGATAGAAGAAGTACAAGTAGTGGTGCATTCTTCTTAGGAAATAGATTGGTTTCATGGAAGAGCAAGAAACAAGATTCAGTGTCCTTATCAACTTTAGAGGCAGAGTATATTGCAGCAGCATCCTGCTATACACAAGTGTTATGGATGAATCAAACTTTGAAGGATATCAAGGTACTGTATGATGAGCCCACTCCTATTCTATGTGATAATACAAGTGCCATAAATATTTCAAAGAATCCATTGATGCATTCTAGAACCAAGCATACATCAATCAGGTATCACTTTTTGAGAGAGAAGGTTGCAGATAAGGAGATGAAGTTGGACTATGTTCCAATAAAGGATCAAATTGCAAACATTTTCACAAAGGCTCTTGCAAAGAATACTTTGGAGTATCTTTGACATAAGCTAGGGGTAATTGCCCCTCCTTATTGCTAGATGCATAGTGGTGCATTTGTCCAGGGGGAGTTCATGCTATACCTTTTTCCTGGACTGATGGTGGCTACTTCTTAGGGGGAGTAGGTAGTGGTTGTTGCTGATAGGTAGAGTCTGTGACCTACTTCAAGAAAGAATGTATGGACATCACAGGAGGAGAAATTTAGGGAAATGTGTACCTTAGGGGGAGAGTCTGTGTCCTAAGGGAGAGAAGCAGTTGCCCTTTTGTCCTTGATGTCAAAGGGGGGGAGAGAGAAATATACATCTAAGGGGGAGTATGTGTTGTCATCAATGACAAAGGGGGATATTGTTGGCAATATGTGTTGTCATTGATGTCAACACTCTGAGTAATGTCTGCACTCTCCTTATGGTTATCTAATGTGGTTAATACAAATGATATACAGCGATGCAGTGAAATACAGTGATGATGCTAATGTTCAGTGTTGCTGATATTCAGTGATGTTCCTGATATTCATAATGGGTTGATGATGTTCATGGTTGGATGTCATGCCTTGATTAATGTCAAGACAAGGTGTATTGAGCATGTGTGTGGTCTGCAGAGATGATTTCATGATAATATATTAAGATGGTAATTAGAAGCACTAAGATGAATGATGATATATTAAGATGGGAATTAGAAGCTATGTTGAGGATGAAAAGATGTTTCTGATGACCTATGGTATGTTGTATGATCCTTCCTATTGTTCCTAAGGATGTATATGCTGCTATATGAAGGTTTTGGCCTCCGAAAGTTGGTGAAGGTTTCTACTGCAGGAAGCTGCCTAGAAGATTGCTTAATAAAATGCTCTGCATTTCTCCACATTTGAAGATATGGTCATGCAGTTCAGAGGTTAAGATCAATATGTTGTAAAGGTGCTAAATCCAAAGTTTCAGATTATTTGCTCCTCCGCAGTGAAAGTTACAAGTAATTGAGTTCCAGTCTATGCTCTGGTAGAGTAAAGTATTGATAAAGGATAATTGAAATACTCCACAATCTTGTGCAAATGAATATTTTCTCATGTGGTTTTGAGGATATGTTCAGAACTATGTATGAGTGCATCCATATGTGTTTTAGGTGGTTTAGAGGTCAACAAGTTTAGTTTTCAAATGATAGTTGTGATACAGATAGTTCCGGATGCCTAGTTGTTCTTAGGACATATGTTGATGATGTCTGCCAACTTGTTGTGGCATGAAATGTACATTGACTGATGGAAGATGGTCCTGATGATCTTGTGTTATCTCCAATTACTCCATAAGGTGTATTTCTTCTCTCTCTGAAACTAGCTGAGGTCTGGAATGATGATATTGCCAGGCTATGCCTCTACCTGGTTGACTAAAGAAGGTTGAAGGTGTGCGCCACCAAGTTCTTACTGTGCAGAGTTCAAGAAGAGTTTGGAGATTGTGTATAGGTCCTACCGACTCATTTGGAAGAAGTGCATGCAATGTTCAATCTTTCATGAGTACTGCCAAGTTGAAATGACCGTTGTGCTACAAGATTCATGTGTTCTTTCTTAAGCGTGACATAATTCAAATTTGTGAAGCATGTGGATGTTATTCTTTGAAGGATGTTGCTGTGAAGGATGTTTAGGACCAGGCTAAGCATGTGTTGGGATCTGCAAAGTGTGTGTCTCTTCCTGGAGTAGCATGTAGTTCATGATGGGGCTTGCCCTATGCATGTTTCATGTAGTGTGATCTCTAGCCGACTTGTAAATTGTAATATTCTTGTTGTATTGGCTGACTTGTAATGTAATCAATGTAAGGTTATGTATATATTGTAAACATAGTTGATTTTGGTGAGGTATGATTGTGATTGTGAGGATGTGAAGAGCAGAATATGAATATTACATGCATTATGATGTGCTACTAAAGGAGAAAGAATAGAAGTAACAAAGGTTGTCCTGATTCATCTTGAAGATATTTTTGTGATAGGAGGGAAGTTAAGAGTGTGCCTAACTGATCCAATCATTAGAAGAAGTGTGAATAGGTAGAATTGCAATCATCAAAGGTGTAAGGTTCATTGTTAGTTTTAGATAGTAGGACTGTCATGTTGTAATCTTTACTAAGTTCACTCTCAGTTTAGGGAGTAGTTGCTTCCTTGGGTTGTAGCCCTAAAACAAAGTTAGTAGGGAGTTGTAGCTTCCTTGGGAGTGACCCTAAAACCAAGTCTTCAAGGAGTAGTAGCTTCCTTGTGTTGTAGCCCTAAAATAAAGTCAGCAGGGAGTAGTATCTTCCTTGAGTTGTAGCCCCAAAACAAAGTTGTAATTTTGAGCTTCATATATTGTGAGTTAATCCTCACCATGGTTTTTCCCTTCTTGGTTTTTCCACATATATCTGGTGTTATGTGTTGATGTGCATTGTGTTGATCTTTCATGTTTATGTTGATATTGTAATGCTTAAAGTTTAATATGCTTTGGAGGATTTGAAGTTTGTTTAGATATTGATTCACCCCCCCTTAGTATTTTGGTTTGTTCAACATATGTATACATATATAATATATACATGTCTACACATATATGTATATATAATCTATAATATATCAATCATTTATAGTGCACCTTAAATCATCACGACAGGACCTTAAGTCATATTGACACATTTATATTTCATATTGACATCAAAAGGTGAATGCGGTGGCACGGATGGCAAACATAACGTGTTTCAATTTATAATGTTTCAGGTCCAACTACATATCACTGACTCTCTAAAAACTAATAATTATTCATCCATTATTGCACACATAAATAGATATACATATATAGTATATACATGTATTCATATATATATATATATATTTATAATTCCTTTCATTAATACTTAGGGGCCCTAAAAAATAAACCAGTATTCATCCATTTTTGATGGTACATTTTCAACGTTCAAGGGTTTCATCATTTTCTAGTCTAGTTTATCATAGACCCTAAAAAACAAATCATTTATACATCTACCTTAAATTAGATTGAGGCATTTATATGTTATATATGTATGAATATATATAATATGTACATAGATATATCTATATGTATGTATATAGATACACACACATATACAGTACATTAACAAACATGCTTGAATCAATTGAATGAAGCAAACAATAAGCATAATCAGTTAATATTTGATGTATTGTTCTTAAACATAAATGCAAGAATAATCAGTTAAGCAAACAATACGAATATATGTAGCATAGTTAAGATTTGATGTATTGTTCTTAAACATAAATGCAAAAATAATCAGTGATAGAAGTAGATTGTAGAGATGATGATATCCAATGTGCAATGACATGGCGCTAAGAAATAGGTGGACTAAAATTCCTTGAAAACTTTGAAGATAGATGTATGCAATTGTTAAATGCTGAAATGTTAGCTACCAACTTGAAATGTTAACATTGTCTACATTGCATAATCTCCCTCTTATAATTGATTCAAATTTGAAAAAGAAATGTATTGAATTTGGTTGTTGAGTTTGAATTTGAATATGCATACAAGCTATTGTATTCGATGATATGATTTTGATAAATGATGTATGCTGTAAGAATTCTGTAATAAACATGATTTATTTATGAATTTAATTTGATTTTATGTTTGGTTGGGGAGCCTTACGACATTTACTATTTGTGCAGGTATTTTTAGGAGCAGTGAAAGTTTAAAATACTGCATGGCTATATATATATAGACGTAGATACATAGATATATATATATATATATATATATGTAGATGTAGATACATAGATACACAGATATATATATATATATATATATATATATATATGTAGATGTAGATACATAGATATATATACACACACATATATATGTAGATGTAGATACATATATATATACACACACAGATATATATATGTGTGTGTGTGTGTGTCTGTATATATATCTACATCTACATATATATATATATTTGTGTGTGTGTGTATATATATAAGCTGCTACCAGTGGGGGTTGCAGCAAAAAATACGAACCCATTTATATAGAAAATGAAACCCTGATTATAAAACAATATATTCATGTGTGTAGTGAAATAATCCCAATTCAAGGGTTGTCTCACACAAAACAAGCAAGAATCCGACTCTAAAATGATTGCGAAGACAATGCCATAGGAATGAAAAGATTCGAATGAAACTAGTATAAAATCAAAAGGGAAAATGATGTATTTGTTACCTACATCATTGTTTGAGAACGAGTGTGAATGTATCATCGAGGAGGGTGGCTGCCATGATGAAGTAGACCACAAAATGATGAAACCCTCAAACATTGAGAATGCACCTTCAAAAATGGATGAATAATGATTAGGTTTTGGATAGTCGACGATATGTAGTCGGAGTCGAAACCCTAAATATATGCATTAAAATAAATAAAACCATTTATATATAGAAAATGAAACCCTCAATATATGCATAAAATATACGAAACCATTTATATCTATAAAATGTAACCCTAATTATAAAACTATATATTCATGTGTACACTGAAATACTCCCAATTCATGGGTTGTCTCAGACAAAAGAGGGAAGAATTCGACTGTAAAATGATTATGGAGACAAAGCCGTAGGAATGAAAAGATTTGAATGAAACTAGTACTCAAATCAAGGGAGAAATAATGAAACTATATCAAAAAATGATGAAACCCTTAAATGTTGACAATGCACCCTAAAAAATGTATGAATAATGACTAGGTTTTGGAGAGTCGGTGATATGTAGTCAGACTCAAAACCCTCAATTTATGCATTAAAATAATGAACCCTTTTATATATAGAAAATAAAATTCTCAATATATGCATAAAAAAATACAATCCCATTTATATAGAGAAAATGAAATCCTCATTACAAAGCAGTATATTCATGTGTACCGCAAAATAATCCCAATTCATGGGTTGTATCAGATAAAACAAGCAAGAATACGACTGTAAAATGATTGCCAAGACAATGCTGTATGAATGGAATGATTCGAATGAAATCAATACTCAAATCAAAAGGAGAAATGATGTATTCATTACCTGGAGGAGGGTGACAACCATGATTGAGGGCAACATCAAATGGGGAATGAGCATGAACGGAGGAGGGTGAAAACCATGATTACTAGCCGAGAAAGTGATGAAACCCTCAAACGCACCATCAAGAATGTTCTTCAAAATGATTTAGGTTTTGGAGAGTCTGCGATATATAGTCAGACCCGAAACATTATAAATTGGAACACATTATGTTTTCCATCCATGCCACCACATTCACCTTTTTGTGTCAATATGAAATATAAATGCGTCATTGTGATTTAAGGCCCCGTCGTGATGATTTAAGGTGGCGTAAAAATGATTTATTTTTTAGGGTACCTAAGTATATTTAGGTCCTAGTGTAAAAGTTAATTAGAGGAGGAGTGAAATTTTTTTGGTGGTCATAGCAATCAGGTATTGGGGCGTCCTTGCGTGTGTACAAAGAGACACATTGAAATCACCATTTTTGGACCCCTATGTACATAATGTGTCCTCTACTGATATGTATACGTACCCACGAGCTGAAAGAATATCTTTAAGCTCTTAAGTCGCATATGGGGAAACCCAAAAATTCATCAAAATCTGATATATGTAGCTACGAGCTTAATGTGCACAAAGTTAGGGTGGGTGGCTACTGGCCCCTTTCCCCTATAGGGTACATACAAATTAATTCAATCAAAGGATTTATGAACTTTCAAGCAAGTGTAACAAGCCGCTACAAAGCCCAACTTGATGCCCATTTTCCATGACCCAATGACCATTTCTAATTATTTAGCACTTTGTTTAAGGAAAAATGCATGAAGAGTGTGGGTTGTCTAGAAAACGCCTCAAAGATAGACCATCTCATGAATACAGTGGCTTTAGTATCAAGATAAGTTGCCATTGACTTGCAATCCTAACCAATTCATGTGTCTCCAAAGTTCTTGGAACGTGTTCCCCAACACATAAGGACTTTGGGAGATTAATTATTATTTAATTATATCACTTGGCTTATTGTAATCAACTCCTAATTGATAGGGTCAAACTTGGGCACCCACTTTTGGAGTGGGGTCCATGAAGACTTTTTGACAACTCTTTGAAGTCTATTTTGAGAGTTTGACAACTCCAAGTGAGTGGGAGTTAACTTGGGCACCCACTTTTGGAGGTGTCTTATATTTAGACTTGGAGTTTACTTTTTTATGTACATGAGTGGCTATTGTTGATACACTTTGCATGGATATAATGTTGGAGTTAACATAGGAGTTAGAGATGCATGATATTTGCATGAACATGATATAATAGTTAATAGTGGGTTCAGAGATGCATGATATTTGCATGAATATGATGTGACTGTTAACAATGAAGTTATAGTTACATGTTACTTGCATGGACTTGCATGTTGTTGCATGTTACTTGCATGTTGTTGCATGTTATTTGCATTGACTTGCATGTTGCTTATATGGACTTGCATGTTGTTGCATGTCGCTTATATAAACTTGCATCTTACTTGCATGGACTTGCATGTTGTTGCATGTTGCTTCTATGGACTTGCATGTGCTTGCATGTTGCTCCTATGGACTTGCATGTTGTTGCATGCCAGTTATATGATCTTGCATGTTGTTGCATGTGAGCTTTTGAGAGGTTGCTTGCAAAACACTCCAACTCTAGAAACTTGTAGGATGGTACATCTCAGTGTTTTAGATAATGGGTATCAGTTGCATGTTGCATTAGATGTTTGCATGCCACTTGCATGTACAAAACAAGGTAATTCATAATAACATTGGGGACATCAATCTTACATGTTGTTTGCATGGGATTGATGTGTGTTGATCACTTGAGTTGACTGAAAGAGATTGGGCAAACTTGGATGCCCAATCTTGGGACTTTCAGTTGTTGCTTTTATTTGGAAATGTATTTGACATTGGCTAAGTTTACTTGGGCAAACTAGGGCACCCACATCTAGGACATGCAATTAACAGGAAGCTTGACTTTGTTTGACTTCAGTCTTCTCTATTTGGAGTGCTTAGTTTTGCATGAGGATTTGTTCTCATGTTATCAATTACAATTGATTGTAATTTGAGTTTCAAGCTTTCCAATTAAGAAGCTTTTGTATTAATTAAAAAATCCCCATACATTTTCCAGAGAGTTGATTTGTAAAAGACTTAGAAGAAAAAGAAAGAAGTTTTTTGAAGTTTTTATAGGTTTGAAGATTGAAGAAGCTTTTGAAGTGCATCAAGGAATCAAAGGATTTTAGTATTGAATGTAATCTTTCACAAGGGATTTAATATAAGCATAAACACCTTTGGCGTGGAGTTTTTTTCCATTAGGGGTTTCTCCACATAAATACTTGTCTTCTTATTGCAAGCTATTTTCTTCTACTTCATTGATTAAATTGGAGAAATACTCTAACATCAAAATTGAAAGTAATTTTCAGATTTACACATGCTATTAAATTCAGATTTGAAAACATTTAAAAGCCACATAGATGCAACTTTACCTTGTTCTCTCTCCCTTTTTCCAACATACAATATACACATGAAATGAGATTTGTTGAAAACACTTTGGAAACTTTTAAGAAAATGCAATTGGAAGGTACAAAGTTGAATTCCATAGCCCTTACCAGTGGTTGTGTAGTCTGGGAGTAGATTTTTCCAACATCTTCCACGCATCTCCTAAAATGGGAGCCTTGTAACAGGGTATGGATAGTCACAAAAGTGTAATTCAAAAGGATTTTTGTTATATGTAACAACTACACTGCCCTAGTAAATATGTATGTAGAATGTGGAAGCAGTGACAGGCATGTGAATTGTTGGTAAAATATGCCAAAGAGATGTCATCCCATGGAATGCAATAATTGCAAGAAATATATAGATTGGGTTCATTGATAAGGTTTTAGAAACTTTCAAACAAATATAATTGGTAGTTTCAATCACCTTGGTAAAAATGTATGTTGAAGGTTGAAGCATGGATAAAACACACAAATTATTTGACATAATGCTCCAAGGAAACATGGTTGCAGGAACAACATGATGGTTGATTTACAAAAAATAGGATTTATTGAAAAAATTTTAGAAAATTTTGAGAAAATATACTTGGCAAGAATAAAGCCAGTTTTAACAATTCGTAGCTTCCTCTCTCCCTCCACACCATAGTGGGAACATCCAGGGTAATTTTCATCCTTACAAAATATTCAAGTAGGATATTTAGTGGAATGCCAGTGTAACGTTTGAGAACACTCTTGCTAAACATTAGCCATACATTTTCTAAGGATAGCTTCTAGGTTTTATGCAATTGATATTAGTGACACATGAAAATAATAGTACCTTCATAATACATTAAATCCTATTACTTATGCTCCCTAGTTTCTGCCATTGTTATTACTAGGTCTTTTAGATGAGTCTATTGATGTTGCAGAAAAAGCACTTCACTTGGTGGAAGGAGTTGGAGAATTGTATATGAAATTTTAGTCGTCTTTTGAAACTAAGAATACAAAAATGATAAATAAAGGGGGCTTTTAGGAAACTATGTCGGTGACATTTTTTTCTCTTGATCTTGCAAAGTAACTTGTCATGGATAACTTTCATTTGTAACCATTTTATATTGTAAACTACCTTTGAGGCCTCATGACATAAGTATATACTACAGATTTATAAGACATGACATTTCACTTATTGTTACAATTCTTCGAACCTTCAATGTTAGAGATGGGACTTCTTGAATAATAGTGGTTGCTCCATTAATAAAATTTGTCACCATTCACCATCTTATACCTTAATGTTTATGAACTTGATCATGATTTGAACATGAAAGTCTGTATCATAATGGGGGTATTTCAAATTTTGATGTAGGTAGTCTAGGCACATGTCACTCCTCTACTAGGCATGGTATAAGGTATTGATAGTGGTCATTGTGAGAGGGCTAGTAGTGCTTCTTAAAATTTATGGTTTTCCCTCCCACTATGGGAACATGTTGATGCTCATTGCTACACGACATACTACCACTATTCATTGCAATACATTTGGTGGAGTTTTATCAAAGGTGATGCAATTTTTAGAACTTCAAATCTCATCAATAGATCCAAAAAAAATAATGAACTTGAGAAAGTAAAATAGTATTATTCACTCATGAAAATATAACTTGCAATGAAGCAGATGTCACTTTCACATACACATTGGGAACACCAATGCTATCCTACCTAAAATCATTTTTGATCCAAATGATAAGAAGCCTAAATATTGGAATAAAAAAGCTCGAATAGAAATCAAAGATCTGGAAATTGAAAACCCTGAAGGTCAGTTGGATGACGAACTCAAGGAAATTGATGACCCTAATTCTATGATGCCAAAGAATTGAGATGGTGAAGAAGAATTAGAAAGACATGACAAATAAAGAAGCCTAGACTTGAGTTTAGAGAGAAAATTATGGAACTATAAAATGATTTACAAAAAATAAGAATAAGTTGTGTAAAGTCCTTAGAATAGGCAAACAATTTTTAACCAAATATTTTAGAGAAATGTGCATCTACAGTCAAATCACATCAAAAAAATGTTGGGACAATCATATACCATCAAAATTACCAGACGAGTCAATGTTTAATTATAAAATTCCTATTCTAATGTTTATAATGATATTTTTGAAGGCTATTCATAGGAATCAATTATATTTTATTTATAAAATATTTGTAAACCCAAAACAAAAGATAGTTGAGCAGTTACAAGAGGAAGGGGAATATTTCCTTATAAAATGTAAAGTCTAATTATGGTAAAGGGTATTGAACCTGTGACAAATTATTGAAAAGGAAACTTGAAGATTATAAGATTTTAAACTTCTAGATTGTAGGGAAATCAATAATTTCATTTCAGTTTCTTATATCCTATATAAAATTATCACTGTATCTTTTCTTATGTTAGATGCAATGACATTAAGGTCTTTTCTTATTTGGATATCTTTCTTGTTTCTCTGGCATCTTCCAATAACTTTCTATGTTTGTTGTGAGTCCATTCATCTTCCTATTTTAAAAAACTACTATGTGTAGGTTTACCAAACTTTGTTTTTCTATTTATTGAATTTGCACATTCTTAAAACTGTACCTTTCTACACATTCTATTTGGCAAATTACTATGTTTGTACGTATTGTAATATTTAATTTTTAGTTATTCTATAAAACCCTTGTAAAGTGTACAGTTGCGTGTACTTTTGTAGTTTTGTCTTTCAAATAAGGCAACCTCACCATTTTGAGGAGGGGTTTTGACCCTAATAATTGTTGGGATTTGATAGAGCAAATCCATTTACCAACACTATCAACAAATTATGTCTTCTACTTAATGTATTTGCTACTTTATTTAAATTTGCACTTCTACGTTTCAACACAAATGAATAACTATAAAAATTAGCCCATTTGACATGTTGGGCACTTAACTTACTCTGGTTGTTGAAATATTACAATGCTTGATTGTCAATATACAAAACAAATTCCTTTGACAACAAATAGTGTCTCCATTTCTTCAAACTTGCACAATTGCATAAAATTCTTGATTATAAACTTAATATTTTCTTTTGGCATCTTTCAAATTTTTATTAAAATAAGCAAAGGTCTTCCTTCCTAACCTAATACAACAATAATTTCATTTCCACTTGTATCACACTTAACTTGGAATACATTATCAAAATATGGTAAATCTAATACATGTTGTTTAATTACTTTCTTCTTTAAAAGTTAAAAACTTTTATTAGCTGCAACAATCCACTCGAATTATTTCTCATCTTTCCTCATGACATTAGTAATAGGTGCACATATTCCACTAAATTTTATGATTAAATTTTGGTGAAAACTAGCTTACCAATGAAAAGATCTAATTTTAGAAATTCTTACTAGTTTGGGTCATTTAACAATAGCTTTGATTTTTGTAGGATCCATCTTTAATCCATCAATAGAAATAACAAAACCAAGATAAATCAACTCTTTCTTCATAAAACTACATTTCTTCACATTCATCAACAAATTTTATTCCATCAATCTTTGTAATACTAATATGAAATGCACCAAACATTCTTCACTTTTACTAAAAATTAGAATATCATCCAAATATACAACAACAAATTTAGCAAGATATGTTTTCAACACTTCATTCATTAACCTCATAAAAGTTTTAGGTGCATTTTTTGAAATCCAAAAGGCATAACCAACCATTCATACAAACCTTCTTTTTTCTTAATGTAGTCTTCCACTCATCTCTTTCTCTAATTTTGATTTGATAATATCCACTCTTCAAATCTATATGACTAAATCATTTTGCACTACATAAACAATCCATAAGATCATCCATCCTTGGAAAAGGAAATCTATATTTAATAGTAATCTTTTTATATCTCGAGTTTGTATACATTCTCCATTCTCCTCCTTTCTTTGGTGCTAAAACTGCTGGTATTGCACATTTTCTCTTATCAATCTATTCTTTAATAATTTACAACTTGTTTGTTTAATTCTTTACTTTCAGTTGGTCTCAACCTATGTGTTGCATTATTAGGTAAATTTGCTTCAAGAATTAGATCCATATGATGACTTATACTTCTCACCAGTAGTAATCTTTTAGGAAAATTATTAGAAATAATAATACTATACTTTATCAACAACTTAGAAATTTCAGAATGCAATGTTGCATTTTCTTCTCCTACCTTTACATGGTATCTTCTTTTAATCTTTTCTTTCTTAACATTATTCAAAAATTACTTACCATTTACCAACATTACTCTTGCAATACCATTCATTTGTTCACCATCCTCTTTCAATGGTAAGAGTACATGTTTCACCCATTTTTTTTCAACCTTTCCCTTCCATCATGTATAGCCTTCCTGTCAAAATGCCATGGTCTACCCAAAAAATATCATAAACATCCATTAAAATAATATCATACAAAACCTCATCTTCATATAGTCTATTCTTGAATTTCACAAGACATTGTTCACTAACCAATATTCTATGATCCTTATGCAACCAAGATACTCTATAATGATTAGGATGCTATAACCTTTTCAGATTCAATTTCTGCACCATTTCACTTACAACTAATTTAACATTACTACCATTATCAATAATCACTTTACATTCCATATTTACATATAGTCCTAAACAAACTTTTCCTTTGTACTAGTTCTCCTAAATCTTTAGAAGGACCTAGTAAATGTCTTTTCAGCAATAATGACTTACCTTTTTTTGACACATTTGTTCATTATTAGAAGAAACTTCTTCATCAACATGTGTTTTTCTTGTTGTTCTCTCAGATCTTCTATCATATTCTCCTTGTGACTGATTACATTTAAATACTATATGACCTTCACATCCACAATTAAAATAAATGATTCCTCTATATGACCTTCTACCACCTCTTCCATATCTACCTCAACCTCTTTGATAATTATTAGATCCATTGTTGCGATAAATTTCTATGCTATCTTTTGTTTCTACATCATTATTATGAGTTCCTCTTCCACTTCCTTGGTTTCTATCTTTAGAAAATCTACCCCTTCTTCCTCTTTTATTCTGCTTGTTCTAAAATCTATGGTTCAAATTTTCTTTAGCCTTTAAGGCAAATTGATATTCTTCATAATAGATTGGATAGTTAACAAACTCAACTCTTCCCAGATTGATCCCCTTAAACCATTGATATATCTATCACATTTTCTTGATTATTTTCATGATGACCTACTCTAGTAGACAATTTATAATGCTCCTTAGTATAATCCTTCACATTTAAATATTTTTGTCTCAAATTTTGTAACCCCTTCAATAGATCTAATTGATAATTTGTAGGAATAAGCTTAATTTTCAACTTCTTTACCATCCTATCCTATTTTTCAATTTTATACTCACCCTTCCTATTTCTCTCCAACTGAGTTTCCTTCCACTAGATTGCAACATGAACTTTCAACTGTGTCTCTTCAAACTTCACTCTTTTAGAGCTAGAAATATCCTCATATTCAAAATATTCTTCAAGATCATTAGTCTAATCAATCAAGTCTTTAGGATCTAAACTACTAGAATAATTATGCAAATTCATTCCACTTTTCTTATAAAGTTTGTTAAGGGATTTTATCATTATGTCCTCACCTCTTTCATTTTCATCTACAATATCTTCTTCTAATCATTATTCATTATATTAATCATCACTATCATCCAATCTAGGATTTGCAATGCGTCTCTTTCCTCTTCTACTGTGTCTAATTAGATCCAAACATTCCTCATCATAGAAAACATTTCCTCAATTTGCTTTGCAACATGGTTTTAACATCTATCCATCCTTCTTCTAGGCATCATCTTTCAAATATTATGTGAACTACCTCAACTTTGATGGTCTATTTCTAACCAATTCAAGTCACATAAATCTTCTACCCAACACTCTCCTACTGGAAGATCCATGGTGCTATCTTTCTTGATACACCTTGATTTATTAACCTTACTACCTTTTTCCAAGGTAATCTAACTATGCTAAATCTATTGTAATACCAACTAATGTAATAAAGGTCAGAGGGTCCAATGAAGGCTTATCCAACCGAGTAGCTAATATAACTTTTAGATCTAAACCTTATGTAACAAAGTGAAAGTTGTAGGAAATAATATTTAAGGAATAACTAAAATCATTTATTTAATTTACATAAGAGATAAATTATAAGTACAAGCATTAGTATTCAATTACACACTAGATATTATGATATCTCTTAATGTATTTCTTCCTACTGCACTTTCTCTATCTTCTTCTCTGGTGCACTTCTTCTTTGACCTTCTAAGTCTTCCCCAATATGTTCCATCTGCTTGCTTATCTCTTTTTTGTCTGTCCTCAAATCATATCATACTTCCTTATATATAGAATGTGTTTAAATGAAGTGCAATAGTTGATAACATGTTACATATCCATATGTTAATGTGATAAGGATCCATGGACCCAAAATTAAATGTTTTTCTCATTGGCCAACCTTGGAAGTTAGTGCATCATCAAGCTGTAGCATGTAGGTTCACTAGTAATATGTAGCATCACTTCCAATGTACTTCAATTTAGGAGTCTCCAAATTTATTGTGATTCCATATGTGACCTCTCTTTGGATTTATAATGAAGTCGGTAACATTAAATATTTGTGCAAGTCTTAAATACTTACCACATCGTTCAAACAAGTTATCATTATATAGTAAATAAACTAGTATAGGTTCAAACTAACTCTTTGGATGGAATACAAACATGTGTGGTGATTACAAACACACAAAATAAGAATGAGATATTGTAGACACATGGTGGAATCTATAATCCCAACCACAACCAATCACTAGTAGAAAAACAACAATAAATGACTAAAAAAACTACTAAAAATTGCATATAAATGACTAAGCTTGGTCACGTGACCATTAGTAGTTTATTGCTGGTCATTTATAACGTGACCAAATTTATGACTAAACCATTTTTAGTCATTTATTGGTTGTTTTGATTGATCAATTTGGTAGTATATTTAGTCGTTAATTTAGTCATTGATTGTTGTTAACCGGCCATTTATTTAGTCATGGTAGTCATTTATTTAGTCATTGTAATCATTAATTGTCATCTATTGGTAGTATATTTAGTCATTTTAATCATTATTTTTCCATCAACTAGTCATATATTTAGTCACATTTATTCACTAATTTCTATCAATTGGTAGTATATTTAGAGTATCATATTGGTAGTACATATATCAACAAGCTACAACATGCTAGAAGTTAAAAGATTGATTCAACACCATGATAAAAAAAGGTAATCTGCAATAAAAATTATAATGCAATTTTGATAAATTGTAAGATGTTCATATATATATAATAAAAAATGTCAAAGTCTAAGAGTTTCCAACTCTTGCAAATACACCATGATAAAGATCCCTGAACAACACATTCAAACTATTGCATAAAGCAATGGGCCAAGCTGTCTAATAGCTAGTACATGATAAACATCAACTATGTCATTTTTTGCAAATATTTTAGTGGCCAACATGTGAAGGTTCCTTCTTTCGCTTTCAGATGGATAGCTCCATCTATTTTGTCTTTGATAAAATTGCTCAGCAATTGGTTTAACCATCATGCAAAAAAATATACAAAGCATTCAATAGTCAAGTAAAGAATGCAAGCTATAAATTTCTTTAAAAGAACATTTTCTGGATCACTCCAACAATAAAGAAACTAGGTTGGATTCTCCTATGCTAAGATTTAAATCTACATATTAAGAGGCATTTGTATACAAAATTGCCAAACAAGAAGAAATGAGATCAATAGAGCCTCTTACCTCATTTGAAACTGTGGAATTATGCTCATTCTATGCAGAAACTATAGGCTTAACAGAGGCAACCAACTACTAAACTTTCTTAGTCAGACCATATATGCAACTCATTACATGTTGGTACCCTTCATTTGAGTTGACAAATCTAGAGAGGCTCTTATTGGGCATCTAACAGATGGCTATGAAATCTCTATTAATGAACTAGATTTCCACTTCATCCTACTCGTAGATTTCCTAGTCTCTTCGATGAGCTTTATGCTCGTCAATATGAATCTCTTTATTGAAGGGACTTCAAAACACCTCCTTCCGATACAACGTAGTCTCCTTGATGTACTTCATGTTATTAAATGTGGATTATTTCATTGGATGGACCTTAAAAATTCTTATCCCAATATGTTATATTCTCCTTGATGATGTTCTTTTATACAAATTTTTTTGTCGAAGAGACTTTAGAACAACTCTTACAGATATGGTATGGTGTCTTCGTTGATGTTTGTTTTATCAGGGAGACTTGAAAGTAGCTCTCACTGATACGGTGCAGTCTCTTCAATGATGCTTACAATCTATCATGCAGAATATTCTATCAGAGGGACTTTGCAGTATCTCCTACTGATATAGTGTAGTGTCTTTGAACATGCTTCTTCATGAAAATTACTTTATCGGAGGGACTTCAAAATGACTCTCACCAATATGGTAGTGTCTCCCCGATACAGGTTATTTCCTATTAGGACTCGATAGCAAATATGAGCTTAATAAGAAGATGACTATGGGAGAACAAAATGGGATGCTTAAAGTGGCAGATTTATATGACAGACTGAGTGATAGGCTACATAAAGGAATCATAGTAAAATACTATTGGTCATTGGATTAGGGTTAGGGTTTTAAAAGAAACAAGTCAACCTATGCTATGGTTAACTCATGCTCATACTCCTTCAGAACCTAGAGTCAAGGGTATAAGCCCTAGTTGTAACAGACTTGTGATATGAAAAGCAGTCAATTTATATTACCAAATTTGGTAATTCAGGAGTTGCATTTTCAATCCAAAGAAGAAGACAATTAGTGGACATATTGGTAATCATTGTTTCTATCCTAGAATGCACAACAACAAAGAAGAAAAATTAAAATTGATCATGGTGGAAAGGGTCAAAAGAATTTTGAACTTGTAAACCCTAAAGTATGACTAAGCCAGAGAAAATAACAGATTGTAAGTTACACCAACCAATAACAAACTAATTATGATGTACAAGCACTACCCAGCCATGAAGACTTAGTGAAAAGGAGCCTCAGGGATTAGGTTGGTGAACTGGTTACAAAATTAGAAATTAATACCATACCCATGCATGATAGCATGGAACACAAATAGGCAACTTCAAGATATGGTCTTTCTAAGGATAAGTTTCTCAGCAAGTGCCGCACAAAAAAATTTAGAGGTATTTGTAGAAACAAATTTTCATGAAATACAAGCTTTTATGATTTATCCCCTTAAGACTCCTTTTATTAGGATTTTCATGCAGGAACTAATACCTAAGAGAAAGTTCACCAATTTTTGTTTGTCATTTGACAATAGCACTTCCTAAAAATTCTTTGATAGTTCAATACAGTATGCTACAAAAGCAAATGAGAGATGCATAAATATCCACTATAACAAACATAAAGAATAGATTGTTTAAGTGCTTACTACAACATCAAGTAGTAGAAACAAAAGATTTAGAAAAAAAAATCCAACAGTAAACAAATTATGTAAAGCAATACAAGCCAAATGGGCATAAAATTGTCTAACAAGCAAGGATAGGAAGATAAATTACACATTTCAGTGCATTCAATGTTAAGGTTCACAAAAGTTTGAATAGTCCAAATCACGAGATGTGAAGATCTAAAGGCAATTTGTATATTCCAGTGCATTAGATGTGAATGAGCATGTGCAAATAGATGTTTATAAGATGGGAAAATGAGCATCACTGTGACTAAGTAAAATTTGTGGAGTAGACTAGAAAAAAGTACACCCAAGGAAACCAAGAACTAAAGATAAATTACATGTTTGAGTGTATTAGATGTTAAGGTTCAAAGATAAATTACATAATCCTATAAATTAGATATCAAGGTCCAAAGATAATTTGTATACTTTAGTGCACTCGATGTGAATGAGTAGTGAGAACAAATGTTTATAAGATGGAAAAATGAATGTATCATTGCGATTTGAGTAAAAGCTGTGGAGAAAACTTAAAAAAAAGTATACCCAGCTTACAAAATTACACATTTAAATGCATTTATCAGTCCTTGTGTCAACCCCACAAAAACCACTTATTCAAGCATGTTTACACCTGTACTCCAATTAATGCATTGTGTAAAGCAATGTAAAATGCCACTGAAAATACAAATGTGCACCTCACCAAAAAACTCAATGTGTACTTAGTTAATATTTAGCATTATAGGATAACTTTATACTTTCTTGTAAATTTGCAATAGACTGAGAGGGAGTTATGTTTACCACAAAGAATTGTACACAAATCTAGTATTGAAAGTTAAAATTGTGTATAATCTTTCTATGAACTAATAAGGTATATGCCCTTGAACTACAAACAAAACACAATCCTTCAATCACCCAATGCCTATTGCAAGTTCATGAACTAATATATAATATGATATTATACAATAATGGTGCTACATGATGTAGACCTTAATTATAGAATAGGAAACATTATCGTTAACATTGAAAATAGTATAAACAACAAAAGAGTTAAAATGTTTTTGTTTTAGCTAACACACCAATGTCAATCAACAAATATGACTAGAGAATAGGGTTATTTGAATGTACCCGCAACATAGTTTGTGAGGCCGACTTCTAGGCCATATCAAGGTAGCTCATGAGAGTAAGCAACTACCATTGTAACATCTCCAACAGTGTTGCATATGCGATCTGTGCAACAACATCCATGTTGCTCTTTTGTTCAAAAACTAGTCAAGGATCATACAAATTAACATACCCTAATCCTAAAAGCCCATTAGACCAAAACCCGAAAAGATATTTCTCAAGAGTCAAGAATCATACAACTTCTACCTGCCCAACACCCCAAACAGCTATTGTCTTCATATCAATGTTATTTCATACAATTTCTCATATATCCAGAACCCTAAAAATTTTATTTTAAAAAAACAAAGCTCCAGACACAAACAAATTTTCATATATCTAAAACCTTGAAATAGATTTTTTTTCATAAAAGTAAAGAGACATGCATTTTCTCACATACACAGAGCCCTAAAATACAGTTTTTAACCAAAAACCTCAAGCAACCTAGGCACTAAAAACGATACAAATCACACTACAAATTTGTACTTAGGTGTATTATATTTGTTCTTGTCCTGATTTATCAAGCAAATTCGTGCTCTATAATCAGTCTTCCCCTCTGCATAGATCTTAAATCAGCTAGAAGAACAAACTACAAAACCCTAAAACTCAACCTCATTTCAAAATATATCATATATAAATACCTCACCTTTGCTTGAATTTTTCCTGGTACCTCTTGAAATAGGCCTTGGACTTCTGCGCCTTGACAAACACCTGCACAAATTTTTTTGATCAAATAATGAATGAAATAATCAAGTAAAAAAAAACATTGAAGGATTTTTTCTAATTTTTCCAATATGAAACATTTTTTTAGGTTTTTTGCCATGAAATTTTAATGGATCTAGCTGTTTACCATGGCTGCTATGATTTACTTCTCTTGCAACTTTGACCAAATAGGCTCTATTTCCTTATTGCTCCCTTTTGCTACACCATAAAAGGAGAAATAATTTCTCCCACCAATAATTTCCCAATTCATTTTTTTTTTAATTACCCACTTTAATATCATATTGTCTAATTTTTTATTTGTGTGACTAATTATTTAGTTGTGTTTTTTACCCGACGATCAAATTAGTCATTTATAGTTGTGTTGCAAAAAATTAGTAAAATTTAGTTATTTTTAGTTGTTGTGACTAAAAGTTTGTCACGTAGTCATTTATTTGTGATATTCTACTAGTGAATGATAATCAATTGTGATGCCTTGCAGTGCCACTGATGGCTTGATAATACCTACAATTGTAAACATGAAGCTTTAAACTTTGTAAAACATAAGTGTGGTGACATGTGATGCCGCAAACTTGACTCACACCATTACAACTACTCTAGAAAACTAGTAAAATACTTTCAAAACAAATAAACGTTAAATAAAATATTTTTATTGATGCAAGATTGGTCTTACGTACCTTGGATGCTCTTGCATCAACATGTGCAAAATAATTCTATTTTTGATTACTTTTATGACTATCATTAGATACATGAACATACTATGGGTAGATGTATTTCACTAAAGTATAAAATTTAAGATCTTATTGATAAGAAGCTGATACAAGTTGATGATATTGATAGTTATATCTTTATCATCTCATCATGATAGGGAGAATTATTCCAAGGTTAGTGGTAATTGAATTACTATTTATATGAACATTGCATCTACATCCAGTACAACATATGGCACACAGTGAAGAGCAAGATAAGGTATACATCCAAGTACACATGAATAAAGAAATATATGGTGGTATTCTTATAAAGGTACATAATAATCAAAGTGAGGCCAAGATTATAAAAGAAACATCTTAAGGTACATCTCGAAAATAAGAAAATATAATCTCTCCAAGGAGTACATCCAAATTACACGACATATTTGCTCATATAGACAATAGTGGATTATACTTCACTTGTGTATCATGATATAAAAGAGGATGGTATCTATAATGCCCACCCTAGTTTGTGTTTGATGTGCTTTCTGATTCATGTGTTTTATGATGTTATGAGTATTTATCAGTTATATATTATGTAGTTCTCCTGCTTTGATGCATTGCACCAAACTTTTCGATGAGGTTTATTGTACCATAAAAAAGTTATAAGGGTGTATTCTGGATGACCATCGAGGTGTTTTCGATGGGGTTTTGCATTGTTATTTGTTTTCCAACTATGCATTATGGGATGCATATGTTGTGATTGTGTATAATAGGATATTGTAGTGCTTCAGCTTCACTGTTTTCACTATACTTGTTATAGTTGTGATTGTTGTGTTATTCCTGCATTGTGAAATCTTGTCATTTATGCATCATGTTTCTGGATCATGCTTGTTGTAGATGATTATAGTGGATGTGATTATTTTATATCATGAATACTTATACCACATTGGAGTGGGTTATGTTGCTTTGGATATTATATGTGGAGCAGGTACACCTGATGGTTGACTTGAGTGTGTAGGTATTACAAGTGTTAACTAATGTGGGAAATGTAGAAGTTTTACATGGGATGCTAAGCCATCTCACCCTTATCCTTGTGTTGTAGAAACCCGTAATGTGTGCTTGAAGTCATTTACATGTGTTTCCTTAGAATTTTGCACTTTATTTTAAATTGTCTCAAAAAACATGTTTCTGTGTTTTCAGAATATTTTAATGAGTAATTATCTTAGAGAAAACATCTATTGCATTATATTATGCTTGAGGAATAAATTTAAGAGATTTAGAGTTATTTTTGAAATTTAATATTTTATGTCAAAAGGTGGAGTTGCTTTAATTAAGAAAATTGAATGCTTGGCACGACATGTTTGGAATTATCAGAATGAGGTTCAATCAATTAGCAATTACCTATTTTGAATAATTGAATTTAGTTGATTAACTATTTTTCTATTAATTTAAGTGATTTGTTTGAGAGTATTTAGTGAAATTAGAAAAAGAATTAAAAGAAATAAAATTAGAGCTTTTGTATAAAAGGGAAAAAGAGACTTATTTTTCATAATTTTCATTCTATTTTTCTCCTCTCTCTCTCTCTCTCAAACCCTCTTCTTGAAAGAATGGAAGGAATTTCTCCATGGATGTATTGGAAGGATGGATTCGTGAATGCTTGTGGATGCTTGGTGTGAGTTTGATCAAAGTTTGCTTTGAATTCTTCATGTGTTTGGATTTTAGCTTGATTGGGAAAGGTATGTTTCTTCAATATTTCCATCATTTTCATTTGATTCTTTCTCTCATTGCCATGCCACCATGAGTGGTTTGTATTGGCTTTGTTTAGTAGGATAGAGAAGTAGAATTTAATTGTAGCTGTAATTTATTTTATTTTCATGTGTTCTTTCTTTGGAAACATGGAAAAACAAACAAAACTCTACCAAAATTTTCCTAGAATCACCCAACTCAATTTTATTGGATATTTGGAATGTTGTTTCCATTTGCTATAAAGGGTTGTTTTTCATTTTTCAATAAACCTTGTAGAATGAAAGATAGAAAATATTCCAAGTTGCCACAGGGAGCTTTAATGGTGGATTTAGGGCCTTATGGTTATTTTGTGTATTACATTTTAGACCTTATATGATTGATTTGAATTGTGAGATGAGTTGTCTCCTTAATGTATGCATGTTTTGCATCTTTTAAACCTATGTTGTGATTTTTGCAAGTTTTGTCACCTTGATTTTCGTGCCATGCCCAATTGGTCAAATTGGTGCATTGTGTTGGTATTTATTTTCGAATCAGCAGAGGGTTTGCCAGTTCCAATGCACAGGCAGATTCGGCCAATGAATATAGGAGGTTGTGTGAGCTGCCTCCCCTTCACTTCTGGTTCTGCCGCACCAAGGGGGGTATCCCTATAGCTAAAGATTTAACACTTTGACTCACCCAATGACATGAAGATTTAGCTTTGTGATAATAGGCAGAACACTCTCATGTATGGACCAAGATTTGAATGACAAATCACAAGTTTAGCAACACTCTTGGACATGTGTGTCTAGTTATGGATGAGAGTATGCAGGGGGTTCGTAATCCTACTCCTACAACTAACAGGTTGAAATTATGGAATGGTTTGAAATTGTGGTTTGGATGCAAGACAGGGGTTTTGGATCATAACTACTTCACAAGAACAGATCAATGCCTATCTCAGGGCAAGGAGTCAACTAAACGTATACATAAGAATGGCTTACAACTGTCATTCGAGTTTCAAGGGGTTAGGACTGGTGTTTGCCTTACAAATACCGCCCAAGGATAAGTATTCAACTGTCTCTACTTACAAATATCCCAGTTGACATACAATCTTCTCCATACTTAACCTAAAATTATTTAATCCACTCTTTGAATGGAAGTTAGAGATTAGGCATGTGATACAGAAATCTATACCTAAGAATTTGAGAAACCCTTAGCAACCAGATTCAAAAGAAGAAATGCATACAACAAGTGGAGACATATAGAAAAACACATGCAAAAAACATTTTTCATATAACATTAACACTGAAACTGTACATATGTGCAAGATACAATTCAGATGCAACACATAAACTCCACAGAGATAAAACAGATAGGAAAAGCTCTATTTTTTGTTATTTCCCCCCCCAAAAATTGCCCAAGTCTTCAATAACAAAAAAAGTGACACAGTTTGGCTTTTATACCAAGACTGTGTACCCAACAAAAATAATTACAAGGCAAAACAAAAATCCGCCAGATACAATGCATGAGAAATGGTGCTCAGAAATAGTAAATGCAGCAGAGAGACAAAGAGGAATGAGCAGGTGAACTCGGGATTTGCACCGCTGCCCAGGGATTTTCTTCATCAATCGGGTGGTTGACCTGTCAATTTCATTGATCATCCTCTGCAAGTCCGCCATTAATGCTTAGCTACCTGCAGCCATTGCAGTTTCGCTTGTCTATGAAGCTTTTCCTGTTCAAATTGGTGTAGACACACAGAAAGTCCTTCCTCGCGGGTTCAAAACATGGTCGTCGATCTACTCCCATCGCTGAAATTGATGGCCCCAAAAATGCCCTGAAAATCGCCAACCAGTCAGATCGTGCCACGTAGGCACCTCATATTTTTATCACTGGCCTTCTTCCCTCTCATTTTTGCCTTTGTCACCCAGAGCACATACATTCGTCTTTGTATATGCAAGAGCATATACAACTGCCCCCTTTAGCTTTTTAAAACCATTGTATATGCATTTAACATATACATGCGATTGTTTCGGGAGACGTGGCGGTTGTTGGTTGGTCCTCTGTCGCCATGCATTTTCCTCTGTCGACCATCAGAATAACTCTTAAGGCATCCACGGATGATAATTGTCCCACCGATGACCCAATGCATATGCCCTTGCATATTGGGCCTTGTACATTTCTTCTTTGTATATTTTGCTTGCACATTCGATTGTATATTTGGAATATATACAATCCCAAACATACAAAGGCAGATTTCAAAATATTTCTCAAATACTATTAATTCTTTGGCCATGTCCACCTTGTACTTGTCCATTTGCATACTTCCTCCGATGCATGTGCAATCTGCGGGCCCCACCAAATGTATATTCTACTGCTTTTTATATATTGTCGAATGTACAAGAACCCCTGCATTTTTTCATTGTATGTGCTAGCGATGAACCCTTGCACTGTTCACTTTGCATGTTGTAGGCCCCACCAAATGTACATCGACCCTTGTATCCTTTGCTTGCATGTGACCATTGTATATCCGAACGTACATTCACCACTGCATACAAACAGCGAATCGAATACGCTTGCAATGTATCTTTTCTCTTGTACATAGCCATTGTATGTATGAACATACAAACCAAATATACATGCAACCCGATATACAAATAGGGAATATTCTTGAGAATCTTGGAAAGATTCCCCCTTTGTATATGCATTATCCTAAGCCCGATATGCATTCAGAAATGCATCTAACTAATTTTTTCAAAGGGCGATAGAGATTTCTAACACGCCAATGCATATTTTGACCTGCATGCATATACAAATAGCCTTGTATATACAAAGATACATGCATCTTAACTAATTTTTGCATTTTTTACTACTGCAGAGGCCGAAAGACACAAAATTTTTGGATTTTTGAATTTTATGAAGGTGCCTACAGATTTAGGCACTAACACAGGCTCTGTCTAGGGATGCATGCCTCTTGCAGGCATGGCAAGAACCTTAGAATCTTTGGTTTCGCAGATTGGGCCTTATCCATTGGGCCACAGAGTCTATCATACCAACCTGCACACAAACTATGTTTTCAGACATTATTTTGGCGGCCCCCGGGCAGCCAAAAAGGAAGAACCACAACTTTATCCTGTCAAATACCTGATTCCAAACTGAATAATCCCAACCACAGCTGAAAACATTAAAATAATCTACCCGTAAGCTGATTTGATCAATTACATGCTTCACCATTTTTGAAAACTTGCCATTGTTAGTACTGCCTCTGTCACTCTGCACCTTACAACCAGACATATCACCATACACATTATAATATTCTTCAGCATTAGGTAACATATGTATGTTATGATCCTCAAGTAGTATATCCTCATATTGCATTTGGCAATATTCATTATCTACCTGGCTGTTGCTTATAACCAAACACATATCCAACTGATCCAAAAAATGAAAACACTCAGAAAATATGAGACCCTCAATATCATTTATATGACTCATTGACATTGAAAACAAATCCTGATCTACACACCCATTGCCATCACTGCACATGTCTGAAACAACTGATGCTAAGCATTTATCATCAACAATTTGCAAATTAGTATTACCATTTTCAAATAGAGGGTTAATTCTGCACCAATGAATGTCATAACTCAATATCAAATGCATCCACATGCTCATCATAAAGGGGATTCATACTCATTGCAAAGGTCTCTGTTTCTTCTTCATGACAATCTATTTCTTTTTCATTATCAAATCTAAAGTCATAAGAAGAACAAACTTGATCCATGAATTGATCATGGATATCATCTTTATCATCTTTAATCTCTGATTTCCCCACATATAAAATTTTTTCTACTTCAATGCACTCTGAAGTTGAACTATCTACATCATTTTCCAGTCCTCTAATGCTTCCTGATGAAATTGATATTGACTCTTGATCCATATGATCACAACTTTGCACAACTGGATCATTTAAACATGAATGCTCTTTGTTTAGGACTAGCATGCAAATATTACTTGGGAAATTATTGTTGTCAACTTCATTTGCTTGGCAAAATAGGACATCCTCCTCTATAACAGAAACATCATCAACTTGGAATGATGCAAAAACTAGGATAGCAGGGGTGTGAGTATTTTGGCATTCATCTCCAACATTTAAACTATATCCCTTATCAACATTGGTGGCCCTAGGGTAGCAAATTTTTTTAGAGAAATACCCTTTTTGAATCCCATACCTCCAATTATTTTCAATGTCAATTGCAAACTGATGTGCCTAATGCAATGTGGTGGGCTCCTTCTCCCTCAATCTATAGCTCATTTCCCTATCAAATGCTCCCAAATAGACAACTAGGCACAATGCATCATTAGGTCTCATGCATTCTGGTATTCTATTCAATGCCCTCATAAATCTGAGGTTAAAAGTTGGGATCAACTCATCTTCTTCAATATGGATATACATAAAATCACTAATAACTGCATATTCAGAAATTCTTTCACCATATTGTTCTAGAAATGCAGATTTAAAATCATGCCAAGAGCTGACAGAGTAAGCTAGAAGATAGGAGAACTAGTCCCTTGCATCTTTATCTAGAGATCGAACAAATAATCTCATAACTACATCTTCATGGTCAATCTCAAAATCATCTACAACATTTATAAACTACTGCAAGTGTTTCTCAGCTGATTCATCCTTTGCACCATTAAATTTGGGCAAATATTTTTTGATTTTAGATGGAAAAGCATTTGGATAGCCACAAATGCCATCAAAATTTATGGGCTTATATCTGTCAATGCTGAAACTTCTTTTATTACATGGTTGGAACTGATTATTATGCATCATTACATTTGACATCTCACAAGGGTGCATGGGCTGATAATACATCTTTTATGTTTTTGCAACCCTCTTTTCAACTCAGATTTTCAATCATAATAATGACCTTAGGCCTTTAAAATACAAACTGTTATTTCAGCTTTCCTAAGGTCCTCCAAATGAGTCTTTTAAACAATATTGCATACTCCTTGTGAAATGCAAACTAGGTCCTCACAAAAGTATGCAATCTAATCACCAATATTTCCCTTTTGACTAGTGCTATTTCACCAAATAGGGAACCTTTCAAAACTTATGAAAATACTTGGATATGTTGCAGCAACTGCAAATTTAATACCTCTGGTGCCTTCTTATCAGGTTCTTTATATGCAGAGTCACCACCTCCTTGGTAGAGGAATAACCTTCAAATAGGCCGAAGCTGAAAATTGATTTCTTTCTAGGTTCTCCCACAGTAGAGCCACACACATAACTTTTCAAATTTTGCTATAACAAACACCTCCAGGTCTTCTTTTTCAATCTTTTAGACTCACACCTTCATGGATATGACATTGTCTCCCCAACAGAGTCGCCATCTGTTGGTATTTATTTCTGAATCAGCAGAGGGTTTGTCAGTTCTAATGCACAGGCAGATTCGGCCAACAAATACAGGAGGTTGTGTGAGTTGCCTCCCCTTCACTTCTGGTTCTGCTACACCAAGGGGGGTATCCCTATAGCTAAAGATTTAACACTTTGACTCACCCAATGACATGAAGATTTAGCTTTGTAATAATAGGCAGAATACTCTCATGTATGGACCAAGATTTGAATGACAAATCACAAGTTTAGCAACACTCTTGGACATGTGTGTCTGGTTATGGATGAGAGTATGCAGGGGGTTCCTAATCCTACTCCTACAACTAACATGTTGAAATTATGGTTTGGATGCAAGACGGGGGTTTTGGATCATAACTACTTCACAAGAACAGACCGGTGCCTATCTCAGGGCAAGGAGTCAACTAGTCGTATACATAAGAATGGCTTGCAACTGTCATTCGAGTTTCAAGGGGTTAGGACTGGTGTTTGCCTTACAAACACCACCCAAGGATAAGTATTCAACTGTCTCTACTTACAAATATCCCAGTTGACATACAATCTTCTCCATACTTAACCTAAAATGATTTAATCCACTCCTTGAATGGAAGTTAGAGATTAGGCATGTGATACATAAATCTATACCCAAGAATCTGAGAAACCCTTAACAACCAAATTCAAAAGAAGAAATGCATACAACAAGTGGAGACAGACAGCAAAACACATGCAAGAAGCATTTTTCATATAACATTAACATTGGAACTATACATATGTACAAGATACAACTCAGATGCAACACATAAACTCCACAGAGATAAAATAGACAGGAAATGCTCTGTTTTTTGGTATTTTTCCCCCCAAAATTGTCCAAGTCTTCAACAACAAAAAAAATGACATAGTTTGGCTTTTATACCAAGACTGTGTACCTAGCAAAAATAATTACAAGGCAAAACAAAAATCTGCCAGATACAATGCATGAGAAATGGCGCTCAGAAATAGTAAATGCAACAGAGAGACAAAGAGGAATGAGCAGGTGAACTCGGGATTTGCACCGCCGCCCAGGGATTTTCTTCATCAATCGGGTGGTTGACCTGTCAATTCCATCGATCATCCTTTGTAAGTCCACCATTAATGCTCAACTACTCGTAGCCATTGCAGTTCCACTTGTCTATGAAGCTTTTCCCGCTCAAATTGGTGTAGACACACAGAAAGTCCTTCCTTGCGGGTTCAAAACATGGTTGTCGATCTACTCCCATCGCTGAAATCGACGGCCCCAAAAATGCCCTGAAAATCACCAACCAGTCAGATCGTGCCACGTAGGCACCTCATGTTGTTATCACTAGCTTTCTTCCCTCTCATTTTTGCCTTTGTCACCCAGAGCACATACATTTGTCTTTGTATATGCAAGCGCATATACAACTGCCCCCTTTAGCTTTTTAAAACCATTATATATGCATTCAACATATACATGCGACTGTTTCGGGACACGTGGCGATCATTGGTTGGTCCTCTGTCACCATGCATTTTCCTCCATCAGCCATCAGAATAACTCTTGAGGCATCTATCGATGATAAATGTCCCACCGATGACCCAATGCATATGCGCTTGCATATCGGGCCTTATACATTTCTTCTTTGTATATTTTGCTTGCACATTCAATTGTATATTTGGAATATACAATCCCAAACATACAAAGGCAGATTTCAAAATATTTCTCAAATACTATTAATTCTTTGGCCGCGTCCACCTTGTACCTGTCCATTTGCATACTTCCTCCAATGCATGTGCAATCCGCGGGCCCCACCAAATGTATATTCTACTGCTTTTTGTATATTGTCAAATGTACAAGACCCCCTGCATTTTTTCATTGTATGTGCTGGCGATGAACCCTTGCACTGTTCACTTTGCATGTCACGGGCCCCACCAAATGTACATCGACCCTTGTATCCTTTGATCGCATGTGACCATTGTATATCCGAACATACATTCACCCCTGCATACAAACAACAAATCTTTCCTGGAATATGCTTGCAATGTATCTTTTCTCTTGTACATAGCCGTTCTATGTTTGAACATACAAACCAAATATACATGCAACCCGATATACAAATAGGGAATATTCCTGAGAATCTGTGAAAGATTCCCCCTTTGTATATGCACTATCCTAAGCCCAATATGCATTTAGAAATGCATCTAACTGATTTTTAAAAAGGGCGATAGAGATTTCTGACCCGCCAATGCATATTTTGACCTGCATGCATATACAAACAGCCTTGTATATACAAAGATACATGCATCTTAACTGATTTTTGCATTTTTTACTACTGTAGAGGCCGAAAGACACATAATTTTTGGATTTTTGAATTTTATGAAGGTGCCTGCAGATTTAAGCACTAACACATTAGATGTGTAGGAAGAGGTATAGAGCTAGGAGAGGAGTGACTTTCACCATGCATCACAATCCGAAGTGGTTGTAGGAACTAGCAAGTGAGAGTTTATAAGATTAACATTAATCACATTTGGGTAGATAAAATTTAAATAATAAGATCATCTACGCCAACCGTAGGGAGCTTTCCTAGACTTGGTTGGGTGTAAAGAGCATGTCACACGATGTTAGAGTTGGTGAATGCTAGAGAGCATGTCATGAGGAGGTTAATACCCTCTATGAATGCTACTCTTTTTCTTCGAGGGGGTTAGTGCCCTCGTATTGACACTCCTAGTCCTAGCCTACTATGTCTCTCTTCCTTTTCTTACCGTCAGAGTTATACTTGACGTGTGTTGTGACCTACCATTTGCATGTGCATTGAGATGCCTTATTCATGCTTGTATGTGTCTATGATGGACTATGATTTATGCCTTGTTTGACGTGCTTTGAAGGTGTGATTATTTCCCTTATGTTTGAATGATGTGATGTCATTCTATTATGCTTATTGGCAAGTGTGCCACATGTTATGTGTATGCATTGTATGGTAGTTGTACCATGTGTTCTTTATATGCATTCGATTGGTAGTTGTACCATGTGTGTTGTGTGAATTATTTGGTGTGTATGCCATATGTTGCTATGTATACCTTGGATTGTGTGAGATGTTCCTAGTGGATTTTCGATGATCACCTTCTCCATAGCTTGGGGGTTGGCTAGAGTTGCGTAGATAGCTATTGCGCTTGATCAATGGCAATATGGTTGGGAGGCGAGCAACATTTCCCCATTAGTCCTTCATGATGATCTTTAGGTGCTGTATGGTTTCCTTATTCTATTTGCAGGTGGTTTATGTCATGCCTTGTGCTTTGATGCACCTTGGAGAGCGTGATGGATTTTAGTGTATTTATGCACTTGTATTATTTCATTATTAATTATTGTAATATTTGTAAAGTAGGTCTTTGAGACCTTTGTAATAAGATGTAACTAATGCTATGAGATGATTTTTGATGTTGGATATGATTCATATATGTTTAGGATGAAGCCCTTCAAATATTGTAATTATTGAATTTAATCTTGTATTTTTCCATGCCTCAGTTTGTGAGGATGTTGGCATGTTTTGTATGATTTCCACATGTTAGAATCTTGCTATGTTAGCATGTTTAGACTCATTTATTTGATGTCGTATTTGATGTTATGGTGATGTTAGTGGTGGATTGTATTCTTCCCACATAGATGGTGATGACCCTACCTTTGCTTTTGGCATGTGTTGATGTTGGTGTTGATTATGAATGGTGTTTTGTATCGAATTGTCCTTTTTTGGCTATCTGGTCATTGTTGGCTTTATGCCTTGTTTTCAGGTTTGATAGTTGGGGATTAGCGTCTTGGTGTCCCTAGAGGTCTGAAATCATGCTTAGAATTTTGGATGCTACTAGGACTACAGTGCCCAACGCTGGAGTTTAGAGGACTACATCACTCAACATTGGTGTCCTGGATATAGGGGCCCATATTTGGTGTGCAAGCTTATCTCCAGTGCCCCGTTCTAGCCGTTTAACCCTCTTGTGAAGTTTGTTGTTGAAAGGTTCTCTTTTGTCCATCTGAGTGTATTCATGGTGACATTTCCATGAGGTGATGTCCATCCTTGAATTATCCCCACTTTTGTTTGGGAAGCATGCCTTTGCACAAGATCAACTAGCAACCATTCCTAGTGGTTGAGGGCTTGTACCTCCTAGTTGATCCATCTCGTGGGTGAGTGTTACCCTATTGTGTTTGGGATGCCTTAGGTCATTGTAGAATGGATTGAAGTGAATGTTACCCTCATCCTACTCTGTATGTTTGCAAGGGATCGAGGTCATGGTCGTGTATCTAATCCTCATCATGGAGTGAGCTCCACCTCTCGCTTGGTCATCGTGGTGAGTTGTCACAAGATGGGTGAAGTCTTCCACTTGTGCCACCTAGATTAGTGCAATGTTGATGTTGTCTTAGGTGTTGTTGTGCTTGTTATGACACCTTTGTGCGTGTGAGTGCAATATGACATGTAAATGATGTACTTGCAAATGTGAAAAATTTGTTGGTTCAGTGTTTGTTTGGCTAATGCTTTGGGTGATTCAAACCTGGGGTATTACAGTATCATAGGGGAAATGAGGTGATACATCTTCTGGTTTGCTTTGACATAAAATCAATTTTATTCATTACTAAATGTTCTATTTTATGTTCTTCCATGATTTTCACTCGATCTTATCACTTCTAGGAAAGGTTGTTTTCTTACATCTTAGATGCATTCATTATTTTCCCATTAGAAGGAAAAAGGGAGAGCACATTTTATCTTTCATCTATATCCACAATGATCACACACAAGTATCTTAGGTATGAAAGGAATATAGATACAACTAAACAACTTCCTACTTAATATTTAGAGAAGAGAAATGTGGAATAGGCTAGGATCTAACAATTTAAAAAAGATAATCAAATATGCAATAACATGTTACACATAAAATTGCACATAACACAACATATACCCCAGGAAAACCTTTTAAGGAAAAAAACCTAACAACAAAGGATCACTCAATGTATTCTTAGTAAACATTGTCATAGTGGTTACACAATAATATCTAAGTATCCACTCCTTTCATACAAGCGCCAATATGTCTAGAGAAATTTTGGTAGCATAATGCTTGCAAATACAATTACTACTCATCTCCATCCCAAGCATCCAATTTATAGACCAAGCAACTTTTCCAAAAATATGAGCCAACAAACCATGGGAAGAAATGGTACCCAAACCCATGAATCAATTGTAACACCCCATTGATGATGGGTCAACAAGACAAATATAGAATGTAAGTCCATGTTTAAGTCATCCACCAAACTTGGATGCTCTAGTTTGGACCCATTCCTCCTTTGGAAAAATGATCTATGATGTGTTATAATTTGATCAAAAGTCTTCATGACTTTTTTAGTCCACCTTATTACTCCCTCTTACATTCTCTTACATGTGTCACATAATCTCTTATGCACTTATAATGTCATACATGTTCTTACACATATTACATGACATTATATATTCTTACATGATGACATATTACAAATTACATGTAGCATAAGGTGTGCCACCTCAAGTGGGATGCCTTTTTACACGTGGGCACATAAAAATAATACATAATACATAATAAATATAAACATTAGGAATTGCAAGCCGTATGCCACCTAATTACAACAAGGTATGCATCTTTAATTTTCCTAAGATTTCCTTATCAAATATTTCTACTCAAATATTTTAGATTATCATACTCATATTTTCATACTTTTTTTTTGATAAATCATGGGTGATCAAGTCACCTTCTATTATATTGAAAAGAAAATTACATAAGTGAGGAAGGCAGCCTTTTGAAGAAAATGGCTATGCCCAGCAGACTTAAAGCAAAATAGACTATCAAGTATGATAATTACAATTCAACAAAAACCAGCAACAAAAGACCAAGCTTTGAACAATTAGAATCAAGTGTTGCAGCTACCAGAAGAACTATCTCCAATAACAGAATCCTCTTTGACTTTAGCTGCATTCAAAGGACCAGATTCAGGAGGCAAAGGAGGATGTAACAAAGCTTCTTCCTCAGCATGTTTCAACAAATAATGCACATCATTAAACATGACAAAAGCTTTATCATAAAGAGCAGAACCAAGCTCTTCTTTAACAGAGAAAAGAACTTTCCAAGCATATTTAATATCATCATTCAATAAACCATGCTTCATTATTCATATTTTCATACTTATTATCATGTTTAAACTCAATTATTCATGATCATTTATCATGCTTATGCTTCATTTCTAATAAAAATATTGTGTTATTTTAATAATGAAAATTTTATACCTTGCAATTCCTTTTTATTATTTTTTGAACTCATTTTAGTGTTTTCTATAGGTTTCCCCTTTTTAAGCCCTTTCTATCCCATTTTATCTCTTTTCTTTAGATTTTCCCCTTTCCATGTGTCTTGACCCCTTCCTAGATCCCATCTCTTATCCTTATGTCATCCTTCCCCCTTTCATGTGTATTTTCCCCTTCCTTATGTTTTATTCACACTTAAGCTATCCATGTTTCCATTTCCAAGGCGATTTCTCCAAAAATTAAGTGCTTGCTTATCCCCTCTTATGAATAGCTCACCCTTATATTATTTATTCCATAACTTATGCATTGGAACTAAAAATGAGCTAAAACTACCTCTGTTGATCTTGTTTTGATCCCCTCTTCCTACCCATTAGATCCTACCTTCCTTAGGATATGGGGTAGTTGCACCTTACCAAGGTAGACGTGAATCTTCCCTACTCTCCCTTGGATCCAAAAATTAAATGAATGCTAATTTGAGGCTGACTAATCCTAATGTAAATTGTTCCCATTCAAAATAATGAATTTTGGCTCTTGAAAATATATAAAGGACCTTCCTCCTCTCATTTTTACATAACAAACTCAAGTTTTCTCTTGCATATTGGAGTTTTTCTTTGCTATCTTAGAGATCTAGAGAGTTGAAGCATTGGTCTACTATTCTAGAGCATCATCATAGAGCTTTGAAGCCCATTCATGCAACAATTTGAAGCCATGGAATAGTTTTGTGTGGTCCTATCCCTCTCTTTATTTCTCTCATAGCCCTTCTCCTTCTCTCTTCCCAATTTCCTTGCCACCTCACACTATTTTTACCTAATTTGTTGTTTTCCTTTCCCATTTCTTCCTTGTTCATCTCCATACCACTTTTTTCACCTTTTATTCACAACTTCCCCTCCATATCCTTCTCCCACCGAGCCCTAGTTACCTTGTTTCTATCTCCTATTGATAATAACATTAGGATTTTGATTTTCATTTCAATTAACAAGTTTATTTTAAATTTAATTTTAGTATATTGTTGTCATTATCATTATCATGTAAATCTATGTCTGATTTACATATAATGTGGTTGATTAAGGTAACTTCCCTTTTGACCTAACCTTTTTACAACAGTTTCCATTAGCAAAATTTCACTTGCAAGTGAATTGTGAAAGATTCTAGAAAAATCAGGAAATCAAAATAGTATTAAGAAGTGATAATGAAATTAAGATGAACAATCTTAGAAAGTTTTAGGTCATTTTAAGGTAGAACACTTGTTCACCTATACTAGTAGGGGAAGTAAACCACTGTCCCTACCTTGGTACCGACTCAACTACCCCTATAGAAATATCAATCCTATAATTGTCAAATTCATCATGGAGTTTTCTAACATCTTAACATGATGTTTCACTATTTTATTTTCAATTTTTGATTAGATCTAGGCTTTCATATCTCTGATTTCCTCTCTCCTATTTACATGCATTTCCTTTATCTTTTTACACTAGGTTTTCATATCTTATTCTTATTTTTTCTCTTATTTTTGTTACCTACAAACACCTAGACTCACTAGATCTAGCATCTATGCCTTTGTACTTGATAGATCTAAGAATCTGAGAAGATTTTGTTGGACACCAAACTACCACCAACAACTCTATCATAACACTTGTGCCCCTACCTTCAAAGGACAAATTTGTCTTAACTTATTTTGGCCTAAAAATTTTCTAAGATCTTCTCATTAGTATTCAAATAATTTATTAGAATTGGATTTAATTCCCCTAGGTTGATTTATACCCCCTAATTTTTGGTTTTCTGTCTCCTAGTCTTAGTCTAAAACTGCTTATTTATATTTCCAACTTTGTGTTTCCAAATCTCTTCTTTCAATTGAGTTGCTAGTCCTATCTCCCATGTGATTTGATTATAACTTATTTGGGTTCATTTATGCATCTTTTTATATCTTTTATTTGATCAAATTTATCATATTTTAAGGGAGAGAAAAACAATGTTTTTCTATCTCTCATTTGGTGAACTTGTTTGACTTACATTTCCACTTTTGATTTGTTTGAGTAGATAAGAATTACATCCATTTTCTTGTATTTTTTTGGTGTTTCCTCACATATTCTCTCATTCCTCTTGTTTCCCACCATGTCTAATTCATGGATCCAAACTTTTTCTCTCAATTCATATATACTCACCCCTTGTTTTGGAGGATCTCCTTAGCTTCTTGAGCTTAGGTTCTTGTCCTCTTTCCATCAAGGGCGTATAGACTAGTCTTTACTAGCCTCCCACTTTTATTAACTTCCTTAATATCTATCCTATTTCCTTGGACACTCTTATGTCCTTTTATAATCACTTTCCCACCACTAATACTTCTCAACCTTCCTTTTCTCAAGACCTAGATGGTGCTTCTAGCATTACTTTGCCTAATGCTTTTCCTAAACTCCCTACCATTATTGTTGCTTCCCCTAATCCCTCTCTCCAAGGTTCTCACACTTCCCTTGATGATCTATCTTTTGATATTCTCAATGATTCTTCATCTAGCAATCATATAGCCTATGCTCTATATGATTATTTTTCTACTTTTGAGCCTTTTCTTTCTCCCCTTTTTCTCCAATATTTTGCCTCTGAGATTTCTCTTTCCCCTATGCATGACATTGGATTTGAATGTTTGGAAATGTGTTGTTCACTTTGCATTAAAATGTTATTATCTTTTTCTAAATCTATGGTCTATCTTGGGGTGGGCCACCACACTTTGGTAGCACAATATTTTCCTAGGGACTTCTTGTATGTGGGTGGGTCACATGAAGACATGCCATCTTGAGTAAAATGTTTAAATTAAGGTTCATTACAAGATCTATATTCAATGTTGGGCATCAATTGTGGAAATTCTACTTGAGTGCATTAGTTAGGAAACATAGTAAGTTTTATTGTTGATCCTTGTCTACATATAGAGTGCTTTGGATGGGGTGAAATATGATTTTTCTTTTAGATGGGTGCATATTACCAAAATTACTTCAACAACTAAGTTGAAGGTCTCTTAGATAACATAGGAGAATTCTCTATTGTATTGTAAGTTTGTTACTATGATGACAAGAATAATAGTGGTGGTATTTGTTGGTGGGATTTTTTCCCATAAGAATTTCCCACATTAAATCTTGTGTTGTGTGTATTTTCTCCACTAAAATTCTTTGTTTCCATTTTCTATGCAAGTATTCTTCTATCTAGATTAATATATTTTCCTACATTTAATATCAAAGCTAGTTGGTTAGCTTGGTTGATCCATGGGAGGAAGGCTATTTTTGACCCTATATCAATCTAGGTTTTAGGGGGAATATTTTGTATAGAGGGAACCTTTTTAAAGGTTTGGATAAATGACAAATGGAGATTGAAAAATTTAATGGCCAAAATTTTGAGTTGTGAAAATTCAAAGTTGAAGACTTGTTGGTAAAGTATGATCAATGGATTGTAGTTGAAGTAGCAAAAGGTTAAATTCCTCAAGGTATGAGTCTAGATGAGTGGGAAAGATTAGATAGAAATGCTATATGTAAAATATTTTTGTCTTTTAGATTTGGTTCTTTTAAATATTTTTGGAGAGAATATAACTAAAAAATTGTGGGTTAAGATAGGGGATTTGTATCAAACTAACTCTATGGTAAATAAACTTTTCCTATGGAAAAGTTATATTATTAAAAATGGTTGATGGAGATTTAGTGGCTAAGAACTTGAATGATTTTAACACTAATATTGGTTAGTTGATGTCAAGATGAATTAGACATATTAGTGCATTACTTTGCTTTGTTTGTAACTGATTCATGGGATAACCTTTTTATGATAATCAATAGCTCGAGATTTTAGTTGGAAATTGAAGGTGTGGTTGGAGTCTTGTTGTTTGAATAAATGAGGCACAAATCCATGGAGTCTACTAAAGATTTTATAGTTGTCAAAGGTCATGTGAAGGTAAAGGAAAGAACAAGAAGGGAGAAAGGAGATCTAAGTATCTAGGTAAGTCAAATGTAAAATATTGAAATTGTGGAAAAAATGGCCATATTAAGAAAAATATAGTATGACTGTTGGGATAAGTTGTCATTAACTTTGCAATCCTTACCATTTTCATGTGTCTCCAAAGTTCTTGGAAAGTTTTCTTGGGTGCCTAGGAGTTTGGGAGATTAAATTAATTGTTTATTAACAATTGTAGTTGCATATAAAGAGTTGGGACCCACTTGTATGTGTCAAATATTTGCATGAGACAACTCTAGGAATCCAACTTGGAGGTGGGGCCCATTTGAGTCTACTTGGATTTGTAAGTGTAGTTTAACAAATGCATGTTCCAAATCTTGGGTGCCAACTTGTTGGTGGGACCCATATGAGAATGCATGTTGTTGATTTTGCATTGCATGACATCCCAAAGTTGGGTGTCAAGTCTTGGTGGGGTCCATATGGCTTTGCATGTGGTTGCATGTTGTTGTATATGTCTTGCATGTCAATGTATTTAGAGTTTTAGGGCTTGCATGTCTCTTGCATGTGGCTGCATGTTGTCGCATGTTGTTGCATGTGTCTTGCATGTCAGTCTATTTGGAGTTTCAAGGCTTGCATGACTCTTGCATGTCTATTGTATGATAGTGGAAGTGGGTGAGCACTCATGATACACTCAGTTTTGACTACATTTGATTAGTTGTGGGTTGGATGCCTATGTAGGAGCAATCAGTTAAGTGGTGATTTCTACTATGCAACATTAGAGTTCACAATATTGGGTGCATGGTTTTTACATGAAAATATTGTCTTGCTATTGGATACAACTCATTGTATTTTGAGATCCATGGCATCTATATAATGATGCCTTTGGTTGGTAGAAATTATGATAGGTTTTTGAAGTTGAAGAAGTAATGAAGTGCTACTGGAATTCAGAGAGAATTTCAGTGTTACTATAAACTTGATTACAAGAATTAATACAAGCATAATATCTCTTTGGGTGTGGAGTTTTTTCCTGCAAGGGTTTCTCCACATAAATTATGTGTCAACTTCCTCGATTAATTTCCTTCATTACTACATTGATCGAATGTGCCAATCACATACACATTAAATTGAAACTCATTAATCTAATTTTCATCTTTGAACACACATAAATAAAGTTTTATAGAAACAGTTTCACCTTGTTTTTCAACATTTGGTATTAGAGCTAACAGTTCTATTGAGAGAGGGATGCCTTTCTCTTAAAGTGTTGAAGGTTTTTTGGCTGTAGTGGGAGCTTTTTCTTTGTGGGTTTTATAGATCTATGAAGAAGATTGTCTACAATGGGTTTTACCTCTTGTCTAGATATTGAGAAGTTAAATGGATCTGGATACAAGATGTGGAAATTGAAGATGGAAGATCTCCTAGAAGAAAGAGATCAGTGGTTAGCAATTTCCAATGAAAAGAAGTCATCCACAATGACTAATGAAGATTGGTTAAAACTTGACAAGAAGACATGAGGAACCATAAGGTTGTGTCTTGCAAATTCTGTCCTCTTGAATGTTTCAGAGGAAGATATTGCATACAAGATGTGGAAGAGAATAGGTGATATTTACCAAACCAAAAGTATTACAAATAAGTTGTATCTCAAAAGACATTTATATTCATTGAAAATGAAGGATGGGGATTCTATTGCAGATCATTTAAATGCTTTTAAATTGATTTTAAGTCAACTTGCATCTGTAGATGTTAAGATAGGAGATGAAGATAAATGCATCATGTTGCTTCATTCTTTACTAGAATCTTGGAAAAAATTTAATTGTTGCTATCAGTGGTAGTGGTGCAGATTGAAAGATGGATAATATCATTGCTACTCTTCTTTTAGAAGAAATGAGAAGAAAGTATAAGAATGGTGGATCCCAAGATGCCTTGCATATGAGAGGGAGGTCCAAAGAAAAAGGACCTAAAGGGGACAAGAAGAAGGATAAGTCTAAAGGAAGTTATAAAACTACTGGGAAGAGTAGAGTAAAGTGTTGGAACTATGGGAAACAGGGACATGTGAAGAAGGATTGTAGAAATAAGAAAAAGAGTTTAGATTCCTCCTTAGAAAAATCCTCAGATGATGCTGATAATGATGCTTTGTTTATTTCAGCTAACACTATAAGTAATGATGCTTGGCTTATTGATTCGGGTTGCTCCTATCATATGACTCCTCACAAGGAGTGGTTTTCCAAATATTTAGTATATGATGGAGGAGAAGTTTTCCTTGGTGATAAAAATACTAAACATATAGTTGGCAAGGGAAAGGTAAAGTTGTGTTTCAGTGATGGAAGGATTAAAACCCTTAATGATGTTTTACATATTCCAGGACTTGCAAGAAATTTGCTTTCTATATCTAAGTTGAATGATTCTAGAATGCATGTGACATTTGACAAGTCTGGTTGTAGGTTGGTAAGAGGGAATTGGGTGGTTGCTAAAGGATCTCAGATTGGAACTTTGTTTAGGCTTAATGCCTCCACTTTGAATAATTCAACCAATGTAACTAACACTAAAAATGCATGTATGTTGTGGCACCATAAATTGGGTCACATAAGTGAAAAAGGTCTTAGGATGATTACTAATAAAAAATTAGTTGACAGTCTTTCTAATTATTTTGTTGGAAAAAATGATTTATGTGAACATTGTGAGTTTGGAAAACATAATAGAAGATCATTTCATGTTGGAACTAATAAAGCTTAGAGTTTATTAGAGATCATTCATTTGGATGTGTTTGGACCAGTGGATGTTGACTCTTTTGGAAAATCTTGATATTATGTTACATTCATTGATGATGTCTCACGATACACCATGATTTATTTTATGAATGCTAAATCTGAAGTCTTCACTAAGTTTAAGGAATTTAAAGCCTTAGTTCAGAAACAAATAGATTATAAGATAAGGGTGTTGAGATCATATAATGGTGGTGAATATTGTTCTAAGGAATTTGATGAATTTTATAAGTAGGTATTGTTTGATAGAAGACTACTCCTTATACTCCCCAACAAAATGGGGTAGCAGAAAGAATGAATTGGACCTTAATGGAAAGAGATAAGAGCATGTTGAGTAGTGTGAAGCTAGATCGATGCTTTTGGGATGAGGTTGTAAGTACTTCTTGCTATTTGATTAATAGATCTCCTTGTTCAGCTCTTGAAGATAAAACTCCCTATGAAATGTGGGTAGGTAAAAATCCTTTTGTTTCACATTTAAGGATCTTTGTTTGTAAGGATTATGTTCATGTGTCTAAAGAAAAGTGTACTAATCTAGATCCAAAAGCTCAAAAATGCATCTTCGTAGGTTATGGTGAGAATGTAAAAGGTTACAAGCTTTGGAATCCTCTAACTTGAAAAATGATTTTATCTCGAGATGTGATTTTTAGGGAGTTTAGAGCTTATTCAGGTGAAGAACAACCAAAGGAGAAAGAAAAGACTAAAACAATGCACTTCGAGATACATACAGAAAAGTAGGAAGATGCACATGTGGAAGAACAATTAGATAGATTAGAGGATGATGGAGAAGAAGAAGAGGGTTTAGAGGATTCAGATAATGATGTGTAGGATGAGCATACAGAAGAACATGCAAAGCCCCTTACTCCTACCTTGAGGAGATCCACGAGACAACGGAATCCAGTTAACAGGTATAGCCCACCTAATTTCCATTGTGTATTTACTTTGTTAAGTATTGATGATTAACCTAGATCTTTCAGGGATGCTCTATCTTAAGAGGATAGTGAGTCTTGATTGCAGGCCATGCATAAGGAGATGATGTCTTTGGATAGTTGTGACACCTAGGATCTTATTAGTTTTCCCAAATGAAGAAAGCCCATTGGTTGCAAGTGGGTATATAAAAAGAAGTTTGGTCTAGATGGTAAGTTAGAGTGGTACACCATGAAATTGGTGGCCAAGGGTTACTCCCAGAGAGAGGGAGTTGATTTTGGAGAAATCTTCTCTCTTGTTGCTAAATTAACTTCTATTAGATTCCTTTTATCTATTGTTGTTGCTTATGATTTTGAGATAGAGCAAATGAATGTTAAAACTACTTTCTTGTATGGGAATCTTGAGGAGGAGATTTATATGTGACAACCTGATGGTTTTGTTGTGAAAGGAAAAGAACACTTGGTTTATAGGTTAAAATGGTCATTGTATGGTTTAAAACAGTCACCCAGGATGTGGTATCAGAAGTTTGATGCTTTTGCATTGAAGTTGGGTTTTGTTAGAAGCAAGGAGGATTATTGTGTTTACATTAAGATTATTGATGATCAGGTATTGATTATTTTGTATGTTGATGGCATGTTGTTTATTAGTAATAACAAGGTGATGATTAGAGAGCTTAAAACTCAACTTTCTATCACATTTGATATGAAGGACTTGGGGGCTGCTAGATATATTGTTGGGATGGAGATTAACAAGGATTATGTACATAGAAAGCTATGGTTAAGTCAAAGTAAGTATGTTGGTACCATTTTGCAAAGATTTAATATGCATGACTATAAACTAGTAAGCATTCCATTTCCAATTGGTACTAAGCTTAGTTTAGACATGTGTCCTAACTCTGATGATGATTTTGAAGAGATTGATAAGGTTCCTTATGCTAGTACTATTGGTAGTTTGATGTATGTAATGGTTTGCACTAGACCAGACATTTCCCAAGTAGTGGGAGTTTTAAGTAGGTATATGTCTAACCCTGGTAGAGAGCATTGAAATTTTGTTAAGAGGGTGTTTAGATATTTGTGAGGAACTTTTGATTACTGTTTGGTTTATCATGGTACTAATAATGTGGATAAGTCATTGGATATATAGGGTTTTGTTGATTCAGATTGGGCAAGTGACTTGGGTAGTCAAAGGTCCACTAGTGGCTATGCTTTCACTTTGTTTGGAGGTGTAGTGAGTTGGATGAGTAAAAGATACCCTATGGTTACTTTGTCCACCATAGAAGTAGAGTATATGACTGCTACACATGCCTCTAAAGAGGTAGTATGGTTACATAGACTTGGTACAGGTATTGGTTTTCATTGTAGGATAGTGAGGATCGGATGTGACAGTCAGAGTGCCATTTGTTTAGCCAAAAAATCCTATGTATCATGCTCATACTAAGCATGTTGATGTTTAGTATCACTTTGGGTGAGAAATGGTTGAGAATGGTAAGATTTTGATTGAAAATGTTGACACTTTGGTTGATGCTACAAATTCTCTTACAAAGCCAATTACCACAGATAAGTTATCTTGGTGTAGGAAGGCCATTAGCCTTGATCATTGTGCTCGATTAAATAATTTTGTTACCTTATAGATGTAATTGCAATGTATAATGTCAAGTGGGAGAATGTTGGGATAAGTTGTCATTAACTTTGTAATCCTAACCATTTTCATGTGTCTCCAAAGTTCTTGGAAAGTGTCCTCGGTCACCTGGGAGTTTGGGAGATTAAATTAATTGTTTATTGACAATTGTAGTTGCATCTAGAAAGGTGGGACCCACTTGTATGTATCAAATAATTGCATGAGACAAATCTAGGTGTCCAACTTGGAGGTGGGGCCCATTTGAGTCTACTTAGATTTGTAAGTGTAGTTTAACAAATGCATGTTTCCAATCTTGGGTGCCAACTTGTTGGTGGGACCCATATGAGAATGCATGTTGTTGATTTTTCATTACATGATATCCCAAAGTTGGGTGCCAAGTCTTGGTGGGGTCCATATGTTTGTGGTTGCATGTGTCTTGCATGTCAGTCTATTTGGAGTTTCAGGGCTTGCATGACTCTTGTATGTGGTTGCATGTTGTCACATGTTGTTGCATGTGTCTCGTATGTCAGTCTATTTGGAGTTTCAGGGCTTCCATGACCCTTTCATGTCTATTACATTATAGTGGAAGTGGATGAGCACTCAAGATACACTTAGTGTTGACTACATCTGATTAGTTGTGGGTTGGGCACCCATGTAGGAGCAATTAGTTAAGTGGTGATTTCTACAATGCAGCATTGGAGTTCACAGTATTAGGCGCATGATTTTTGCATGGTGATTTTGAACCAAGTACCTTCAATGAGGAATCTAGATTTATGTTTCTTACATCTTCTATTATGCATGTAAGTGATGATGCATGGTAAATTGATTCTGGAGCATTGTTCCACATGACTACACATAGGGAGTGGTTTTCTATGTATGAGAACTATAATGGTGGAAAATTATTCTTGGGTGATAACATATTTAAAAAAATTATTGGCCAAGGGAAAATCAATCTTGCATTTAGAGATGGAAGAGTCAAGACTCTCTTTGATGTTTTTTCATATCGTAATTTTGACGAGAAACCTATTATTTGTTAATTAAAATGATTTGGGAGTGGATGCTATCTTTTTTAAAGAAGGTTGCAAAATGGTTAGAGGAAATTTGGTTTTGGCAAAGGGGGTTCAGATTTGAACTCTATTTAAATTTGGTGCCAATACTATATGGAATTTCTCAATTGTTTCATCAGACTCTAAAAATTGTCATGAAAATGATACCTTAGAAGAGGGTTAGGGCATGTTAGATTATTGCCTGACCAAGGCCTTGGTAGAGAAGAAGATGCAAAAAGTCTCTTGGAAAAATAATTTTATAAGATAAATCCATGGTATCTCCAAAGAGACACTTGGTAAATAAAAAATGATATTAGATTTGGTTTTCTCTTGAAAAATTGTGCAATTTCAAAAAATGGTGCCTTGTTTCAAGTTCATTTGAAGAAGTTATGGCTTATAGAAGTTGTAGTATGAAGATCCTTGGGAAAGTTGTTGTCCAAGAAACACTTTCTAGATATGGGAGAACCCAAGGTGTCACCTAAGTGACACTTTAAGGGTCTAGATGACTCCAAACTATGGCCCAAGTAACATCCAAGTGTTTTGGGCAAAGGAGACATGTAGGTTTCATCTTGACAACATTAAAGTTGTTGACATAAGAAAAGTTCAAGTTATTGCTCAGGATTTACCTCAAGATGTTGTCAAGGAAAAATTTAAAGGTATCTCTTTAGAGAGTCTTCAAATGTTTGGACTTGGAAAAATTAAAAATTTCTTAATTTTATGGAGGAAAAATTTAAAGCTATTGTCACTGCAATACCTCCAAAATTATGGCAAGAAAGAGAGACCAATTGGTGAAAAAGGTCTTAGGGCCTTGAGGTCCAGAGAAATGACCAAGGGACTTGAAGATTGTTCTTTGGATTTTTATTTCTATGAACATTGTATATATGGGAACAAAATCAGGTTAGTTTAATTTGATCTTTGTTAGATCAAGCGGGATTTTGGAGTTGGTTCATGGTGATGTTTTGGACCTATGAATGTGTTATCATTAGGATAATACCTATATTGTGTATCATTTATTGATGATTTATCCTAAAAGACATGGTAATTCCTTCTAAAATAGAAGTTTGATGTCTTCTGTAAATTTAAAGAGTTTTAGGCTCTTGTGGAGAATTAGATTGGGAAAGAGATCAAGATTATGGGAATGGACAATGGTGGAGAATTTTTCTCTATAGAGTTTGAGAACTTTTGTAATAATAGTTGCATAGCTAGATAGAAGACAACTCAATACACCCCACAACAAAATGGGGTTGTAGAAAGGATGAAAGCGGTGCTAATGGAAAAGTCTAGGAGCATTTAGTGGGGTTGAGATGGATAAAACATTTTGGGTAGAAGCAATTTGTACTACTTTTTATCTCATCACTAAATCTCCTATGTCAATATTTGTTGATAAAACTACATAAGAGGTTTTTATGGGAAAGAAAACATCTCTTAAGTATCTCATTTTTTTGGTTGTGATGCATACGTACAAGTGCCCAAGGAGAAGAGTTCTAGTTTAGACTTTAAATTATATAGGTGTATCTTCATTAGTTACAATGATGGTGTGAAAGGATATAGGCTTTGGAATATTGAGATAGGGAAGATAGTATACAACTATGATGTTATATTTAGAGAGATCAAGTCTATTCCTATTGAACAACCTAGAGATGAAGAGAGAAAAGTGGTGTATTTTGAGCCAAAGATCGAGAAACTAGCTCCAAATAATGAATGTGATGTTCAGGATGGGCTAGATGAGGAGGGTGATTCTAATGATTTTGAGGAAGAAGAACCTATTACTCAACCTCTAAGAAGGTCCATTCAGTAAAGAAGAGAACCTGAGAGGTATAGTCCACTTGATTTTGTTGTATTTTTACATTGGTGATAATGGTATTTGTATACCTTATCACACATTTGTCACCATTTTAGCCTCGTTAGCCCTTGTGCACATTTTTGTCACATTTTAAACCCTTTACCTTAGCCAACATTGTAGCCTAGCCATGTCATTCCCCCTTTTTCCATGTTTTCTTATCCCTTGTCATGTGTCCTAAGTAAAAATTTTAATTTAATTATTAGTCCCACCTTGTCCTAACCTTTCCCTACATGTTTCCTAGGTTCTTGACCCCTTTTCCCATGTTTTCTCCGTTAGTTTCCACTCCTATATTCCCATGTGAACACCACCTTTTCCATTTTCAAAACACTAAAATACAATCAAATTTCCCCTCAAACCCATTGGTTCTAAGTATACACTTGTCTACTTGAGCTTCTATGAAAAATTGGACCCAAACCCTATTGGATAGCACTACGTCTATTATTACTCCCAATGTGGCATCCTTGAATTTTTGAGATCTTGATAAATCCTTTGATGATAATATCTCTTAATTCCATACCTACCCATAACCAATGACATTTTACTAAGTTTTCTTTAAAAAATCTATAAATAGGCTCGACCCTTACCTCATTTGAAGATAGAAAAAATAATTTTTGATAAAGGTTTTTAAGGATTTCCATTTTTAGTAAGAGTATGATAGTTCCAAATCATTTCACAACTTCATATGCAATTTATATTATACCTATAATAATTATAATGTCAATATCATGCTCAAGTAATTCGCCCACCAAGGTTTTTTGCAAGTAGGTTATGAATTTCCATTGTTTTCAATAGTAGTCAAGATTTATCAAAAGGGTTTTGTGTACAAATAGCTATATTTTTCTAAATAATTAAAGAGTTTCACTCTTCATCCATCCTACCACCCTTCTATGCCATCACCCATCCATTTTAACCCCACTTAGATTATTTTTTCCATTCTAACCCTTCTCCCCTAAGCTAGTTTACATCCCTTTTAGGATAGTAATCTTAGATGCAAGGGTTTCCTATCTAAAACTCACTTTTATACTTAATTATCTAGACCAAAAGTCCATAAAACCCTCCTCATCAATCCATATTCAATCACCAAGTTCCCATTTATCCATTTACCTATGCTACGTGTTGTCCCTTTGTGAGTGAGCACCATTTTTTATCACCTTGTCAAAGATCATTATCAAACCCCAAGTCAATCTCCATTAAAAGTACTTTAGTTTAATTCCATAGCCTATACCATTCCTTAAAAAAACCCCAAAACCATTCTCATCAAAAGTCAGTTTTCTACCCAAACCCTTTCTCCCAACATCACTAGCTTGCACAATTGCCAAGAACCCTAGACTTTCTTTTTGACATTTTAATGGTCTACAAAGTGTTTTAGATTTTATTTTGACTTAAATTATCATTTTCATGCCTATACATCATGTGGATCCATGTTTGAACACCCAAAAGGAGGCTAACTGAGGCATAGTCCCCCTTTAACCCTTGTTTTTGTAGGTTCCCCTAACATAAAAACATCATTTTGCAAGTTATTTCTAAAGATAGGTGAAAATTTCATCAGTATAGTCATCTCATCATTATAAAATCATAAAGAGCTTTCTGTAAATGTAAAGATTTTTCTTTCAATTGTTGTGGATCTTTGGTCATTCATAGTTTGTAGGACCTCCATCTTGGCCACCTTACTGGTCACCACTTCATCCTTGGCTACCTAGTTGGTCACCATACTGGTTGTTACTTGCCCAAAACAAGCCCTATTCAACTCAAAATTTCACAAAATCAACATTAGGCCTTCCTTAGTCAATTTCTTGTCCATAGGTGCTTAGAAAACACATTTTTATCATGTTTAATTATGTCAATTCATCATTTTATGTCAAAATTTTAAACATTAGGTCTTGTATGTTTTCCTAGGCCTAATCTACAAATGCAAGCCCACAAAGTCTAGAAAACCTTCATTGTAAAGTCCTTTATCACCCCATGTGATTGCAAGTCTTGATCTTTTTGAAACTAGGTGAAATCGATCCAACACTTCATGTCTACATTTTCTTTGAGTATCAATCAAATTGATTTCTATTGATAAATTGTTTTCTGTTCACTATTAATGGGTGAAAACTTGATAGATTCATTAGAATGCACAGTAGAGAAGAACCCACAAATTTTAGGGGTTGTTAGTGCATTAATACAAGGCTACCTTAGGGTTACAAGGCTTCCATCCTAACTGCCCACCTAGCCACCACATGCCAAAAACAATCTAGATTTCACTAGTAGAAGTAGAATTCAATTTGCAACATTTTCTAGAACTACCTCAAAGTCATCTAGGCGCATCTAGAACCCTTTATTTAGTAGTATTCCTCCTATAGTCTAGCATTTCAATGTACAATTTTTTATTTTTCAATCTAGTTATCATTAAGATCACACTTAACTTGTCCCAACCAGGGATAACTTTAAGACCCCCCCCCCTTGGAGAAGATGTATAAACCTGGCGAATCGTGTATACTTCCCAAGAAAAATATTAATTTTATTGGCAAATTTTTTCATTTTTTCAGGAAAAATAATAATCTCAATTGGCAAATCTTTTGTAATCGCTAGAGGTCTATGGAAAATATTTTATTGGTTTGAAAATAGGTTTTAATCACCCATGAAAATATTTTCAAACCAATAAAATATTTTCATTAGTGAATGAAAACCTATTTTCAAACCAATAAAATATTTCTGTGGGTGAATTAAACCTGTTTTCTAAATAAAAAATATTTTTGTGGGTGATTAAAATCTATTTTCAAACCCAAAAAAATATTTTCATTGGCGAATTAAACCAATTAAAAAAATCATTGGCTAATTGAATATAGTTTCAAACCAATAAAAAAATAATTGGCGAACTAAACTATTATGCCAATAAAAAATCATACCGTGTGTGGCGAAAATATCAAATGCTACATATTGTTCTATTCCGGGACAAATTTTCCACACATCCAAATTCCTTCATAAAATGTCCAGAATGGGGACAAGTGTCAACATATTTATTATGTTTGAAGCAAGATGTCAGCGCAAATTAATATAACCAACGACCATTTGATGAATTTTTTATGGACGACTATAGTTGCATTTCGGAAGAAAATGTCTAAAACACTAGAATTATGACTTCAAACCTCTAGAATAACACTTGAACCGTTAGATTTCCAAATATCAATGGTTGACATTTCATATGAGAAACCTAGCTTTTAACCCTCTGCGTAATCTTATGTTGACTTGCTACCTCTGGTTGCCGGTTGTCTAAGTTGAAACTTGGGCCATCAAAACTATGTTATTTACCAGTCCCTTATACCTAGTCTTGTCGGTCATCGATTGGTGGGGAACAGGTCAAAATATTTAATCTATTATCTAAGTTTTGATGTTAACCTAGCAGGGTCCACATTTTAAATGTTAATTTGCTAACTATAGAAGAACAAGAAATATTTTAGCAAATATTTTGAAGCAACCTTAAAAGACTTAAAGGGTGAGCTATTAAAGGTTTAAATAAGACACATGTGGAATTCCTCAGCAAGATGTTTTAATCTTAACTGTCTAATGTTGAAGAATTTAAGCAGACAACGGATGGATTGAGAAGTTAATGTACGAGCAGGTTGGAGGGCCCAGGTTAATCCTAACTGATCCCTGCTAGCCTGTTGTCAGAAGATGCACAGGCGATAAACCCAATGGGCTAACGGGTTAATGCCACGTAGCAAGCTTCGTAGCCTGAAGAGAAGGTGGGGTTCGCCGAAAGATGAGTAAGCAATTCCATGTGGCAGAAAACTTCATCACAGCTGTCCATCTTACCATCTCATCAAGAGATCAATGGCTACAGTTTGAAGTATTTTAGCAAATATTTTGAAGCAACCTTAAGAGACTTAAAGGGTGAGCTATTAAAGACTTAAGTAAGACACATGGGAAATTCCTTGGCAAGATGTTTTAATCTTAGCTATCCAATGTTGAAGAATTTAAGAAAATAATGGATGGCTTGAGAAGTTAATGTGCGAGCAGGTTGGAGGGCCCAGGTTAATCCTAACTATTCCCCGCTAGGCCATTATCAGAAGATGCATGGATGATAAACCCAATGGGTGAACGCCACGTAGCAGACTTTGCATCCTGAAGAGAAGGTGGTGTCTGTCAAAAGATGAGTAAGCAATTCCGTATGGTAGAAAACTTCATCACGACCGTCCATCTTGCCATCTCATCAAGAGATCAACGGCTAGAGTTTGAAATATTTTAGCAAATATTTCAAAGTAGCCTTAAGAGACTTAAAGGGTGAGCTATTAAATGTTTAAATAAGACACATGGGAAATTCCTCAACAAGATGTTTTAATCTTAGCCATCCAATGTTGAATAATTTAAGCAGACATCAGATGGCTTGAGAAGTTAATGTGCGAGCAGGTTGGAGGGCCCAGGGTAAACCTAACCATTCCCTGCTATCCTGTTGTCATAAGATGCATGAGCGATAAACCCAATAGGCTAACGGGTGAACACCACATAGCAGACTTCATAGCCTGAAGAGAAGGTGGGGTCTGCCAAAAGATGAGTAAGCAATTCCGTGTGGCAGAAAACTTCATCACGATCATCCATCTTGCCATCTCATCAAGACATCAATAGATAGAGTTTGAAATTGAGAAGGTGGCCATGGGAGTCATTCTGCTTCGTGCGAGAGAGCAGTAATGGCGGTCTTAATGCCATAAAAGTAGTCTTTTTGCATAATTGAAATCATTTTAAGTGTTTTAAAGCATCTGGAGGCAATTTCAATCTCTCGACGCAATTTCAATCTCTTGGCGATCAAAACTAAGGTTTTCAAAGCATTCAAAGCCGTAAGTTAAAATCTTGCCTTCTAAAATTCGCTACTTGTGCTCACTATCGTGGTTCTGTCAATAGGAATTACTAGTAAATTTTCATTTCTTTTAGAGTTTTACCTTCTTAGATTGTTGAACTACAAAATTTGAGCTTTATTGTTGCTTTAAGTCAGAACCCTAGTTGTGAACCCACATTTCTTGCTAAACTAAAAGCCTAATTTGCAAAATTCTCACCATAATGTCACCCCCACAAGCCCAAACCTCAAGCTCTAGAGAGACAAAAAGGCCCATAGTCCAGGACCTTCTTGATCAATTAAAGCCCTCCACTAACAACAAAGTAAAAGGTCTGCTTCTGTTCTAGGGTTCCAAAATTAAAGAAGGCCTCATCGATAAACATATCCATATCAAGGATGCAATCATACCACTTATAGAATGGTCATTGTTCTAGAACTAGTTTGGGAACATGAACTTGAGTGCTCCTATATGTAACCCTTGGAGATTCGACATGGGGAAATTGGTTGTCCCAAATGTCTACATGGATGTGGACTTGTTAAAAGCTGTGGCAACCAGATATGATCCTATCTCCAGAGTTGTCAGGACATATAATGGGATCAAAATGGTAAAGATCAGCAGGGAAGAGATTGTTGAAGTTTTTCAACTTTATGAGTGGAATGAAGATTTGGTAAAAATTGATTTGAAAGCCTTTAGGAGTGAATACGAGAGACAAGACACATCTTTAAAATCATAATGCTGCCAAATCATCTAGCATTAGTTGGAAAGGGAAAGGGGAGAATTGTTATTAGTCCATCAGATAAGCAACCCTTCCCAATAAAGTATTTTGCTCCATATTTTTAGAAAACCTTCTATTCTTTGTGTAAAATCTTGAGGTTTGATCCTGCTTCTGGCATGCCAATGGGTTTCATGTATATGGCTACTCATATCCAACACCCTGCTTACAACATAGTATATGACTTTACTTCCTACATGGCAGATAACATTCATGAGGGTTTATTATCATTAAAGAATGGTAAAAATTGGGTTCACTTTTGGTGGTACTCATTGTTAATGCACATGTTTTTATTCAAAAGGGCAAAATTCTTTGAGAATGATATGAAGTTGGAAAATGAGGAGGATGGTGTTGAGCTGCTTGTCCAATGTTGGACAAGAATTCTAGACAAGGATGATATGAAGTTTGATTTTGTGGTATTTGAGAATGTCTTTGCATCAAAGTTGAGGAATGACCTAATCCTGATTCTACCAAGGATTCCAATTGAACTACATGACTTTCTTAGGCCATAAGAAAGGAGGTCTAATTTTAAAATTGATCACAACTAGGGAGATGTCATCCCCTATCTAGATTGTACAATTCTTAGAGTATATGGCACTATGGTTAGACCACATGTTCTCCCAAGAGATGTGCCACTGAGAATTGGATTCCTTGAGGTCATTTGGCAGCTGGGTAATGTTGAAGATGGCCACTTGTTAAACATGAGGAAAGGAACCTTCTTCCCAACATGGATAGTTTTTGTAGACTTTGTGATGACTGGCGGAGGGTGGAGAAAGATGGATGAATTACTTGAACCATACAACATGAGGAGAATGCGCCCAAGAAATCATGATCCTGAAAGTTTCATGGCTGTATTGAAAGTGAGGATCAGAAAGTAGCAAGTTCATACATAACTTCTATTTCCCTAAAGATGTTATTAGGAACATCTTTAATTACCAAATATAGGAGGACAGGAAGGCAAAATGGATCACCTATGATAAGATGGTAAGGGAAAAATGGAAGACGGATCCCCAATATGACCCCCTGTGGTTGCCTCAATTCAAAAATGAATTGCAAAAAGTTGAATATATGCTCTAGAATTTTGAGCAAGTGGTTGGCAGGATGAAAGGAGATTGCTAACAGAGGAAAGGCTATGGTTGGGGAAGAATAGGAAAAGGATAAGGGGAAGGCCCCAGAGTTGGAGGAAAGGCCTACCTACCAACCACCACAAAAGATCAGAGTCTTTGCAAGGAGAAAAGGTATTGTGAGGAAGCACCAATCTATTGCCACCCCAACTGCAACTGAGGATTTTGAGCCTGAGGGGTCAAGAGCTTCCTCACTATTGCATGAAATGCCACCACTGTCTCCCCCAAGGCAAGCAGCTCCACAAGTGATTGAGGTGGATTCACCTCCAAGATAGGCACTACCAAAGAAGCAAAATGTTAAACAAAGGAGCTTGGTGGATTATCCAAATGACTCAGATGATGATATCATTGTCACTAAGGAGGATATGAGACAGGGAATGCCCTCTCCCCCTAGCTTGCAAGACCTTCATGATAGATGATTCATTTGTCCAGACCCCTTCTTTTATAGATTTTGCTTGGAGGGCAAAGAGAGATGAATATGTTGATAATGTTGCCAAAAAGAGAAGCTTGCACCCTAAATTACCAGAAGCAGTTATTCAAGATGAGGTTAGAAAGGAAATGAAAGAACAATTTCAAAAGATAATAGATGAAAAAGGCAAATGAAAGAACAATTTCAAAAGATAATAAATGAAAAAGGCAAAGAGTTGGTGAGGGAAAGTGGTATTTTATTGCTGCCAGAGTGGGATTTAGCCTCAACAATTGCTTTTGACACAATGAGCAGGCATGACAGACCCTTGTATCAAACAAAGGAGAAAGCAAAATTGGCTTTGTAGGGGTCTGCTTTCAGCGAAGAATTGGAAGTACTTGCTATTTGGGCATTAGCCCCAGGTGCAAGGAAGCCTGTAATTGCTGAGCCTGCTCCAAACATAAGTGGAGGGCTAATTATTAAGAGAGTGTCTGATACCCCAACAATTGAGGCAGGAAACATGTCAGTGAATGTTGCCAAATTCATAAAGGCAATAGTAGAGAATATTACTAAGGAAAGAGATCAATATAGAACCAAGTATAATGATATGGTTGTAGAGTATAATGAGAGTCAACAAAATGTTGCCAAGTTGGAAACTGAAGTGACATTGTTAAAGCAACAATTGCAAAATATGCATGCTCATGCCCCAACACAGATTGACTCTGCTCTCCCTCCAGAAGTTTCAATGGAAATCATTCCATATAATCTTGGAGATGCACCCCTTGCAGTTGAGGAGCCAAGCACATCAGGTGCAACTCCATCAAGTGAGCCTACTAAAGAGGAATTATTGGATCAAATTGAGGCATACAAGAAATTGTTGTCACAGGTCAATGAATCAATTTATTCAAGTAATATGAAGATTGTAACTATAGTTCTTGAACACTTGAATAAAGGGATTGATAGGAGATTAATTAGCATTCATTCAAATTATTCTTCTATGTTTGATGCTATAAAGGATCTCGATAAGAATAAGGATGTTGTAACATCATTAATGGATACATGGATCCCTAGAGCCTAGGCATTAAGAGACATGACAATTGCAACCAAGCATGTCAAGGATGCACCTCCTAACATTGTCCCAACTCTCAGGCTTGTAAATTCAATTAAGGATTTTCAGGGGGTTATAGGTCCTTTAGAAATAAATATCAGGGAGCTTGTCAAAAAGTTTGATGAATGAAATTTCAGTTTGCTTCTTGTTATTTTGAGTGAAAATGGTGGGTTAAACCTCTACAATTGTGGAAAGACCAAGCAAAACAAATAATATCTGCTCAAGTTAAGCTCATCTGTGACAATGTTGATTTCGATATGTTGAGAAACAATATGGATTAACTGATTCACACTGGCATTTTCTTAGAGGAATTTGACAAGGAAGCTAATCGAGTGGTTATCAAGTACACACCCTACAGGACCAAAGCAGACAAACTTGTCAATTTCATTTGGCCAATAGAGGAGGAGTATCAGCTATGGAGGTCCAACTATGCTGACACTTTAGATGTATAAAGTGTTGAAGTATATGTAAACGTTAATGTTTTGGTGATTATTGTATTATTCATTTATTGAATATATTTCATTTGAGATGATTTTGTTGAAATTAGAAAAAAAGAATTACTCCCTATTTTTATAGTATTTATTATTAGTTTATTGTATATAAAATTGGTCAGATCTTACATATCAATTTATAAATATTGTGCTCCTTTTATTTCAAAATTGGTGACATGTGTCATGGATTGCATACGTGGAACATAGTTTGGAAACTCTATTAAGTATTATCTATATACTTAAATCAAATCAAGTATAAATATTTGCATGCAGATTAAATTCACTTGAATAGATATATCATATCACTTAATTATTGGCACTCTTGGAAAGATATCCCAAAGCTTTGAAGCCGAGCACCATTAATGAAGCCTGACTCTATTTTATGGAGCCCAACAATGCTTTCTCATACCAAAGATTGAAGCTATCTTAACAAAGCAAATGGATACACCAATTTGCCTTATAGCGCTGTGAAGGCAAATTGCTTTCTTGGGATTCATCACAAACTTAAGGCTTAAAGTGATAATGAAGCCTCACAAAATTGCCCATTTGCGCTTCCTAGAGTTGAAAGCCATGAAAATGGTGCTTGGGAGGGATTTCTTAATAGATAGGAACAGATGCAAAGTGAATTCTAACATAGCTTCTTGGTTCTTGGCGTCATTGTTGGACCTTGGAGGTGTGAAGGTGGATATTCTCATTCTGTTGTGAGAAATTTTCAAGCCAGATTTTTTGGGTAATGATTTGGAGGTGGTTCTTGGGGTAGAGATGGGTGTGGGGATTCTACGATCTCCTGACCTATCATTGGTGGTTTTTGGGGTAGAGATGGGGGTGGTGGTTCCATAGCTTCCCTTTCTTCTCAACATGACAAATGGGGCTCTCACTCGCCACTGTCACTGGGCCACCATCGGTTAGAATTTTCTAAGGTGCACTCGAGATCTTGACATGGAGCCAAACCTAGAATGGGTACTGTGCTTTGCAGAGCTAGTGGAAACAGGTGATTTTTATGGTTTCCCTTAGCCAGTGTTTTGATTTTTGCTATGTAATTTTGATGTAATATTATCGTATCAGTTGGGAAAGAATATGTAATACATGGGAAGTTTTTGTAAGAATATGCTAGGGGCGTAGCTATCCCCCAAATGTAAGAATTTTTTGAATTAAAATCAATTGAATACCCACTTTCAGGGCTTAAATTTGACATTTGTATAGCTATATTTAGGCATTTTTGTTGTAAAATACAATCAAAAATTTAAAAAGAGTATATCATATGAAAGGAGAGATTTTGGACAAACTGTCAAAACTTATATAGGATTATGCTTATATATATATATGGTTTCTATATAATCTACTTATACTAATGTATGCCATAGTATTTTAAAGGCAACATTGAATAGATTACTGTCATAAGAAAATTGCTTGACAGGCAAGGTCAACTGTCAAATTTAAGCCCTGTAGGCCACTTTGTAGATTAAAAGCATAAAAAATATTTGCATATAGATTTAAAACATAAATCAATACAAATGAAAAAAGAAAGTTGCTAGCAAATTGACAAATTACATTATAAATTATTTATATCATAAATTACTCGATCGTTCAATGAACATTTGATGGATGGTTGTAGTTGCATTCTGGAATGAAATGCACAAAGCACTAGGCTTGCGAACTTAAATCTCTGGAATCACCCTATAACCATTAGATTTACAAAGATCAAAAGTTTAGAAATTGCTGTGAGTTGTCAATGCAGGACAACTGCCAGCCATGTACTAATTGTGTAGTTCAGAAGCAACACATTGACTTGACGTTTCATTCACTTTAATGTTCATAAAAAAATCACTTTATAAAAAAAGAAAACTTTCTATTGCTAAGTGATTTTATTTTTAAGTGAGAGGGTGATGCAGGGGCATCACCATAAATTTCTAATTTTTAGTTTTCTCATGTTTAAGTTTAGCATGGTAAATTTTGGTAAGGAAGTTTTTGGTTTTGGTGAAAGAATAAAGGTAGGTTTGAGCTCTTGTCACTATTTGGACAGAAGGTTTAAAAGAATATGGCAGATTGTGCGTGCTGTCACTACTTGGGCAGAAGGTAGGATATCACTATAAGTTGCCTTCGACAAGAAGAATAATCAATTATGGACATCCTAGAATAAATATTGCAGGTCGACAGTTGTAGAAGTGGAATGCGAATAATCTAAGATAGTAGAAGATGGTTAGTGGCATAAGGGAGAATCGATGGCTATGGCATATGGTGGATGGTTAATTTTCTACATGTAATGGTTGATATTCAATAAGGCCAATGAATGAGGAAATGACAGTGAGTGGGGGAAAAAAGGCAGAGGCCGAAAATAGAAAAAGAAGAAGATAGAGGGTTCGTCATGGTCATAGAACAAGTGGAAAAATAAATATCCCACAGATGTAGAAGGAAGGGGACGATCATTACAAAAGGATAACAAAAGCAGCGATAGAGGATGAAGTAGGCTGTATATATTTAAGAGAGGTCAAAGAATAGAGAAGGAGGACGGCAATGGAAGAGGCCGCCAGACCAAAAAAATATTAGCAGAAAATCAGACGGGAAGAGGAGAGACTGATTTGAAGAGATACAGGAGAGAGACCGTCACTGAAAAAGAAAAAGATAGAACAATAGAGATAAAGGAAGGTAGATTGGGGATTAGATAGCAAAGGAGAGCAGCCAGAAGAACAAGACAGAACGAGACGGATGCATCTTGAGGAGGTTGAATGACAGAAGAGGAAGAGGAGGCCGCAAGAGAAAACAAAGAGAGGTCAACGACTGAGAGAAGTTGGAGGAGGAACGACAGCAAAAGTAGGTCATTTTGAAGAAGGCTAACGGTCTGACATAGAGGCCAATGATTGATAGAAACAGAGGCAACTTGGTTTGAAGGGAAGTAGATGGATTTTTGAATATCTGTATAAGAGAGGTCGATCGGATGGTCGTTATCTAGTTTTTGTAATGAACAATAACTTTAAATAATAAAGCATATCTCATTTCCTGTTGATTCCATATTATATCACCTGTCATTTTATTATATATTGTGAATGAAGTATTTGTATTCCCTATCATTTTAATGGCAGAAGATCTGTAGAAGTCTTTTTATTAGGTTGAGACTTGATTCTCGCTTGGGGGTTGAATTGGGTATTGTGCATGCTTTAAGGAAGCATGCCATCAGATTGGTATCAGAGCCCAGTTAAAGGTTTGAGGAAGAGAAGTGAAGAGTTTCCAAGAAATGGTTGATAAAGAATCAGTTATGTTCTTAATATTATGTGTGTTGATGTTCTGACAGATTGTGAAGAAGAAACTTAGGGTCCCAAAAGAAATGGGCAACGAGCACTATATGTGTTCTTGATTTTGATGGGTATTGTGTATGAGTGTTGCAGTCTTATGAATGCTATAGAGACAAAAGATCACTAGCATGGTGAAAAAAATTGTGTTGAAAAATGAGGTATGAGAAAGTTGAGAAAGAGTTGTTTGTTGTTACAGGCATAAAAAGGGTTTGTAACTGCTATCCTCCAGCAGAGATAAACTAGGTAGAATGTGGATAACTTCCTCCACTAAGAGAGAGTGGGTAGAGGGGGTTTTTGAGAGATACATCTTCTAGGTCTTGTTGGGTAGAGGGTAGTTGTGGAAAGTGTTGTGTAAACAGATTGCCGAAGGAGAGGTAGTTTACACTTGTAGCTTGAGCAAAGTTACGGATTTGCAGTAGTAATGGGCATTTGTGTAAAAATACTCGTCATAATCCCATTTTGGGATAGATATTTGGATGAAGTGGAAAATAGAAAGTATAATGAGGGATTGGAAGAGATATTGAGAAGAATGGAGATCTTGGAAAAGATTTATTTTCCTAATAAGGTTATGACTACAGAAAGTAGACAAGGAGAGAAGAAGAAAGTTCTCATTGCAAAGGACTTGGATAAAAGTAAGGAAAGAAGGAAAGAGAAGGTGCAGCAAGGAGCACTAGAAAAAGAAGAGAAGAAGGTGTCCATGATGGAGGCACCTGAGGAGACATCATGGTCTCTTGATTTATTTTCTGATGAATTGTTTGAAGTTGTGAATACAGGTGTGAAGAAGACTAAGGACAAGCCTTTGGAGGCAAAGAAAGAAAGGGCAAGAAGAGAGCCCATAGATGGAGATAAGAGCAAAAGAAGCTAGATTACAACAATAGATAATAGAAGACAGTTTGTAGCAGCAATACCTGAAGGTGGAAAGAGGGCTGATAAAGAAAAGAAGAAACCCTGTGAAGCAAAGGAGGTGGCAAAACATGAAGCCAAGGATATAAGAAAATCAGGACAATAGAACAATGATGAGGTAAAAGTAAGTCTTGGTAATGATTTTGTTTGTGCAAAAGAAAATAGAAATGTAAACCTCCAAGTTAAAAATGAGAAGAATAGCATAGTGGATCATTGGTATATAATACCATATTGGCAAAAGAAATTAGTTGTAGATATGCAACAAAGAGAAGGAATGGTTTATGCTAACCTGTGTGTCAGCAAAACGACATCAAGGATGGAAGATATAACATAGATTAAAGGGAGACAAGACAATAAGCCAAGTGTAGAGGTAGCAAGACAACAATACAAGAAGATGAAGAATTCAACATGGGTAGAGAAGCATGAAACAGTAGTAGAAGAAGTTGACAAGGAGAAGTAGCCAAAGCAAGAGAAGAAGAAATGTGTAGACGTTGACGAGCTCAATGAAGAACACATGATAAAGCCCATAGAAGAAAATGGAAAAAAGGATAATGCCCCGGAATATATTGAAGAGCCTGAGAAAAAGCAACATGGTATGTGCAAGGAAGAAGATAACCAATTTGATTTTGATGAATTTGAGTCTTTGAATAAAATTTCTGAGTATGAGGATAAGATGTGGCTGAGTGAAAGGAAAGTGATAAGAAAAGGATATGAAAAGGAAAAGGTAGAAAAAGGCATGAAGAATAAAGAAGAAACTAAGGTAGTAGAGAGCAAAGAAAGAAGGACAATGCATAATTTGAAGAAAAGACAGCAGACAATGAAGTTGAGGATGCAAAGGTTGAAGCCTTACAAACAGAAAATATGGATTCCTATGAGAGGAAATAAGTTAAAGTAAGTCCTGATGAAAAGACAAGGAGTGTAGTGGAGAAGTTTGCTGGAATGACCAAGGATGAAAGGTGGCAAATGACAGTAGGACTACAGGGAGAGGTAAAATGTATTGTTTTTCATTTTGTTTATGGTTTGACATATGGGATAGAAAATCCATATCAGAATATTATGATTTGTAACATGTATGGGATGACAGGGAAGAATGATTTTGTTGATGATGGACAAAAGGATAAGGACACAAGGTCTGCAACAGATATTGTTGGTATCAAGAAGAGTGCAAGGATAAGTGATGTTGAATGGTTGAGTATGGATGAGATGGAGTCCAAGTTTGTGAGATATGATGAAGGAAAGGGAATGTTTGGAAGACAACAGGAGCTATATGAAAGCATGAAGTATGTGGAAGAAGAAAGAAATGTTTTCTTTAATATATTTGTTTCTTGTGCAGGTATGAGTGGAAGAGAGATTGATACTGTGATTTACAATAGGAGGAAGGATAGTACAAATAATTTTTGTTTGTCTAATGGGTACATGAAAAGGGAAGTACATAGAATGATGAATGCAGATTTAGAGGAGATAGAGTCCTAGAGATTTGTAATGGACAAAGAAATCAACAGGTAGATATATGAGAAGAACATGAAAAGCAAACAATTACAGATGAAGAAACTTAGGAAGAGTAATTGCAAGAATGAGACAAATTGGAAGAAGCGGAAGAAAGACAAGAGGTTGTATGTTTAAAGGCCTCATGTGAAGGAGCACATGATCTATGTCCCCTAGGGAGTTTGATGCAGGGGCATTGCCATAAATTTTTGATTTTTAGTTTTCTCGTGTTTAAGTTCAACATGGTAGATTTTGGTAAGGAATTTTTTGGTTTTGGTGAAAGAATAAAGGCAGGTTCGAGCTCCTGTCACTATTTGGACATAAGGTTTAAAAGAATATGGTAAACTGTGTGTACTGTCACTACTTGGGTAGAAGGTAGGATATCGCTATAAGTTGCCTTCGGCAAGAAGAATAATCAATTATGGACATCTTGGAATAAATATTATAGGTTGACAATTGTAGAAGTGGAATACGAACAATCTAAGATAGTAGAGGATGATTAGTGGCATAAGGGAGAATCGACGGCTGTGGCATATGGTGGACGGTTAATTTTCTGCATGTAACGGTTGATATTCAATAAGGCTGATGAATGAGGAAATGACAGTGAGTGGAGGAAAAAAGGCAGAGGCTAAAAATAGAAAAAGAAGAAGAAGATAGAGGGCCAGTCATGGTCACAGAATGAGTGGAAAAAAAAACCCCGTGGATGTAGAAGGAAGGGGGCGGCCATTACAAAAGGATATGAGAAGCGGCGATAGAGGATGGATTAGGTTGTATATATTTAAGAGAGGTAAGACAATAGAGAAGGAGGATGGCAAGGGAAGAGGCCACCATGCCAATAAAATATTAGCAAAAAATCAGACGGGAAGAGGAGAGACCAATTTGAAGAGATACAGGAGAAAGAGATCGTCGTTGAAAAAGAAAGAGATAGAACAATAGAGATAAAGGAAGGCAAATTGGGGATTAGATAGCAAAGGAGAGCGGCTAGAAGAACAAGATAGAATGAGACAAATGCAGCTCGAGGAGGTTGAATGACAGAAGAGGAAGAGGAGGCCACAAGAGAAAGCAAAGAGATGTTGACGATTGAGAGAAGTTGGAGGAGGAACGACAGCAAAAGTTGGCCATTTTGAAGAGGGCCGATGGTTTGATATGGAGGCCAATGATTGATAGAAATAGAGGCAGGTTGGTTTTGAAGGGAAGTAGATGGATTTTTGAATCTCTATATAAGAGAGGCTGATTAGATGGTTGTTATCTAGTTTTTGTAACGAACAATAACTTTAAATAATAAAGCATATCTCATTTCCTGTTGATTCCATATTATATCACCTGTCATTCTATTATATATTATGAATGAAGTATTTGTATTCCCTGTCATTTTAATGGCAGAAGATTTGTAGAAGTCTTTTTATTAGGTTGAGACTTGATTCTCGCTTGGGGGTTGAATTGGGTATTGTGCATGCTTTAAGGAAGCGTGCCATTAGAGGGTCAAGACACGAGGAGATTTTAGATTGCTCATTGCAGTGAACCAGAGAGATTTCAAATTGCTCATTGTAGTGCCACTTCCAACAAAGCCGGTAAGACAAAAGATAGATTTCCTAGGCTACGTTTCATTGTTTCTTAAAATCTTATTTTGTCAAACTTTTTTCTTAAAATCTTATTTTGTCAAACTTTGGGTTTAGGGTTGAGAGACTTAAGAAAAATTAAGGACTTAAGAGGGAATTCACAATTTCACACTGTATAAGCATGTCTACCACCACTAGCAGACCATACAAAGTTTTTGGGAAAGGTAGAGCAAGTTCGGATAGAAAAATAGATTATTCTGGATTACTTAAAACCTCAGGTTTGACTGATGAATACCATGATATTTATGATCCTAAAATCTATGGTAAACTTACCACAAAACTTATATTTTCATGTGAGAATAAGGCTGCAAACCAAAAGAAAGTTAATAGTATTAATGTACTGTTGGTAACTGGATTAGGGCGCATGATGTTACATGAGGTTTTCCCTTGCCTAGAATTTATCATGGTCTATGCCCACAATTATGATGATAACAAAAGAGCAATTGTAAATAAAGATACCAAAGAAGAAATTTTATCCATTAATGTAGAAGAATTTGGAAAAGTGTTGGGGTTTACAACTGAAGAATTTGGAGATGTCCACATTGACCTAGAAAAGCTTTCTAGTGATTATGAAGTAGCAGATGAAAGGGACAAAAATGTTTTCCTAAATAAAATAGTTCAAGAAAGAAACAAGTTGAAAGGTAACCATAAGCCCTCCTTATCCTTTAGAAATTTTTAAATCATGGGCTCAGGATACTATTTCCATGCTAACATTTTGCCCTGGACTGGATAGCAATTGGGAAGTGGATGTAATCCTCCTTGAAATGGTATACAATATCCATTATGGTATTGGTGTACATTTCAAATTTATTGAGTACATTGTAGAATCCATGCATAAACAATTATTAATGATTAAAGGAGGTTCCACCAAGACATTTAGGTTCACAACCTACTTGTGCTATTTTTTTCTATTCAAATTTAGTGGAATGTTTCAGACCAACAAGCTTCATATTAAGCCCTATAGTAATGCTGAGGAAAAGAAAATGGCTCCAGTATATAATTGGACCACTAAGATAAGGATGCATGATTCTTGAAGGAACTACAATCATTTTGTAGACTACTTTTTGGCTCCATTGCATCAAGCAATTACAAATAGTCCAATGCCTAGATTGCCTATATCATGTAGAGATTGCATTCAACTAGGTAAAGAAATACAATTGGCTGATTGGTACTTATTGGAAGAATATACTATGCTAAGATTTTATGGATCAAGAGTAGATCCATACAAACTTCCATTACATGTGACGAAAAGGGTTTTTGCATTGGAATATATAAGGCAGATGCAGAGTACTAATGAACTACACTTTGTCGGTCAACAAAAGAAGACCTTATTTCCTTCTTTACCTGTTTCATGTGGAGGGTTCACATTGGAGAGAAAAGCATTTAAGGTGGTACATGATCTTTTGAAATTTTTTAATTTTGATGATGTTTGTCACTGGTAGTATGATCCATGTGACACCATTAAAACAATGATTGTGACCAATAGGAATGTTGCAAGTGGAATTCAACATCAAAATAAACCCTTGCTTGAAAACTCGAGAAATAAGGATTCTTGGGATGAGGTCAAACAAGCAATGGACAAAACTACTACTGAGAAAGGTATTTCTTTTGAACAATTGTCAGCAGAAATTATGGCATTGCACCAAAATACAGGAGCACTAGCAGAGAATCAAATCAAGAGGTACAATAATTTTTATGAAAAAAGTGATAAACCATCTATTAGAGTAAAAATGCCAGAATCTCTAGATATGTCTGTTACAAGCAAAATTGGTCATAATAAAAAATTACTGCCTTTTGGTCTATGAGGAAGAAGCTAGGTGAACCAAGAACTATTGTAGAGTATAGAGAAATCAATGAAGATGATGAGTTGAGCAAATTGTGGAATATAAAGCATCCCAATGAACGTGAAGATGAAGAAACTGATAATGAACCTGATGATGATAGGGATGAACAAAGCAATTTCAAACCTGGTTTAAGTCAGGCCACAAAAGAAGCATATACTTCAGGAGCAGCCATAGCTAAAAATATGTGTTATCATGGTGGTGGTTTGGGGTCCCAAGGAGAAGGCATTTGGAACCCAATAGATTTAGTCACCAGAAAACCAGTTGATAAATGAGGCCTTGGAGCTGAATCAACTAATAAAATAGACCAAGGGCATACAAGTACAACTTAAAGAATTCATTTTGTTATAGCTTCAAATCCTAATCCTCATGGTCAGATGCAATCACAACTTGGACATGCCCATGGTGGAGAGCCTAGTGCGACTGGCACTACCACTGGTGGAGAACCTAGTCAACATGTGCTACAACAACAAGTCCAACAACAAATTACACACAAGAGGACACCGATACAAGATACCACACAAACACTCAATGATCAAGGGACATAGAAGAGACAAAGGATTATGACAAGTCCAAGTCCAACTAGCAATTCCACCACAAAGGAGTTATTTCCAGGCACTCCCCTAGTTAGTGCGGATGCAACAGAAATTGCAAGTACTCCTATTCCTTCACCATTCAAGAATTCCCTTATTCATGCGTCCCCAGGTTTTGATTACATTCAAGAGTTTAAAAAGAAATCAAAATTGTATAAAAAAGAAAAGAAACAATTGATGGAGAGTGTGTCTACTGTAACTTCAGAGCCTACAACAACCATGATATTACCCACATTTGACACAAATTTAATAATCATGGAGTACATAATTGTTGTTCCCACAGTTCAAAATAAACCAAAAAATTAGATGGATCAATCTAAATTTCAGGTGAGCAGTTTGCAGTTTCATTTTTCTGGATTAAAAATACTAACAAAATTAATATATCAAAGAAGAACAATGAATTGGTGTACACCTCATTGCTAAAGCATGATAGAGAGAAAAAAAGGTTGCAGAATCAAATAGAAAAAATTTAGGTAGACTTAGCAAATGAGAAAGCAAAGAGGAAAGCAATAGATAACAAAAGCAATGAATTAGCAAAAAGAATAAAAAATTCTACCTCTACATCAACAAGCAAAGAGGATAAAAAAACAAAGGTGGAATTGAATGGATTGAAGCAAAGGTTAGATGAGAGCAAAAAGAAATATGATGAGGAAAAATCCACTTCAAAAAAATTAAGAGAAAGCATTGGGAAAGCAAATGAATAGTGGGAACAAAAATTGGAGAAAGAGAAAAAAAATGAAACATTGACTGTAGAGCTTATGGAAGCAAAAAATGAAATAAAATCTTGTCAAAATAAGTTAACTGAATTTTGTAGACAAACAATGAGGCACATGAAACAAAAGATCTAGGAGGAAATAATGCAGAGGATTGATCATTTGTGTGAATTGTTTCAATTGATTGATGCCATGAGACTACATCATAAGAAGGTAAGCAAATATTTAAAGGACAACAAAAATGTGCAACTGCAAGTAGAAGAGAAATCTGCAAATCAAGTTCTAGAAACAATCTACAAAGCTAGTGACAATGAATTGATTTCAAAAGGCATTGCTAATTGGATTGAAGCCTCAATGAAGGTGACATCTATCATTCACAAGTGTTCAAGAATGTGTGAAACAAAAAAATTTGTGATTGAGGCTGCAACAAAGATTAAGGAGGAGGATGAAAAGGTAAGGAACTTGACAAAGCTTGGTTTGACACATGATTTTGACACAAATGAGTGATTCATTGGAAAGGATAATCTCAGAAAGAAGATGGAGGATGCAAGAAAGATTGATTTGGACCAGTTTTCTCAAAACCCATATGAGGCAAACTTTTTGGATTGCATCAAACCACTGATAATCTTGAATGTATCTTTGGCTGAAACATTCAAGTCAGGATCCAAATTGAAATTCAATCATACATTGTTAACAAAAATTCAATTCAGACAACATTAGCTAGAAGAAATGACAATTCCACCACCTGAACAATGGAATTTGCTAAAAGATTTGTTAGAATGATTTGATATTGATAATATAAGTTTCCAAGTTCTAACTCAGCTTTGTGTAGAGTTGTCTTTGAGCAAGATTTTGCATTGCCTCTATGTATTCCTTCATTTAAAAATCAATAGAAAACTCAAATTCAGTAATGTGTTGATGTTCAATTATCTGTATTATTTATTTTATCAATTGAATAAAAACTTTGGTTTCAACTACTAGATACACATTCAACGACTACTGATGTTCATTGTTCTATATGCTACTATTGTTAATATGTTAAGCTAATGTTATTTACCATTTCATATGTTTTATTCACATGCCATTGAGACTGCTCGCTATCCCTTTGGCTTCAACAGTGTTTAGATCTATGACAATGGGGTAGCGGGGAATGGTCCAGATTAAGTCTGGGCCCATCAACTTGCATGCTATTTAACCTCCTTAGTCATCCACCTAGCAACTTAACTTTTTTATCATCAGACGGTAAAAATTAAAACATCTTACTGCATATTTGCCCATGTGCTTCACAATTCCTTTAAGTAGCTCATTGTTTAAAACCCAATGCAATTCCTTCGAAATATTTGACAAAAAAATTTGTCATGTCTTCTAAAGTCTCTTCAACGGTCCAGATGAAGACACGCGTCATCTCCCTGCTATCTCTCTAAGAGATGAAAGATTTTGGTGGGCCCCCACGGGCTAGCGGGAATGACCCAAATTGACTCTAAAGATGTTGATTTTTAATGCTCTGATGTTCAACGCCTATAGTGGACGATGGGTCCCACTTTGACAGGCAACAAGTGTCACTAGTCTGCTATCCCTCTAGATTTCTTAAAACATTATTTTATTCAAGCAGGCTGGTGGGAAGCGGTCATGATTCAATCTACGAGATCCAGTGGCTCCCATTAATGTTCAAATATGCACATGCAAATTTTTTGTGACTTAAAAGCGGACATCCCTAGGTTAATGGGACAAAGGGACATAAAAACTTTGGGGGTCAAGACTTAAGATAAAAGATGAAATATTTAACCCCTTTAAACATTTTGACGCATAATGTTCCCAACCAAGTGGTGACTGATGAGACAAGGCAAAGGGGCTGGTAATACTAATGGATTTGATGGCTTAAGTGTGAACTTGGATGACCGGGATCTAGCGGTAACAAGTCAAATTAAAATTATAAAGCAAAAGGCTAAAAGGTTAGGTTTATGTATGAAATGAACACAAACCCTAAACCCTAGACCTAAAACCCTAACCAGCAGATCAAATGGTCTTTTGTAGGAGTATATTTCATTTTCTAACCTAGTTGTGGATAAGGCACTGATCAAAATAATTCATAAACTGTGAAAAATGATGCAGAATCACATATCAAATCAAAAACCAAAATTCTACTTTACTACAAATTTTTTTATGTTTTATGCACAAATAAAATTTAGCAAGGAAATATTAAGCATTGAGTTGAATGATGAATCACTGAGTACATGTAAAACTTATAAGTATGACACAATTAAAATATGAAATAATTAATAATATGTTAATGTATTCAATTTGATTCACAATTTCAAGGAATATAATATAAAATATCATCAACTACAGTTTTGGAATATGATTCATGAAATGTAGTATACCTAAAAACTGCTAATTCACTTCCATTTCCCAAATCGAGTCAGGGTCCTCAAACTGACATTCAGATAAAGTAAAAGAGTCATCTTGATTCTGAGTCTGGTCTTCATTTTCTTCATCTTGATTCTGAGTCTCAAATTCATCATTCATTGTGTCACTGTCATGTCCTACCACCACCAGCGTTTGAACTTGAAGTGTTGCACAACCCTCTTCTTTCGCATATGGACTTCTAGATTGTGAATGCCCTTTCATAAGAATTTTTATTTGACATTATACGCACTTCCTAACACCCTCAAGCAATTTTCTAAATTCTTGTCTAGTTTGTTTCTTATCTTTGATTTCAAAAACCCCAATGCACTGAAAACTTTCTCATCTTCCACCGAACCCAATATCATTGTTTGACATAAATCAACAAGTTTGAAATATTCTGATATCGAATCACACAATATTTCACTATGACCCAAGTTTTTCCAAGCCTTTGTTATTGATTCCGCTTCGAAGGGATTCTCCAAGGCATTAAACTGGTCTATTATACTTCTTGCAAATCGACTGCATTATCCTCTACGCTTATTTCCATCTATAATTCCTTCTATTGTCTATCCATTGCATTTTGCACTTTTTGAAAAGTATGCAGTCAATGTAGTTACTTTTTGATGAAAAAAGCTTGGGCTATCTTGGTGGCCTTGAACCCAAAATTAAGGATACACAATAGACATGGCTTCAAGTATTTCTTCTCGAGGGAATCGATTATAAATCTCTGTTGAAAGATTGCTTGCAATTTCCTTCAAATTATTACTAATAGATTCAACAATGTCATCAAAATCTTCCTTTCTCATAGGTACTTCTCTGATAGAGTGCCTGACCATCTTACAATGGTACATTGGTATCTCAAATCCACATACAAATGCACATAACTCCCCTCTTGCATTAAACTATAAATAATTTTTAGGATGATTCAAATCTGTAATTATCTGCCACCTATAAAAATTTGGGCTTTGAGAAGTTGGATCTAGATATAGATTATCAAGGGCCATGCATGTCATTCTACGTAGTTTGGTATACTTATAGATATACATAGTCCTGTCTTGGGCTTTCTTCAAAGATTGTTCATTTCATCCAGCATGGGGAGAAGACTAGCTAAAGTTAAGAGTGTCTCTCTATCGCTTAACCTATGTAAGAGGTCAGGAGCTTTGTCTACTGTGTTGCGATGCTCGTACATTATTTCAATCAAAGATGGATATTTTGAAAGAACTCGTTGCACTGGTCCATGCAAGGAGATCCATCTGGTATCAACATCCTTAAGAAGCTTATTTCTTGTTGTTATTCCCTCAGCAAAATTTTGAAATTCCGTAAAACATTTGGGACTTCGACAGAAGTATGCGTGGAGCTCATGGACTAGATTTTCAACTTTTGATACTGTAGGAAACTTGCTTACAATTTTAAATGCTAAATTCATTCTGTGGTCCATGCAGTGAATGCCAAGCATGTATGGTGCACAAGTAGTTTGTAATTTTGTGAAAAGACTGGTCCTATGACCTTGCATTAATGCAGCTCCATCAGCACCATACACCAACTTTTTGGCAATTGTCAAGTTGAATCCATACCTACAATTTCATTCAAAGACTTCTTAATTAGTTCAAATAGATTTTGCGATGTTGAACTATCCTTCATTTTATGAACAAAAAGTAGATGAGCTTGGTGGACATGTTCTTTTACAATATACACATGCATACAAACCTAAGAAGTATTATCTACCACAGTAACTTCATCTAAAGATAATGCAATGAAGTTTGACTCTTTTACATTCTCCTTTAAATCTTGCTTTTCCACGGTAGCGAGATAGTTTTCCCATTCCCATCCAATGTTTATTGACCAATGTGTGCTAGGATAGTGAGGAACACTCAAAAAAGATAATAAATTACTACACTCTGGGTAGTCTATCATAGGACACCTTCTGGACAAAATATGAAAAAGAACACTCATCTGAACAGTTTTTGCTAGTTGTGCTCCTTCCATTGCTTTTCCAAATTGAGCCTTGATTGTACCTCCACTTGCAGCAAGCTTCATCATTTTTTTCTTATGCTCATCATATTCTGCAGCATACTTCACATGAAGACATTCTTCCTTTGATTTCCATCTTACTACTGATGTTTCCTTTTTGTCTATGATTTGCTTTTCATAAACTTTACCGATATGTTTTTCTATAGTGTTAAGCTTTAGCTACAATTTCTTGTCTCTTTTATATTTCCAACTACAAATCATACACTTGCATTATGTTGGTTGTTCATCTTTGTTTGCTTTCTCCACTACTTTAATGAATGGGTACTTTGACACCCAATCAAGCTAAAAATTCCTTGACATTTCCCACTCGCGCGCCATTTTTTATTTTCCTTTTCTTTTCTTCTTACCAACATCATCTACAGTGCTAGCATTTTCATCCAAGTCAATTATCTCAATCTGGCTAACCAGGGTATCCCTTGGAACATCTTCTGCGGTATTTCCATCCTCATTCTGGCTAACCAAGGTATCCCTTGGAACATCTTCTATGGTATTGCTATCCTCATTTGACTCAATGGCAATCCCACCTTCTAGTGTGGTGAGGTATTGTGAATGGCTTCTTCATTAATATTTGGTGCTAGAGTTGATGTTGTAGCTCCATCTTGATTTGATGGATCCGAAACATTGCCAATTCCAAAGTAAGACTATATACTAACTCCACGATTTTGGTATTTTGATGGCCTCCCAGCCCCTTCACCACCCTGAGGAGTCTTACCCTTGTTGCACTTGCAGCTCGACATCTTGATCTCTCACTTCGAATAAAAGTTGGAAAAAAATCTTCTTTTTAAGGACATACTCATATAATATAGATCCCATTCCCCACTAAATATCTTCTTTAAGATTGAAGCAAGAATGGAAAAGAGATAAATAAATCTTATAACACTAATACTATGAAGAAATGATTACTCACCTTTAAGTTTAGGTTTTCACTGACTTGCTATTCATCAATGTAGGAATGCCTGTGTTGTAAGTTTGCAACTTTGCCTATGATCAACTTCAAGGTTCCAACTCCAACTTCTAAAATCCAAATCGAGAGCTCACAATTTCAGAAATGAACAAAATGTGTAAGAATAAATCAGAGTTTTGATTGTATTTATATCAATCCATATTTGGCGAATTCCATGAGAATTCCTAATGGTATATTAAAAAAATTGGCGAATCCCACGTGATTATATAAGGAATAAGTTTAAGTGTCAGCGAATCAAATCTTGACAGACTACATACTTTGTAATTTCCAAGGCAAATATGGCCCTACGATTAGCACAGAGGTGTCATGAAAATTGGCGAAATGGGGCCTCATAATCAACTACTTGTAAATTTTAATTGGTGAAATGGGTCCTCACACGCTGTGACCATTTAATGGCGTTGGCGAAATGGGTCCTCACGCGCAAGGACCATTTAATGGCATTGGTGAAATGTGTCCCGAAACACAATTTTGTTTTAATAGTATTGGTGAATATATAGGTGAGTTAGTACTTGCTTCTGAGATTCCAGGCAAAAACATTAGTCGACCCATTTGAAACACATAGTTTGTTATGGCAAAAATATTACTTCATTGATTCCCATAAAATAAATCGATGGTGAATGGATATGCATTCGACCGATAATATGTCAAATCTTGATGATTTGACCACCCTGTTGGATGCAATTTATTCTCCAATTCTGACTTGGCCGATCTAAGATATTCGCCACTAAAAAATCTCTGGTCCCAACTCAGTTTTAAGTGGTTGTAATGAGAATTTGGCTAGTTGGAGACAACCTTAGGTTTCACTTAGCTGCAATTAATTAATGTTTTCTTGACATAGCTTTGATTTGTATTATACTTCACATTACACACAACCACTTTAAAACATTTTTATGTAATCAAAGAAAGGTTTATCTTTTTCAAGGTTACATTTTGATGAACCTGAATTGATTTACATTTCCACTTTTGATCACCATAGGAGCATCCTAGGATTGCATGAATTTTCTTGATGTATCCCTATGGTTTCTTCCATCTCCCTAGTTTCCCTTAATGTTCTCTTCCTTAAGCCCAACTTCTTCCCCCAGTTCATCTCAATCCATCCAGATGTTTTGGAGGACCTTCTTAGCTTTTTTGAGTTGGATCCCTCCCCATTGTCCACCAAATTCATATCCACACACGTTTCCCATTCCTCCAGACTCATAGACTTCCTTAGTGCCTATCCTCAAACCTTTAACTCTCTTATGTCCTTGCATGCCCATTTTCACACTACCCCATCCCCTTCACCTCTTATTCCCAATCCTGCACCTATTTACCATAACAACACTCCCATTAGTCACACTCCCATTCCATCCTTCATAGATACACTACCAAATGATAAGCTTAAAATCCCAAACATTATTATTTCCCATCCCACTTCCTCACCCAAAGGATATTGTAGTTCTAGTTAATGTGAAAAAGTGTTTTATCTAGCTACTTCATTTAGGTCCTATTCACACTACATTTAAGCTCACTTGGAGAGACTTTTTAACTTTTATCTCACCTCATGTGGACTCAACACATGTCCTTGGACTTGTCCAAAGTGTTCTCACATGTGTCATTCACTTTAGAGGGTTATTCAGTTGTCTACTCCTACCTTCCTTCTATCTCCTTGTGCTACTTATACAAGGATTCTCTTTATTTTTTGTAAGCTTCACATTTTGATTCATTGTATGAGAGTTTGTATTTTCATTGTACATATTCTCTTTTGTGGAAGGTTGTGATCTTGCAAGTTGATCTTGGCTACTCCAACACTTTTCTTGATGATCTATCATTTGATGGCTTTAGTGATTCTCCTTGTGAGAACTTTATCCATAATCCTACACCATCTTGTGACACCTATGATGAGCACTATGTTAACCACCAATTTTTGAAGATCTCCTTTTCCTTTCCACAATGTGTCCAATACAATGAATGAGAAGGAATCATGTCATTATGATCCACCTAGGATGTCTTTTTCACCTTGGGGTTCAAATATGACTATCTTATAGCCACTTCACAACCTACAACCAAACCTTTCACACCTCCTTCCCATATTATTCTGCCTCCCTCCACTTGGAATCCCACACTTCCACCCTCACAAAAGCCATTTCCTACCAAACATTATGAACCACCACCTACTTACACAAATGCTACATCCTCTTCTTCACCACACATTTTGACTAGGCATGAATAATTTAGCACGTGGTAAGAATAATGTACATTGAGACAAACCTATGATGATGCCTTCTTTTCCATAACCTTTAAATGATAGCATGCTTAGTCAATTTCATGAAATCTTAAAAACCTTCACCATCTACCCTCCCCCTCCTCACCTTTCTAACATCACACACCCTATGCCCACTTCCCCTCTACAAGCCTAAACTTTCACACCACCTCTCCCTACTTATCATCCCACACACCCAACCTCACAAGCACCCCTACCTTCCACTCATTATGTATTGACTCTTCCTTCCATTACTACCACACACCTTGTACCTACTTCATCACCCATAGCCAAACCCTCAACCCTTTCCAGTTCAATCCATGTCCCATTACCCCCTTCTAATCCCATCTCATTAATCCCTCCTCATTCACCTTATTCTCCATTACTCCCCATAATCCCATCCCATTAACACCAACTAGCCCACCCTATATCTCCTCATCTCCTCCTAATCTGATTCCATCACCTCAACCTAGTCCTTATTATTCCTCATCATCTCTTCTAAAAAATACCCCATCACCTAGATATAGCCCATCCCACTCCCTTATTCCTATCCCTCCATTCTCTAATCTACTCCCAATGCCTAGTCCACCTTATTCATCCCTATCCATTCCTTCTAATCCTCCTCTAACCAACATCTTGTTTTTCCACCTCAACTAACATAATCCATCCCATAGGTCAGTCACAACCTTGGCAACCTCAACCCTATCTATCACCTTCCCACCATCCTTCCATCAATCCCACTCACTTGAAATTTAAGTAAAACCATAAAAATCATGATAACCTATCCGTCCTTAGCACAAACAATTCTTAAGATTACTTCAACAAAAATGGCTACCTTATCACACATTTGTCCAAACTCCACCAAATTGAAAAAATAAATTATAACAACTAAAATTTAATATTTCTATTCTCAAAAACATTGACAGATTATGCATGCGGTTGGTTTGATACCTATGACCTAAGTTACACCAACTTTATCCCACTAACAATTGATTTTCTTATGTTCTTTCCCCACACACCAATGGCTTTGACAATATGATATGCATGCATTTAAAATCACACATCAAATATGCCCTCAAGTTACCTAATGGAACATATCAAGACCCATTAAAAACTCTCTCAAAGTCTACCCCCCACCATCCCACCCCCACCCCTATTACTCCCAAAATCACCAATCCCATACCTCACCTTGTTCTCCAACCTACTCCCCAACAAGTCACTCCAATTTTTATCCAACCAACTTCCTAAAAATTCAACTCAATTGTTATCCAATTTGCTCCCCAAAAATTCATCGTGCTAATACGTTAACCAACCCTCCTTGCCAAAATGATTATCAAACTGTACAACATACCTATAACACTCAAAACCAAAAGAAATATGCATACTTTACCACTCTCCCATCCACCACCATTAACCTTCCCCTTCCACCACACATCCCTACTATAATAAACAAAGGCTATGATTTTCTCAAACAACTTCAAGCTACACAAGCACAAATATCTTTATGGGATTCATTACAAGTGTAGCATCCTTACTATGTCTAGTAAACTTGGTGACAATCACACAATTTAGAGGAAAAACCTAATTGAACAGTCCACTTGAACCTTTGGAAAGGTCTTCATTGAATTATCAACTAGGGCTAGTAAGCTTGTGATGGTACTGACACTAAATGTGCTTTCAAACAAGGTCTCTCAACTAAAATCATAAATCACCACTCCCTATATATATCAAAGTGTGATAAATACCAAGCAATCAATCATTGAAAAAGAAAGAAGAGTCCAAATGAAACTATGACTCTTGTTGTAATAGAACTGGAACGTGGACTGGTTGAATCAGTCACGTTAGATTCCTGATTGCAACAGAGTTCTTCTCCTTCAATCACCTTTATTTATTGTCATCATGATGCACAATCATATTCATTAAGTGCCTCTATGTTGTAGTTTCTATGCTCAGTTTATTCTAGAACCTCCCCTGCTCTGCTATCTGGGAACCCTTTGGCTGCGAGCTACACCTTGCAGTTGCTACGGGCTATAGTCTATCTCCTCCAGCTGCAAAGAGCTAGTTCACAAAACATGCACACAATACTAACAACCATAGCTAAGCACATATATCCTTTACAATTCATACATATCCACACATAATCATACAATATCCATGATATCATAACCATATTTTCATATGCTTTAAATAAGGTCCAGGGTTGCATAATGAGCATAAAAGATAGCATAGTGTAGGAATATGTATAAGATAAATGTCTGAGAATGTATATGAACTTGCATAAAAACATAAGAAAACTAGCTAATAATTGGACTCATCAACAAGCCTCTCCTATTCATTGAGACATGCTTCAAAAAGCCTTGCAAAAGATATCTATGCAACCCTTAGTTCAACCAAAAGAAATGGATTCTATAATACAGTCCATGAATATCATCTCATTCTCTGAAGAGGAACTCCCACCTATATCGGCCATCCAAGAAGCCCTTCCTTTAATAATTATGGTGAGTTATCAAAGGAAGGCAATAAAGTGTGTTCTTATCAACAATGGTTCAAGACTCAACATTTGTAGCACCACTTTCTTACACAGCCAAAATTGACTATTCAAACCAAAACAAATCCAACTTAGCAATTCGTGGTTTTGACAATGTTAGTAGAGAACCCCATGGTACTATCACCTTACCTATCTCCATTGGACTTCACATCATTGACACCCTATTCTATGTCATATATGCAGAATTAGCTTACAACTTGCTTCTAGGATGACCATGGTTACATACAATGCAAGCTATTCCTTCCAACCTCCATAGATGTTTGAAGTTAATGCATAACAATCAATTATACACCATGCCCATTGATGAATAACTATTATCCCATTGCCAAGTCACTACCAAAGAAGTCTTTTTTTATTTGAACCATTCATCACACCTTTAAATTCTCATATCACCAAAGAATCCACCTCCACATCTACACTTGACACAAAAGTCAATAACCTAGGTACATCTCATTCACTACAATCTCCCACAACAAAAAGAACAAGAATGCACACCTCCTACACCTATTGAATATTCCTTAGAAGGTGATGATTGGGAAACATCAGACTTTACACCATCATATATATGAGAGTACAAGGTCAACCTCAGTGATTTTCATATTCCCACCTTACACGCAAATCCTCATGAGTATGGTAGAACACCACAATATTTCATGTCACAACCAAACAATAAGCATTTAAGTGTTTCCTTAGGATGCATCTTCTTGGTTGCACGAGGTTAGATCATGGGGAAAGGTATCAAAAAAGAGAAAAAGAAAAGAAAAGAAAGAAGAAGCCAAAGAAAAGCATGCACGCCTAAGAGATGAACTACAATGCTATAGCAGAATGACTTGAAGGCTCTATCAAATCAAAAAAGAGAAACTCTATCAAGATTGAGGAATTCCCATCACTCCTGATCCCCATTGATATGTCCACTATGAACTATTCTATGATGAGCCCTAAGCTAGAATGCCTTTACTTCTCATTCTATTGGTTCCCCTGACCTAAGAAGTACACTAAGAGCAAAAGAATATCTCCCCTCCATCCATTCATTCCCTAATCCTCATATGATTGACTACCTTCCATATCCCCTCAAAGTCCAAAGTATAATTATGGTTACAACTTGAAAACAAATAATGGCAAACCACTATTCACTTATCCCACTCCATTATCCACTTTACATGTGCACTTTATCACTATCCATGTATATCAATTCACATAAGCTAAGCATATAAGGAACATGAACCAATAAAATCCTTTGACTATCCTAATGCATAAATATTTGACATTGCCTTGGAATTAATTGATCTAATCCTTGAATTTGAATGACTTGAGAGAACCTTTGTCATGTGTCATTCTTCTTGATCACCTATGTGCTTCTTGGCCTTTTTTTGTTTTCATCCACCATTTATCCTTTTGTTTCCATTCACTCTTTGCTTGTTGCCTTTTGTTATTATTTTGCCTTTTTGTTTTCTATCTATCATTGCTCAACCTCTTCCACCCTCTTTATCTTTTGTATTTATCCATTATCATTTTCCATTCACCTTTTCATCACTTGTCATTCTTTTGTGTGTTTCATTGTCCTTCATTGTGTGCTGAGCCACATTCCACTTTTTAAAGTTGGAGTATGACAATCCACTATTTTTCCATTATTATACATTGCCACTATTAGGATTTGATTGAGGTATAGAGTAGGACAAGAGTGAGCTCTCAGTGCTTACCACGATCTAGAGTGACACATGAAGATGGAGCAGGGGAGGGTTCTAATCAAGTAATAACGTAATCTCATTAAGTAATTAATAAAATGTATAATAGAGATATCCATGCCATGATCGAATGGATTCGATGAATTTGGTCTTAGATGCGAAGGACATGTCACAACTCTTGGAAGTTGGTGAATTTCATTGAGTAGCTTCATATGAGGAAGTAATACTCATAAATATCTGTGCGACCATTGTACTGCTACGATGACACTCCTCATCTTATTTCTAGGAACCTCGTCCTTCCTATCAGTCAGATTTTGTATTTGACATGATTACGATAATCATGTATGTTTATGCTTATGTGATTGTTGCATGTTAGTGTATTTGTGTGGATGAGATATTTCATATATGTTGAGTGGTGTGTGTTGCCAAAATTTCTTTGTATGTGTGTGAGCTTTGGCCTTGATAGTAGTTTATCCATGATCTTCATATCCTGGGAGTTGCCTAGAGTGGCATAGACATTAATTGTGCTTGATGATGGTAACATGGTTGGGAGGTGTGTAACATTCCCCATCAGTCCATTTTTGAAGATCTCTTAGGAGTTGGAAGAGCTCCTTGTTTAGTATTTCATATTGTAATCATGTTGTGGTGCATGACTATTAGAGCACCTTGGCTATGGCTCATCATTAATGTTATATTATTCTTTGTATCATTTATGTATTAGAGTATTCTTTGTATCATTTATGTATTAGAGTGCAATCCTTCCATGTTTGGGAAGTAGCCTCTAACTTGTAATTATGTTATGTTCTTGTTTGGTTGGAATTTGATCCTTGTTTTGGAAGGAAATTATCATGTTGAATTCATCCTATGTGTAGAAATGGTTAATTTGGGACATTGGAGTCTTCTTTTGTATATGTTGTTATTATGTTTTTGGATCCCTTAATGTTGGATTACATTTCACCATATAGGTGGCAATCTTATCTTTGCTTTTGGCATGCATCAACGTTGGTATCGAATGTGCACAATGTTTTGTAGCACTTTTGTCATATTTTTCTTGTAGTTCTTTCCCTTGTGTTTGGAAGCAAGTGTTACTTTTATCCTTGTTCCTTGGGAATTGTGTCCTTGGAGGCTCTCATGTAGATAGGTTAGTGCCCATGATCCCTTGAATGTTTTCCTCGAACCATTTCTAAATAGCTTGTAAATCAAGGAATTTATGCCCCGTTGAGTGAGGAAAAGAAGCTTGTTTTTTATGCCTCGGAGTTTTTCTCTTCTTTGTTTTTGTAAGTCAAAAAAATAGTTTGAATTGCGTATAGGATGGGTTTACTAGTCTGAGTTGCAAGTTGCAGTTGGATCTCAAAACCCAAAGTGCAAGTGGTCTGGAGTTCAGAATCCCTTTGCACATTGCATAGTGTAATTTGCAACTAGCTTCCAAATTATGAGGTTGTTGTTAGTCTAGAGTTCAGAGTCCCATTGCACATTGCAGGATGCAACTTGATATTGGTCTCCAAAGTCTGAGTTCTCAAGGGAGTCAGGATTTGGAGTTAACCCAACACTTTGCATGTTGCAGATGCAAGTGAGACCCTGAAGTCCGAACCTCTAAAGGTGTCCTTTTCTAGAATTTTATCAAGCCTTTGCATTGTGTGAGTTGTTTTCCAAACCCAAAGTTTGAAATGCATGTTGCATTAGGAACTCAAAGTCCAAAGTTGACCTGAGCTTGAAAATCGGTGTCTCTTCACACTTTGCAGTTGTGCAAACTATAATTGTTTCTTGAAACCTAAGCAAGTGCAACATGCAATTGCAACCTGAAATCTAAGCTTAAGCTAATTTGCAAGTTGCTTTCCATATCTAGAACCCAACCATCATGTAGGTTCTTCCCGAAACCCAAGCCTTTCTCAGTTTTGGCCATTTTGCTTTCTGAAACTCTATTATATTTGAGGGGTGGTCTTCTAGGGATGTTTTTGGGGCATTTAGTGACATTGGAAATTATGACTCTCCTCCTTGTCTCATTTTCTATGCTAACCATGGGGTTTTGTTCCATGGGTTCTGGAGGGTAGGTGTAATGCCCTATCATGCAACCCTAGAGAGTTAGGCTAACAAAAGCAAAGTTCCAGGAATTTTTTTTTTTTTGAAAGCAAGATAGTGCAAAAACAGAAACCAAATATACCTTAATACACAACATAAAGGAAATTGCTCTTCTAACAACTCTAGGGAAACACAACTACATTTGCGAATAGAAAATTAAAACCACACAATTGAAATACATTATACCTATTCCACAGATAAGATCAACTTTTACATTAGCAAGATAGATAATATACAAAGTTACAATATAAGATTACAAGACCGATCATGCCGGTTTACAAAAGAATGCATAAGAAAGTATACAACACCACTGAAGGTAGGAAGCAAACTGGAGCAGGAACACCTCTGCATAGAGCTCGAACCGCATCTCCAAAAAAGACCAATGGATAGCTCTGCCTCCCAACCATGTGGAACCCTGAGGTCCACCCCTCCGAGCTAGGAGATAACAACGAGGATTCCACCAAGCCAAAGAACACATCAAAAATAACCAAACGGTAGCAGACTTGACACAACTGACCATATCAACCAAACTGCACAAGACAAGACATCACTCCAGAGGCACAACCAATAAGAAACAACTGAACTGCATAAGGAGAGTGTCATCGCATGGTCCTAGCATGGGTTACCCAAGCTATCTATCACCAGAAGCTGGCCCCCATCTATGGTTACCTTGGTAGCCTCTCTCTAGGCACCACCCCATAGGGTGACACATGCGGAGCTAACAAGTCCTCTCATGGGGACAAGGAGGTCGGTCTTGCCAACTAGGCCTTCTCATCCCATCCTTAGCCTGTGAGAGCACTCAAGGCTTGGGTGAGGTATCTGACTTATTTTGTTAAGTGTTTTATTACCCCAACCCTCTTGATTAAGTTATTAAGTTTTCCACATACTTCCCACTTCCATGGGGTTACCTAGGCAGCCTCTCACTAGGCACCGGCCCCACCATGAAAGCCACTCCCTTAGCATTCTCTAGTCAATCCTACATACCACAACATGTAGGTAAGAGTCACCAATCAGATCCAAGCCATAACTTACGCCATTCACTAGGCCACAACAATAAGTCCTTATAATCAAGTTGAAGCAATACCATCAAGAACCAAATACTGTATCCAAGAGACCATTCCCCATTCATTACAATATATGAAAATCCAAATATCCCATTACATTGACATGCCACTATCAGAACCAAAGATCAAGACACCTCACCTCTGGAGTTAGGTACAACCAAAGATAAAGAAACCATTATCAGACAAGGACAACGCTTCCACATTGACAACAAGTGGCCATGACATCTCACCAGATTCCTACTTCTCAACAAACCATCATATAGACATAAACTCCACCCAAGGTGAACACAAAGATCCATTACAAGCTAATAAATATGACTAGGAGGGAAAACGAGTAAATGAGATTCAATAATTTATAACTTAAAACATGGAAATACCTAGAAGGTTATAACTTCTTTCGAAGAAATTTAAGCCTACAAAAGCAACAAATCTATACAACTCCAATTATAATCTTTTCCTAACTAACCTTGGATGACTACCATAAAAATGAGCTATAAAATTAATCAGATGTTTACCAACTATAATTTCAATAGAACAAATTTAGCTAATCATGCAAGCAAAGGATAACATTAAATCTTCTTTTCAAAGAAAGCAATATGGATTTCTCCATTCTTAAGATGGGATCGATGCTAATTTAGAAATCAACATATTATAAGTCTCTCTAATAATACAAGTATTACTAATAATACAAGCATGACTAAATAATGTCTAATAGGTTTAATTTTCTCTTTATAACATTAATCTAAAGGCTATAGTCTTTATTTTCGTAATAAAAGTATTTCCATGAGAGAATAAAAAAGAACACAAATCCTTCATATTTGTTAACTACGCAATTAAGTTTGGTTCAAGAGTTAATTATAAGCTTATCATAACATGAATTCAAATAAGTTGAAAGTATTCTAGAAACGATTTCTTCACTCAGATACACAAGATCAATATAAACATTTAACTAAATTTTCTACATTTTCGAGAACATTATTCCAAGTGGGAATAAACCCAAAATACTTAAATAGACCTATAATTCTCTAAAATAAAAGAATAATGGAAAATAGACTAATCCAAAATTTGGAATATATTTCAAAATAACCCTAAGGAAAAACGAAAAGAGAATAAGAATCATATTACACACATAAATAACGTCTAAGAATGATAATACTCTTCTAAATCTCGATATGATATTATACTACAAGTATGGATCCTAGCTATTGATACACTAACACCCTTGATCAATTCATAAAGAGATATTTATAATATTGTTGTATCTAAAAGAAGTAAGGTTTACTATAATACAAATTTGGTCACAATAAAATTCAGGATATTTTCTTATCAAAGGACTTAAGTAAATTTGACATTTCATACGATCTATCCAAGAATACAAAGGGAAGGAGTAACTCCTAGGTTATTCCTTTAGGAAGACTATACTAAGAAATTACATTCTAAACGTAACCTTAAACCTACTCAACGAAGGAGTAGATCATTACTTGCATCTTCAACAATCGATGCCTTATAAGCATAAGATAAGATTGTGGTCGTAAAATAGGGAAAACATTAAAGTTCTATATCTATAAGAAAACCTAAGCATCTTGAAATGAGATAGAAGTACATGAAAGAATCACTATTTAACAATACGTGGAACACTTCATAAGGGATGCTCAAAAGAGGCAACATAGGGCACAATAAGCTCTTCTATTCATCTTGGTTGATTCCTAAGAGGAATAACATAGAATGTTTTAACAGATTTTAGGTATGCACAGTGAACAGTTTTTTTTTTTTTTTTATTAACATAATGAAATGTTTAAAACATTGTGCTCTGAAAGACAAAAAGGAAAGGTTAATAGTTTGTGAAAAATGAATTTGTGAAGATCCTTAGGTACAAAGTTGAGGTGCTAGAAATAAAAGGCTTTGTGGTAACGTTCAAATGATCTTCAAATGACATTGGCATGTAGGTAAAGTATTTAGTTTAATACGCCCCAAGGATAAACTATTAGAGTTGTTAAAAACCTTCGAGTTTAGGAAAATCGCCGTACTGTAACAACATTTATCTCGAAGATTGGCATAAGCGAAATGGTATGAGAGATGCGAACCATATATAGAGACAAATCAAGTGAAGAATAATGATAAAGCTAAATAAAGAGAACAACAAAACATGCTTGCGTGGCAATAAAACTTTTCCTATGTTGATGCAATCATAATCCAGATAGAACGAAGGAACAACCCTCGAGGCATAACAGAAGAGGATTTATTAGACAGGAGTTGTAAGTGCCCTGATAGCCATGCATGTGAATTATGGAAGCATTGAAGCTGTCTGCCGTGATCGAATCAAAGATCTGCACCAAAAAGTTGCAATATTGTTCCATTCAAAGGCAGTCATCGAATAAGGTAAATTTAAGTTTCTAATCTTAAACTATGGGTCGGCGCCCAAGGAGAGAAAGTCTACAAACATATTACTATTGTTGATAAGATAGAAAAGTTAGAATCTGCTAAAATGTTCTAGGCAAACCCAAATAGAACATTAGAGACTTCTATGTCCTTAAAGGCTATTGACTAAGACTGCTAGAGGCCGATCTGAGTTTTACTAGCGTTGCATCCATAGGAGGTTCCAGGCATTCGTCGATAGAAACAACCACCGAGTTTTGGAAGCTTTTCCGCCGTGAGTCCCTTTTATGGCATGAGGCAATTTTCTGAGAAATCGTTATTGCACTACGGCTATAGCTGTTTGACCAGAGTGCAAGATAATCTAAAGGGTTAAAATTTATATAGTACCAGATATAAGGAAAAAGAATACGGTTTCCCATAGTATTCAATACCACTACACTATGCTGAGGATCCTTTCTCTAAATATATCATATTGAAAGTTGCATGAGGGATTTATAATGCAAAAGATGCTAGAAATGGGGCACTTTCTATCATTTAAGGCTAATATAACTCCAATATTTACCTGGCAGGAAAGCATGCAAAACATAGTTGCACAGACAAAGGAAGCTAATAGATTCAAGTCGATACTTAATCTTAGCAAGAGATCAACCAATAGGTGAAGGCAGAGATAACTCACAAATTTTAATTAAAAGGAAACTTCAAAGGAGCACTACTGTGATGCAGCAAGTCACGCATAAGAGATAGCTCGTAACAGTGTACAAAGGGTTTTATATGAAGTTTAAGAAGACGCCGGGAAAGATGAAGGTAGGTGGGCAAATGGCAGATTCAAGGCATTCACTTAATAATGAGCAGAGGGAAACCTATTATTACTTCATTGCCACCTCATGAAAAGTTAGCAACAAAATGCATTCAAGCTGCAAAAATACAACAAAGAATAGGATTTGTAGACAAGGCACATACTCTCTTTACTCCCTTGGAAGATGACCACACTGATCTATGCAATTGTATAGGTAGAAGATTGTTCTCCTAACATGTCAAGCTTGCCTTCCCCAGGGATTCCATCGGCCATGATCTAGAAGATTTTTGCAGTCCAGAGATTGTTTTTCCTCCCCCCACAAAAAGATTCAACTCCAAAAAAAATAGATGCAGACATGTATCCATTACCCAACAACCCACTCCTCTGGTATATAAAATTTTACTAATAATAGAGATTCCATGAATCAGAGAATTCATAACGACAATACAAGGCATTTATTTCACTTACCAGAATTATTCTGAAACCAAAAACATAAACTAATAATTACCCGTAACTCCCATTTATGACATAAATACTCTTGGGCAGCAAATAATTAATTCTAGATTATCATAAAATTTAACCAATGTGTCAAACCAAGTTCTAAGCCAAAACAATTATTATCCATTAAACTTACTAGAAGCATTATTGGTTAATAATAAATCATTAAGGTATTATCGAACTACACAAGGGCAAAACTAACATGACGCGACGATACTCCATGACACAAGGTAACCAAACATAAAAGGTAAGGACCAATCAACACAACACGACTCGAGACCACAACAAAGACAAGGACTGACCTAATGGGATAGACCTCGCATTATCTCCCATCACTGATACCCATTGGTGTAAGAACTCGCTCAAACCTGCTATATTAGGTGGAGTCGAGGTTCGGTACCTGCAGCCTACATTCAAACAATTGGTTGTAAATGATCAAGTACATATATGTCTACACACAGAGTCAGAGAATCGCGGCGTAGTAGGGTACTCGAAGTGAGTAGTACTACACCGTCTCTGCTTTTGAACAATATCATATCAACTATTATCTGAATTCAAATACCAACAAATCAACTGAAACATGATAATATCAATTCGCATCATAACTGGAATAGTAATAATAATGCCATCACAACTCATAACTCATGTCTAATTAAGTCAGTCGAACATAGTTCATCAAGATCAAAATAAACGTAAATCATAACCTACCAATCAAATGTCTCAGAATTGAATCAATGCAATGAACAACTAACAACTATCTCCGATTGACAGAGAGCAATACATAACCACCGCTATCACAAGCCAACGACGAGGGGGGCACTACAATAGGCCCAACCATAACCAATCTCTGGCAGAGCCCTATATATCGCGTTTTCTCTATGTCTGGATTAGTTGTCCCCAATGGGGTCAAGCTGAGTTGCTCTCTTTTTTTTTCCATTCTGTAATCCTTTATTTTCATTTAGTGAGCTAGATAAGCGAGCGCTTGTGAGGGGGCAGATATATGGAATCAGGATAGGAACTCAGAAGTTGACCTCATTTACTCAAGGGGCGCCCCCCCCCCAAATTACAATATTGTTGAGGATCTCAAACTAGTGCTACGACTAAAGTTTAAGTCTTCCACTTGGGTCACCTTGCTTATGTATTAGTGTGCATGTCAAATGTGTCATCACATGTAGTTATGACACCTTGGGCATGTAGGAGTGTTGTGTGGCTTGCTTAATGCCACTTTTGTATAGCAAAAAATATGTTCGTCCAATTTTTTGTCTATAAATGCCTTGAGCATAAACCCATGGCATTATAGAGTCCAATTTCTGGGAAGGTATTTCGACATATTTCTCTTGTAAAATCTCCTTCACTTTCCTCCATTGTGAGATTGAAAGATCACAACTATTCCTCTATCCCCTACCTAAGGGGCTAGGTTATGACCCTTCGAATCTCTCTTTATTGTTAGGTCCTCATATCAATGAATGAGCTTAGGGTAATGGGATTGGATGATAATTTAGTAACATAGGTGCATCATGTTATGGAGAGGAGACAAATTGATAGAGTGGATCTACAATAACTACACTCTTGATGTCCCTTAATGGGAAAAACTTCCCCTAGTCATGATGGGAGTACCTATCCTTCAAGGCAAAGGTTGAGGTGGTTAGAATGGTCTAAGTGGTTAAGAGTGAGGTTGCGAGCTTAAAATTAGTGCTCAAGGTGACCCTTAAGTGGGAGATTTTCTTGTTGTAGCAAACACTAAGATTGTGCAAGGGAGTCTAAGGTGAATACAACAATTGTGATGGTGGATGTTGTTAGTGTTTGAAAATGTCACCTATTTCTATGTGAACAATTGTGTGCGACCTAATAGACATTGACAATTTCCATTGACATTGAATGGAGAGATAGTTATAAACAATGTGATTTCCCTCTACATTGAAAGGGGCGGCTCAAGATGAATACAATAGTTGTGATGGTGGATGTTGTTAGTGTTTGAAAATATCACCTCCTTCTTTGAACAATTGTGTGACCCAATAGGCATTGACAATTTCCATTGACATTGAGCTGGAAGATCATTAGAAACAATGTGATTTCCTTGTACATAGAAAGGGGCAACTCCTTGATGCAAAACACAAACAAAAGTATGTACAATATTTCCAATATTCACAAGCTTTGATCTAAGGGTTTAGAATAATACATAAAAAACAAACATTTAATGCAATAATTTTAGGTTTCTACAAATAGTTCAAATTGAAACCAACACTAAACACTTTATGTAAAGATTTTCTATGTTTTTAGGAAACACAAACATATATGCACAATTTTTTGGGTAAATTAAACAAAACAAATGGTTACATGTACAAAGAGACCTCACACATCAAGGTATCCAAAAAATAGTATTCAAAGTTACAAACGCTCAAATGAACAACAAATACAATACAAAGCTTGCAATCATTGATAATCTATATTTGATAAATGAAATCCTTCACACAAAACAATATTCAGTGGGGATGACAAAATTGCATAAGGCATTATAATTTCATCACAAAAAAAGTTGAAATAAACACCAATGCACAAGGTTTTATAGATTAAAAGATAATAGTAAATTAAGGAGTTAACACCATCTCATAATCAATCTTCATACAAACCTTGAATTTTTCAATTATTTTCCTAAAAACTATAAAATCTTATACAAGGCTATAATACAAGGTTAAATAATAAATTTTACACTTATACAATAAGATTCATCATCGATATGAAGATGTATACACAATTTGAGTAACAAAATTGCATCCAACATAACAAAATCAACACTTATATAATTTTACAACTTTTGAACAATAGAACACATACAATTATATCACTCCATGAAAATAGTTTTTAGAAGAGTTTGCTAAAAAGTAGATCCTTCTACAATGTGCACAACACTTATTGATAAAGTTTTCCAAAAACAATTTGAAACTTTGCATGACACTCTAGTCTTAAAAACTTTAAATTGTAATTTTACATGTTTCCTAAATAAAATATCTTGCACACTTTTATAATTCATTAATTCTAAAAATTAAATAAATTTAATTATATGTGAAAACTAACAATAGCTAAAGGGAACCTTTTTTATGTCCATAAGTACATAATTAGACTTTCCTAGGTAATTTTCACCACCTGAAAGTGACGATTTGACCCTAAGTCTCTAATAAGGCCAAACTTTAATCTAATACATTATTCATTCAATAATAGAGTTGATAAATATACCATTATAAAATCATGTATAAACTATATTTGATATCACTGACCCATTTTTTTTAATGTCAACAAACTTTTGGTTTTACAAAAAGTCATGTCCATTTTTAAAATTAATTTTGGATTGTCTTGATTGAAAAAGTTGTCCTTATATGAGGATAACAAATGTCACTTCCATTTTGGGAGGATTCCTACTATGAAGCCATAGGCAACATGTTAGGGCATTTTTTGAAGGTTGATGCTACAACTTTGGATATGGGGCATACCACAGTTGCTCGCATATTAGTGGATATTGACTTCTCTAAACCCCTCTTTGGAGAGGTTGTTTTGATGGTGGATAGGCCATGGACGCAATTGTTGGACTATGAGGGTCTCCCTTTTCGGTGCAAGCGATGTTTCTCTATAGGTCACTTAAGCCTCTGGTTGCCCTCATTCTCGTCGTAAGGGTGCGGCAACTTGGTGGAAGGATGCTCTCTCAGATCATTTGATTGTTTTGGCATCCTTTTCTGATGACTCTTCTCAGGAGGGCGAGCCTTCCCTGGAGGTTGATTCTTCTTAGGTGCCTGCTGGGGAGCCCTTGGTGGCTTCTTCTGCAGGTGATGCTGTTGTTGTTCCCGTTGCCGGTGCTGTTTAGGATGTTGTTCCTGCTTGTCTTGTTCAGGATGTTGTTCCACCGCTGTTCCTGCTGATCCTGTTCTAGATGTCGTTCCTGCCGCTATTCCTGCAAGTTCGTCTTTGGCAATTCTGGATTCCTCTGTTGCGCTATTGGCCCCTTCAACGCATGACTGCCCCTTGGTTGCGGAGACGAGTGTGGGGCCCCTCCTTTCTCCTTGCTCTAAAGACTTTGATTTTGGGCTTTCTTGGACTGTCGTTCATAGAAAGCAGAAAGGGTTGCCCAAGTCTGTTGTGGCTTCGCGACAAAGGATCAAGGGTGTTAGGTTACTGCCTTCAAGATCTGGTTTTGTTTAGATCCTTTATTTCCGTGTGTCGTTGATCGACTGTTCTTCTATTGTTTCTGCTCTGTTTTGCTTTGTTTGGCCTTTTTGTGGCCTATTTTTCTGCCCTATGGGCCTTTGTGTTGGGTTTAGTCCCAGTTTTTGCCTTTTTTGTTGCCCTAGGGGCTGCTTTGTATAGGGTTCTGGACCCTCTTTTCCAGCTGATCTAATAAAAAACAAATGTCACTTCCAATATTGACATTGTTGATGCAATGGAACAAGTTTGTGCACATAGGGGGCAAGTGTTCACCATGGACAAAGATGTTGTGTAGTAGATGCTATAAGCCCTCCTTTCATGTCTGATGATGTCAATGATTGTGTTAAACTATGTGCCCCTTACAACACATTCGCTATGTTATGTAATTTGTCTTTTAATCTTTGCACACTTATATAATTTATTAATTCTAAAAAAATTAATAAATTTAATTATATGCAAAGACTAAGAATAACTGAAGGGAACCCTTTTTATGTCATAAGTGCATAATTATACTTTCCTAGGTAATTTTGAAGTGAATATTTGACCCTAAATCACTTGACAATGTGTGAAGACTCTTTGATAAGGCCAAATTTTAATGTAACACCTTATTCGGCAATAGAGTTGATAAATATATTTCATGAAATCCAACCATTATAAAACCATGTATAGACTATATATAATATCACCAACCAATTTTTTTGAATTTCAACAAACGTCTAGTTTTCCGAAAAGTAGACCCCATCTTCAAAATTAATTTTCTATTGTCCTAATTGAAAAGTTGTACTATATCTGATATCACCAACCCATTTTTTGAATTTCAACAAACATCTAGTTTTCCAAAAAGTAGACCCTATCTTCAAAATTAATCTTGGATTGTCCTAATTAAAAAAATTGTCCCTATACAAGGATAGCAGATGTCACTACCAATATTGACATTGCTGATGAGATGGAACAAAATAGCGTGCATAGGGGGCAAGTGTTGGATACATCATGTACAACGGTGTTGTAGTAGATGCTACAAGACAACCTTTCATGCTATCTGATGATGTCAACATTGTGTTATTTTGTGTGCCCCTTACAACACTATTACTATGTTATGTAATTTATGTTTTAAATTGTTACTTATAGAAAAGCACAACACTGTTTTTTGTGGTCTGTGTTCCTTAGGGTGCATATCCAAGCTTCAACCCATAGGGGCACCCTTTTTGTGCTCGTGCTTATCATTTTGTGTGACAACCCCTAATTAATATCCCCCCTCCATCTACTTAAGAAAAACAAATTTAGTGACACGTTTATATGTTTCAAAGAAAGAAAGAATGAATAACTTTTAATGTCCACGAGGGTAAAAATACCCTATGGGACAACCAGCCTTGCCATTTTTGTCTTCTGCATTTCAATCCTTTTCCTATACAAGGTGATGGTGAACTCCCCCAACCTCTCAACAATCCCCTCATTGAATAAACTGTACCAAGAAACAACTGTCAAGATATTGGCATATTTGTCCCTGATGTCCCTGAAGGCATCACACTCCAAAATAAAGTGTTTTTCTAATTTCACTACCCTGGTAGTGCAAAAAATACACACCCTTTCTTCCCATGCTTCTTTAGGTCTTCCACCACCCCATTTCACATCGGAGTTGATGAGAGTTAGTTCTTAATTGAGCAATAAGAATATTTGCTCTCCACGAAATACTAGCACCTATGTACACTTTTTACTTTTTGTTGATGATCATGTGGGGTTGAATTCCTCAAGATAGTATTTCTTCTTTCTCCCTAACACTTTATCCCATATACGCTTGTGAAACTTATGCATAACAAAAGCCATTATCTCTTTGCTGTTTGTGGGGCATGCATTCAAGTAGATTTGCTGTTTTGCATCATCCATGTCTTCTTTCTTTCGCTCATGATGCCATTGAAAACAACCTTAGGCTATCTACCTACTTCCATTTGTTCAATTCTTTTTAAATATCTTATGAGACACATCATAACAATTGCTTCAATAGAATTATAAATAAAACCAATAAGATACCAAAAAATGCTATACAATATTGTTTCATTCTGAAATGGACAATGTTACATTTGTATCACAGAATGTCGTATGGTTCTAATATCCCGCACACTTTCTAGCCACTTTTTCTATCAGAAAATAAACTCAAAGATAGAACCTGTGGAAATAATCTCAAAAATATCATATTATATGTTTCTGAAAGAGGCATAGGATAATCTAGAAACGCAACGATAGTTACTTTGAGGTTGGTTTAAGATGTATGTTTAGAATGTCACAAGCAGATAAGGCATACCGTTGCTATTAAAGATGTTTCTCAAAATAACTGTCATTGCAGATTTTAACTCACTGAAAACAAATTCTCGTAGAGTTCTTTATATTAAACCATGTAATTTTTTCTTCTTATGGTAACATTAAGAATTATAAATAAATCCAATAAGATACCAAACAATGCTATACAATATTGTTTCATTCTGAAATTGACAATGTTACATTTGTATCACAGAATGTGGTATGGTTCTAATATCCCACACACTTTCCAGCCACTTTTTCTATCAGAAAATAAATACATCCACTGCATTTGATCACGATTCACAAGCTCTAAAATCACAATGGAATCAATGAAAGGAAAATGGATCAGATGGACAGTAATACATGATAACAGCCTAATATCAATGGTTAATATACAGGCATACACTCATATTTCTAAGGTTTCGTCTTTGTTGAGAGATTGTAATCATAGAAACATCAATTATTTACAGTTGCTATTGTTGGTGTTTGCGGAAGAAACTACCCCAACGATGATTTAAACCTTCCAATACGCTTATTGATGGGTTCTTTGAATCAGGCAAATTAGAGCCCTTTTCTTCTGTTTCAATTTTAATCCCTTCAGGTGGGTCAGATTGTATCTGGGAACTGTCTGCACATGGCAATATCTTCACTTCGGAAGAGATGGTGTGAAAATCTTTTTTGTCAGAACCTTCAGAAGTATCCCCAGAAGTTTCTGATGCTCTCTGACAGGGTTTCTGCTCTTCATCTTTGGAGGTTTCTTCCAGAGAAACTTCTCTAGTATCAAGATCCTGAAGGGAGGCAGCGATTGCTTCCATGATCATCTGCAATTAATCAAATAAAATGTCAGGTCAACCTTCATCTTAAATGCAATGGAAGCCTTGCTTCTGTTTCATCTAACACAACAGCATAAGTTCGTATCAAACACAGGCTTTTTACTGAGATCAACTGTTAGACGCTTCCGAGTTTCCAACCAATAAAAAAAATACATGAAAAACAAAACAAAATTGCAAATAGTCTTCCAAATTATACTGACTATATATTTATAATATGGAATAAGATGGGATTAAAGCTAAAGAAGTTGGCAAACTCTAATTAGAAATTGCCTTCGGATATAAGCCATTTACAATTTTTTGTCTACCAAAAAGACAACCCCATGGCATATATGGTGAAGACTTCTGCTGGCACATATTCAGCAGAACTAAATAACAGGACATTATAGCAGATGCAAACTTACTAACCAATGCAAGAATTAACATACAATGCTAGAAACAATATCCACACAAATTTAATTTCAACAACTCAAGAATACAAATAAAGCAATGCTCTTAGAATAGATCAAGGGTTAATCTTTGAAAGGCTAATATTTGTTTAACCTCTATTCTAACAATTTCAACTTGAAATTGTGTTGATTCTGTTGAAAAATACCAATGTTTCTCTGAGTTTCTGGGACATGGTGAAAAGGTTTCAAGGACAGCAAAAAATTTCCCAAATTTTGGGGATGGCTACTAAAATAATTTAAACAAACTAAAAGCAGCTGAAATTTTAAAAAGTAAATACAATGTGCTGCATTTGCAATGACAATCCTCCCCTTTTAAGGTTTGTAGGACTTTTCAGCATTTTTTACCTTAAAATGTGTAACTTTTTCATTTTTATGCACCAAATGGAACAGGCTGTCCCTTCCAAGTCCCCAGGACATCCGGGACAATGGAGACATAACCCGAACCCTAGGGACATGTAGAACTGAAAAATAAATTACATTGTCCAATAACATTTATATTTGAGGTGCATGTCATGATAAATGTAAACCGGGACAGTTATTTTTGATAAAGAAAAAAGAATATTAATTAAAAGTCCCAAAGTAAATCCTTGGGTAAAAATCTGGGAGATTTACTTAGGAACAGCCAGTACACAGTACAAACACAATGAACTAAGCCATAAGAGAACTATATATTTTGATGCAGTCAGACGTGGGTGTCTAATGAAAGACAGCTGCATTCTGCAGCTCAACTAGATTCTGGAACCAAATACCCTCTCATCCATATGCTTATATTCAAAGACAAACAACTAAAATACCAAAGGTGCTTCTATTTAGAATACAAAAAGAAAGACTGCATACAGCCATGACGCTGAAATACATTATCTCTACACGCAACAGAACAAAATTAGACATACAGCATGATCAGAGCTATTAAACACCACAACTCCATAAACTTCAGGTATATGTGTAGTAGAAATAAATCAAACCCAGCACAGCAATCAGGAACATCAACTATAAGACTTTTAACCAGCACAACAACCTGCAATAAATTAATTCAAATGCCTAGCACTACAACTGGAATGGTCTCAAATTCATTATAAATTCTCCTTCATGAACTGGACTTCCATGATCTTTAACAGGAAACCAAAATATTCTTCTGAACAAACTGACCCATAACTTGCTACAAAAATTTTCTATGACTCCATAGAATACTCCTCCTCTAGACTCGCGACCACAACAAGAATATTACTCATTAAGTGACGACTCTTAACCATTCTTCGATTTCCTCAAATCCTTCAAACCTCAAATAACTCCTGATTCTCCTTCAAAAGTCTCCTTATTTCCTCCAGCATCATGACTTCTACTATATTATGACTCCTTACAACTGAGACATCCCGCAACAACTTTATTTCAATGCCACACTATTGAGACGGACTGGAAATTCCACAGAACCCTGACTCATTAGGTACTTTCTTTCCTGGAGGACTCTGAAAATAACCGTCTATTTTTTTTTTTTTAAATTTCTTCTACACTTCCTTCTCTCTCTCTCTCTCTCTGTCTACTCAGCCTTGATACTTGACCTTCATAATATAGAGTGACAGAACTCTAATTTTAGATCATGATTGAGGAAGGAAGAGCCATAAGTCAAACTAAATTTACCAAAGGTTAATAGAATAAGGAAAAAAATGGGGTTAAGTTCCAAGAGGTAGGATTTCAGGGGTTTTCATCTAGGTAGGATACTTGGCCTCACAAAGTTGGTAAGTCCCAAGAAAACAGAAGTTTCCATTCATTCTATTTGTAAACGAAAGTATTTGTGCAAAAAAATCAATGGAAGTGAAACCCTAACCTAACATAGAATTCAAATTGTTGTCTACTTTATTTTCTTTTTCATTTTGTAAAACAAAGAACTAGGGTTAGAGAATGCACCATTTCAATCCCCAAGTTTCAAATGATCACACAATGATAATGCAATTTTAAGAATCCAGAAAATGTAAGTGCAATCCAAATGCAACACATTCATTGATTACCTCCCATTCAAAATGCAATGTTGTAAGTAAAGAAGACGGTTAAACACTTGAAGGATACCTCTCCCTATACAAAATGACTCTCTAAAGCCCCAAGGGGTGTTAGACCACTTACCTAACTCCTCAACTCCTATGGCTGAAGTAGGATGAAGAATAAAATGTGTTGCTAACCCTAGAGCAAATGTCTAAAATCTCCTTTACTACTCCCATCTTGAGTAGTTGTCTAGATAGTCCTAGAGAAGCGAGATCAATGGCAAATAGAAAACAGTACAACACTACAATACTAGCTCTAACTTAGAAAGAGAGTCTACCAGTGAGGCTTCCTTAAAATCTTCTAGGTGATAAAATCATAGCACCTAATAGACAAATTGCAAGTTCTGGAGAGTGGAAATACAAGTGTGGACGTCTATATTAAATTAGAATAGCCCTATTTTTGCTACTATAAGTGAGTGAAGAGTTCAATGGTGATTGAAATCCAAAATCGAGTACAAGTTGCTTGAAGAGTAGCACATAATAGAATCCAAATGAATAATATGGGATAGTTTGAGGGTATATTTAGGCAGACTTAAGGATGGGAGAAAGTAATGACATCACTCTTGACAAAAAGGTTCAACTTGTACTAAACTTGAGGATGGGGACAAAGCGTGATAGTAATGACCTCATCCTTTTACAAAATGAGGCAAAACTTGTATAAAACTTGAGTTGGAAATGGGAAAGGATTATTTCATTCTATCCCAAAAGGGCAAAACATGAGGAGATAGACAATGGGAATGATGTTGCTTCTAGGACCACAAGGGAGAACTCTAGAGCACAAGTAATTCTCGCAACAAAGTAGCTAGATATGAGTACTCATCATAGGGCGTGGGTAGAACCCAAATGTATGTGCGCCACACCAACACTTTGTATTAAATGAACCCTATTTAATACAGAGACCCCATTGACATTCTTTGTCGATGTGTTGTGAACTCATATTGATGAGACAATATACTTGTATCAATAATAAGTCTTATGACATATAACTGAGTTAGTCTGTAATGTTACAGGATCACAAGCAACTGTCACCCAACTGTTGGATACCTTAAAAAAGTGTTCCTTGATTTCTATTTCATACTTCCATTCAATTTTCATGTATGGTCACATTCACGAGAAGACATTATTATTGTAGCAGACCATCTAGGACACTCACCCAATGCAATAACATCCCACTGAATCATCTCTATAGTTAGAAGTAATGCAACAAAGCCTATTGCAGGCATATGTTTTGTTTACGAATTTATGGAATGATTATATTCTGAGTATAATGCATATCTAAAGCATATGGTTTCATTATGCATGCCTGTAATTATCAAATTAGGCTATCTGCACCAGGCTTTTGTATCCCAATTAGTTCCTCTAGATCAAGTATATTTTTCAGACAATAAACTGAAGTTACCCATAAAGCTTTAAGACAAGTCCTTGGAACCCCTAAATAGGCAGTTGGCACATTACCCTTTGTGCAAAATACATATATAACCTATATGTCCATGCAAATCTATCTTCCCCAATAGTCCCTACACCGTTTCAAGGTGCCAAGAACTTATGCCTAAGCCATCCACCTTGCAACAAGGGAAATTAATCAAAGACAAATTTGTAGGATTTGTACAAGATTGTTTTCCAGATCATTTATAAGATTCTCCTTCTGATGAGCAAGACAACAATTCATTCTCTATCCTTATTTGAATAGTAAATTTTTTACTGAGTAGAAGATGCCATTCTAGAATAGAAAATTTATTACCGTCCAAAAATAACAAACTCTAATAACAAGACTTGAGTATTAAAAAAATCTCTCATTTGATATGGAAGTCACATCAATTCAAGGTCGAGTCTCAGCATAATTAGGAGGACACTAAACACACACAGTGGAATGAAGGGAGGAAAGGTAAGGGACCTTTTCTTCATCCTCTGTTGTAAGTGGAAAGTGTGCAAAGCTACCCAGAGAACAATCTGCAACTTGGTTGCCTGTGTCTCTTGTCACTGTGGTCTCAAGAGAATGTTGCTCACAGCTGCGATCACTTATCATGTAGGTTTTATAGGATGAACTCTCAGCATTTCCATTTTCTTTCCTCTGCAAAGATTTTTGAGATCCCTGAAAATGCACAATTATATATTACAAATAATTTACTAAATTGAGAATGTTTTTGCTGAAGTTACTAAATACAAAATTAAGTTGTTACATTAGAGACTACTGAGGTCATTACTTTCTTGAATGCATTGAAATAGCAAGGAATGCATAGTTTACAATCAGAAAGGATTTTTAATATCCAATTGGAATTTTTGAAGTTAGTAATTATGTACATAAGAATACTGTACAAACAAGACGATATAGGAATATAGCAAAACTGGAAGCATAATCATATCTCAAAGAAGCTCTAATTAAATTTTGAACTTGGATCAATTGGAAAGACCTCAGTATTGCAGGATTTTGAAGGTATCGCTTCCCCTCCACTTAAATCATCTTCATGAAGGAAATTGACATTATCTTCTGAATCATCTGCAAAATTAGCTGGTACCTGAAGACATTTAAAAACAATGAAAAATATTAGATAAAAAAAAACACACCTTGGATTGTTATAGCAATACAAAAAATTCTGTACTGATCTGAAATATTTATCATTTTAAAAGTTTTTAATCACCTTCATAATAAAGAGTTTCATTTATAGACCTTGAACAAAAGACCAAATGATGAAAATCATATCAAAATGAGAATTGATTGACAGTTGCCTGGCATAAAACTAAGCTGTCATTCAACTTTCAAATATGCCAATTGTTCAATAGCTCCCTATAAACAATTATCTTAAACATTCTATCCTTTGGTGCTACCTTCATGTGTCTTCTAGAACATATGCTCATTGCGATGTTGTCTCTTGGGAGATAGACCTCTTTAAAACATCTTTTCCCATGCAAAAGATGCAAAATTGTACGAATTCCATATCATGTTTATCAATGAAATCAAACAATGTTTCCATTGTGCTATGTTTGGTGAGTTCATGTCATAAAGAAATTATGTAAATCGAGAATGAAAGGTTCCAAATCATTGAAAGACTAAAAACATGTCTTATGCCCCTCAGAAACACACAACTAATAGTTGGTTCATGGTCTTCTCAACTGGCTCACACTAGATACCAACTTCAAATAAAGTCATGAGATATTAGGAATTCTAGCATTTTAATTCACACCTTTCAATACAACACAAAACAAAATAGATGTGTAGTAGAACTGCTCTTCAAATTAGATGGGGAAGCTCTCTGTAAAACAAAACTAACATACCATGGACAATATTTACTTGCTATTTGCAATCTTTATAGTGGTTTTTAGGATGGTTCCAAATCATTAAAAGACTAAAACCATGTTTTATGCCCCTCAGAAACACACAACTAATAGTTGGTTCATGGTCTTCTTGATTGGCTCAAACTAGATACCAACCTCAAATAAAGTCATGGGATGTTAGGAATGTTAGCATTTTAATTTGCACCTTTTAGTGCAACACAAAATGAAATAGGTGTGCAGTAGAACCGCTCTTCAAATTAGAAGGGGAAGCTCCCTGTAAAACAAAACTAACATACTATGGACAATATGTAGTTTCTATTCACAATCTTTACAGTGGTTTTTAGAATGGTTCCAAATCATTAAAAGACTAAAAACATGTCTTATGCCCCTCAAAAACACACAACTAATAGTTGGTTCATGGTCTTCTCAATTGGCTCAAACTAGATACCAACCTCAAATAAAGTCATGGGTTGTTAGGAATATTAGCATTTTAATTTGCATCTTTTAGTGAAACACAAAATGAAATAGATGTGCAATAGAACCGCTCTTCAAATTAGAAGGGGAAGCTCCCTGTAAAACAAAACTAACATACTATGGACAATATGTACTTTCTATTCACATTTATAGTGGTTTTTCAAATGGTTCACATTCATATTGAAAAAATTAAAAATGTCTTTTTGGATTCACCTAGGGCGTAAGGCTTAGACACTCTTCAACTCAAGGAAAATGATTTTTATGCCTTTTGACTGAAAATATGTTCTATGACTACACATCTTGCACTATTCAATTAAAAGCAAAGACTGAACATTACAAGTATAAATAAATACAAGTTCATATAAAGATTGGATAAATTAAACACAAAGACACAAATGCTTTGGTAAATTAAATTAAAGGATTAGTACAAAGCCACAATCTCTAACTTCGAGTAAACTTGCAATGCAAAGCTTGCAACTTGCTAAAAACAATTTAACCTCCCTCAACACACATAACAAACATTTCAATAGCAATTAAAAAGTAAGATGGTGTAATAAATTCTATTGAACAAATATGTAATACTAGATTAACAATAACACTGAATAGCAATTTCAACAATATGCACGCATGAGAATTACCATTAAAATTCTAAATGCAAAATATCACTTATTTATATTATTTACAAAGCTATTGCATGAAAATAAATTAAAAACTAACTACTACTCTAAGAATAATTGATTGCATGAAAGGCATTTTTTATTACAAAATCCTATCCTTTAATAGTAAAACCTATGTTACCGGTTCTCCTCCCAGCAATGCAGGGTCTTAGTGCAGTTTGTACCTGGGCCTGATCCTAGTTTGGTTTGCTAGGGGATTCAACCAAGGTGTGTCCAGGCGACTGTGGCTTCGGTTGGGATGAACCTGGTTGAACCTAGATGAATTTTGCTGGCGTGAACTGTAATGTCCTCTTTCCGTTGTTAATTAACTTAATGATAGTTAGCCTTGTTTCCGTGATTTTCCCTAAGGCTAACTAGGTCATTTTAAGGGAAATGACTTTTAATATAATTAAATTTAAGTTGCCCTTGATTTTAACTTTATATTTTAAAGTTGACAACTTTAATTATTTTAAAAGTGTTTTTTTCTAGCTTGGTGAAAAAGATTATAATATTCCTTAAGTGAGCACCCCACTTTAGTGGGAAATAAATACACATGAAGCCATAATGCAAATATTATATTTTATTTATCCTTGGCATGCATGGGAAGGATATAAAATGGAGTTTTGAACGCTCATGGGAGTTTATGCATTTTTTGATTAAAATTTTTATGGAGAGCTTCCAAGCTTGGTCCTATGAGGTTGCATCCCTCATTTTCCTTCTGGTTTTGGTTGTGGAAAATCAACCCTAGTTGGAATATCTAGTGATTTTAACTCAGAAATCGCAAGGAGCTTCAATGGAGTCCGTTCGCAACCAAGTTGGATTGAATAATTCTGATGTGTTTTGAAGTGTTTTGATTTGAATTGGTTTTTCATTATAATTATGGTGTGATTTAATGCTGGTATGTGGTAGTGTTTGAAGGGTTTTCTCTCTGCTGGGCCGTACCATTCCCCTGAAGGCTGTCGTACAAATCTTCTTGTTGAGTGTTTATTCTTTGTTGTAATGGTTGAATGTTGCAATGAATATTTCCTCTAACCTTGGACGCCCAGATTAGGAGAATCTTTGAAGGCTTAGATGAAAGGAAGGACAGATACATGCTAGCCGTACATCACAGAACAACCGTACAAGAGTGTTATGGGGGGCGTGAGGTTTCAGAATGCTAAACGTCTCTTTCTTGGTGCCCCAAACCCCCTGAAATGTGGTGCCTAGAAGCATGGACAGGTTCTGCAATGAGTTTGGGACGGAAAGATCACTGATTCAGGCTAGTCGAATGATTTAGTAGTGCTAGGTAAGTGTTTTCAAAGCTGTTTCAAAGGGTTCTAGGTGTTGCAACAGAGTTAAAGTGTGATTAGTTTCAGCTCAAACCTATACCAACAGTTGGGCAGCCCCTACAGTGAACATAACATCCTCCATCAGCTGCAAGCAATGGGTATATGACTTCCTTTATGTAATTAATTGATTTCTGAACATACATAGTTTTGTTCTAGTTATAACAACAACCTTAATTTTATATCAGAATTATGAACAACAAGCATGATGGTTAGGAGTAGTAATGATTTATGTTTCTAACTCTTGGAAGGTCATACCGCCAGTGAGATTGTTTATTTCTAGATCAATCGCTCACCCCATTGAATAATTGGTTTAATTGTTAATGGCTTCCCACTGAATAAGTGAATGTGCCTAACTTTACTTTCAGTTTTTTCCCCACTGAATAAGTGGTGATTCCCACGATTAAGTGGATGCCCGCTGCATAAGCGGATGCCCACTGAATAAGTGGAAGTTGTTATTATTGCATGTTGGTTTGAAATGCCAACTCGGAAGCGCTTGTATGCTCTCACCTTGCCTGCATAGGGATCTGAGTGATCAGAAGAGTGTGGAAGAACTTAACCATTGCATCTTCCTCTTTGTGTGGAACTTCAAAAAAAAAAAAAAAAACTAGGGTGATCATTACAGTGGTATTAGAGCTGGTTTCCTGCCAGCATGTGTGATTTGCTAACCCTGCATGCAGCAAACAAGTGACAGAGAAAAGAGATATCAGCATAGAGAGGAGAGAAAATTGAAATTAGCATTGGGATCAGTGGGTTCCGTGAAAGAAACTCCAAACATGGCCGAAAGGGACAAGGATGCTTGTCCACTGCATAGTCCAAGTGACAGAATTGGAAGGCAATTCGACACGATGTTTGACATGATGACACAACTTATAAACAAGATGGATCAGAACTTGTGTAATGTCCTCTTCTAATCAGCTGAAATTTTTCACTATTTAACACAACTTCAACTTAGTAAAAGAGAACATTAGTAATCTTTTAATCATTTCTTTCAATATATAATCAGTAAGACTAAAACATATTAGATTATATTCACATTAAGTTTCATATAATTCATGTCATCATTGGTTCATGATCTAGCTTAGATTCTTAATCACACATGAGTCATGGACATACCTTGGGGAGGACGTTCGTGATCCTACCCGTTAATCAGACCACTCACCTAATATGAGAGGGTGGGTTAAGGATCCCAAGACCCACGGCCGTAGGCCCAAGGCTTCACCTCACACCCGAAGGTACTTCACTCTTGGCTCGAAGGGGCTTATAGCCAGCTCGAGGTTCACCTACCGTTAGGCCATTAATATTATCTAGGTCCTACACAACCATAGGGTCAAGAACTTCATGCTACACCCGGCAATACTTCATTCTTAACCTAGGTCTAAGAGCTTCATGCTACACCCGGCAATACTTCGCTCTTAGCTCGGAGGGGCAATGACTTGCCAACTTGAGTGCTAGACACTAGATTCCTTCTGACCACCAGTCTCATACTAATAAGGTGTGTAGGTGGATTAAGGGGAAGGCTACTAATCCTAGCCCGGTACTCGAGGGTCATGTTGATTGCTTCTTAGGGATGATTTCATAATCAATCCCTTGATAGAACATACTTATCATTCTAGGCATCATGCCTTCTATTTAAAAATTCACTTTCTTGGATATTCAATAATTTCTAGTATATTGATATTTTCCTTTGAATGCATATTTCATTAGATGTTTACTCTATTATTATTAGCTTTTCCTAATATGAGATTATTAGAGCTTCCTAGCATTCAATGGATTATTCACAACATTTATAACCTTATCATTTATATCTTATAAATTGAACAAGTAAATATAAATTCTTACAAATCATAAATTGAAGTAAATATAATTGCTTACTTACCTGTTGTAGCTTTACCTGGGATTTATTACCTGTGCTGCCGTAATATTATTTTTATTGTATTGTTGTTGTTGTTTATATATTTTATAATATATATTTCACACACTTTTACCGCTGATGTACATATCTCTATATAATAATGCAGATTTAAATATATGTATTTATCCAATACTCTTTTATATTTTCTTCCGATGATGTTTTCCTTCCTATCTCACAACCTTTATTTATTTCCTTTTCAAGGATATGTTCGAAGAGGCATGTCTCTTATTATATTTGGTGGTAAAAGACATACTTTGCCTCTTATAAATTTTATTCCTTTATTTTATTACTTTATTTTAATTCCCTTTTGTGGTAAAACTAGTTCTAACCATATGTAAGATGTTTATTTATATTATTATCTCATTATATAATAAATGATATATTATTTATTATATCATTTATATCATAATAAATGATATATGATTTATATTGTATTATTTATATTTATATTACAATATAAGACAATAATAATAATATTTGTATTTATATTATTAGATATATTTATAACATATTATTTATTAATATGATTGTTGGTGTCAACCAACTTAATTGTTGCACTTATAAATATCCTCCTTCATTACATATTAAGGAGTGATATTAATTTGACTAATATATATATTATATTATATATATATAGCATATTATTTATATAATATACTATATATTATATTATATAGTATATTATTTAAAGTATATTATAAATTTATATTAAAGTATATTATTTATATAATATATATAGTATAAATAAATACATTTGTTATTAAGTACTGGGAGCTCTTTTATCTTGTTTTATTCACAAGCATGTATCGTGGGATAATATTTGTCTTAGTAGACTATTATCTTTATATGTTACTTTGCCTTATTCCAAATTACTTTACTTTCTAACTTTAATGGGTAAGACTCTTCATAATATTTGTAATATTTATTTTTATATATAATAATATATCTTATTAATTATTCATATAAATATTATATTAAAATATTTATATTTATAAGATATTTAATTATATCAAATTAATAATATTATTTAAATAATACATATTAATAATATATTTTAAATAAATATATTATATATTCTATTTTAACTAAACAATTCAATTATAAATCATTATAGGGACATGACAACTTGAACAACATGCAGAGACTGAATACTGATGCCAATTGCTCCTAGAGCAATGGCTCCCGTAGTAACAATAGAGGAGTGGCCAGAAAATTGGTGGGATCGGTTGCTAAGCCCCTTCAACCGGTTTTCACTAGAAGGGAGGAGACACCAAATGTGCAAAATGAGCAAGCTGCATTCACTGACGAAGTTATGACTTGCTATGATGAGTATAGCACGCTTCCGGATCAAGTCTGCAAAATCTTGACCTTCGATCAATTCATGAACCAAAAGAAGAGAAACGAAGGAAGGCAAGAAGCTAGAGGCTATGGAGCCCAAAGGGATTATCAACAGGCCTTGAACAAAGTTTCCCTAGCCCACTTTGATGGAAGTGGAAAGAGCACAGAGATGGCCTAGGTTCAGAAGCTTGATAACTACCTTGCATTAAAGCCTATGCCGGAAGAGGAAGCTCAAAACTTCGCTACCTTGCACTTAGATGGAGCAGCCCATGAGTGGTGGTACGACGGATTGGTGACACAAGGTCACAATCTTATCACCACCTACGATGAGTTCACCAATAGAATCATCGAGCGATTTGACAAACAAGATCCAGAACAAAGTTTCAAAGATCTAGCTCAGCTGTAATATCCCCTACCTGGTAGACGATATTTTTTCGAATTCCCAAACACTTAATATGATATATTTCATTTGTCAATTAAGTTAGCGAAGTAGGATTCAATATTCTTTGACTTGTTAACTGATATCATATCCACAAATTCTGATTTCTCTTAGATTCTGAAATGCAACCTGACAGTAATCAGAAACTTTCAGATTGCTCAACAGTCATAAAGCTTGCCAGTGTTACATACAACTCTTATGGCTTAGTCAAACTCAGATAATAATATTTATTTCTTACTCTTATGGCTTAGTCAAACTCAGATAATAATATTTATTTCTTTTCAAATAGATGCCTCTTAAATACATTCAGATTGCAGAATTACATACATACCAATAGATCCATACTCAGCAACCTGGAATTTTCTCAGGAAATCAATACACCAAATACCAATTACAATATATGGAGTCGGACCTTTCTCACAGCAGATTAATTCTAATATTAAAGCCTCCTTGTGATACTGGTCAATGCCTTCTCAAAATGGCAAGCTGATTGAAACTCTGAACAACTCTTGAATTTGCAATCTGTTATCAACCACGCTCTGAGTACCTGTCCGCCTTGCAAACTAAAATTATTCTCTTTGGTTTGAAATATCATGTAACAATGTTTTCTCTTAACATCATGGGTCACACGATTTCCTTCATCCACGATTCCTTATTTTAATGATAGTGCTGCCTGCCTGTGTGCCTCCTAACTCCATGAATTCTTCTTACCACAACAGGTATAAAACTTCTCTTTACCAAGGTGGCGATAGGAATTGAACTCTCTTTCAAAGATTTCAAAATGAATGTCTTTCCTTTCAAGACTCACGATGCCTTCCTTGCTATGTAATGAGGAACCCACGCCTCATCTAAAGCCGTCAGACCTTGTCCCCTGTGAAGAAACACACTACATGAAATATCATGCGATGTCCAATACCTCTTATGCATTCTTTATAGAAACCACGAATTCCTTCATATCAAAACAAACTATGAACTGCACTTAGAGAGAAGCTCTCACGCTGGGACCCGCGACTCTTTTAATATAACTTCTGCATTATCTTGTGCGCTGCTAACAATGTATTCTTATGCAGTCAAAGCGATGTCAAAGACTCAAATCTCAGACCCACATTAATGTTCGCTGCCTTAATGAAAGCAGATTGGCCCAGACCGATGTTGAAACCGGCCTTCATTGATAAGCTATGATATCCAATCTGATAGCTGCTGAGATGATGTTCGTTGACTTCCACGGAGGTGAAACTATGACTTAAGGTGGTGGCTATGACTGTTACACCGGTCTGAGGTAAAACAAATATGATAGAATTCCTTTTATTCAAATGGATATATTGGAATATAGTCCTCAATTGATGGGAAACAATAACATATGAAATCTGCAAATCAGTGCTTAAGTGCAAATGACCTTCATCCAATCGGCTATGATAAATCTCCAACAAGCTGCAAGCATTCAACAATCTTCAACAAATTTCAATAAAGGTCCCTGACCAAATATCGAATGATCAAACTATGAATCTCCAACAAGGAATGTAGAACAATGCTTTGAAACCCAAATGTGAAATCTGAAATAATTTCACCTCATGAATGGTAAGGGATCATCTCCAAACCATTAATTACCAAGGGACCATCTCCTTGATAGCATGAATGCAAGGGAACATCTCCTTGAACTCAAGCTGAAACCAAGAACTTGTCTTCAACCAAAAACAACATAAACTTCCTAATATCCAAATGATTCCCAACAGCTCCTTATAAAGCCTTCTTCAATTAGGTCTGACCTAATTTTATTAAATGAAGGTTTTTGTGTATACGATCACACTTGAACTTTATTAAATGATTGTTTTTGTGTACACAATAACACTTTATTACATAGGGCTGACTTAAGTAACTTTATAAAATACTTTTATAAAGTAATTCAAAATTAGAACACTTTATAAAAATAGAACCACTTAAGTTACTTAACTGCTTATTCCAGCCAATTATTCCTTTGGAATATGATAGCCATATCAAATATGACCATCACAAAATTGGGGACATCACATCATTTGAAGCAAACCAACGCCATTGATGCCTACATCATTGAGTTTCAAAGACTTACTGTTATGGTTTCGGATGTCTCAGAAAGTAGAGTCATCTTCCTGTTTGTAGAGGGTCTTTCAGAGCCAATAAGAGGTTGGGTCAAGTCTCTTGGCTCGCAAACATTACAAGAGGCCATCTAGAGAGCTCAAAACATCGAGTTTTCAGCTCCAAGGACCAAGATTGTAGCAAAACCATTTCCCTTCAATAAAGATAAAATACCATTCTCAAAATTTCCAAATCAGCAGAAGCAACCTATGTAGAAAATGAGTGAAGACATCAGAAATGAGCTCAAAAGAAAGAAGTTGTGCTTCACGTGCAAAGAGCCTTGGGCTCCCGGTCGTAAATGCTTTGAGAAGGGACAAGTTCGCCATTTGGAGGTGTATTTAGATGTTGATTCTGAATCAGAAAAATCAGAACAGCAAGCTGAATTTGAAGATTGTGAAGAAGTTGAGGACTTTGACGAAGTTGAAGAGGTGAAGGAGGACAATGGAATACTTGCACAATTATCCAACACTCAAAAGAACAACCCCTTTAGAATTCGTGGAACTCATGGAGGGCAGCGTATGGTTGCTCTTATTGACACTAGTGCCACGCATAATTTCATAGATGAAGGCCTTGTGGCGAAGCGTGGGTTGAAGATGGAGGAGTTTGATGGGTTCAAAGTCATGGTTGCTGATGACTTTACCCTCACATGCACACGAAAGATCTCTCAACTTTGCATTCAGTTGGGAAATTACGAGGTCAAGGACGAATTCTATGTTGTGAGCATTGGTGACACCGATGCGGTACTCAGAATTCAATGGTTGAAATCCTTGGGTGAGATCTATTTGAATTTCCAAACCATGGAGCTTAAGTTTGAATCAAAGGGGAAGAAGGTTGTCCTCTGAGGAATGTCAAATAGAGGTCCAAGAGTTGTCATGACCAAGAGGATGGAACATATTTTGAGGCAAGGCCAAGCTGAGTGGGTTGTAGAGTGTGTAGTCATGCCTACTTTTGTTCATGAGGGGAAGAGAGTGCACCATCTTGATGTGCAAACATTATTGACCAAGCATACCAAAGTCTTCAGTGGGTCGCCACCAGGAAGGCCTCTTGATAGAGGCATTGATCATGTGATTGAGATGGAGGGAGCCAAACCAGTGATAACCGCTCCCTACAGACACCCGAAACGCTTCAAGGATGAGATCGAGAAGGCCATCAAAGAGTTACTTGACATGGGGTTCATTGAAATATTCCGAGCCAAATTTTTTTTTTTGAATTTTCAATAACAGTTTACAAACCAATGCACCCGTTAAGGTTAGCAGCTAAACCAAAATGATGCTGAAGCAACTCTAACCAGAATGTACACCAGGATCCCGATGTGGGCAAGGTGTGAGCATTGGTCAGAGGATCTTAATCAAAATGCTTATGCAAGAACTCTAACCAAGATGCGCCGGCGAACGACGAGCATGTGGTCAGAGGATCCCTACAATCTAATATACTGAAAGCACACTCGACACCAAGTATGTGCTGCTCAATCCGATACGGAAATGAGGCGACCATATGGCGGAGATAACTGAAATTACAATGCTGGAAAGAGAAGTAAGCTAAAATGTTGAAAGTACTCGACACCCAAAATGTGCTTTCTAACCCGGGATGGGAAAGGAGCTACCATAGGGAGGAGATAAAGGAAATACAGTTGCAATTACTGAACGGAAAGCTGAGCATTACAAATTATGATAAGCAAGAATAATCACTACTATTAGTACTACTGCCAGCGTACAATATGAAAGATAATGTCTTGCTATCAAAGTGAATCAACATATAAATAGAGCTGCAACAATATAAATGAGTTTCCTTTACTGAGTAATAAAGCTTAGATCTGAAATTGCACTAAACAGACCAACCTCAAAATCTGATTTATGACAGTCCTGTTTTCCCGTGCACGAACAGCAGCCCTGTAACTCATAAATCCATTCACAACTACCTCCAGAGTCAGTCAAATCTCACGAAACAGAATGCAATATGACTCTAAGATGATGGCGCCCATGATTGGCACAAGAAACTGACTCAAAAAGCTGATATGAATTAATGGCACCATTCCCAAGAAAGGCAAATGGTACGGCCCAGCAAGAGGGGCGATTTCCTTTTAAAAATCACAGCCTTCAAAATAAAATCTATAACTTTGGGAATAGGGTCGCCCCTTATAGACAGAGATAATGAAACAATACCCAGAAGCAATATTTTTGTATTTTTTGATTTATGAATAAAAACAACAATCTGCTGTAGCTAAAATGCAATTTCTGGAAAACCTCTAATATGCAAAACTGAACTAACAAGGCACAAGCTGAATACAATGCTCAAATCCCCAATGCAACTCACAAAACTAAACTAATTCACTACTAGTCGCTATCTTTCAAGCGAGAAGCAATGCCTAGCTAGGAGGCTTACATTCCTCGAAGCAATCCCAAGGCCAATTCGGCAGCATAACATTATCAAGTTTTCGGATCCCCAAATGAAAGCACTCTTCCTCCTTTTATACTTTTCCAACTGGGAGTCTCTAAAATCCTCTTGCATATGGGATAAAACATGAGAGGGAAAATAATATAATCCTCTTCAATTCTTTTTCAACCTCACCCTTAAAGTCCCCTCTTTTAAAACAACATTAATATTAAATAATAATGTTTAATTTACGGACTTTAAAACGGAGGCTAAGATGATGTCGGAATTCAATGATCTATAGCTCGTTGGAAAGGTCTTGACAAGACGAATCCAACCCCACTCTCAAAATCCCGTTCTGGTGCCAATCCTGAACTTACTAAAAATAGCCGTAACCAACAGGGACTAAGAAGAACAAACCCGGAAAGAAACTGCCAACCAAACCACAATCCACGAACAAAAGCAACCACCAAAACATGAAACCCCAATTTCAACCCCCGAGTAGCCTACGGGTCTCTGGAATAGGCCAACGGTCAACTGTAAAAGATCAAGCTAGAAAACGGAACATTACATTCATTCAGCCTAGCAAGAGTCCTTTTGCACTTTGGTTGTGTGAGTGAAGAAGGATGAAACTATGGGTTTATGCATAGATTACCGTGAGCTCAACAAGAGAACTATCAAAAACCGGTATACAATACCAAGGATAGATGAGCTCATTGATGAGCTACATGGAGCAGTCTATTGCTCTAAAATAGACTTAAGATCCAGGTATCATCAGATTCGCATGCATAAGATCGATGTAGAAAAAACTGCTTTTAGATGCCACTTTGGGCATTTTGAATTTTTGGTTATGCCCTTTGGCCTAACCAACGCTCCTGCCATGTTCCAATCATGTATGAATCAAATTTTCAGTGAGCATCTTCGTAAATTTCTATTGGTGTTTTTTGGTGATATTCTTATTTACAGTAAGACTTGGGAAGAACACTTGCGCCATTTGGATGAAGTGTTCGGGATTCTTGAGGCAAAATCTCTGTTTGCCAAGGAGTCTAAGTGTGAGTCTGGAATGACTAAGATTTTGCATCTTGGTCATGTGATCAGTGCAAATGGAGTTAGAGTGGATCAAGAGAAGATTCGTGCTATCCTTGAGTGGCCACCACCAAAAAAACCTCACATTTGAAGGGTTTTTTTGGGTTATGTAGTTTTTATATACGCTTTGTGAAGGGATTTTCACAATTAGCAGCACCCCTTACTAATCTTACTAAGAAGGTAGCATTCTTATGGACAGATTCTGAGCAGAAATCTTTTGAAGAATTCAAGGTGATCATGAGTAACTGTCCAGTGTTAGCACTTCCAGACTTCACCAAGCCGTTTGAACTTGAGTGTGATGCTTCGGGAGAAGGTATTGGTGCTGTCCTCATGCAACAAAAACACCCAATTGCTTTTGAGAGTAGGAAGCTGCGTGGTGGTGAGAAGAGTTAATCTATGACAAAGAAATACTTGCAATCATGCATGCATTGATCAAATTTTGTCAATACTCAGTGGGAGGTAAATTCATTGTAAAAACTGATCATAATAGTCTTAAGTATTTCCTCAACCAGAAGGATCTTAGTGAGATGCAACAACGTTGGGTGAGTAAGCTTTAAGATTACAATTTCAACATTGTCTACATGAGGGGAAAGAAGAACATTGTTGCTGATGCACTTTCTAGGAGACCATATCTAACCTCCATTGTTGAAATTACAGCAGATTGGAAGGATCAAATCCTTGCAGAATATGCTAAATATCCTTTCACTTCAAGTATCATTGATGGTACCACCGACGAAGATAAGTACAAGGTAATCAATGGGTTGATTTTTTATAAAGAGCGCATATTTTTAGTGGCAAATTCAAAGGTTAAAGAGAAGGTTTTAGTGTCATTTCTTGATGAACCGTTGGCTGGTCACCAAGGTTTCAATAAGACCTATAAGCTGATCCACGAGAGATTCTCATGGAAAGGGCTGATAATTTGTTGCTTCGTCATTAGCCAGGGTTTTCTAAGCTGCACGGATTTCTAGTGCTGGAATCTAGAGATCGTTCAAAATTTCGTCGCGGTTGGAGATTTTCTAAGTCGTCCTCGACTCCACAAATCAACAACTCTTCTGCACGACAGGATTCAAGAAATGCACAGGCAGTGAGGGCGAAAAAAATAACCCGCCATATGCGTACGGATTTTTTGCCAAATTTCAGCGAATTTTTTGTGCTATTTGGAAATTCGCTGATTTTCGAACTTTAAGCCGAAAATTCGGCGAACCCTATGACATAGGTTATAATGCACTTAGTTTCGTTGATTTAATTTTTGATAAGTGCAGAGTGCCCCATGTCGAAGACTTGCTACAACAAAGTCAAGATATCATGAAGGCTTTGAAAGACAACCTCCTGCATGCTCAAAACCAACAGAAATTTTATGAAGATCAACACGTGTTGAGAGCGCCTTTGAGGGGGGGGACATGGTTTATTTGAGGTTGCAATCTTACCGTCAGTCCACTCTCAAGAAGAGTGGAGCAGAAAAGTTCAAATCACGTTTTTATGGACCTTTCAAGGTCAAGAGGAAGGTTGGTGAGGTGGCTTATGAGCTGGAACTTCCTGTGAACAGCAAGGTTCACAATGTTTTTCATGTATCATGCCTCAAGAAGGTGCTTGGGCACAATGTGGTAGCTTCTTCAGAATTGCCTCCATTGGATGAAGAGGGCAATCTTGTGTTGATTCCAAGGAGAGTCTTGGAGTTCAGAGAACGAACAGTAAGGAAGAGGACCATTAGTGAGTATCTAATCAAATGGAAGAACCTACCTTTGGAGGATGCCACTTGGGAGAGTGAACAAATCTTGCAACATCCAGAGTTGCAGTTGCTTGAGGACAAGCAACTTTGGGGAGGGAGGACTGTATTGTCTCCTTTATGTCGTTAATTTACTTAATGATAGTTAGCCTTGTTTTCGTGATTTTCCCGAAGGCTAACTAGGTCATTTTAAGGGAAATGACTTTTAAAATAATTAAATTTAAGTTGCCCTTAATTTTAACTTTATATTTTAAAGTTGACAACTTTAATTTTTATAAAAGTGTTCTTTTTCAGCTTGGTGAGCACTTGGTGAAAAAGATTATATTATTCCTTAAGTGAGCGCCCCACTTTAATGGGAAATAAATACCCATGAAGCCATAATGCAAATATTATATTTTATTTATCCTTGGCATGCACGAGAAGGATATAAAATGGAGTTTTGAACGCTCATGGGAGTTTATGCATTTTCTGATTTTTTTTTTTATAGAGAGCTTCCAAGCTTGGTCCTGTGAGGTTGCATCCCTCAATTTCCTTCTGGTTTTGGTTGTGAAAAATCAACCCTAGCTGAAATATCTAGTGATTTTAACTCAGAAATCACAAAGAGCTTCAATAGAGTTCATTCGCAGCGAAGTTGGATTGAATAATTTTGATGTGTTTTGAAGTGTTTTGGTTTGAATTGGTTTTTTATTATAATTTTGGTGTGATTTAATGTTGGTATGTGGTAGTGTTTGAAGGGTTCTCTCTGCTGGGCCGTACCATTCCCCTAAAGGCTGCCGTACAAATCTTCTTGCTGAGTGTTTATTCTTTGTTGAAATGGTTGAATGTTGCAATGAATATTTCCTCTAACCTTGGACGCCCAGATTAGGAGTAACTTTGAAGGCTTAGATGAAAGGAAGGACAGATACATGCTAGCCATACATCACAGAACAACCGTACAAGAGTGTTATGGTGGTGTGAGGTTTCAAAATGCTAAACGCCTCTTTCTTGGTGCCCAGAACTCCCTGAAATGTGGCGGCTAGAAGCATGGACGGGTTCTGCAATGAGTTTGGGACGGAAATATCACTGATTCAGGCTGGTCGAATGATTTAGTAGTGCTGGGTAAGTGTTTTCAGAGTTGTTTCAGTAGGTTTTGGGTGTTGCAACAGAGTTACACTGTGATTAGTTTCAATTCAAACCTATACCAGCGGTTGGTTAGCCCCTACAGTGAACATAACATCCTCCATCAGCTGCAAGCAATGGGTATATGATTTCCTTTATGTAATTTATTGATTTCTGAGAATACATAGTTCTGTTCCAGTTATAACAACCTTCATTTTATATCAGAATTATGAACAAGTTTGATGGTTAGGAGTGATAATGATTATGTTTGTAACTCCTAGAAGGTCATACTGCCAGTGAGATTATTTATTTCTAGATCAATCACTAATCCCACTGAATAAGTGGCTTAATTGTTAATGGCTTCCCGCTGAATAAGTGGATGTGCCTAATTTTACTTTTAGTTTTTCCCCCACTAAATAAGTGGTGATTCCCACGATTAAGTGGATGCCTGCTGCATAAGCGGATGCCCACTGAATAAGTGGAAGTTATTATTGCATTGTAATGTCCCCAATTAGTAGGTAATCCATTTCCATTAATCATTACTTATTACTCTAATGTTATCCTATCTTAAATTAATTGATTGAACCAAATGATCATGTTTATTCATAGCACATTTGGTATTGGCTATGTTCAAGTCTCAATCCTTACTTCCTTTCTAATCCTCAACCTTGGATGGGGATTTACTTGTCTAGGGCGCGATGACACCACCTCCATAATTGGGCCTAGATTCCGAAACATCCGTCCTTCACCCTTGGGGCTCATCTCCTTGGGATGGATTTACTCCGCCTCTCCCTAACAGCACCTCGCCTCTCCTAAGGTTGGAGGCAATAGAAATAAATAAGTATTAAGCTTGAACATACCTCTACTTCGATGTGTTGTGAATATATATTATACATGATCTTTAAGATTTAAACCAATTGGAATTCATATGTATGGTCATCATAACAGACATAGATAGGTAGGTTTAGATACATTATACCAAATAGATCTATAATTATTTCAGGGTTCTTATATGACTTCCTTCCAATGAAGATAGCTTCGTTGATTGCTAATTGATATCTCAGATATTTGCTAATTTGATTGATTCAATAATAGAATTATAGAACGATAGAAGGATAGAATAATCGTATGATAGAATGATAGAATAATCGAATGACAAAATGAGAGAATGATAGAATAATAGAAGGATAGAATAGGATGAATAATAGAATGATGGATTGATAGAATAGATTGATATGATGACAGAGGAGTTGAATGAGAGAATGATATAATTGAATGATGGAAAGATGGAATAATAGATTAAATAGAATTGAGAGAATGATAGAGTTATAGCATGATAGAATGGCTGCAATATTAATTATTGCATATATATATATATATTCTTGCAGATTTACATCTGCTAAATACATATTCTTTTCTCATTGTCTTTATTCCATTATTTTATTCTTATATTCCCAAAATGCTATTCCTTATATATATATATGTTGCAGATTTAGGTCTGCTATAATTATATTTCATTTCCAAGAATCTATATTATATAATATATCCCGTTAATTATTTAAATAAATATATTATATATTACTACGGAGCAAAATAAATATATATTATATAAAAAATATTGATATAATAATATTATTTAATATTATTTATCAAAATATAATATATGTTTATTTTAAATCTAAGTTACCGGGTCTGGTACGGGTTCGGGTTCGGGTTCGCGGGTTGGGTTCGCGGGTTCGGTCAAAAAAATTTTTGGTGTGGGTTCGTTTTGGGTTCGTCCATACAAAAACATATAAAAATCAGAAATATATTCATATTTGTAGCAGTAAATTAAGTTCAGAATACCATAGCATCATGAATATGATCATATAATAAACAAAACCACACTAGTGTTAGAAATTAAAAACACTACAATGTCAATTAGTCAAACACGAATGTCGAATGTCATGATATATATAGTTTTTACAATTCAAAAATCAAAATTATAATGCCAAATGTCAACAATCAGCCAATGCCATCACTAATTAGGCATCACTGTCATATGGGTCATCAAAAATATCATCACCACAAGCCATATGAGCATCATCAAATACTGGTATATTAGTAGAACCACAAAAAGTGGCACTGGCACTGGCACTAGCACTAGCACTGGCACTGGCACTGGCACTCTCATGCCCACTAAGGCCACTACCAATCTCAACATCAACATCAACTTCAAGTGCGGCAAGGTGGGAAATGGTAGCATCCAGGTTAGTATGCTCTAGCTCGATATCCCACTTCCTTGAGTCCCCTTCCTTGTAGTCCTTGTTTTTGTGTGTAAGGAGGCGCAAGTTGGAATGCACATACACTAAGTCCTCCGCCCTTTTTGAGTGCAGCCTGTTACGCTTTACTGAGTGGATGAAGGAGTAGGTGCTCCAATTCCTCTCAGAAGCTGATGAACTAGCAACCTATAAATACAAGACAACATTAGACAGTTAGAGTCATAAATTAGAAATTTCAAATTTAGAAATTAAACTTAAAAATCTAAAAGATAATAAAACTTACTTGCGCTAAAATTTTTATTGCAAGAGGTTGTAGGTGTATGAATGATTGGCCATGGAAGTACCACCACATATGAGCATCAACCTTATATTTGTCAACAAGAGCATCAACACCCATGTCCGTGGAGCTCACAAAATGCATGAACTCGGCTCTAACTGCTTCTCGTATGTCAGGATCAACAAAGAGTCTGCGAAATGCTGCCTTGTACCCCCGGCTAACTTCAACATCTCTATATGGGGCAACCCTTGTCCCCACAGAAAGGAGTTGAGCACTATAATATTTGGGACTTAGTGCAAAGGCAAGAAGATGCAATGGGGTGGTCATTTTGTCCCATCTCTCTTCAATAATTTGGTGTATTTGATTGAAGAAAGTTTCTTCAGGATCTTGCTCATGTTCATTTATGATGGCTTTCATCTTCTCAATCATTGAGTCGATGCCATCATATACCTCTCCCAAACAAGGCCTATCCATGTCCGTATAACGGATCATACTCAAAACGGGCTCGGTAAAACTGAGGAGATACTCAACACGATCCCACCAATGGTCATCTAGGATCAATTGCTTAATTTTTGTTGCCCTTTCAGTGCTAGATTGCCTCCATATGGACCAATTTTAGCTGGTGACCATGCTAGAGAGTGCCTCTTTAACCTTCACAAGCCGTCTTAAGACAATTGTGTTGGAGGCAAAACGGGTCTCAGCAACCTATAAAAATCAAAATAAAAAAAATAAAAAAATAAGGCTTCTTAAAAAATAATTTAAATAAATTTACAAAACTCAAAACATAAACTTAAGAAAAAATAAAAATTGCTTGAAGCTTCACTTACCTTTAGCAGCTCCAATCTTGAGAATGATCTGAAAATGCCTTGTGACATATGGTGGTTGGTGATGAACATCTGGATGTCTTCTGCCTCACTATACCCCTGTTTGATCCAATCAATTTTTTTGCCAATTTTTTGTAGCATAAGGTTGAGGGAGTGGACTGCACAAGGTGTCCAAAAAATGTAACGCTCCTCAACCAATAAACCAGCTGCTCTACAATTTTTTGCATTGTCTGTTACCACTTGAACCACGTTTCGAGGCCCCACTTCCTCAATGGCTTGACAAAGAATATTAGCAATAAATGGACCATCCTTCACCTCCCCTTCACAATCAACTGCCTTCAAAAACATAGCCCCTTTAGGGCACACTGCAATAACATTGATCAATGGCCGATTTTTTTAATCTTTCCATCCGTCAGAAACGATGGATAAACTTGTCTCAACCCAAGATTCCCTTATGGGCTTCAATTTATCCTCTACAAACTTCACTTCCTTTTCCAATAAGGTGGTGCGCACCTTCTCAAAACCTAGGCCCTTAAAACCTTTTGGAGCATCATTAATTGCTTTCACCATTTCTTTCCAATACAGTGAGCGAACAACATTGAAAGCTAAGCCATTCGAATAGAGACATCTTGCAATTTGTTGTTCGGCAAACTCATGAGACTCATTGTGAAATGCTGTTTCCAATGGTCCCTTTGATCTCTTGCGTGCTACAGGTTCAACTGTAGGCAAAAATGGGTGGCTCTCTACATGTTCCTGTTCAAATTCCGATGCTGATGCTGATTGAGGGGGCTTCATTCCCCGAGAACCTCTCTGAGTCTTTTGCAAAGGGTGACTTAGTTTACGCCCTGATGCTTCCTCTGCTTTTTCTTGCTCTTGGATATATGCAAGGACTTGAGCTTGTGGGATGGGTACACCATTTTTTCCAGGGCAAGCTTTGCTGCCCAACCCAGGTATGTTACACAAATGGGCTTTCACCCGACTGTAAGAGCTTTTATACTGGACCCCACAACCATTGCACATCCATATGTAACCTCCACCGCCTGGAAGTGGTTCTAGCATTTTAACATATTTCCAAAGGGGAGAATTTGGATCTGTTTTGAACTTGGATTTCTCCGACGAGGTTGAACCGCTTGCCATTGTAAATTTGTAATCCCTATGCCAAAAAAAAAAAATAAACAATACATTCCAAGAATCCAAATTTCCAAACAAATGAAAACAAAAAAAAAATGATAGAACCTAGTTGAGTTTAAAACCATTGATTCATATAAGATAGAAGAATTTTAAAAAAAGACAAAAAAAATGCAAAACAAAACAAAAATGTAGAAAAAAAAACACTCAAAAAACCAACCTTTTTTGCAAAATCTGCCTCTACAATCTCCTTTGTAGCAAACCAGCGATTGCACAACGGTAGGAATAGCTAAACAATCGTTTTAGATCCTTCACGAATCAATCTCCAACTCTATTTCTTTGATGGCAAGAAAAAAAATGAGTTCAGCTGAAAATGGAAGAGTTCTCTAATTTGCATTTGGAATGAAGAAAATAGAATGTTTTGTCTTTAAAATGAACCTAAATGATGCTTTTAGGGTTGGAGGGTCGAATTTAAAAAAAAACAATTAAAAAGTGCCAGATTTAATTTAAAAAAGTCAAAAAAAACGCCGAATTTCGACGCTGACCGCGGTTTTGGGGTGGGTTCGGCCCGGGTTCGTCCCGGACGAACCCACAGTGAATTGCCGTAACCTGGGCGTACCCCCGGCCGGACCGTACCCGTACCAGGACCCGGGCCGGATCGTACCAGGACCCAGGGTTTTCTGGCAAAGAACCGGTAACACAGTTTTAAATATTAATACATACGTAATTATCTCTATCATTCAAATTGACTATACACCACATTTTACAAAAGCAACTTCATCGTCTTTTATCATAATGCCTTAATATCGGGATATCACATGCATGTTGGTTTGAAATGCCAACTCGGAAGCACTTCTATGCTCTCACCTTGCCCGTATAGAGATCTGGGTGATCAGAAGTGTGTGGAAAAACTTAACCATTGCATCTTCCTCTTTGTGTGGAACTTCGGAAAAAAAAAACTAGGGTGATCATTACATGAACAAAACCTACAGCAATTTTTTTTGGTTTTTTAATATTCTTTTTTCGCATTTTTTAACTATTTTAATACAATTTGTTCCAAGCTTTAGTGGGATTCCATGTGCTTCAATCTTCACATGACCTTCCTCCTTTGATTGCAGCTTAGATGCTACCCAACAACCTTAAAGGAAAACACATACACAACAGAAGCACATATAATCAAAAAATCTCTTCAAAACTCTACACTCTAAGTTTTATATTTCTGGTTTTTGATAGGTAAACTTTCTATGCAATCCTTGGTATTTCAACCTATTAGCTTTTTATATTTCACCCTACTCCAAATTGTTGCTTTTAGTAGTTTTTTGCATACATGCACCTATACCTCTTGGCCTTTAAGGCTTATGCAAGGCTTCAGATAATATCTCTTGGTTTAATAGAATATTATCTTTTATTAGAACGAAATGTTATCAGTAATACTTCTACCACTAATTTTTAAAGTTACTATACATATTATATTATTAAATTTTAATTTATACAAAAAAATTATCCTCTTGTCCTTTTATTATGAATTCATGTCTTTTTTAGGCTTATTAATTAACAAAAAATTTCATAAGCCGTTTAATATTCATTTTATACTTGTTAAATTGAACATTTTCAAATAGTTTCATAATAAGAACATAGAAATTAAATTCAATATATATATATATATATATATATATAAGGTAATATATTTGACACTCAATATATTTCTAATTAAAAGGTATTTAGAATTAGAAATACATACAAAAATATATGTAATGTCCCCCACTTAGTCCAGTCAGTTGTTGGTTGGAGATTAGTCTATCACAGGACTCCCATAGGCTAATGACAGCGTTTAGGGAGTCAGTTTGGGGACTATTGTACCCAATCAAAAAAATTTGCTTCATTAAGGCATTTTGAACAAGTCTAGAAAATTTTTCGTCAAAAAGTCAAAAAAGCAAAATTTTTAAAAATAGACGTCAAATGAGCTTTTTTGGGTTTCTTGTGATATGGATGTTGACAAAACTTTTTAAAAATAGAATCTCAGACTCAAGTGTTGCTTGATTCTCATTGGTCGATTTTGCTTCACGATCAGCGTGGTCCAGACGGAATCTGCAAAAGGTCAAGTTTTCTCTATTAGGTCATTTCTGCTTTTTCGGAAGGCGAAGCATGAGCTCTGAAGTCATCAATGGAGGAAGTTTATCTGCCAGAACTCGTTTTCCTGTTTTCAACGCTATTCCAATGATGCCGAATTGACGAACAATCGTCGACTCGACGAAGCACGCAAAATGGAGCAAGATGGATCTGAGATGAGAAAAGTTGCAAATCATGAAATTTGGCTAAATCTGAAGATTTCAGGCGCCCCTGGAGGCTAGGGGCGCCCAGTCTCACTAGTGTGAGTTTTTTTTCACGTTTTTCAAGAAAACGTAAGAAGTGTGTCCATCAGGCAGTTCCGGTGGGCATAAAAGTAGTCGTTTTGGTCATCAGATCCTGAAAAGTTGGAAAACTCGTCAGATGTACCCAGGCTATTCAGTTCATTCATCATCCAGTAACAGTTGACTGACGAAATCATCGAAATCGACATTAGGAAGCAGCAGTCAGCATGCAAAACAGAGCAAGTTACAAACGAAAGTTGAAAATCAGAAAAATGGTTAAAGCATTGGATTTCAGGCGCCCCTGGAGGCTAGGGGCGCCCAACTTCTCAGGTGTTAGTTTTTTTTACGTTTTTTGAGAAACGTAAAAAATGCCTCTGTCAGCGCTTTCCTGGTTGGTCAAACTTGGTCAAACTCAGTCAAATGTCGGTAAAAGCTGGGAGTTCATCACAGATATGTTCAAGCTGCTCAGATCATCCTTCGTCCCGCCGCAACAGTCATCCGGACGACCGAAAACAAAGATCAAATAGAGGCTGTCGGCACGGAAAACGAGAAATGACATTAAAATTTGAAATTTTCAAAAAAATTTCTAAGGCATTGAAAGTCAAGCGCCCCTAGAGGCTAGGGGCGCCCAAATCCACCAGACTTAGAATATTTTCTGAGTTTTTTCCGGAAAACGTAAATCTTCCTCCGTCAGCCAAGTCCGGTTCATAGCAGATCAGTTTGGCATGTTTCCCGAGGTAGACAAAGAATACAGTCAGCTCAGTTTTCATCAAGCATGCTTATCTGCCAGATCATCAGACTCATTTTTGTCCCAGCAGACAAAAATCGACAGCCAAACAGGGGTCCACAGCCACCCGAACGCGCACGCAAATCAAAAAATTGAAAAAGTTGCAAAATTTAGAAAAATGGCTAAGTCGTGAAAAGTCAGGCGCTCCTAGAGGCTAGGGGCGCCCAAGTTCACCAGAGATAGAATTTTTCATGATCTGCAGTGTTTTTCGACAGTTATTTCCTGATCTTCACCTAATGGCAGATTCCAGAGATCAGATTCGCAGTGGAACGATGTCAGATTGTCTGTCCAAGGCTGGGGATGAAATCACAGTTGATAGGTCTCCAAAATGTCAGGATCAGTCAGCTTTTTCAATCAGCAGTGACATTTTGCCATCTTGTTTAAGTCAGAGACAGGCCATACTTGAGTCGAAACAAGTGCAAAAGTGTCGAAAACGGAGAAAATTTGGCTAACACTTCTGTCAACTCACGTCTTCGATGACACCATTGAAAGAAGATATTTTTCGTCATCTTACACATGAAGCCATAGGCAGCTACAAAATATGGATTCTTCCTATTCGAAGACATCCACTTGGATTTGTGCTTTAAAAGTTGCATTCTTCATGGATGAGATCCAAGTTTTATTCTTTCACAAAGAACGCTGCTTTTTCGCCCTAAAGATCTATAAAGACAAGCTTTTGGCCACTTTTATTCATTATTTTTGTAGGTTGCATCCAGAGGAAGGATGTTTATTTTTCTTTCCACGAAGATTCAAAGGCTCAAACGAAGTGCTTTTTCAGCGTTTTTCATAGTTTTGGGATGAGGAAGCAAGGGAGCACGCTTTTTTAGGGTCCTTTTTTCTAGGGGATCATTTTTCAGAAACAGGGCCAAAGCTTTTTCAAATTTCATCGAGATGGGTCCATTTAGAATTTCATCCTCTTGAAGATTGGGAAATTTGCTTTTTTTTGGGAATTTGTTTTTTTGTTGCTTTTTTGAGAAATTCTCCGCTTTTTCAAAATCCGACAAACTGGGTTGCTTCAAAACGGAATTATCTACAAAACCCATGTGCCAGCTTTTTTCGCTCAGAATCTGCTTTTTAGAAGATATTGTTTCCTAGAATATCAATGGATGACATCGCCAAAAAGCAAGAATGTTGATGAGGATGTAATTCAAAAGAAAGCAGTTTTAAATCAGATGCTTTTTGTTTTAAAGTATTTGCTTTTATCCTAAGCTCATCCATTCTATTTTTAGAAGGAAATCACTTTGTAGTAGTTGGAGTTTTCTTTGCTTTAAAGCAAATTGCTTTAAAACGTTTGTTAGTTGTATCTTTGTCTTAGAATAGAAATAAAGCTTACGAGTTGGCAAGTTAGGGTTAATCAAGGAGATTTTAGGGTTCCCTACTCCTTTCATTTTAGTATAAATAAGGGCAGCTTTGCCCATTGTAATGGAGCTACTTTTGTGATTTTCCAAGTGGGTATTGCATTATAATTAGTTTTATTGCATTTTATGATCTGAGTTGTGTTTCGTTTATGCAAAATCATTTTATATTTGTTGGGTTTGTTCATGTACTTCATATTTCATACATGCAATGCAAAAAACCAACATGCAAAAACAACCCATAAAAACCTAAAAAGCAAAACAAAAAAAATACAAAAAAAAATCAGTCGGAGCAAACATATAAAAGGGGTGTATGTTACAGTGGTATTAGAGCAGAAAATCTTGCCATCCTGTGAGGTTAAACATGACATGCAGAAGTTGAAAGTGAGATATATGGCCTACAGATAGGTATAATTTCAGACCAAGACCAGGAACACAAAACTCACAGAGGATGCAAGTAAGAGAGGTACCACAGTTAGAACCTGAGCAACCAGTACCCATAGTAGATCCATTTGAGTCAGAGATAGAGGTTGCCACTACTGAGGACGATTCCCAAATTTCACGAATAGACCCATTTTCAGGTGAACTACCTCTAATTACAGAACATACAGAAGAAATGGGTGACAAGGAGGTTGAGGAACCTAGCCTGCGAGAGATCCTGAATGTGCTCACTAGGAGCTTGGTGGCCTTAGAGAGAGAATTGAGGTAGTCTAGACAGGAGTTGAGGGAATCACAGTCAGAGATAGCACATACCCTCGAGCAGTTGAGAGATGGACGGAATAACAAGGATAATCACCGTGACAGGAACAGGTACATTGGAGAAGATAGGAACAGAAATAAGGACGGTGATAGAAACAGGAACAATGACGGTGATAGGCACAGAGACAATGGGGGAGATAGGAACAGGCATGATGTTGGGGATAGACACAATGGTGACAGGAACCAGGGGAACAGGAATAATGGGGACAGGAACTAGGGTGATAGATACAGGTTTAGAGATGATGAGGATGAGGCCTCAGTGACTCATAGGAGGGCTTCACAGCTTACAACAAGTGACAGACCTGGTATACCCATTTTCGCTCCCAGGAACCAAGTTCCTGAGCAGGATCCCACACAGGCTGAGTTTCAAGAGGAGATTCTGAGGGATTGAAGAGCTTCTAGTGTAGAGTTCAGGGCAGAGATGACTTTTGCAGAGTACTCTAATGTTAGGATGAGGAATAGACCTCGCAGAGGAGGAAGACCTCAGAACCAGGAGTTACAGAAGAAAGTAAGATGACACTTCCCTATTTTAATGGATCGAGTAAGACCACCGCTAGAGCTTGGGTCCAGAAATTGGATAGCCACCTGCAGATTAGTCCTATGCCTGAGGATGCCATTACTTATGCAGCTTTGCATTTGGAGGGGGTAGCAAATAAGTGGTGGAGTAACAAGAAGGTCAAACTGGGTCACGATCAAATTACTACATACGTGGAGTTTATAGCTAGACTGATCGATAGGTTTGATAAGGAGGACCCAAAGTTACAGTTTAAGGAGTTAGCACAGCTGAGGCAGAGTGGTTCACTTGACTCCTACATTTTTGAGTTCCAAGACCTATCTATTATGATCCCAGACATTTCTGAGTGGAGATTGGTTATTCTCTTCATTGATGGATTGTCAGACCCACTTTGTGGTTGGGTTAAGGGTTTTGACCCTGTTACACTCCAGGAGGCCATGAAAAAGGCCCGAGACATGGAGTCATCAGTGTGGAGGAGCAAATTTCAGTCTAAAGGGTTTCCGCATAGGAGGGATAAGGAGAAGGAGAAGAGACCCTTCCATAGAGAGGTTGAGCAGCAGAAGGACAGATCAAACAGGCTAACAGATGATCAGCTCAACGAGTATAGGAGGAAGAAACGTTGCTTTCATTGCAAAGAACCTTGGGATCCCTCGCATAAGTGTCCACAAAAGGCTAAGGCCAAATTGATTGAGTACTAATCAACTGAGGATATTCAATCAGAGGCATCCGATTCAAATTCAGATCGACCTTCCGACCATGGAGATAGTGGAGATGAGAGACCTCCACAGCATAGTATTGGCAGTGGAGGTATTATTGCTCAGTTATCTAGTTTCCAGAAGGTTGGTTCTTTCAGGGTGTGTGGTGTACTTGGTGGACAGCGCATTATTACCCTCATTGATACAGGAGCTACTCATAATTTTATTGACGAGGGGTTAATGGCTCGCAGGGGGTTGAAGACAGAGGAATTCGAAGGCTTTAAGGTGATGGTAGCCGACGGATTCAAAATATAGTGCAGCTGAAAGATATCAGGATTGAAGATCATCATGGGTAATTATGAGTTGGTAGATGATTTCTATGTTGTTGGTATCAGGGATACAGATGTGGTACTTGGCATGCATTGGATGAGCCAATTAGAGTTCACCATGAATGTAAAGAAGATGGAAATGAGGTTTGAATTCAATGGGAGGAAAATATGCCTTGGAGGTATATTAGATGGTGGACCTTGAGTGGTATCACTAAAGAGAATGGAGAGGCTGTTGAGCAGCAGAGTGCCTTATTATGCCCGAGTCCCCACTGCAGCAAAAGGGCAGTTATCATCCTGATATTCAGAAGCTTCTGTCCAAGCACAGTAAGGTGTTTGGAGATATACCACCAGGAGTGCCTCCTAATAGAGGCATAAAGCATGTTATTGAGCTTGAGGATGGGACCAAGCCCATCATGATCACTCCTTACCGTGATCCGAAGAGGCTCAAGGATGAAATTGAAAAAACAATTAAGGAGCTACTGGAGATGGGACATATCCGACCCAGCAAGAGCCCATTTGCTTCTGCAGTTGTACTTGTCAAGAAGAAAGATGGGACAATCAAGATGTGTATAGATTACAGGGCCTTAAACAAGAAAACAATTAGGAACAGGTACCCCATTCTGAGGATAGATGAGCTGATAGACGAGCTTCATGGTGCCTGTTACTTTTCTAAGATTGACTTCAGATCTGGATACCATCAGATTCGCATGAGGGCCGAGGATGTGGAGAAGACAGCCTTCAAGTGCCATTACGGTCACCTTCGAGTTTCTAGTGATGCCTTTCGCGTTAACCAATGCACCTGCGACTTTCCAGAGTTGTATGAATAAGATATTTAGACAGCAGCTCCTGAAATTTGTTTTGATTTTCTTTGATGACATACTGATTTTCAGCAGGACATGGGAGGACCACATGACACACCTTGAGGAGGCACTGAGCATATTGGAAAGTGAATCTCTTTATGCCAAGGAATCGAAGTGTGATTTTGGTATGATAGAGTTGCTTTACTTTGGCCATATTATCAGTGCAGATGGGGTCAGAGTGGATCTAGAGAAAATTAAGGCAATTGTTGACTAGCCACCACCAACAAACCTTACATAGCTCAAGGGGTTTTTTGGACTTTGCGGGTTTTATAGGAGGTTTGTAAAAGGCTTCTCACAGACAGTAGCACCTTTGACAAATTTGACAAAGAAAGGAGCCTTTGTGTGGTACGAATCAGCCCAACAATGCTTTGATCATTTCAAGCACTTAATGTCTACTTGCCCCGTGCTTGTGATTCCCCATTTCACTAAGCCATTTGAGTTGCAGTGTGATGCTTCTGGAGAGGGAATTGGGGCAGTGCTTATGCAGGAGAAGCACCGATAGCATTTGAAAGCAGGAAACTTCGGGGTGTTGAGAGGAGTTACTCAGTGTATGAATGCATTGGCCAAATTCAGGCCTTATCTGGTTGGAGGCAAATTCATCATCAAAACAGACCATAACAACATCAAATATTTTATGAACCAGAAGGATCTGAATGACAGACAGCAGAAGTGGGTGAGCAAATTACAGGGATATGATTTTGACATCGAGTATGTCAAAGGCAAGAGGAACATAGTTGCAGATGCCTTATCACGTCGACCTCACTTATGCCTAGTTGGAGAGATCTCTGCTGATTGGAGAGAGTTGATTATAGCAGAGTATGCTAAGGACTCATGGGCAACAAGAGTCATTGAGGGCACTACTATTGATGATAGATATTCTGTGGTGAATGACTTGATTATTTACAAGGACAGGATATTCTTGGTGCCTAATTCACAGTTCAAACATAAGGTGATCAAAACTTTCCATGATACACCCATGGTTGGTCATCTTGGATTCTTTAAGACATATAAACAGATTCGGGAGAGGTTCACATGGAAAGGACTAAAGGATGAAGTGTAGAAGTATGTTCGTGAGTGTCCCATTTGCCAGCAGAATAAACATGAGCATACTTGTCCAGCAGGATTATTACAGCCATTACCCATTCCCAGTCAGAAATGGGAATGTATCTCCATGGATTTTATTACAGGGTTGCCTAAGGTGCAAGGAAAAGACTGTATATATGTGGTGGTCGACAGAGTCACCAAATTTGCACATTTCTTTTGCTATTTCAGCAACCTTTACAGCTGCTCAGGTGGCTGATTTGTTCTTCAGGGAGATATTTAGGTTGCACGGGGTACCTAAGAGCATAGTCAGTGATAGGGACAACAAGTTCCTAAGTATATTCTGGCAGGAGTTATTCAGACTTTGTGGCACAGAGTTGACTCCTAGCACCAACTACCACCTGCCGACAGATGGACAAACAGAGTTGGTGAACAAATGGCTAGAGGGGTACCTACGCAACTATGTTTCGAGGCAGCAGAAGGCTTGGATCAGATGGTTGTACCTGGGGGAGTACTGCTACAACACTACTCATCATATGTCGATTCAGATGACTCCTTTCAAGGCACTGTATGGTTATGATGCCCCGTGCTTCACAGATCTCTTGTTTGGTGATAGTCGGGTGCCTAAGGCAAAGGATCTCTTACAGGACAGTCAGGACATCTTAAGGGAGCTTAAGGAGAATATACAGCAGGCACAGAATTAACAGAAGTTGTATGCTGATTAGCACCAAGTAGAGAGGAGTTTTGAGGTTGGAGACATGGTGTATTTGAGACTCCAACCCTACAGGTAGTCTACTCTCAAGAAGATTGGAGTAGAGAAGTTGAAACCCAGATTTTATGAGCCTTTCAGGATTATCAGAAGGGTGGGTGAAGTGGCATATGAGCTTGAGCTACCATCAGACAGCAGGGTGCACAATGTATTCCATGTTTCCAAGCTGAAGAAAGCTCTTGGCCACAACATAGTTCCTTCAGCTGAGCTTCCACCATTGGATGAGAAAGGAAAATTGATTTTAGTACCTGAGGCTATCATTGACACCCAGGAGAAACACTTGAGGAAACGGGTTATTAGAGAGTACTTGGTCAAATGGAAGAATTTGCCAGTGGAGGATGCGACCTGGGAGAGTTAGCAGATATTGCAGCATCCTGAGCTAAGATTGCTTGAGGACAAGCAATTTTGGGGAGGGCGGACTGTAATGTCCCCCACTTAGTCCAGTCAGTTGTTGGTTGGAGATTAGCCTATCACGGGACTCCCGTAGGCTAATGGCAGTGTTCAGGGAGTTAGTTTGGGGACTTACTATTTATAGTAAGTCGTGACAGGGCCAGTTTCTATTTTTAGCAGGGCAGTGCAGGAGCCAGGGCACGAGATTCACGGGGTTGAATCTTCTAGAGCATTGTTCGATTTAATATAAGTTAAATAAAAGATTTAACTTATTATATTCTAAGGGTGACTTTAAGTTATAATATAACTCAACTTTATAATATAAAGTTGTAATTTAAATTTATTAAGTTATGTGCCTAGGGATGAGCGCCCCCTCATGGAAGAATAAGGGGTCAATAAATAAATTAAAAATTAATTAAAACCTCCTCTTTTTGGGCGTTGGGTTTGAGAGGAATAAAAGTGAAGATTGAAGGCTCATTTGCCTTATGCTTGGTTATTGGATTTTTGCTCTCATATTGAGTTTTCAGTGCTTTGGTTTGAGCTTGGCACTGGTGTTTGAATATCGAATTGCAGAGACGGAAACCTTTGCAGATTCACCTTTCCTCGTGTATGAAAGAGTGCATCAGGAAGGGGTTAGAGGAGCTTCACATAGGGGTTCCACTTTGTGCTTCATTGGCGGATTTCGGTAGAGTTTGGAGCTGAATGTTCACCTCTTGGAGGTCGATTTGCAGGATTGAGGAGAGTATTGGAAGGCAGAAACAAACATTGTGGTTTAGTTATTTATTGCTGCAAAGACCTTTTTGTGCAGGTCGTACCCTTGCTACAGGTCGTACTGCTCCTAGGAGGCCGTACTGCTGTTAGTATTTATTTTCAGAGGTTTTGGGCAGATTTATGACATTCTTCCTAGTTGTTGGAGGTGAATATAGGACTGCAGACAGATCTGGGCAAGTTTGGGACAGATTCTAGCCCATTTGCTACTGATTTTACCTTCCCAAGGGGCCGTACTACCAAGGACAGTTCATGGGTCCTTGAGCAGTTGTTCTTTGTACCTTTTGAAGCTGCAAATCTTTGCATTTTAGGCGATTGGGGTCCATTTATCAGCTCAGACTTGTATTGCTGATGACTTTTCGATTTGTATGAGAAGATTGATGCATTTCTATGGCCATGTATGTTGGTTCAGTTTCGGCAATGAAATCAAGTTGAAGTTTTCCAAGTGGGTATTGCATTATAATTAGTTTTATTGCATTTTATGATCTGGGTTTTGGTTCGTTTATGCAAAATCATTTTATATTTTCTGGGTTTGTTCATGTACTTCATATTTCATACATGCAATGCAAAAAACCAACATGCAAAAACAACCCATAAAAACCTAAAAAGCAAAACAAAAAAAAATACAAAATAAATCAGTCAGAGCAAACATATACATAGGGGTGTATGTTACAATATATTTAGATTGATATTAATATTTTAATATTATAGTTTAATATTTAATATTTATATATATTATTGTTTACTTTATAGTTGGGGATAGCACTCCTCTCAAAAATATGATTAATGATTATTAATGTTTAACAATATATTTAAATTTTAATATTTTTAGTTTAATATAATATGTTCAAAATATAATTTTGTTTGATTTAATGTAATATATATAAATTTTGAATTTAATTCTTACTTTTAGGTTGTAAATATGTATATATTTATGATTTATATATGTTTTTGTATGGACTGACCCAAAACGAACCCACACCCAATTTGTTTTTGAACCAAACCAACGAACCCGAACCTAAACCAATATTACGATCGGTAACTTTGACTAAAAACTAAAACCATGCAAACTTCAGTTCAATTGTAGATTAAATTCATTACAAACTATGACTTAATGCTCACATCTCTGGTGTGGTAGGAGATCTAAAGATAGATGATCGAAAAATAGTTAACTCTAGGCTATAAATAGTGAATGCTAAAAACGCGGAAAGTCAAAAATAGCACGAGCTCTTAGTGTTAAGAATAGAGACCACTAAACATAGCATGAACTATAAAAAGCTGACTAAAAATAGCTAATCCCAAAATATGTTCTTTTCTTTGGAAAAGGTGACAATTAAAAATAGCTTTAGGGTTCGCTAAGAATAGACTTTTGAATAAGCAACTCTAGATGACTTTGATGATTGTGGAACTTTTCCTTTGATCATAGTAATTGTTGGAAACATTGTCATTGATGTCAAAGGTACATGGACATGTTGTCATTGATGTCAAGAAGGTATTCATTATTGTTATCATTGATAAATAGATGAGATGGTTGTCATTGATGTCAAAGTAGCAATATCGTTGCATGCAAGGTGTAAATCATCATTCAGTGGAATGTCTAAGACAATTGGATCAATTGTTGAGCAGAGGTTGATAGAGAAGATAATGTTTAAATTAAAGATTTAAACATTGGTTAGATATGGCCGACAAAAAGAATGAGCGATCATATTGAAGTTTAAAATTTAAATTAAAGATTTAAACTTATTCATAAAGCCGACTATAATGTCCCTTTTTTGGCACATTGAATTTTGTGCGCAATATGTTGTTCCTAATTCCATGAAGGCTATCCGACATGGAGTGATCATAATTCTATCTGTAGAGCAGTTGTGAGTATCTCAAGTTTGCAATTTCGTCATGGATAGTCGAAGTTATGGAGTTATAAGGAGTTTATTTAATTTGATAATTAAACAGGCATTTTAATTATTTATTGTGCACTAAAGTATAAGGTTGGATTATTTAAAGTGACTTAATCTTATGTCTTGAAGGGAAAAAAGGAAATGTTTTATTCCCTAGTCACTTAAAGTGTGCACATAACTTGGAAATAGAAATATTTTATAAGTGGGAGGAGAAAAGGTTCTATTTTCAAGAAAAATCATTTTGTAACTCCCGGAGGCTTTTAAAAAAGGGAAGTGATAGCTCATTTGGTGGCATGCTTGGAAATTGTATTGTTATTCTGTTGGATTGAACCTGCATGTTCTTCCATTTTCTACCTTCTTGTGGACGAAAACCCACCTGAAGAAGATCAGTTTCGGTAGTGAGATATCTACCCTAGCTGGTAATGGCGGTTTCTACTTCAGGGAATCACATTGAACTTCATGGAGATGACCTATTTTATGAGTTTTTTTTGCTATGGATCTCATTAGAGTTGATTTTAATGAGTTTTGATGCAATTCCATAAACATTTTGGAGTGTGTTTGGTGATTTCATTATTTTCTCAAATTGGCCGTACCAGCCATGGCCATACCAGCTTGCATGTACTTTTGGTTCATGAAGATAAATATATGAAAGTTTGATCTCAAAACTTGTGGGAGCATCTTTGCTAGTCTATGACTCTTCCATCAAGTATATATTATAGATGTTTTATTGTATTTTAAATGCTAAATGAACATGTCCGTACCTGTTCAGCCATACAACTTGAGTTAGAAGTTGATGCATATTTTGGGGTGCAGTTTGTATCTATGCCTTGTTTATTGTTTGCAGAGTTTAAATGATGTTAAGGAGACCCTGTTTGGAGTGAATGCAGATAAAACTTGAGTTTAGAATTTCTTCTGAGCTGACTCCGTACATCTGCAGTGCCGTACCAGCTGAAGGCATGATTTGTAGTTTGCAATAAATATTGATAACAGTTTGATCAATGCTTTTGGTATTGTTTTAGTATGATAAGACTGCCTCATTTTAAACCAATAGTAGAGAGATTGATACATGCTATGATTTATATGAAAGATATCCGTATCATGTAATGTCGTACCCTGTACAATGGTACGATGGTGATAGGAAATAAAATGGCTGATATTTGAAAATCAAATCATTTGGAATATTAATGTATGTCTTGGGCGACCATTTTAAGGCTGTCCTGCAGTGGATTGAATGTGTATTGAATGAGCAACAAGAACTTTTGTATAATTGCAGTCCGTTCCTTTGCATGGTACGATTTGATCAGATAGTCTCCATTGATTAGCTCTTGGGCAGTCTAATGAATGATATACCTTTGTATTACCTTGACTTTTCATTTCAGTCAGATTTCAGTGTGTCTTGGTGCTGAGTTTGAATGTTGTGGAATCCATACATTTCAGAGTCGTACAGCCCTGTTGGTGGTCTAGTTACATCTTCCAAATGAAATCTATCTATTGAAGTCTTCTATGGTGTTTATGAAAAGTGAAATGAAGTATGATTGATGGTGTATAGAGTTGTTAAGAATCATTTTCCATTTGATATGTTGGTGACTCTATATCAGATTTAATGATGCCATACATCAGTTAGCTAACCTCTAAAATCAAGTCTGTCATGTTCTAGTATTTATGGCAGTCTGGGCATATATGCAGAAGTATTTTGGGCTGTAATAACTGTTTTGTGTTTGGAGTTGATCTTCTAGTGTCGGTTGCCATTCTACCTTGACAGGGCCATCCACACAAAAATATAAGACAGAGATTGCAGTGTTTAATCTTCATCAACTGTCAGCAGGTCATAATCAGCTGGGTTATCAGATGTTGTTCATGGATGTAACTTACATTGTTTATATTGCAGGTGCCACTATGATATAAGTCTTCAATCTTTGCTCATATGGCCTAGTTTAATATCTGATTTCTGAGTTGTACTTATGGACATTGTAATTACCTTGCATATGCAAACACATTAATCCCCTGGATGGTTTACCACCAGTGTGAGCAAACTGAATCTTTCTTCCTTCCTACCCACTGAATAAGTGGAGTATTCCCACTGGATAAGTGGATGTCCGCTGAGTAAGCGGATGCCTGCTCATTTCCGGAAGATTGCAATAGTTTTATTTGTAAGCTTTGATTTGTAAGCCAAAGCACTGTATGCTCTCACCTCGCCCATCATGGGATCTTGGTGATCAGAAAGTGTGAGGCATTTTAGTTGGTTTATGCATTTGGTGCTAACATTGTCATATCATTGTAAATCATTTTTGAAAAAAATTGGGGTAGCATCTTACACCGACTTCTTTCCTTTAGAAGATTTGAAGATTTAAGAATAATGATATGCTGGCCGACGTTATTGGAGTTCAAATTTAATGCTTATTTAAGTGGCCGACTTCAAGTTTGATGTTTAAATTTAATATGGCCAACTAAGATATGAGGAGGAGCGATCAGTTTGAGAGAAGTATGAATGGGACAGCAGCGAATATAAGAAGACATTTAGTATATGAATCTAAGTTTGTCTAATGAGGCCGACCCATATTTTGGTGATTCCTATATAAGACAAAGTGTCTTATTTAAATCATTGTGTATAAGGAGTGAATACTATTTATAGAGCAGCGATCAAGCGTGATGTGGAGCGATCCAGTGTGTATAAGGAGCGATCAGCATATAATATCAAGAGATGCGATTTAGTATTCATAAAGAGGTGTGTTCCTCACATGAGGGCAAAATCATTTCACTAGAAGGCAAAATTTTGTCTTATATGGGGTTATATGAAATGGTGCGATTTGGTAACTATTATGAAGGGTTACTTTGTTAACAAGGGCTGCACTCTTTCATGAGAGGTGTTGCTGTTCAAGTACGTATAAAATACCATTTGTGAAGTGAGAAAGATGGAGTGGTGAGTGTGTTAAAAGATATATCCATTAGACACCTGCACATCTGCAAATAAAGTGTTAGAGGCAATTTTGTAAGAAAGATAGAGGCAGAAATATAGAAGAAGATTATGCAGATATAAAGGAGAGTTAGAGGCAGAAATAAAAGAGATCTATTCAGATATAAAGAAGATGTAATAACCTGCACCTGTTGTTCTTTTGATTTATCTTTTTTTATTATATATATTTTTAGTTTTTTCTGTGATCTTTCACAACTAGATAGAAGATGCAAAAGGGGGTTTCCCTTTTCTTGAAGTGTGTATGTCAGAATACAAGGAATATAACATACAACTGAAAACCCGGAAAAACTATAATAGATATGAACTAAATAATGAAGACCCAGTTCATAGAATGGCATAAAATGAATAACCATCACATACCCATTTCAAAATAAGCACCTTCATATTTCTGCTGTTGACGGACCAGCAACATGGTAATGGAGTTTTGCATCAAATAAATCAGCAAATGTAAATAAACAATCTACAATCATCAGCACAGGCCCATAGGCCAAAAATCTATCCAAGAGCAAGGAAGAATAACTCCCACAAACTCCACTAATGGTTGCCCAAAATGTACGACCAACAAGAGAAGTACGGCCAGCAAGAAGGAAAGTACGGCCAGCAAGAAGAAGAGATATGACAATCCTAATATCCCTCAAAACAACAGATAAAATCAGTGCATTCTTATCCTCTCAACTGCACCAAAAATCTATGAAGATATATCATGGAATCCTCTCCAAAACTCCATCAAAGTATATCCAACTGAAGCACAATTACAACCATTGAGTATGGCTGCTTCAAAATCCCCTTGGGTGATCTTTCACACCTGCGGAAGATTGATACCAATGGTGGTTTCCGTCACCAAAAGCCCTGGCTAGAAGAAATCCCCCAAACCCTCATTTGCAGAGCAAATAGAAGCATAAAATGTAATATCAAGAATGAATAACTTTTCCCACTCTATGCCTTTTTATAACTCCACAAGTGGGTCGACCCATATGAGAGGGAAATGTTATTTTTAAATTTGCTTTTTATTCCTCAAAGGGGCACCCAAATCCCTTAGTGACTTATTTTTGCATTTTTTCCTTATTTCTCCAAAGTCACCGACATAAATAAAGTCCAGATATAATAATAAAGTATAACTTATGGACTTTAATATGAAAGCCCAAACGGTCACAGAATTCCATGAGTTATAGACCGTTGGAAAGATCTCGGCGAAACGCTCCATCTCCAATAAAGAGTTTCCCAAAATAGCCAACTTCGCGACTTACTAAAAATAGTAAGTCCCAGCCAGAATGTCAGAAACCGACCAAATGAACTCCCAGAGTTCCCTAACCACTTTGGTTAGTCTACGAGAACCAAGTATAGACTAACTCACTAGGAAAAGGGGACATTACAGTCCGCCCTCCCCAAGATTGCTTGCCTCAAGCAATCTCAGATCTGGATGCAACAAGATTTGCTCACTCTCCCATGTAGCATCCTCTACCGGCAAGTTCTTCCACTTCACCAAATATTCCCTGATGACTCTCTTCCTCAATGTACGTTCCCTGGTGTCAATGATGGCCTCAGGTATCAAAACCAACTTCCCCTCTTCATCAAGAGGAGGCAACTCTGTAGAAGGTATCACATTGTGCCCTAGTGCCTCTTTGAGGTGTGACACATGGAAGACATTATGAACTTTGCTCTCTTCCGGCAATTCTAACTCATAAGCCACCTCTCCAACCCTCCTGAAGATCCTGAATGGACCATAATACCGTGGCTTCAACTTCTCAGCACCACTCCTCTTAGGAGTAGATTGTCTGTATGGCTGTAGCATAAGGTACACCATATCACCCACCTCAAAAGAACGCTCTACCCTGTGTTGGTCTGCATACTGCTTCTGCTGATTCTGCGCCTTCTGAATGTTCTCTTTCAAAGACCTCATGATGTCCTGACTCTCCTGCAAGAGGTCTTTAGCTTTTGGTACTCTACTATCTCCAAACAATAAATCCAAGAAACTGGGAGCTTCGTACCCATAAAGTGTCGTAAATGGTGTCATCTGGATAGACATGAGGTAAGTAGTATTATAACAATACTCTTCCAAGTGAAGCCACTTGACCCACGCCTTCTGTTGCCCAGCTATGTAATTCCTGAGGTATCCCTCCACCCACTTATTAACTATCTCCGTCTGTCCATCAGTCTGGGGGTGGTAACTCGTGCTGGGGGTGAGCTCGGTCCCTGTCAACCTGAAAAGCTCCTGCCAAAAATTGCTATGGAACCTGCTGTCCCTGTCGCTCACAATACTCCTAGGCAACCCGTGAAGTCGGAACACCTCTTTGAAGAATAAATCAGCAACCTGAGCTGTTGTATAAGTGGCTGAAATGGCAAAGAAATGGGCAAACTTTGTCAACCTGTCAACCACCACAAAGATGCAGTCCTTGCCTTGGCTTTTCGGCAAGCCAGTAATGAAGTCCATCAATATACAATACCATTTCCTCTCGGGAATGGGTAAGAGCTGCAATAATCCTCCTGGGTAGGAGTGCTCATGTTTGTTCTGTTGGCATACTGGACACTCCCGCACATACTTCTATACTTCTAACTTGAGGCCTTTCCAAGTAAACCTCTCTCTAACCTGCCTGTAGGTCTTGTAGAATCCTGGATGCCTAGCCATAGGCAAGTCATGGAAAGCTCACAAGATCTGCTTCATAGCAGAAGCTGGTACCAGAAAGATCCTCCCCTTTAAATGATCAAATCATTTACAATAGTGTACCTGTCATCACAGATAGTGCCATCCATAATCCCAGAGGCCCACTTATCCTTTGCATACTCTGCAGTGATCATATCTCTCCAATCCTCTACAATCTCCCCTAAAGCACACAAGTGTGGTCTCCTCAATAAAGCGTCAGCAACTATATTCTTCTTCCTTTTGACAAAAAAAATGTCAAAGTCATATGCCTATAGCTTGCTGACCCACTTTGGCTGCCGGTCATTTAGGTCCTTCTGACTAAGGAAATGTTTCAAGCTATTGTGATCAGATTTAACAATGAATTTCCCTCCAACCAGATACTGCCTGAATTTAGCCAATGCATGCAAGATGGCTAATATCTCCTTATTGTAGATACTATAGTTCCTCTCAGGGCCTCTAAACTTTCGGCTCTCAAAAGCAATAGGGTGTTTGTCCTACATCAACACCGCACCTATGCCTTCCCCAGAGGCATCACACTGAAGCTCAAACGGCTTCGGAAAATCAGGAATGGCCAAAACTGGACAAGTGCTCATCACCTCCTTAAACTTGTCGAAACACTATTGAGCACCATCTGACCAAACGAAAGCTCCCTTCCGTGTCAAATCTGTGAGTGGGGCTGCTTTCTGAGAAAATCCCTTTACAAACCTGCGGTAGAATCCACAAAGGGCAAAGAACCCCTTGAGCTGAGAGATTCTTGGGCAATGGCCAGTCAACTATAGCTCGGATCTTCTCCGGATCCACACGGACACCCTCTGCACTGATGATGTGTCCCAAGTACAGCAACCCCGCCATGCCAAACTCGCATTTAGAAATTTTTGCATATAGGGACTCCTGCTCCAGTATACCCAACACAATATCCAGATGTCTCAAATGATCCTCCCAAGTCTTGTTGAATATGAGTATGTCATCGAAAAATATGAGTACGAACTTCCGCAACAGTTCTCTGAAGACCTTATTCATACAAGACTGGAAAGTGGCAAGTGCATTGGTTAAGTGAAAGGCATAACCAGAAACTCAAAGTGCCCATAGTGACACCTAAATGCTGTCTTCTCCACATCCTCCTCACGTACCCGAATTTGATGGTACCCTGATCTCAAGTCTATCTTGGAGAAGAAACATGCACCATGCAGCTCATCAACAAGCTCATCAATCCTGGGGATGGGGTACCTGTTCTTAATAGTCTTTTTGTTTAGTTCCCTATAATCAATACACATCCTGAGTGTGCCATCCTTCTTCTTGACTAGAACAACAGAAGAAGCGAAAGGACTCTTACTAGGCCTGATGTGACCCACCTTGAGAAGCTCTCGAATAGCCTTCTCAATCTCATCCTTGTATCTCTTAGGATGTCTGTAGGGAACGGTGATAACTAGTTTGGCCCCCTACTCCATCTCTATCACATGCTCAAAACCCCTGTCTGGAGGTCTACCTGGAGGTATATCACTAAACACTTTGGAGTGCTTAGTTAGTACTGACTGAATCTCCACTGGATAATCATGTTTTTGCTGTTTCAGTGCCTCTGGCATCACAAGAATCTCAACTGCCCACTGCACCTGGTCATGCCGCAGTATCCTCTCCATCCTCCAAATGGACATTGCTCTTAAACCCCCATCGGACATTCCCCTCAAAATATGTTTCTGACCATCTACTTTGAACTTCATCTCCATGGTCCTCAGGTTGAGGGAAAATTCATCTATCATGTGTAGCCACTTCATTCCTAGGACTACATCCATGTCACCCATATCGACCACATAGTATTCGGCTTGGAACTCATAGTTATTTAACCTGATGGTTAAATTTGAGATCCTTCGTTTGCAAGTAATGACAAACCCATCTGCAACTCTGACTTTGAATCCCTCGAACTCTTCTGTTTTGAGTCCCCTTCGTGCCACAAGCCCCTCATCAATGAAGTTGTGGGTAGCACCCGTATCTAGCAAAGTGGTCACTCTCTGTCCCTCCAATACTCCCCGTATTCTGAAGGAACCCTCTTTCTGAATAGCAGAAATATGTGCTGTCGGAATGTCCTCAACATGTGTGTCCTGTACATCATGCACTATATTCTCTACATCACTATCCTCCCTATCACTCTGCTGCCCTGATTGTTCTGAAGCTGTTTCCTCAGCAGAATAATATTCCAACTGTTTTGCTTGCCCCTTCATTGGGCACCTGTGGTTAGGATCCCATGGTTCTTTGCATTTGAAGATTAGTCTCTTCCTCCTGTATTCATTCAGTGCATCATCATCTAACTGTGGCCCTGGTTTCCTCTGAGGGAACGTGTCTCACTGCTGAACCGGCATCTTGTCTCTTCGTGGAGGAAAGGGTTTGGAGACAAACTGTTTCCTAGGCACAGCAAACTCCATACTTCGTGCCTTCTTAATAGTCTCCTGAAGTGAAGGGGGGTCAAATGCCTTAACCCAACCCTTAAGTGGTTCCATTAGTCCTTCCATGAACAGGACTACAAGTCTCCTCTCAGATATGTTGTGAACCATCACACTGATCCTCTGGAATTCTGAAATATATCCCTCAAGCGACCCATACTGCTTCAACTGTGCTAGCTCTCTGAACTGCAATTCCGGGTCCTTGGTATCGAACCTCTCGATGAGTCTGTTAGTGAAATCATCGTATGTGGTGATAAGGCTATGGCCCAAGGTGACCAACCCATGGTACCACCACTCATGTGCTAACCCATCTAAATGAATAGTGGCAAAGTTAAGTGCCTCATCCTCCGGCATCGGCTTAAGTGTCAAGCAGTTATCCAACTTCTGCACCCAACCTCTGGCTGAAATCTTGCCACTTCCCTCAAATCGGTCCATAGGGACTTTGCTCAATGCATGCTGGTAGTCCCGGTTAGCTCTGTTAGCTCTGTAATCTCCTCATCCCATCATAAATCCCCTTTGTCTCTTCTGATTCATATATTGGTCGAATGTCAACATCTCTCTGATGTTAGGAGCCAATGTCATGTACTCTGCATGCTGTACCTGAACATCATCCGTCATGGGAAGTTGAAACTCTGGTTCCTGCTGAACCACTACCTCCTCTCTACGTGGAAAAGTTGGTTGTAAGGGTCTAGTAACCGATCCTGGGGTAACCCTGGTGTTATTAATACCACTCTGACCTGCGTGTCCACTACCCTGTCCCGCATGTCCACCACCTTGTCCTGCATATCCACTGCTCTGTCCTACATGTCTGTGGTGACCCTCATTGGAGCCACTGATCTCACCTCCGGGTGTGGTATTGGTGTGAACTACTGGAATCCCTTGGCTAAACTTCCCAAGGAGCTGGGACATCATATCGAGCATAATATCGAACTTCCTCTCTGCTTTGGCACCAGGACTCTCAGGCTGGTCAGCTCCTCTATCCCCCATACTACCTGTTATGCTATCACTCCCGCTGGAAGAGTTCTTGTGCATACCAAATATACCTAAAATTGTTTCACCTTCTGGAACTCTGGTGGATGCCAATGTGGAGTGGGTCTAGTGTAGACTCTTCTTTCGTCACTCATATAAATTGATCAACACAGACTGGCAAGATGCACCAGCTCTGATACCACTGTAATAACCTGCACCTGTTGTTCTTTTGATTTATCTTTTTTTATTATATATATTTTTAGTTTTTTCTGTGATCTTTCACAACTAGATAGAAGATGCAGAAGGGGGTTTCTGTTTTCTTGAAGTGTGTATGTCAGAATACAAGGAATATAGCATACAACTGAAAACCCAGAAAAACTATAATAGATATGAACTAAATAATAAAGACCCAGTTCATAGAATGGCATAAAATGAATAACCATCACATACCCATTTCAAAATAAGCACCTTCATATTTCTGTTGTTGACGGACCAGCAACATGGTAATGGAGTTTTGCATCAAATAAATCAGCAAATGTAAATAAACAATCTACAATCATCAGCACAGGCCCATAAGCCAAAAATCGATCCAAGAGCAAGGAAGAACAGCTCCCACAAACTCCACTAATGGCTGCCCAAAATCCCCTTGGGTGATCTTTCACACATGCGGAAGATTGATACCAATGGTGGTTTCCGTCACCAAAAGCCCTGGCTAGAAGAAATCCCCCAAACCCTCATTTGCAGAGCAAATATAAGCATAAAATATAATATCAAGAATGAATAACTTTTCCCACTCTTTGCCTTTTTATAACTCCACAAGTGGGTCGACCCATATGAGAGGGAAATGTTATTTTTAAATTTGTTTTTTATTCCTCAAAGGGGCATCCAAATCCCTTAGTGACTTATTTTTGCATTTTTTCCTTATTTCTCCAAAGTCACCGACATTAATAAATTAAAGTCCAAATATAATAATAAAGTATAACTTACGGACTTTAATATGAAAGCCCAAACGGTCAAAGAATTCCATGAGTTATAGACCGTTGGAAAGATCTCGGCAAAACACTCCATCTCCAATAAAGAGTTTCCCAAAATAGCCAACTTCGCGACTTACTAAAAATAGTAAGTCCCAGCCAAAATGTCAAAAACCAACCAAACGAACTCCCAGAGTTCCCTAACCACTTTGGTTAGTCTACGGGAACCAAGTATAGACTAACTCACTAGGAAAAGGGGACATTACAGAAGAAGATCTTGCAAATATAGAAGAAATTAATGCTGACATGAAGAAGATTATGCTGTGATAAAGAGTTATGCTGAGACAAAGAAGAAAATCTTGCAGAGATAGAGGAAGAGTTTTGGGCAGATATAAAAGGAGAAATTTATGAGAAGATAGTGCCACGATTTGAATCAGTTTTGCGAAAAGAGTTCGTGCATGATTTGGATCAAATTTGTGAAGAAAGGATATTGTGTGGGTGTGATCAGATTTGTGAGAAGAAATGTATCGACATTCAGAAGACACATTATCCATTGAAGAACTCGTAGGTTCGTGCCTTGCTGGGTTGGTGCTCAATTGCGGGGATTGGTGTCTCCAGTGGGTTGATGCTCACGAATTCTACAAACCGGGATTGGTGTCTCTAGTGGGTTGGTGCTCACAAATTGTACAAAAGGGGATTGGAGTCCCCTGTACGTTGGTGCCTACAAAGCTTGTAAGAGAATTATATATATAAGCAATATTTTGCCGTGGTTTTCTCCCGTAAGGGTTTCCACGTAAATTTTGTGTTATCTGTGTTCTTAATTGCTAGATCTTGCATGTGTGTTATTGTTGTGATTGATTAAGTTTGAAAAAGTAAAAGATTGTATTATACTAATTCACCCCCCCTCTCAGTATAACCGTGTGCTCATCAGTAACCCTCTAAAGACATCTAGACAAGCTTGAAAATCCACTTTGACGTTTTGAATCCCTTTGATAGGCATGCACTTCTACTTTGCACGCACAACAATACACTATAAATCAGACTTTGAACTTGCACTTTTGATTTCCTTTGTACATGTGTGCACTCCATCACTAAGAGCACACCTGTGAACATAATATTTGTAATTTGAAATATCCCTTTGGTGAGGTGCGCACTTGCACTCCAAATGCACACCTATCAGTGACGTTTTCAAACTTTGATGTGAGCTAAAAGATTTCTTTGTTGAGGTGTGCATTTGGACCCCTAACATGCACCTGATAACTAGATTTGAAAATTCTCTTGCTGAGGTGCACACCACAACCCTAGATGCACACCTATACATAGGTTTTGAATCTTTGCATTTAAAATTTGTGTTTTCCTTTATGAGGTGTGCATCCGCCCCCTAGGCATGCACTTGACAATGGGTTTGAACTTGCTTTTCAAACCAATCCTTTTTTTTCGTTTATGAGGTGCATGTCTCAATCTCAAGGGCACACCTATACATTGGCTGAATTTCATTCTTCATAAAATGTATCCTTATATTGTGCTCCCAACCCTTTTGAAACGCAACACCCCTCACTTTGTTGAATCTGTGTTTCATCATCTTGAATGCTCTTGAATCCTTGGAATACTTTTTCAAACTGTCCACCCTTTTGAATGATTTTTCTTTGGATTGTAGAGATATTTGAGAGAAGAACAGAAGAATTTGATTAAGAGGCAATGCTTATATGTCTGATACAACCATTGTTATAACTATTTTTCCTCAAAATCAGCATCCTGCTGATAACATAACTGCTGTTTTTTGGGATATTTGAAAAATGACAGAGGAAGGAGGCTTTTGAAGCAAGAAGACTGCTGTTATGACTAAGTGTCTGATTTTTGTATGAAGAATGACCACCTATAGCTGCAGTAGACCCTGCCGTAGAGTAAGACTATTGTACCTGGTATTTCTGTTCTTTTGCTGCTGATTGAATAGACTTGATTTTAAATTTGAAAATCAGACATCCAATACAAAAGCATCTCTCTCTTGATTGGAATCAACATTTTTGAAAATTTAAAAACTGCATGTAGAGGTGTGAATCTCCAGCTCAAGCATGCACCTGTAATAGCATTTGAGATTTTATTTTTCAAACTAAACTTTATCTTTTAGTGAGGTGTGTGCCTAGCTATACTCTGCCTTCTTTTCACTGATAGGGTGCATTTTCCTCAGGCCGCGTGTGCTTGTAAATAGGGCTTTTGACTTCATTTTGAAAAAAACATAATCTCCATTATGAGGTGTGTGCCTCTACCCTAAGCGCATGCCTGTATATACACTTTGCTCTAATTTTTACAAACTAAATTTTGTCCTTCGATCAAAGTGTTTTGCTTAGACCACAGGTGCACACCTATGAATGGAAGTTATTTTCTAATCAAGTGCACTCCTCCACACTGCACGTACACCTACATGTGGGTTATTGAATGCTTGATTTTCCTTCCTTAAGGTGTGTCTTCTTGCCCAGGTGCACACCTATCTTCAAGACTTCACATTTTAAGTTGACCTTTTAATTCTTTCTTTTATGAAGTGCATACCAACACATTAGGTGTGCACCTGATGGTGTGTACAAAATCTTTGATTGTCGAATCCCATCCCCTTTGGTGAAATATGCCCCTGATCTCCAAACAGCCATTTTCAGATTTGAAAGCTTCTATCTCAATGGTGCACCCCTGTCCATGTTCTTTTGCAGCAACCAATCTTTCTTCACCTCAATGAATGACTTGAATTTTGAACAACTGAATTCTATGACCTTGTGAAGATTAGAAAAGGACAAAGGGTGACAAGACAGAGAATAAACAAGACCTGAAACATATTTCACTTAAAACTACTTAGGACAATGACTTTAGCTTGAAACTTGACACAATATAAAAATTTCATATGGGTACAACAAGGAATAAGTCATAGACTGCATAAATGGCTGAAATGGAATCTATGGTTGTCATATCACTAGGCATTGTGTAGGACTTGGACATAGATTGTGTGGAAGTCTCAATACCATGTCAGGATTGGGCTGATGCTCAATGTCAATGATCTAGAATTCATGTATGAAGGTGAGAGGTGTGAATGGGCCTGTAATGTCCTAGGGCACGCTTGCAACTCAGATCTAGGGTTCTGTTAATTGTAATGTTCATTCCCAGCAGTTAATATCAATTTCATGGTTCTTACTTCCCACTCAGTTCACAAGATAAATCAGCTCTGAGGAATCTGAAACTGACTGTTCAATATAACAGAAATGTACTATCCACAATACTAGTAAATAAATCACATATCCAGAGTTCCAAATCATTCCACATCAGTCTTACAACATATGACTGAGCTAATACAATTTCATCACATAACCAACATAGCAATTTGAATGCAAACTCACAATCATAACTTCAATACAATTTATTGCAAAGATTTATATCTATATTGTTAAAAATTGAGCCCAACACAGTTTGCTTGGTTACAGACCACTACTTATTACAAAGTTCAGAAACAATCAAAGTATTGATGTTGACAAGTGTAACCTATGGTAGTTCCAATTGAATCCCTCCACTGTGTTGCTGATCAGCGACTGGTATGGTTGTCGTTATGATACGCCTCCAAAAATGAGTGCGACGACTGAGTAACTCAGCAATTTCATATGATTGATGGTTGCGACCTGAAGGGGTGTCAGAGACACATTAATCGCTCCTTCCATTAGCCATACTTGAGGTCGCAACAGAGTAAATGAAAATGTGCAGCTAAGGAAATCGGTCTTAAATAGGAGTTGTTGCTAATCACTAGATCTTTGTTGTGGCAGGTGGTAGTAGCGCTAGTAATATCTTATTCACCTCCCAACCTGTCTTTAGACGCTGATTCAAATCAGGTGCTGCGATTTCTAATTAGCGTGCCAAATAATGCAAGGTACCTTCAGTATTCGCCCAGACTTGTGATGCTCTGTTCTTCGCCCACCTGAAGCATAGTAGTTTAATTAAAACAGTGCAAACTCCTGTATGACATTTGCTCTCAAAACACCGGTAGGGGTTTTGTCCCACCTGTTGGATCTCTTGGGGTTTTCGTCCCAAGAGCTTAGTTTATTTAAAAATTTGAAATCCAATAATTGTGAAAATGCCAAAATCTATGCTCCCCCAAGTTTCGGGGATGGGGACGAGGACGGGGGGACAAGTTTTGGGGACGGCATTTTTTTTTCGCCATTTTTTAGGGGATGGCAGGGGACGGCTACTAAAAAATAAGATTTTTTTTAAAATATAAGGAAATTTCAAATATTTATATGATAACATTGATAAGGCATTCATTATAGACATTATAGAACCTTAAAAAATGAATACATAACTTGAACTTAGTTTTCAGCTTGTCACATGAGAATTGGCAAACAAATAAACAAAATTTAATTGTTTTCAATGACAATCTGCATATATATTATATCAAAAATACATCAGCGTCCCCAATCAGCATATATTGTATGGCTGTCCCCAATCAGCCTCTCCTCAAACTGTTGTTAACCTCTTCAAACTATTGTTGCTCCTCTTTCTCCTTTCAAACAGCTATTGTTCACCAATGCAAAATGTGAAAATGAGTTATGTTTTTTTTTTCTTTTTGGTTGATATGATCTCTATTTAGGTTTAGGGTATGTTTAAAGGGGTGTGGGGGTCCTTGTGGGCCCCCCATCCGTTTTTTTTATTTAAAAAAATGTGTTTTTTATTAAAAATCCGTTGCAAAAGTATTCAGCCGCCCCCGGCGTCCCCGAATTTTTAGAGGATGTCCCCGAGGAAGGGGGGACGTGTAGAGGACGTTTCCTACCCAACTTGAGAATCAGATAGACACTATTAAACAAGATCTTCAAACAACAAATGAATACAAAGAGAAATTCAGGATAAGCTCAGCGCAACTTGAAGTTCTTCTGGAAAGCCAAAAAAGGGTAGATGATAAGCGTGGCTTGGGATATGAGAAAGGTGAAAGCTCTGGATCCGGTGCGGGGACGGGGGTTTTGGGGCAGGGGACGCATCCCCGTGGAGCATAGGCCAAAATCCAATGCCCACCAAATGGAGCTTCGCTCCTTATACCTGTTTGAGTTAGGAAATGACAAAGCAAGTCGGCCAAAATTTGCAAATAGGTCGGCTCCAAACATGAATTATTATTATTATTATTATTATTATTATAGTGTTTAGAAACACTTTTATTTAATATATTAATAATATTAATTATAACTCCCGGAGGGGACATGATAAGGCCACATGATGATCATTATCTAGAAGCCAACCCCTAGACATCTTTTACACAAACCATTAGTTTTTCATACATTAGTATGACATCACAAGTAGGAATGGTTTTAGTACTCATGGAAACTCACTATTACACCACTAAATTAGGGATGGGAGTGAAAGTAGATTAGCAACTAGTATAATCAAATATGTCACCGTTGTCTCATTTTAAGTGCCATGCCAAGAAGAAGATACATTTAGCATGCCAAGATAAAATGCAATAACAAAGGAGGACTCATGAGAAACTTGCTTTTAGAAGTGGTACCTAGATGTGGGCCACATCCTTTGTTGTTATGTAGGCACAAGCTATGTCATCTCATCACTTGTGAAATATATCTCTCCTTTCTCATGAATATTTTCATTCGACATGTCTTCATCCTCACTCAAACAAATATGAGAGAGAGATCTCATTTTGGTAGAGCTTTATAGTCAGTGTACAATGTCGATTATTATATTTGATAATATGGGTTATCCAACTATGTATTAATTGGTTGCTGGCTCTCGAATAGTTATAAGAGTCAATTTGTTGGAATCAATTAGTTGATGGTTGTGTTCCTCTTGGCAACCGTCGGGTCTTTTAAATAGTCTTTGTAATGTCAAGGAAGGCAATATGATCTAGTTTGATCGACTCTGATCCTTAGCCGACCATCTCTGGTCTACTTCTGTAATACTTTCATGTGTGAATAAAGATATATTTTACTCCTCTGTCTGGTATGCATGGTTAATTTTGTTCATTATTACAAGTATTCATTTATCAGATAGAAGGGTAAACATTGGCACCAATGCCTTAAAAGAAATCAGGTCCAATATAAGATATTCATGCCCTTAGACACCAATAAAGGTGGAAAGAGACCACGTGGTCAGGATCAAGAGATTAGAAGATCTTTAGGATTGGTAGAACAAAGAGAACGCAAAAGAAGACTAAGAGAGATTGCCGAAGACCGAAGCCAAAGACCATCCCGAAGTAGAAGTCAGAATCAGAGCATCAGTAGGAGTCGTAGTCAGGAGAGGAAACACATTTCTACTACAAATAATCATATGAGGGTAGAGTGGGAGGAGATCGCAAGGCACCTTCCACTACTAGACCAAGCGTGGATTGATCTTTCAGATCAGGTTGAAAAGTCAAGACAACCTTCTCTGCACGAGGGAAGTTGGGAGATGGAGTTAGATTCCTTCATAGAAGCGTATGAGAGCATGTAATGTCCCTACCAAAATATTTCAACAATCTTGCAAAATTTGAACTTTAGCTCACAGACATTTCGTCAAATAGTTTACATTCATGGAGTAATTCATAGACATTTTAACAAACAATTGGCAAGAGTTCATTGATTGAATTCAAATCCAGAAATTATAACTATATTTGTCAATCAGTTGTAAGTACACACTTGGAATTACAATGAAGAGAATACCCGAAAGGACCTTCAAACTGTTGTTGATAAAATATATATAGCTGTCAGGTGCGTACTGTAATAACTTCTGAGTGTTGAAGACTGAATGTGCTGCAATTATCTGCTCAATTTGTATGCTGATCTGATTGGATGCTAGGATGGCTACTGGGATCCCTACTAACACCTTTAGACATTCCCAATTAATATGGAAATTGCTGTCCAGATTGGTAATTCAGCTCTGTCAAAAATTAAGTGACCTGCTAACAAATTTCCAACTGCTGAAACTGAGTTTGCATCAATCAGAAATAAATTAGACATATCATAACCAGTCTAGCAAAGCTTTAAACTACTTCCTAACTCCCTACAATCCTTCCAAAATACCTCACGTCCTTTTACTATCCAAAGGTGGCAGCTATGATTATAAAGTTTTTCAAACTTCAAATGGTTCCTTGATTTCCCATGCCACTCCTTATGCACTTGCAATCCTTTATTAGTATTAAATTCAAACATTTCACAAGACTTTATGGAAGGTGGCAACCAGCATATAACTTCATTCAAATCTCCAAACAAGTGAAGCAGCTATTTCCTTAATATTCCACGATTTCTAATTCATTGTTTGCTTTCTCAAAAGGGAGACGACAAATATAATTTCAAAGATTATTAGTAAAATCTCCTTTTGAAATTCCATGAGTTCCTCTAAGGCTGGGGCAGATATAAGGATGACATCAGCTATTAATGGGTCCTACAAATCACTTAAAGTGACTCTTCAAAAACAAATATAGAGTCTTCTAAATGCTGCACCCAGCAAAATGTAATGTCCCCTTTTTCCCAGTGATCATCTAGCGGAGTCGACTAGCCTATTTTTATTCCCGTAGGCTAGGTTGGGAGTTATAAGGGAATAATTTGATTAATTAAATAATAAATAATCCTAATTCATTTTTGGGTTATTTATATTTAATTAATTAGCTGGACCTATTTTTATTATAAAAGTGACTTTATAATATTATATTGAGAAATTATAAATAAGTCACTTCTGAAAAAGAAAAAATATAAAATAAAATAAAACAATAAAAGTGAGTTTTCTAGAAGTTATTTCTAGAAAGTTCACTTGTGGCTTTAAAAAGAGAAGGAAAATAATTTCATCATTCTTGGCTTGTCATTTGTATTGGAGTTTTTACTTGAGTTGCAACAATAGGTTCAGCATATTCTGAAGACGAAAACCCTTGGGATGTTGGTGGATTGGTCGAAAACCCAATTCCATCTTGAGGTGGATTCATTCCAAGATTCACATTTGCACTTCATTGGTGATTTGGAGGAGTTAATTAAGCTTCAAAGACATATATTTCTGCGGATTGGTGTTGAATGAAGATTGTACCAAATTTGTGAGATTTGTGGCCAAATACAATTTTGGTATTGGAGAAGATTTTATTGTAGGTGTGCATAGAGTTTAATATCAGACTTGAAGGTGATTTCAGCGCCACAAACTAGGGTTAAATTGCAGATTGGCATTAGGGTTTGATGCTATTTATTGGCGCCACATTGGAGAAGGGTTTGATTCATATTTCGTGAACATATTTGGGCTTTATGCTAGCCACCGCCCAGCTAAGGAGGAGACGTGAGCTTTGGAAAGGAATTTCATGCACATAATACCTAGCCGCCATCATTGCACATTGAAGATAAGTGATCGCCATCCATCAAAGAGAGTTCGATGCATACAAGGAGAAATCACCAGAATTGATTAGGATCTACGCTGCCATAAAAGAATTGAAATCAGGTTTATAGAGTTTCCAAACCCTAGCACAGCTCTTGGAGGAGGAATCGCTGCCCTTAGAAGCCTATCGCTCTCTATTTGGAGGAGTCTTTGGTGAAGAAATCATTGCTACAGCCATCACCTTTATAGCAGAGATTAATTGCAGCAGTCAATCATTTGTATCAGTAATTTATATCAGCCTTCATTCATTGGTATCTTGGCATCATTTATGTGTCATCGTGTTGAAGATAAATGTCAGGTATGTTAAATATTGAAATGCTGATGTAAACTATCAAGTTTGTATTCAAATATTTAATTTGTATAAATTTTATATCTGCTGTTGCAAACTTTATATCAGTCCTCCATATTGTTGAATTATCATTTGCAAATGTTTGTATTCTTGTTCATTGCAATGTATATGTGAAACAAATCGAAAAACATTTCAAACATACATCCAAACAAAGGAAACTCAGAAAATCAGTCATAACCAGCCTGCATGTCAAGTGTTTGACAAAATGACAAAGCAAAAGAAATCAGAAAATTCAGAGCAGAATTGGATAGGGGTTCTTACAGTGGTATCAAAGCAAGTGATGTTGCCAACCTGGAGGGTTTATATGACAGGTTTATCTAATGCATGTTGATTTATGAATCCCGAGGATAGAGAATACATCACTTACAGTAGAAGGCAGCACTTTATGAACTCAGATCCTGAAGAAGAAAACATCATGGGTGACAGGAATCATGAGAATCCCAACACTAGAGACATTCTCAATGACATTGCTAGAGGACAATGTGATTTAATGCAGCTTTTGACCCAATGCGCAACATAGCATGACAAACAACAATGGAAATCAAAAATATAACAGGGACAATCAGCATACATGTGGAAACAATGGAAACAATGGTGAGACTAGCAACTTTGGAAATAATACCAACACTCCTAATACTCACACTAGAACCACTCAAGCTTCCATAGTTAGGCTTTTTATGCCTACTTTCTTGGATCAACAAGGAGCACAGAGTGGTGGACAGCAGGTTGCAAGAGAGAGCTTTAATGATTACATGTGGGAGTGGCAATCACTAGGTGATGAGTTTTAGGATGCAATGTCTCTACAGGATTTTTGTTAGTTGACATATAGAAACAGGCCTAGAGTAGAAATAGGACACAACCATGATTTGAAGAGGAAATTGGGAAAGGTAACTATTACTCCCTTTGATGGTTTGGGCAAATGCACTGCACGTGCATGGATTTAGAAGATGGATAACTATCTCTGAACCCTATGTTTGAGCGAGAGGCAATTCAGTTTGCCACTTTACACTTGGAGGGAGATGCACATGATTGGTGGTATAATGGGATGGTTACACAGAGTCATAGCCTTATCACTACTTATGCTGATTTCACCTAGAGGCCGATTGACAAGTTTGATAAAACAAACCCCGAACAGTTTTTCAGAGAGTTGGCCCAACTCAAAAAGAAGGATTCAGTGGATGCCTATATATCTGACTTTCAAAGGCTTGCAATCTTGGTTCCGAATGTTTCAGAGGACAGATTGACTTATCTTTTAATTGAGGGTTTAGAGGAGCCTCTTCGTGGTTGGGTGAAAGCCCTGTATCCACCTTCATTACAGGGTGCCATTAAGAGGGCTAGGAACATGCAATTTTCAGCACCTTCCAAACATAAATTTCAAAACAAATCTTTTCCTTCCTCAAGAAAGGACCATAAGAGAAATTTTCAAAAGGAATGGCCCAAGAGGACGACTCCAGACATAGAGGCTAAAAATGAACTAAGGGAGAAATTGTGCTTCTCATGCAAGGAACCTTGGGAGCCCGGTCATAGATGCCTTGGGAAAGACAAAGCTCATTACATAGAGGCCACTTCCGATGATAATGACGGAGTATAAGACACTAGTTCAGAAAGTGAGAATGAGGAGCAGCAGCTAGAGCTTGATGCTACAACTATAGGTGATACAATACATGGTACTATTGCTACATTGTCAGGAGTTCCTAAGTATCATCTTTTTCAAGTGAGAGGAGTCCTGAAGGGACAGCAGGTCACATATTCAGTTGACAGCGGGGCCAATCATAACTTTATTGATGAGGGTTTGGTGGTGAAGAGAGGATTGCAAGCAAAGGAGTTTTTAGGTTTCAATGTTATGGTAGCTGATGGATTCAAAATGAGCCGCTCTAAGAAGATTTTGTAGTTGAGTATTCAATTGGGTGACTATATAGTTACTGATGATTTCTGTGGTTGGGATTGGTGATACCGATGTTGTTCTGGGAATCTAGTGGTGACATTCACTTGGCAATACATTCAAGGTTTTCAGAAGATGGAGTTGGAACTTGTATCAGATGGGAGGAAGGTAGTGTTGAGAGCTTTGGTGAATGGAGCACCGAGAGTAGTGACAGTGAAGAGGATGGAGACTTTGTTCAGACATGGTGAGGTTGCATGTGCATCTCAATGCTTTGTGTCTTCCAAATCTACTTCTAGCAGTGATAGGCAATATCATGTGTACATTCAATCGGTGTTAGATAAGCATAGCATGGTATTTGGAGAGATTCCTCTTCGTAGACCTCCTGATCGTGGATTTGAGCATGTGATTGAGTTGGAGGAGGGCTCCAAGCCCATCATCACCACTTCTTATTGACATCCTAAGAGGTTCAAGGAAGAGATAGAGAAAACGAATAAGGAGCTATTAGATATGAGACACATTAGGCCTAGTTTTAGTCCCTTTGCATCTTCGGTGGTCTTGGTGAAGAAGGATGGCACGATGAGGATGTGCATTGATTATTGTTCCTTGAATAAGAAGACCATCTAAAACAGGTACCCCATACCTAGGATCGATGAGTTATTGGATGAGATACATGGGGTAGTTTATTTCTCCAAGATTGATCTTCGTTCAGGGTACTATCAGATTAGAGTCCGTGATGAGGATATTCATAAGATGACATTTAGATGTCATTACGGGTACTATGGGTTTTTGGTTGTGCCCTTTGGTCTTACTAATGCTCTTGCGACTTTCCAATCATGTATGAATCATATCTTCAATAAGTAGTTGCAGAAGTTTGTATTGGTGTTCTTTGATGATATCTTGATATACAGTAAGACATGGGAGGATCACCTCAGGCATCTTGATGAGGTGTTGGGCATTATGGAGGCACATCAGCTATTTGCTAAGGCTTCCAAATGTGAGTTTGGGATGACATAGATTTTATATTTGGGACATGTGATTGGCGCTGGTGGAGTTAAGGTACATCAGGAGAAGATACAAGCTATTTTGGATTGGCCACCATCGAAGAACATTTCATATTTGAGGGGTTTCTTCGGGCTATGCAATTACTACAAAAGGTTTGTGAAGGGGTTTTCTCAATTCCTAGCACCTCTTAGAGATCTCACTAAGAAGGGTGCATTCAGATGGTCAGATGAGGCTTGGGCTACATTTGATGGACTTAAGGAGGTGATGAGCACTTGTCCAGTGTTTGCTCTACCAGATTTTTCTTGGCCGTTTGTGATGGAGTGTGATGCATCAGGTGAAGGGATAGGCGCCGGACTCATGCAGAATAGACATCCCATAGCCTATGAGAGTAGGAAGTTGCGAGATGCAAAACAATTGTATTCCACCTATGATAAGGAGATGCTTGCAATCATGCATGCGTTGGCAAAGTTTAGACAATATTTGGTGGGTGGAAAATTTCTGGTAAGGACGGACCACAATAGCTTGAAATACTTTCTAGAGCAGAAGGGTTTGAATGAGAGGCAACAAAAGTGGGTGAGTAAGATTCAGACATATGATTTTGATATTGAGTATGTTAAGCAGAAGAAGAATGTTGTGTCAGATGCACTATCCAGGAGACCCACACTTTGCTCTATGTCAGAGATTTCAGCTGATTGGAAGGGTCACCTTTTGGTTGAGTATTCCAAGAATGCATTTGCATGTGAGCTCATGGATGGAAAGATTCAGGATGACAGATATAAGGTGATTGATGATATGATATACTACAAGGACAGGATCTATTTGGTACCTAAATCTAAAATGAAGGATAAGATTATGAGGGTTGTTCATGATACTCCTTTAGCAGGATATCAGGGGTTCTTCAAGACCTACAAGCAGGTGCAAGAGAGATTCTCATGGAAGGGTCTCAAAGATGATGTCTTGCGATATGTTAGAGAGTGTATGACTTGTCAGCAAAACAAGTCCAAGCATACTTTCCCAGCAGGTTTGCTTCAGCCATTGCCCATTTTGGAACAAAAGTGGGAGAGTATATTTATGGATTTTATCAGTGGTCTTCCGAAGGTCCAAGGCAAAGATTGCATATTTGTGGTTGTTGACAGGTTAACTAAATATGCACATTTCTTTGCTATTTCATCTGATTATAAGGCACCTCAGGTTGCAAAGTTGTTCTTTAGAGAGGTGTTTAGGCTTCATGGACTTCCAAAGACCATTGTCAACGATTGGGATAGCAGATTTCTTAGTGTGCTTTGGCAGGAGTTATTCAAATTGGCTGGTACGGAGTTGTCCCTAAGCACTAGCTACCACCCTCAGATAGATGGACAGACAAGGATTGTGAACAAGTGGGTGGAAGGATATTTACGCAATTATGTTGCAGGGCAGCAAAAGGCTTGGATCAGGTGGTTGTATTTAGGAGAGCATTGTTATAACACAAGCTATCACATGTCGATAGGCATGACACCATTTAGAGCCTTGTATGGGTATGGCACTATGTCTTTTGTAGACTTAAGCATTTGATGATAACAGAGCTCCCATAGCTAGAGAGTTGATGCAGGATAGCTAGGACATCCTTAAGTCACTTAAGGATAATCTTCATCGTGCCCAGAACTAGCAGAAGATATATGCAGATAGGCACAAGATTGAGAGGACATTTGAGGTTGGTGATTTAGTTTTCTTGCGCATACATCCGTATAGACAGTCTACATTGAAGAAGAGTGGTGTAGAAAAGCTAAAACCTCGATTTTATGGCCCTTACAGGATTGTGAGGATAGTGGGAGAGGTTGCATATGAGCTAGAGTTCCCTGAAGCTAGCAGAATTCATAATGTATTCCATGTTTCATGCCTCAAAAGGGCACTTGGGCAAGACATTACATCTTCTCCAGAGCATCCGCCATTAGATGAGGGCAAGTTGATATTGGTTCCTGATGCCATATTGGATGTGAGGGAGCACAAATTGAGGAGTAGGGTGATCAAGGAATATTTGATTCGACAGAGAGACTTGCCTCTTGAGGATGCTACTTGGGAAGGTGAACAGAGTTTGCAGCATCCAGGTTTGCAATCGCTTGAGGGCAAGCAATTCCGGGAAGGGAGGATTGTAATGTCCCCTTTTACCAAGTGATCAGCCAACAGAGTCGAATAACCTATTTTTATTCTCGTAGGCTAAGTCGGGAGTTATAAGGGAATAATTTGATTAATTAAATAGTAAATAATCCTAAGTCATTTTTGGGTTATTTATATTTAATTAATTAGTTGGACCTATTTTTATTATAAAAGTGACTTTATAATATTATATTGAGAAATTATAAAATAAGTCACTTTTGAAAAAGAATAAATAAATAAATAAATAAGATAATAAAAGTGAGTCTTCTAGAAAGTTCACTTGTGGCTTTAAAAAGAGAAGGAAAATAATTTCATCATTCTTGGCTTGTCATTTGTATTAGAGTTTTTCCTTGAGTTGCAACTATAGGTTCAGCATATTTTGAAGACAAAAACCCTTGGAATTTTGGTGGATTGGATGAAAGCCCAATTCCATCTTGAGGTGGATTCATTCCAAGATTCACATTTACACATCATTGGTGATTTGGAGGAGTTGATTGAGCTTCGAAGACATATATTTCTTCAGATTGGTGTTGAATGAAGATTGTAGCAAAATTGTGAGATTTGTGGCCAAATACAATTTTGGTATTGGAGAAGATTTTATTGTAGGTGTGCATAGAGTTTAATATCAGACTTGAAGGTGATTTCAGCGCCACAAACTAGGGTTAAATTGCAGATTGGCATTAGGGTTTGATGCTATTTATCACCACATTGGAGAAGGGTTTGATTCATATTTTGTGAATATATTTGGGCTTTATGTTAGCCGCCTCCCAGCTAAGGAGGAGACATGAGCTTTGGAAAGGAATTTCATGCACATATACCTAGCCACCATCATTGCATATTGAAGATAAAGTGATCGCCATCCATCAAAAGAGTTCGCTGAATACAAGGAGAAATGGCCAGCATTGATTAGGATCTACGCTGCCATAAAAGAATTGAAATCAGGTTTATAGGGTTTCCAAACCCTAGCGCAGCTCTTGGAGGAGGAATCACTACCGTTAGAAGCCTATCACTGCCTATTTTGAGAAGTCTTTGGGGAAGAAATCATTGCTACAGCAGTCACCTTTATATCAGAGATTAATTGCAGCAGTCAATCATTTTTATCAGTCATTTATATCAGCCTTCATTCATTGGTATCTTGGCATCATTTATGTGTCACCGTGTTGAAGATAAATTTCAGGTATGTTAAATATTGAAATGCTGATGTAAACTATCAAATTTGTATTCAAATCTTTAATTTGAATAAACTTTATATCAGTCCTCCATATTGTTGAATTATCATTTGCAGATGTTTGTATTCTTGTTCATTGCAATGTATATGTGAAACAAATCGAAAAACATTTCAAACATACATCCAAACAAAGGAAACTCAGAAAATCAGTCATAACCAGCCTGCATATCAAGTGTTTGATAAAATGACAAAGCTATAAAAATCATAAAATTCAGGGCAGAATTGGACAGGGGTTCTTACACAAAAGGAGTGTATATCTCTTGCTGACTTGGCCTATGTGTTAGGTTTTGTCCCCTAAAAGGGTACGACAATCTAAGGAATGGCTTTTCAAGCCTTTAAACAATTAAAAAGCTCACCTTCCCTTTAATCGCTCCCTTTTAGAATTTAGTACAGCTAGGTAAAAACTCAGTCACAGACATAAATTTCTGATTTGTCTTTGCTTCTGATTATTGGGATAATTCCCTTTAAAAAAAAAAACTCAATAATATCCCACATAAATTCCACCCTATATATTTAGCATTTACCGGAAATCGACAATATTTGCTTGTAAATGAATTCTCGCTAAATCACTCAATCAGCTAGGTGGGTTTTAGTCCATGAAACTGATTGCCAAAAGGGTTTTCATCCTTCGGCGGAGGAATGAACCAAGTCCAATCCTAGACAAACAACTGGGGTTTATCAAGTGCATAGAATGAGCTTTCTCACCTGAAAATCTCCTTTTTATACACTTTCCTCCCTCCAAAAGGCTATTGAATTTCCCTATTAATTCAGCTTTACTTTTGGGCCCAAAATAAGTCACTTTTTATGTCTCCTTATAACAACCCCTTTGTTTTAAATAATTAAATATACGTAGTCTTTTAATTTTCCACTTTTCAATAACTTAAATATTTAACCATTTAATAATTTAATTATTTTTGCGCGCAACCACCAAAGTTACGGAAAGTATTAGAATAGCCCAAAATATGAATTCTGACCACACCACCAATACCTTAAGTGCATAGGATATTAGTCTATAGGATAGTTGGAGCATTCCCAATATGCCAAACTTCTCCAAGAAGTGTGGAGTGCTCCCAAAATGACGGATCTGCATATGAAAAGTACTATTGTACTCATATTGGCTCCAAGAACTCTCTAACACTGTCAGAATACCTTTCTGATAAAGTTGGCGCACTCCAAGAAAGTTGGAGTTTCCAAGGATGTTGGAATGGACCAGAAAAAGGGGCATTATAGAGCAACCTTCGAGGCATCCAAGGGTTGTCAATAGAAGGAGAAACTGAGCGAAGGGTGTATAAAAGAAAGTCTGAAAGCTAAACAAGTGCACCAATCCCTGCTTGTACACTTTGTAGGAACCAACCCATTGGAGAGACCAATCCCTGCTTGTAGACTTTGTGAGCACCAACCCACTAGAGACACCAATCCCCACAATTTGTAGGCACCAACCTACTGCAGAAACCAACCCCCACTGCTAAGCACCAACTTAGTGAGAGACACCAATCTCTCCTTTAGGAAGCACCAAATTCCACAACCAAGTTCCACCTTCAGGATATTGCTTCTTCAACAGATGATGGACATCTGATTTCATTTCACAAACTCTTCTTGTAAATGATATATTCTTCACAAATTTGATGCACTTGATTTCATATACTTTCCTCTTTCAAATCTGCATACTCCTTTTCACAAATCTGCATACATATACTTCTTTTAGATCTGCATAAATTCTTCACAAGTATTTGCACATGTTCTTCATATACATCTGCACTTATTCTTCATACAAGGGCTGCATATATTCTTCAATATAGCTCTGAAAGACTCTTCATAATTTTCTGCTCTTATTCACTTAATCTCTCATTACAAACTTTGTTTGATTCTCCTTGGATGATCTTTATATTTTCTTCATACAAATCTGCTGGTGTATGTAAGATATACTTTTTTTATTCCACACACTACACACTTCTCTCCACAAATCACAAACTTCATTTTATATCTTCATATCTCTATGAAGAGATACAACACTTCACAAGGATGCATTGCTTTCCAACGGAGGCACCCTTCCTTTACTAATCATTGTCTTTCTCCAAACATAATTGCTGCCTTTGTTATTCTCTTTAATCACTGTCTTTGTTCTTTTTAATCGCTCCTTTTTGTTATATCAATCGCTCCCCTTTTAACATATAAATCGCTCCTTATAAAAATCGCTTCATCTTCATTACACATTTGTCATTTAACTTGGGCGATTAAAACAGATTTATTTATGTCTTTGTCTTAACTTGGTTGGCAAAGATAGTCAGCCAAACATAAAATTAATTTAAATCATATTTTAGACATGGTCGGCCAGCATAGATAAATAAAATACTTCCTCCGTTTTGGTGCTAACACAAGGAGGTCAGCCAGCATAGAGATTAGTGTAAAAACTATCTTAGATATGATGAAGCCGTCCATCTATGATCATAAACTTCCCTATTGATCATCATTAATTTATACTTGTAATGTGATCTGCTCTTGACTGATTTTGCTTGGTCTTTGGCCATCGATTAGTGGCCTTCGGCCTTTTGTCCTTCACACCTTTGACATCAATGACAACAATCTTGAACAACATATTCCTGCTTGACATCAATGACAACATTTGCAACACGTATAACTTTAAGACCTGGAGTACACAAGTACTCTTCACACAGGGAGAGCAGCCCACTCCATCAAAGCCACAGAACGCATCTCTAGGTGGCCATCAAAATCAAAGACAAGGTTGAAGCCGAATACAATACGAGCCCAAAGCACACCCTATTATACAATACCAATAATGTAACGAATGGAGACATTTTGCGAGAGACTTCCAGAACAAGGACAAAGTGCAATTATTGTGCAAATGGTGTGGGGACCTGGAGACCATGAAGACACTGGATGTCCAAAGCAAAAAGCTAGCATCAACCCAATTGATGTTGAAAGGCAAAATGAAGTATTGGCCATTACTCAAGCCCAAGCAAAGAAGGCTGTGTACCCAGACCCACGTACAGAACAAGAAAGATTTCGTGAAGCAAGAGTCAGAGTGAAGTAGGCTATGGCTAACGAACGACGCCACTCAAATGCAAACACAAGTACCATAACAAATCAATTACAATTTGAGAAAAATATTGCAAGGCAAGTACTTCAAACTATTGTACCAATTAAAGTAGTGGACTTATTACAATGTATTCCTGAACTCCGAAATGATATTGTATCAGGGAAGAATGAGATGGTGCATGCTATGGCCCATTTGGAATCTAGGGAGACTGAAGACCCAATGACTGAACCTCTATTGTCGGGTGACCAAGTGATTGATCCCATGTTATTAACAGTTAGCACAACAAAAGAAACCAGTGGTGGTAAATATAGAGATTCTTAGAAGGAATCTCACCTGATTGATGTTGCAAGGCAAAATGATAGCATCTAGCAACATGATAGGATGTTGACCCTAAGTTTGCAAGGAAAATTGACGAGGAGGTTGTGTAAGAATCATTGTTAGGGGACCCACTACAGGAGCTCCATGATTCAGAGAGCAGCAATGACAACATACTTGGCATTGATGATCTAGACCCAAAGCCAAAGGATGAGGATGAACTAACTAATGATTTTGACTCTATTATACTTTATAGTCATAGACTTCATGAATTTTGTACATTTGTTTTACTTTTAACAATGCAATGAACATTTGATGTTTGAACTTTATTCACTCATTATTAGTTATTACTTTGAAATTTAGAGCTTATTAGTTTAAAGTTCTTAGTTTGATCATTGATCTATTCAGTAATTGTATGTAAATGGTTTTTTAATTTTTCTAATGACTAATTCATAGTTGAAAGTTTGAATCTTGATTATCCTGTTCATATTTTAATTCTTGTCTATGTTTTACGACGTTTCGGGGACGGGGGGACGGGGACGCGTTTCAGGGATGGCAGTCCGAGGGCCAATTTTTGGGGATGGCAAGGGACGGCGATATATGAATTTTTCAAAATATATATATATATATATATAAGAAATTTTCAAAATATCAATATGAAATAGAGATATCATAAATGTTAATAATTTAACAACAATATCAATATGTGAATAAATCATGACAGCAGTAGTGTAACATACTAACAGCAGTATAAACTATAAACTAAATTTTTTACTGGCCTTGCCACTTGAAAACAACACTTGAACTCTTTGATCATTTCCTCTTCTTCCATGGGCGGCTTTCATAATGTTGTTGCCACTTTACATCAAACTTGGCAGAGATTTAGCTTCCCTTTGCCAAGACAAAGTGTGCCACTTTGTCACCTTGGATTCTTACTTAGCTTGAGTGCACTTTCCTTAGGCAATTTCTGTATTATATGCCCTTAGGTGGAGATTTCTAGTGGCCAAGCCACCAAAATGTGCAGTTTGTTCTGACTTAATTTCTTTGATGATACCTTGGTGAGTTTTCATAAGCTCTTTTCTGACTTTTAGATGCTACAATCTAATGGCTTTTACCATGAATAAATGTGCCTTATGCCCTTGCTATCTCATTCCAACTTTCATTCCATGACTGCCTCTGCTTGCATGACAGAAAAACCCTCGAATCTTCCCTGACTTTGTCCTTGTTCTGCTCCATTGTTTTTATCATTTGCTCCTCTGATGTGATCATGTTTTCCCTGCAAAATTGTCAGTTGAAAGGACAAAGACAAGATAACCTTTGCAAACTGACTGGGAGGTTGACAATTGACTCAGATTGTGCAAACTCAAGGATTAACTGATAACAAACTGACTAAAAGAGGGATGAAAACTGAGTTTCTTATGGGTGCTAATAATAGTTTCATGATACAGAAGGTAATAAACATTGCAACATTTTCAATATTAAATAAAGGCTTAAAACCATAGTTTGAAAACTCGGACTCGCCGCGGAATCGACAGCCCAAAATAGGACTCGAACTCGGACTCAGAACTCAGCTAGGACTCGGCAAAGAAGAAAACCGTAGTTTTACAAAAAAAACAAAAAGAAATTAATGCATTTAGAGAACATAAGAGCCATAATTCAAACATTACACATATCATATGATCTAGGGCATGTGTATACTCAGTGTTCTAGGTTGCATCCCTCAATTGTTTGTACATAGATCCTGAAAATGACTAAGTCTGGTAACCTGATATCTTGAAAATCCTAAAAAATTGACTAAGCCTGAAATCTAGTGGATCCTCCAAATTCTAGAATCTACATGTTAAATCCGGTGAATCTGAGACCTATTTCAAACATCTTCCAACTTATACTTAAATATATTTTTCAATATACCTAACCCTGAGCGTTTAAGTTTATAGTGGGGGGACCCCTGGGCGTCCCCGGGACGTTTGAGGGACATCTTAGACGTCCCCTGCCATATCGGGGACGGCCAGGCGTCCCCCTTTTCAATTCTAAAAAAAATAGCCGTCCCCAAGACGTTTCGTCATTTTATGGTTTTTCGGGGACGCCTAGGGGACATCCCCTGCCGTCCCCCCGTACCGGAAACGCCACAGGGGACAGGGACGGGGCTGGAGGAGCAGGGGACGCGTCCCTGTGTAACATAGATTCTTGTGCTTTAAAAATTATAAATAAGACTAATGAATTTTTAGTTTTAATGTTTTCATATATATTTTTTTAAATATATTTATATATGCTGTATCCTTGCTGTCCCAGAAAACAGGACCAAGCCCATCCCAGAAATGTGTCTCCCCATCCAACGGCCCGGGAAATTCTGTAGAACATAGAATATTTCTCAATAGATAAGATATTTCATCATTAAATCACCTTAGCTAAGGTAAATCTCAATATTACTTTCAAGTTTCATTCTTTTTATGTTTCATCACTTTAATGTTTTCCACATTGTCATATAAAACTGGAAGATTAATGAATAGTCAATTTTCATTTGACTGGAACTCATTATGCATGTCCTTTTCCAGTTTTGCTTTCCAGTGTGGTCATTCTGCTTATCTTCTTTGGTTTCCAGATTTGCTTAACAAGTAGCTCGAAGGTGACGGATCTTCTTAGTTGCAGAAATTCTGTAACTATTTATCAAGACCTTTATTTCATAATTCATTCATATTGTTGATTCATCTTGCACTTTTGCTAGCATTCTATCTTAGTCAATTTTAATCTACCTAAGGGGAAACCACTCTTGGGCCCAATATACACAAATAGGAAGACTGGGCAAAGGCAGATGGACCTAGTCCAATCACCATGAATTGCCAACAGACAGTGCCAAATTGTAGAGGACATACAAGGAAAACAGTAAACATAGGTAAATATGCATGTAAGATTCACAATAGATTGATACTGATATATTATTATTACTCTGCTGAAGGTCAGTAGAAATACATTCTTGACAAGCCTGAGATGAGATATCATAGCATATATATCTGGAATCAGCTGTGCTAATCCTCTTTAGGAATAAAAACGAGGATACAAAGCACCTGATTCCAGGTCAGATATATATGCCAAAAAGTTCACTTTTAGAAATCTCAAGCCCTTAAATGTCTTAGTATTTCTTGATATAGTATTTAACCATTCAAAAACCCATTGCAGAAACATATTAACGTTATAATCATCATCGCTTACAGCTTAAAGTCTGCCTTCTGCAACAAAGTGCTCAAGGAAAAATAGCTCTGTTCAAGAAGTCAAGATCACTGGGAATGTTGGCCTCCGTATATTTGGAGAGATGCTAGAAACTAGAAACCAATAATGCATGGCAAAGAAAATCTACCAAAATAAATATAATGAAATGATATACAAGCTTGAAACTCAATGTGCATTCCTAAGAGCTCCTCATAGAACGAAGAAACCTATTAAAATACAAGATATAACTCGAGTGAACCATAGTACATCAATTGACATGGTTCATTACACTATTGATCACCCTGTTTCTTCTCAGGATGTTTTACAGGTGAATGAATAGATCAGACTACTTTGCCTGTAAATTCCCCAAAATATGTATTGGTATAGGACATTCCAGTCTTATTCAGCTATTATTTACCATTGTATTTGTCACTTCCCTTTACACAATGCGCAAACTTATGAAAGAACTATTCTCTTCTACATGATCAAACCACTCAAGACAGCAATCAACACATTTTGTTGAAAAGAAATTGCTAGCAACATGTTCTGGAGGATATCAGTCTTGTGAGCTACAAATTGACTCCAGATTTACAATTGATTTGAATTTTGAACTGAACCTCCTGAGGGTCATTTTCAATCACTTCAGGTCCCTAGTACTAAGTTCGGTACTGGCAACAACTTGAAATTTATTATCACAATTTTGCTTTAGTATTTTTATGCCTTCATATTCCATTGGATAGATCATCATACAACTTTCTGTACAGTAAGCCTTATAACATGGAAGTGCTTGCATAAAGATTATAATTCCAAGTTGGAGGAATGTATAAAACAAGATACATGTGCAGGCAACTTATGGGTAACATGAGAAATGACCATGCCAGAGATTTGTCACTATATGCAGTATTTTATTTATAACTAATGACCAATACATAAGTTAATCCATGTCATCCAAGGGGTTCACTTCTGTCCACACAAGATATCCACTTACTGAAAAGAAATCTACAATGATATGCACAGTTAAAATCATATGAATAACTAGTAATTTGACAGTAACTGAAAGCACAATTGGGTTTTCAAAATTGAAAATTCCACAGTTGCCAAAGCAAATATCATGAGGGAAAGCCACCTTAAGCACACTTCTTGATAATAGAAATTAATGTAAGATTTTCTTTTATATTTGACTTTATATGAAGATAGATCCGATAAGATATCTGTCAGGGGTACATTTTCTTTGTTCTTCAAACAAGGTGCATAGACGATGCTTTAATGGAGAATGAAATTAACACTCACCTCAGTTCTACTCATTTGCCATCTAGCACGAGAGTGATTAATGGCATCTTCAGTGGAGTTTGCACTGAATTCTGAAATTCAAAATAGAACAATTAAAAGTAAGCCCCATAGGAGTGAACAAAATGACAAAAACACTAGTAATGAACACAACACAAACATGAACACCATTGGGTTGATCTAGTACCAGGGCCATTAGGCTGATGCAGAGAATCAACAGAATTTGGGGTAAATCCTTGATCATTCAAGATATCATGCCACACATTCTGAATATGAGAAGTTTTGTTCAAGCTCAGAAACATACCAGAATATAAGACCAGGTAATGCAATACGATCCTCAAGAATTCATATCAATTTTTAAATTTTCCAAAAGCAAATATTGAGATAGATGAAAATGCATGTACACCTAAGAAGGATGCCAGCTACCTCATCCAAATGTTCAGATCCATCAACATATTCATACAGGAATTCGGAAGCATGTTCTTCAACCAAATCATTTGGAGGTTGCAAGACATTAAGGAAAAAAATGGTTATTGAATCATAGTAGAACTGTGGTCGTGGAGAGTTGTGGTCCCCCTCAAATTTAATGATATTTTTGTCCCCCTGAAAAGTTGAAAACATATAAAGGTAAGTTCACATCTGAAAATAATAATAATGTTTCAATTATTTGCTATATATTTGAATCTGTAAAGGTGGTAAGTATGCAAGCATAAGACTGAGAGTGGCACTTGTAACAAGCATAATATATTATCATTTTGCTAAGTACCTGGTTCAATGTATGTCTTGAAATGTCAACCAATCAATATAGACTTACAAACTGCAGACATATAATTCCACAAGAGTATTATGGGAACTTGGAGCACTGAGGACTTGTAGCATCATAACAGTATATGGAACCAACAGTAAGCTACCTCCAACTGTGTAGTAATTATTGTTAGTGGCAAGGAGTAGGACCATAGGAAGGGGGCATTTATATCATAGGCTTGGGATTGCTATTATCCTTTCCCTAATGGGTGGGTAACAAAGAAAGTAATTATTTATTATACCCATGAGGAATGACATCAAAGTCAAAAAGCAACTTTACCTGGGACAAAGATGGCACAAAATTTTGAAAGCAAATAATCCATCCCAAACAAGCCCAAAAAACTAGAGAATAGAGAGGAAAATGTCACAACTCCAAATACAATGATATAGTATTTAGTAAGCTCACAAGTAACATATCTTTAATTAATCAGGGGGAATGAAAACCTAGTTAAGCAGAAAAGAAGCTACACAAGCAGCATATAAGAAGCCATATAAACAGCCACATAGCTGCAAACCAACTACATGAAATGTCACAAATAAGTTAAGGAAAGCCTTTTATTGTATCTCTTATCCCCCAATTTAATAATAAAATAGCAAAGATTCTATTGAGAATTCCCCATCATCATCTATCATTTAACACATCATTCAAGACTGCATTAAAAAATTTACAGATCTGCTTTTGCTCTAAAAATTGAATGATTTGGTCTAGAATATGAGTTGCATAAAAGGCTTCAAAACTACAGTGACTTACCCTCGAATGCAGGAATCTTGAAGTAAGAGGATCTTAAGCTTTTTTTGACGCAAGCAGCTCACTCACAAATTATTTGAATTGTTTTAAAAATGAGAGAAGGCAACCTATATACAAGCAATGTTATAGCAATCTTAAGCCCCACAAAGGCATTCTACCCCTATTAAAACATATCAAAAAATTTCATGCTAAAATGCAGAAAAGAATCATATCAATCCCCTATATCTCTTTCTTTTATGTATATCTCTATTCTTTATACAAATTTTATGCCTCATACTCAAAGCTGAATCAAAATTTATTTATGAAAGATGTAAGCATGAAAATAGTATAGTTATAGTTAATTACTTTTTGGTTAGGTTGGTCAGTGAGGTTAGTTGTCCTCCCGACAGTTGTAAGTAGTTGGCGACGGTTGGCAGTCCAGAGCAACCGTCGGCCACCTTTATATGCTGGTCATATTATTGTAATCAAGACCGCATTTTGATGCAAGGTATTCTTGTATACATCTGTAAGTGCATAATTTTCAGAATATAATGTTTATCATTCTGTTATGAACATTTCATGAGTAATGGTTATGAAGCTGTTATATTTTCTGCATAATATATTTAGTTTACTCTATTATTTAGCATAATCAAATAGGTAGTAACCTGACCGCTTTTGATGCAAGGTATTCTTGTATACATCTGTAAGTGCATAATTTTGAGAATATAATGTTATTATTCTGTTATGAACATCTCATGAGTAATGGTTATGAAGCTGTTATGTTTTCTGCATAACATATTCAGTTTACTCTGTATTATTTAGCATAATCAAATAGGTAGTAAACATTTGAAGCCGTTGCCTATACGAAATCGGGTTGAATAGTCAGATTGAATAGTCAGGTAACAAAGATGGCCACTTAAATGGGGCAGACGACGGCATAACCATAGTTGAAAATATTCACTGGACTCATGAGTAACTGCGAGTCAAAATGCTGGGCGAGTAACTCGCTGAATAACTCGTCGACGAGTTACTAGTAAAACTCATGGCGAGTAATGATGGAAAAATCGCGCATTTTTGTGGAATAACTCGCCACGTCTGAAAAACTCGCACCGGCATAAAAAACACGCCCAATTTCAGGCTATAAAAGCATCATTTAAACACACATAAAACACACCATTTCAACAGGAAAAAGAAGACGCACGCTTGCAGGAGAGAAAACGTGATTTTAGTAAGAGATTTCAGGCTTTTTTTTTGCTAGGTTGGATCAAACGAAGCAGATTTGGCTTTTTTTTCTGGGTTGAAACACTACGCCCACAAAAACCTCCATACGCCCAGAAACGCATAGCATACAACTGATACAGGTAGACTTTTTTTTTCCTGAATTTATCAATCTATTTTATTTTGTTTAAAATCTATATATTTTGTTTCTTAATTTTTTATTCCTGAATTTGTCAATTAGTTTTATTTTGTATAAATATTAAAATCTATATTTAGTTTTACGGTTTACCCTTAAGGATGTTTATGTGTTTTCAAATTTTCAAATACATTCTAATTCATTATTTCAAATTAGTATTTTAAATTTATGTATTTAAAAATTAAAATGTTGTTTTGTTTATTTTTTAACAAAAATATTATTTTTAATTGGTGTAGGGTTTAACTGTTTATAACTTTATGTATTTCAAATGTGTTTTTTCTAAATTTTCGACATTCTTTGAGGAGAAAATGGTTATTCGTGAGTTATATCATATTATCATGCATTAAAATTTAATAATATTACGAACAAAAATTCATCTTGCCTTGACATCATTTTTTTTAAATTGTTAATTTGTTATCTATCATTTTTAATTTGCATTGATCAAGCCAAAATTCATATTTACATCATTTCTTTTAAATACCAATAGCATTATTTTTTTCTAAATAACAATTAATTTTTTGTTCTCTCTTTTGACAGGTTTCACCTTCATTTTTCTAAATAGAATATGGCTTCTGCAAGTGGAAGTAAAAGAACTGGTGGCAAACCTTGGGATCCTTGCTGGAAACATGGGACACCAGGTCCAAATCGAGGGGAGGTTATTTGTAACCATTGCACTAAACTTATGATTGGAGGCATAAATCGACTTAAATGCCTCCTTGCACGGATCCCTTGCCAAGATGTTACGGGATGCACAATAGCTACTCAGGAGGTTGAGAGGGAGGCAAAAGCCCTCCTTATGGCATATGAGCAAACGAAAGCAACTAAAAAGAGAACAACATAGGCAATGGCAGCCCCAAACCCAATTATTAGTTCTACAGGGTCAAATGGAGGTATAGGGGGCTCTTCTTTGCCTTCCATTGGGCCACGGATACGAGGATCAGGCAAAGGGATTTCTCGCTTTTTTGTTCCTTGGAACACTCCTAGTGTGCAACCTTCATTGGAAGCTACTGCATGGAATAGACAGGTGCATCATGAGGCGAAGTTGGCATGTGCACGATTTTGGTACTACAACAATATTCCCTTTAATGTCGCTTCGAGTCCTTATTGGGAGAACTTGGTCACTACATTAGCTGTGGTAGGTAAGGGGGTCAAGGCCCCAAGTCGTCATGAGTTGAGTGGCCCATTGTTGCAGGAGGAGGTCCAACACACACATCTACTAGTAGAGGATCAAAGAAAAATTTGCGAAAAAAAAGGCTGCACTATTTTATCTAACAGATGGATAGATGCCAGGGACAGGACTCTCATCAATTTTTTAGTGGCTTCAGCAGGGCAGCTAGTCTTTTTAAAGTCAGTTGATACCTCCTATGAAATAAAAAATGCAGAGAACTTGTACATGTTGGATGAGGTGGTGATGGAGGTGGCAGTGGAAAATGTCATCTAATTAGTGACTGACAATGCAGCTGCATATGTGGCAGCCGGTAGACTTCTAAAGGCGAGGCATCCAACATTGTTTTGGAGCCCTTGTGCTGCCCACTGTATTGACCTTCTTCTTGAGAACATTGGAAAGCTAAGTTGGATGAAGAATGTGGTTGAAGAGCCAAGAAATATTACAAAATACATCTACAACCACACATGGGTCCTAAATCTTATGAGAGAACACACTAATAGCAAGGAGCTCGTGCGATCAGGAATCACACGCTTTGCCACTAATTTCCTTGCCTTGCAGAGCATAGTAGCAGCATTGCCCAACTTTAAGCGCATGTTTGTGAGCGAAAGGTGGTTGGAGAGTCCTTATTGTAGGAAGTCGGAAGCAAAGAGGGTCGTGAAGACAATTTTTGGTAATGGCATTGCCAAAGCCATGGAGGAGATCATCAAGGTAAGTTTTCAAACACTAATTTTTATTTATTTTTTTATTTGCTAATGTTAAAATTTGTTGATTTTGTAAAATTTTTATATTTTTTTTTGTTGAATTTCAATTAGTATAATTCTCTAATTTTATTTTCATCCACTATTGATTTAGGTGTTAGAACCGTTGGTTAGGGTTCAACGATTGGTGGATTTGGATCAAAAGCCCATGGGGTATCTATATGAGGCCATGGATAAGGCCAAAGAGACAGTTCAACATTTGTATGGGTCGAATAAAACAAAATATGAACCCATATGGCGCATTATTGATCGAAGGTGGAACCGACAACTCCACCAACATATTCATGCTGCTGGTTACTATTTGAACCCCAAGTTTTTCTTCTCCTCTTCATTCAGAGAAGATGCAAAGGTTATTCTTGGCCTGAACACATGTATTGAGAGGTTGGTCGTTGATGATAACCTTCGAGACCTTGTACTCGATGAGTTACAAAGCTATAAGAGGGCGAAGGGGCCTTTATTTTCTTCAAGAGATTGCATTTGTAGGAGATCCACTCTGCATCCAGGTAAAAAACATATGTTTACTTTTAATTTACTATTTATTTTAATTTTTAAGTTTACTAAAATCCTTACAAAGTTATAAATGTTATCCTTGCAGATTTATGGTGGGAAGATGATGGTGCCACAACACCTAATCTTTAAAAGCTAGCCATCCAGATTTTATCCCAGCCTTGTAGTGCATCCGGTTGTGAGCGCAACTGAAGTGTTTTTGAGTCCATTCACACATAGAAGCACAACAGGTTGACTCAAAAGCGCTTGAATGACCTTGTCTATGTGCCATACAACCTTCGGTTACATGAGAAGAAGGTAGAAGGGCAAGAATCACATCATGCGTTGGACCTTGACGACATTGATCCATATTCAAATTGGATTGCTGAGGATGTTAATGTTGATCCATTGTGTACTGATGATGATATAGCTACTTTGGAGAGGGATACAGCTGAATGGCAAGTGAATGTGGCAACATATGAAGATTCAGAGACAGAATCAGATGATGATGTGCCATCAAGGGTGGGTTCCTCACATGTAATGCATGATCCTATACATGAGGCTCCTATTGAGGATACCACAACTATACCATCCACTTCCACACCACCCACACACAGAGAAAACTCTTTTGAGCTTTAGTCGTAGAAATTTATGATTTATATTTTATAGTGATAATGAAACTGGGATTTCATATGTATTCGAAGGTTGAACTCTTTTTTTGGTCTATGATATGTATTAAACTCTTAATTTTGATTTATATATGAAGGAAATTAGTAATGCATTCTACAATTTCAGAAATGTGTGTTTTTTAAGAATATTTTAACAAAATTATGCATTTTTAAATGTTCGATAAATTTGTCGAGTTATTCCTGAGTTTTTCCTCAAGTTTTTGCCGAGTCCCAAGTTTTTAAAAAAATTTGGTCTACCAAGTAATTGTCGAGTCCAAGTTTTTCAACTATGGGCAGAACCATAACGAGAACCTAATGAACAAAGAGAAGAAAATCCAAAAGACGACCTGACACAAGATCTCATACACTTCTGGGATATATCGGTCAGAAAGCATGTATAGAGGGAAGCGGGCGCAAGAGAGGTACCAGAAGACCCAAGCTAGGACAATCTGGTAGTGAACAACAAAGTGGACAACCTCCTCAACTGTCTTCCAAGGCTCCTGGCAAGACATTTTTTAACCCTACAAGACTTACGTGCCAAGAGAGAAAGAGAACAACGCTGGCAACAAATACTGCAACGGTATGAGGAAAGAAATAGACGAGAAGAAGAACGAAATACCGACCGATACTGTACACCGAGAAATTAATGCCCTTACACTTGAATAAGAACAGAAACTAACTACAAAGTGGTCAAGAAACAACAGAAGAGGAGATTAGGAGGTCCTTGAGAATAAGAGAGCAAAGAGAAAGAAGGAGAAGATTGAAAGAATTAGCCGAAGGGACTAACAGATTATTACCTGAAAGTCAGAGCCCACCCCGAGGACAAAGTAAGAGCTGAAGCATCAACTGAAGTCGTAGTCGAGAAGAGAATATCACAGCAATGTACCGTACGAATGCCGAGTGGGAAGAGGTAGCAAGACACCTACCACTCTCCAAGGAGGTGCATTTTGATCGAGCCGACAGAACACCTATACAACTACCATCGTCGGTCGATGAAACAAGAAGAAGGTTGAAAGAATTAGCCGAAGGGACTGACAGATTATTACCCGAAAGTCAGAGCCCACCCCGAGGACAAAGTAAGAGCTGAATTGTCAACTGAAGTTGTAGTCGAGAAGAGAATATCACAGCAATGTACCATACGAACGCCGAGTGGGAAGAGGTAGCAAGACACCTACCACTCCCCAAGGAGGTGCATTTTGATCGAGCCGACAGAACATCTATACAACTACCACTGTCGGTCAATGAAACAACCATATTGCTATCGCCTAACAGAACAACCATACGATCATCGACAGACGAAACAACCGTATGGCTATCAGTCGACGGAGACGAACGAGGGATCGGGAGGAAAGACTCACTGATTGAAACACATGAGAATAATATAAGACACATCAAGAAATTGATAATTGAAGGATCTGAGACTAAAACTCTGGGACAAAGGGAACGCCGGAAAGAGTCTGAGGGTGACAAGAGTGTGGGGTTTGCTGAGGCAGGAGGAGTAGAGGATTCATATGTGGCCGAGAGTGCACGAGAAGCAGACACAAAGGTACCGCCAAGGAAGGAAGATGGTGACTCCCCCAACAAGTCCAAGTGTAGAGAGGCAGAAGCTTCTGAAATTCCTATGGAATGGATCGAACGATCCAGTACGGCACTGCAAAACATGCGAAACAATCTAGATAGTGAATGGACAAGACAACAAGTCCTATTGGTTACAAGCATTCCCAACAACTTTGAGAGGTATAGCCATAGACTAGTATACAGAATTAGAAGTAAATTCAAAAACTAGTTGGAATACATTGAGAAAAGCATTCGAAGAGGAGTTTAAACTACTTCGGGATGACAAAGAAATTGTAGCAGAAATTTATAATACGAAGCAAGGAAAGCATGAGAATGTAAGAGCCTATAATTGTAGGCTGAAAGAACTCCTCGTAAAGCTGGAAAAAGAACCTGTTGATAGCTTGAAAAAGTGTTGGTACATTGAAGGGTTAATTCCCTCGCTAAATAAAAAGATGAAAGTAGTACCACCTTAATCGTACACTGAGGCATACAACCGAGCGATGGATATTGAGAGCGAAGACAAGATGTCCTCGCGCAGGAAGAAGAAAACAGACGATGATGAAAGCTCGAATGACAACAATGACAACGAATCCAAAACCATACAAGCACTCTGAAAGGATATGAGAATGATGGAGTTGAAGGTAGGAAAGGAGGGTGGTAAGGAAAGCAAGGAGTTGTAGTGCACAAAGTGCAATAATGAGGGTCATGTGAAGACAAACTCCCCCAAGAAAATGTTTTGCGACATTTGTCAGGTAATGGGACATTCCATTAAAGAGTGCCCTTATAATTTAAAGATGAGGAGCACCCAAGTGCTCTTCACACAAGACGAACAATCTACCACACCGAGTACACCACCGAAGCAAAACAATCAGCATGCATCACCAGGTTGGTATCGAAACAACTGACGAGGGAACAAGTTTAACAATAATAGTGGGGGCAAAAACTACATACAATATGATGGAAAATGACGACCAATAGTTCAATGTCATCAATGCAGCAAATGGGGGCACTTTGCTCGGGAATGCCAGAACAAAGCAAGCATTTTATGCAAATGGTGTGGACCAGGTGACCACGAAGATAATGATTGCCCGAAGCAGAAGGGCACTATCAATTTGATTGACATAGAAGAAGAAGATGAAGTTTTCGTCGTCACCCGAGCACAGACAAAGAAGGCGGCTTACCCTGATCCTTGTACGGAGGAGAGACTCCAAGAAGCAAGAAAGGAGGTTGAACAAGCTATGGAAAAATAATAAAGATGTTTGAACAAAAAAGCAAGCACGTCCACTTGGTTGGAGTCGGATAAGAATATTGCAAGTCAGGTGTTGCAAACCATCGTACTAATACGGATGGCTGACCTTTTGCAGAGTATGCCACAATTAAGGGTGGCGATATCTAACACGGCGGATAAGGAACAAATAAAGGAGAAAATTAACTAGGACAATAATGACGATGTCATAGTGAAGCCACCACCATACGAAAAACAAGTCATCGACCCGACATTGCTAGCAATCAATGTAGGGAAAAAACCAACAGTCATCCACATGGAAATTCTTGAAAAGAACCTGACGAATACTATTGTTGACGGAGTCTCAGGAGTGAATGTGCTACCGGAGGATACATGGAGGAGCCTCAGAAAACCCACCATGTGGCCGCAAAACTTCTAGCTAGTAGGAGCTGATCAACATGGGATTAGAGCACTCGGAGTATATATGGCTCAAAAGGTAACAATTGGTACTCAACAATTCTTGTTGAATTTTGTAGTCATCACAGTACCCAAGGTGACATATGATGCACTCCTTGGGCGAGGATAGCTAATACCTGCGAGGGCTAACCATAATTGGAAGAGAAATACATTGTCAATAGAAAACAAAGGGAAGAAGTTTGTCATCAACTTTAGAACCCAGATTGTCAGTGAGAAGATGGCATCCTCTGACTCCGACTTGGATACAGGGGACACATTGGCAGGAGAGAAAAGAGGGCCTATGGAGCCTAATGATGAAGGGAAATTGGAATTGTTGTAGTGCTCCGAAGACGAAACAAGCTCATTTAGCAGGGCAGATGGAAGAGTATGAAGTCTTCCAACCGAAATGTAATATGATCCAAATACCGGAAATTGGAGAGAACCATCAACAAGCAACAAGTTGTACGCTCGGTGAGAATAACTCTCAGCCGATAAGTCGTATGCTCGAGGGAAAGAACTCTCGGCCGACAAATCATACACTCGAAAAAGATAACTCTCGACTGACAACAAGCCACCATACCCCCAAGAAAGATAACACTCAGTCGAGAACAAGTCATACCTGCCTGACAGTGTACGAAGGGTATAAAAAGGAGATGCCAAAATAGACAACACACCTGCACATAAATTTGAACCAGATAAGGTAATCATGTACGAAGAACCATTGACGAAGAAAGTGAACCTTGGAGAGGAAAGCGACCCTCAAGTAATGAAGCTTGGAGATGATTGGGATCCAGTACTTAAGGCAATTGCATTTAAAATTTTCCAAGAGTATAAAGACGTATTTGCTTGAACATACAAGGAGCTAAAGGGAGTACCCCCAGAGCTATGTGTACATAGAATTCCCCTAATACCAAGAACAAGACCAGTAAGAAAGAGACCTTATAGGATGAACAAGAACTATGTAGCAAAATTCCAAGAGGAGATTAAGAAAATGCTAGAAGCTGGCATAATTTTCAAAGTTGAGACAAGTGAATGGGTATCCTGATCGTGATTTCACTCAAGGAGGGCAAATCCGGATATGCATGGATTTCAGGTGTCTAAACACAGTAACCATCAAAGACCCATTCCCTATCCCATTTACAAATTCAATTTTGGAAGAAGAGGCCGGACATGAAATCTACTCCTTTATGGACGGTTTCTCCGACTACAACCAAATCAGCATAGCCAAAGAAGATAAGTTGAAGACTACCTTTGTGGTAGAAGATGGAGTGTATACCTACAACCAGATGCCGTTCGGATTGTACAATGCTCCAGCTACCTTTCAGAGGATAATTCTCCACATCTTCGACAAGATGTCGATGGGGAACTTCAAAGCCTTTCTGCACGGCTGGTCAATTTATAGTGACCAACAAATTCATTTGAAGGCTCTCACCGAGTGCATGGAGCGTTGCAGATCTGTCACATTGGCCTTGAACCCGAAAAAAGTCGATTCATGGTACCACAAGGCAAACTCCTTGGACATATTGTCTGCAAGGCAAGATTAAAAACAAACCCGAATAAGATAAGGGTCATCGTACAGATGGAAGCACCGAGAGATATTATCAGTGTCAAGTCATTTCTCGGCCACGTCGGTTATTACCGGCGGTTTATAAAAAACTTTGCACAAGTCTCGTACCCCCTGAACATGCTCACAAGGAAAGGAGTAGCATTTATATCGTCTGACAAGCAAGAAAAGGCTTTCAATGAATTAAAGGTACGATTGATCAGCTCGCCCATCTTAGCCTACCCTAATTGGGATAAAGAATTATATGTACATGTTGATGTCTCAAATTTTGCAATCGGGGCTACATTGGCACAAGTCGGACCTCAAGGGCTCGACCACCCGGTGTTCTTCGCCAGCCAACTACTGTCAAGCGCCAAGCACAACTACAATATGACAGAGAGAGAAGCACTAGGGATGGTCTACTCAGTACAGAAGTTTCAGCATTATCTATTGGCAACACCCTTCACGTTCTACGTAGACCACCAAGCATTGATGTATCTCATGAACAAGTCGATCATAAAAAGACGTATTAGCAAATGGTTACTACTCCTTCAAGAGTTTACAATTACAATAGTAGTACGTTCGGGGAAGAGCCACGTTATAGCCAACCAGCTCTCTAGAATTAAGTTAGGAGAACCATCAGAGGGGGTGAATGAGGACTTTCTGGATGCTCACCTATTCTAGATTGCCACTTTACCGTCATGGTACAAGGATATTAGCGAGTACCTGTCCACCTCAACGTTCCCTAAGGACATCCCACCCAGAGAAAGGAGGAAGTTGGCACTAAAGAGTAAGACATTTCAATTGGTGAATGGACTCTTGTATAAGATGGGGCCAGATCACATCCTTTGAAGGTGCATCATGACTGAGGAAAAAAAAGGGGGTGCTATAGGAAGCCCATGAGGTGTTGGCTGGCGGACACATGGGACCATATGCTACCGCCAGGAAAGTTCTCTTGGCCCAACTTTGGTGGCCGACACTGCATACGGATGCCTGAGAATGGGTGGTAGGTTGTGACACTTGCCAAAGGGTAGGAAAGCCACTGAAGAGAGACTACATGCCACTCTCACCTTCATAGCCGCAGGAACTATTCGAAAGGTGGGGACTGCACTTCATAGGCCTGTTAAAAGTCGGCCAATTACATCGGTGTTGGTACATAGTGGTGGCGACTAATACTTGACAAAGCGGGCAGAGGCTCGAGCATGCGAAGACAATACAGTGTTGAGCACTACGAGGTTCATTTACGAACAAATAGTCACCAGGTATGGCATTCCTATCTAGCTAGTGATTGAGGAGGGTACTTCGTCAACCATGTGATTCAGTTGATGATGAGTGAATTTAAAATATTCCATACACTATCAAGTCCTTATTACCTGAGAGCCAATGGGCAGGCAGAATCAACAAAGTATTAATTTCGGTTATCCATAAATCATCTAGCATTGAAGGGACAGATTGGGAAGAGAATTTGTCAGTGGTACTATGGACTTATCGTACGACATACAAAGTGACGACAGAACACACCATTTCAATTAACGTATGGACAAGAGGTTGTGGTCCCCTCAAAATACATGGTTGTGCCAAAACCTTGCAACCAAACAAAGTACCTTCAAAGATGAATGGATTGTACCTTGAAGTTCCTGAAAGATATGCAATTCTAGAACTTTTGTTATCATCATTTGTAAGTTCTAGTGTTGGCTGCCCATCATCATCATCATCCTCATCAAGTACCTCTATGTAGTGCACCTTGCCTTTGCCAAGGCACCAATGACCAATCTCCCAAGGTTGCTTGCAATCAAAGAATAGCTTCTTCCTTCTTAAGTCATCTCTTTCTTCATAACTCATCTTTGATGTAGTACCTTTGTCATTTCTTTTGGAAGTGGGCTGCTCTTGGGATTGTTGACTTGCATGCTCATCTTTGAAGCTCTTCTTTTGAGGTGTGTATGTGATATCCAATCAAGTGCAAGATCAATGGCCTCATCAAGTGTGCTCGGTCTATGAACCTTCACCAAACCTTTGATCCTATCATTCAATCCTTCAACAAACAACATTGTGATTCTCCTATCGAACATATCATGTACCATGACTGCAATCTTTTGAAATTCATTCACATAAGCATCCACTCTTCCACTTTGCTTCAGCTGTGCAAGCTCATGGTAGTAGACCTCCACATCTTTTCTATCAAACCTGTTAATGAGTTTTTGAGCAAACTCATCATATGAAGTAATCCTGTTATGATGTTAAGAGACAAGTCCATAATACCACCATTCATATGCCAATCCCTCTAAATGCATAGTAGCAAAGCGTATAGCCTTTTCTTCACTCATGGGTTTGAGTGTGAGAAAAGTGTCCAATTTGTTTACCCATGCTCTAGCACTCATTTTACCACTGCCATCAAAACTAGGAAGAGGAATCTTTCCATTGCATCCTTGTACTCTCTTGGTTGTGTTGGCCTTGCTCTTCTTTGTCCTTGTTGATACCCACATCCCCTTTGTTTTTGTTAATTATGGTTTATGAAATTGTTGAGGCTTATTCTATCACGAACACGATCAGGAAGTGCATCATATTCATCAATCCAAGCTGCCCAATCATCACCTACTTCTTCAAATTCCAACTCTTCTTCAATCACCTCTTCTTCTCTAGGAAGAAAGGTAGGCTGCATAGGTCTCTCCACTATTGGTGCACGTGTTCTTCTTGTTCTTTGTGATCCTGCAATACTTCCTTCATCATCCTGATTATCCCTATTGTTGTTATTCCTGTTACCTGTCAATATACAGCATAGCCTATCAATGCTTCTTTGAATGTGTACATTTGTTTCATGTGCTTGTTGTATCGTTACATTTGTTTGTTGCTGACCATCTGCCATTCTCCTTTGATTATCAATTAGCTCTCTAAGAATTGGGTCCATATCATCCTGTGGATTAGGTCTCCTTCACCCATTGCTTCAGCTCTTCTTCTATAATGATGTGGTAATGGATCAATGTAACTCATCACCCATAGGCTGGCAGGAATATGGCTCTGATACCACTGTAAGAGACATTATATATGACTGAAAATGTAATCAACTTTAGATAAGATTTCTTGCACACAATAACACCAAAATTCAAATACAATCACATATATATGAAATCATGAATCACCATTGCATGTATTATTGATTCAACTTGGAATGATATCAAAAGCTTGCTGCTGTTATCAAATTTCAGTCACTGACATAATCATATCAGACCTGAATATCTTATGAAAATGACAACCAAATACAACCAAATGTCCTTGTAACCCTAAAACATGAAAGAGCTATCGATGTCCAATGAAAATATACTTCAAATGTCACTATTACAGCCTCATAAAATGGACAGATTACATCATATTGACTGCTGTTATGACTGATACAGAATGTATATATGCTCAGAAATCTTCTAGAAACCCAAACAATGATAAAAACTCCCCTTGTGGCCAAGCGATGGAACCCTAGATGCAATATCTTGCGTCTATGATGCTCCAAAGTACTTCACACATCCAAATCTTCAATCAAAGCTTGCATATGAACCCTGTAATACCATTATCAGCTGGCTGTTATAAGAAATCAGAACTGAAAATGCAATTTAAACCTTCATGTAATGATGATCTCTCCAAATCGACTACCTTGGTGTAACATCCACAATGACCAAGGGTTAGAATGATGTCAAATTCACTTCAAATGCTCCTTAAACCTGCAATATTAAGCTCAATGGTGAATATTTGCATACTATCACCTCACAAAGAGTATGGGGTCATCTCCATACAAACACAAGGGGTCATCACCTTGCAAATGGATATGAAAATCGGAATCTTCGGCCAAAACAAAAAAGTAAAAAAACATACCAATGCATCAATAGCTCCAAATTGAAGTTCAAGTCCTCTATTTAAACTCTCCAAGCATGCGCGTCCCTCTTCTTTGGCATTTTGGAATGTAGCTTGAATTCCACCAATAATGAGCAATGAACTTGAACAAAATTAAATGAATTAGATCTAGAGCATACTCATTTAAAAACAATCTTTAATTGTTTTAAATGAAAGATATCTACTTGAAATGGATCGATCCTCTAGCTTGGGCGATTGCAAGCTTGCATTGAATTTTGCTTTGACAACATTTAAAATCTTCTTTTCTCTTGGACGGCTGAAGCAAATCATTTACTTTCCTTCTTCTAAACCCATCGCTCCATAACAACCTCAAGGCGAATGCATTGAAAGATGGCGTTGGGCAATTAATATCATGAATTTGCATTTAAAATAACTCTTCTATACCTTGGCCGTTGATCCTTGCATAGGCGATTGTATTGAATTTCCTTATGATCATTTTAAATGCCTTTATCTTGGCAAATGCTCCAACCGTTGGCTCCATCCTTGGGCGAATGATACTCCTCATGGCGTCGATCCCATTCCTTGGCACATGATCCAATGTTGCCAACTCAATATGCTAAATGATGTTATTTGCAATGCCAGGTGATCCATAAGATGACCATTGGAAATAGCTTGGACCTATTTCCTTATGGGGCGAACCTCGTTCCACACAAACTTCATAAAAATAGCTTAGAGAAAATGCAATTAAAGATTTCATTTCCTCTTTATTCCATCTAACACATTAAATCAAAATAATTGAAAATACAATTTCAATATTGCATTTTCCAAATAACCCACTAACATACTAGTTGAGCCAACTTTCCAGTTCTCCATGTGTAGACATATACCAACTTTCTGGTTCTTCATGTATAGAAGCAAACTCAACTAGCAAATATAACTTAACTCAAAATGGGGACATTACATATTTGAACAAATTTGCATCAATTTGGTCTCCAAACCCTAGCTGATATAAACTTGCAAATAATATGTCGATTGAAGCTCCAAATCCATCCAAAAACCTGCAATAAGTTCAATAGTAAACCCCATATGGATTCAACTCTCAAAGTGGTATTTGGTTTTCGTCCAATCCACGAATTTCCAAGGGTTTTCATCCTCAAAATATGGCTGAACCAATGTTGCAACTCAAAGGAAACTATCCAATATGCCAATGACAAAATTCACAATATGAATTGACCTTCCAAATGCCTTCTTTTATAATCCTCAAGTGGAGTGCCCAATTTTGCCATATTTTATATCAATTTCATGTCCACCGCCATAATTTGGAATTAAAATATTATTTTATTTAATTTTCCCTTCTCCAAGTGGGACGTCCAACTTTGTCATTAAAATATTGTTTTATTTTGTCATTTTATTATAATTTATTTTCTCCCTTTCTAAAGTGACTTTCAATTCTCCAATCTTTAAGTCATTTTACCAACTTTCCAAATATCTAAGTCACTTTAGTTATACTTAACTGACTTTCCAAATATCTAAGTCACTTTAGCTGCAAAGGCTCAACAAATCAAAAAGGGGACATTACAAGTCCTCCCACCCCGAGATTGCTTATCCTCAAGCAATCACATATGAACGGTTGATTACTTTCACAAGATACTAGGATCCCATATCCTTCTTGTATCACCATACATATTCAACATGAAATGAGGAACATCTCTCATCATAACATCCATAATACTCACACATACTTCCTTAAAGCTGCTGGTGCAAAAGATGGCAGCAATGTTAAAACTAAAAATCTGATTTAGACTCATCCTGGGACCGCTTCCGCTGTCGTAAACAGATGCAAACTCATCATCATTCAACCTCCAAGTGTTGTAGTAACAATCCCATGCACACAAATCCATGCAATCAACTGAACTCATCAATGTAAAGTCTGAAAATTTCATGATCAGCAATGTAGAACAGCTACTAGACCTCAATGTGTGAGCTGAGAACCATTGTATCAAGTCCGAAATTTTTCCCATGACTAGCTGCATAGTGTTATTTTGCCAATATATCAATCTTAACATGTGAAATATTTGATCATTGGCCTCTAATGACTAAAAGTCTGATTTTTTTTCATGCTTTACCATCATAGTTCCTTCCCTTTGAAGTACTCAAAATTGATGAAGAAATGCATCTAGTTGTTGCCTTTCATGATCCATGTGAACAAATTTTTCCTTAATCTTTTGTAGGTGCTGTTTTGCTTGAGTAGCCATTAACTTAGCTTCTCTAGCTTTTCTTAGCCATTCGTCACACATGGCTTGAATCCTCATAACATCTTCTATGCTATGTATATGACCAATATCTCCTTTTAAGTCAGCCAACTTACTAACTGATTCCTTGTAATCATTATGTAAAGATAGTGTAACAATGCTATGCTCAAGTAATGGATCATCAATAGTACCCATACCTCCGTAGAATGAATTTGCTGATTGATCTTGAAGACCTTGACTCTCACAATCAACTACCTCTATGACATCTTCTTTACACAATTTCTAATTTGAAGCTAGGGCAGTGTTAGGCTCAAACAAAGAATCATCATCATCATGATTTATTGTCCAAACACAAGTAGGCTCATTTTCTTCTTCATGCTCTCCTTCAACTTCATTGGCTAAATCAGAATTTGTACCCATGGCTATATTTGTGTCATCTTCATTAAACATATCCTCAACATTTGTACATGCATGCTCTTCAAAGGTGGTATTGTCTTCATATGTATGATCAATAGTTGCTGATTTGACAAATTCCATATCGACATTCCTATCAACTTCATTATCATCATAGAGACTCCCACTTGTAGATGCACTAAGTGATTCTTCTTTGTTTCCACATGTATGACTAGGTGTCCATACTTCATGGCATGTGAAGCAACGATGTTCATTCCTCAACTGATTTTTGTTCTTCCTTTGTCGCTGATTAGAAGAATGCTGAAATGGTTTATGAAATTTGAAGCTCTTATTTTCACCTTCTCTCTTCTCTTTCTTCCTTTCTTCTTCTTTTTCTTTCTTTGTTCTTCTAATGTAGTTCACCAAGCCTCTCCTACCAGGTTTCATTGTTACAACTAAACCCAAGTAATAATTAAAAGAAACCTGTTTTTTAAACCTATCAAGTATGCTTTGATATTCTTCAAAGATTCGGATGACCTCTTGTTCATAATTCCTCTTGATCTGATCTTCAACCCCCCTGAAATTCATTGCCATAACTCTGAAATTTTTTGAATCATACACCCAAACAGGCTGGCAAGATGCTAAGCTCTGATACCACTGTAAGAACCCCTACCAAGATTCTTGCTCAAAATCATGAACTTCCTAATTTTTATTGTGCAGATTGCTAAGCTCTGATACCACTGTAAGAACCCTTAGTAGTTCTATCCTGAATTTTCAGTTTGAGTGGTTTGACATTTTGTCAAACACTTGTCTTGTAAGGTAACTGAATTCTGATTTCTGATTGTTTGTTTGTTTTGTGATGTTTGTTTGAATGATTTTCAATGCCAATACATAGACAAGATAACCAAATGCTTGCATAAACAAATATCCATGATTCAACACCTAATCATGCTTTATTTATTGTTGTTACAGGTCTGATTACACTGATAATCAGGTCTGATACAGAGTATATCAGACTGATTAAACCTATAAGAAATGTTTGCAAAGCCTATTCAAATTAAAGATTTGAATATGGAATTCGTTTACAATGACATACCTGATTGATAGTTTAATGATATGATGCAAAGGAATGCCAAACATATAATGTATGAATGTTGATTGACATCTCTGAGACAGGGCAGACCAGATACAATATTTCTGCTATCATAAATGTCTAATACAACCTTCTTTTTATGCCACGATCTTCCTCCAAAGTGGTAGCGTTAAGTCTCCAAGGTGAGCGCTAAACCCTAGATGATTATAGCTGCCAAATAGATGAAAATTCTGCCTTCAAAACCCGAGATCTGCAAGTCTGAATTGTCTGATAAAATCTGAATCAAAATCTGATTGTAATTTGATGAAGTTAAACTCCCAGGATTTCCCCAATTGAAGCGCTAGCTCCTCCAAACCTAGGCGATGGTAAATAGTTGGCAATTTCACCATGAAATGCCCACGATCTGCATATATAAATCAAACCCTGGGGCCAATATCAAACCCTAGCATGAATGATGATGCCATTTTTAACCCTATAACCAATATCTCTCCAAATCGATTCCATCCAAATTGATATTTGAACAAATCTGCATCAATTTGGCCTTCAAACCCTAGATCATATAAACTTGCAAATAATATGTCGATCGAAGCTCCAAATCCATGCCAAAAACCTGCAATAGTAAACCCCGTATGGATTCACCTCTCAAAGTGGTATTGGGTTTTCATCCAATTGACGAATTTCCAAGGGTTTTCATCCTCAAGAAAATGGCTGAACCAATGTTGCAGCTCAAAGGAAACTATCCAATATGCCAATGACAAAATTCACAATATGAATTGACCTCCCAAATGCCTTCTTTTATAATCCTCAAGTGGAGCGCCAAATTTTTCCATATTTTATATCAATTTCATGTCCACCGCCATAATTTGGAATTAAAATATTATTTTATTTCATTTTCCCTTCTCCAAGTGGGACATCCAATTTTGTCATTAAAATATTGTTTTATTTTGTCATTTTATTATAATTTATTTTCTCCCTTTATAAAGTGACTTTCCATTCTCCAATCTTTAAGTCATTTTACCGGCTTTCAAAATATCTAAGTCACTTTAGGTATACTTAACTGACTTTCCAAATATCCAAGTCACTATAGCTGCAAAGGCTCAACAAATCAAAAAGGGGACATTACACCTAGCATATTGTCCCTTGGACGAAAGTCCCTGTAGTTTTCAATGTGGTTAGGTATATGGCAATATGCACCAGCATAGTAATGATCTTGTCTCTTCTCTCAGCCTATTTAAAACAGAAACCCCTTACAGGGTGAATGCAAACACTTGCTATATTTGTGGGCCCAAACAAAATGAGAAAAGACATGAAGAAACATTTGATGGAGTGAGAAAAAGGCTTCCCAAAGCCACAACTAGATCCAATGCATGGGGTTTGACAAGAGGTGTGTTTTTTCTTATGTGGATTGTAACTGCTTGGACATGCTTTTCCTTCTTTGTTATATTCCTTTTATGAATAGACACTTAAGAGTGGATAATTTCATGTGAAGAATGGTAGAAACGAAATGAATCAAGACTTTGAATTGCACAGATGGTACCTTACTTGGGTTAAGAATGTGAGAGCACAAGCTTTTGTGCTTCAGTGACAGCAATCCTGTATGGAGATGTGAAGGAAAAATGGTTTGACATCTCTCTATTTTTTCAGTAGCACTAATATTTTCTCTTATCTCACCATGGTCCCATAAGATCTATGGAATAAATAGAAAGCAGTGAAGAGATATAGCAAAACGTCAGTCTTCAAATTCAAATTAGTGATTATGAATTAATGATATCAAGGAAGCTGTTCTTTCATCAATTTTGAGAGTTTGCTTTATTTGGAAATTGCAATTTATCTCATAGCTTGTATTTTTTCACGTATTCCTTCAGTAAAAAGGGATACCCACTATGTGGGCTCATCTCTACTTCCTTTTTTTGAGGATCTAGAATCCATTGATTCCTAGTATACTAAGCCAAAAAAGTTTAGTGACAAAAATGAGGTAGATTTATTTATCTTGAGTATTAGAACATGTTGTTTGTATAACCAACAATTAGTTATTGTACCTAAAGGCTAGTATAATTATTTAATCCTTACTACAATCTTAATGACAACTCAATTTCATTCCATAAAACCATATTCACAGTTATAGACCTAAGCATTATAATTGGATAAAGACCCACATATCTAAATAGACAATAGTACCCTAAAAATCTAGTGAAACTTCGGATAAAACCATTGCTTTATTGAAAAGAAGAAAAAGATGGAATATGTCATGTCCCCTTTTTAAATTAACGTAAAAGAAATAATAAAGTTAAATATTTTTAAGTTGTCTAATGATTTACTTTATTAGAAGTGACAACTTAATATCACTTTATTAAAATAATTAAAAGCTCATATTAATGAGATATTAAAAGATCTTTGATAAGATTTTAAAGACAATGAAAGTGGAAACTTTGGAGGGAAAAGGAAAAGCAGGCAAAAAATCTATAAAGGAAATTCCTCATAGTTATCTATGCTATTTTACAATCAAAAACCCCTCCTTTTGCAGAGATTGAGCATTTATGTTCAACTTTTATCAAAGGACGAAAACCCTCATGGTTTTTAGAGGATTGGAGGACGAAGCCCCTTCGATTCAATTATCGTGATTTCATCCAAAAATCATATTGTGCTAAGATTGAAGAATTTTTTAGATTCAGTTTGCTAGTGTGGTTGCAGGATTATTTTAGTTTGTGTGGATAGTTTATATATTCAAAAAATACAAAAAGATATATATTTACAGTTGTGCTGCAGAAATTATTTAAGCTACCAGCAATGTGTATGATCAGATTTACTTCAATGTTCATTTGTGAGGCCCATAAAGTTGGTCGTACTATCAAAGAGGCATGAAATTGATTTTAAGTGGGCCATATAAGTTTCTCAAATATAAGCAACCATTCCTTTTGCATCCGTACAAATATGAAAGGAGTGCTTGAGGTCATAAGGGAAATCGCAGCCTTTTGAAGGATTTTTGGAGGCCGTATGAATAAGGGAAAAGTGTCATACAATTTCAAATGGTCTAAATTTGTGGTTTCAGCAATTTCAAATCTGAGACAGGTTCTTATTCTTGTTCTGAATTTATAAAATATATTCAGCTGCACATATATTCATTGAATATTAAATAAAAGATATCTATTCCACTATTATCATTGGTTGCTATTTCAATTTAAAAATCAGATTTCATTCAATTAAATATTGTAATAGAAATTAAAATAGAATTGCATATTTAAATGTAGAAAGAGAAAGAGAAAATCTGAATTTTGAGAAATTATGAAAGGGGATATTACAGAATAAGGCCTCTATTAAACACAAACATATTTTTGTAGAACTATGCCCAAAAGAATCAGGTTTCATTTACAAAAAATACTTCAATACGGATGACCAAATATGTAAAATTCCTAATAAAGCAGAAAAAAGAAAAAGTATGAAATTCCGACAATCTTTATTCAAAAAACACATTGCTATTGTCCAGATCAAAACAAATAAATGAACATACACCTAAGTAAATGGAGCATCAGAATAACAAAACAAAGAAAAAGGAATTAGTATATGCATGCTTGCCATCCATTTTCAGTAATGACCATAAACTACGGCATATGCACCAAAAATAATAGATCACCTATGTATTTGAAGTTGAACATCTTTGTGTAAACATATCACAAAATAAAACAAGCTGACAAAAACATACAACTTACAGCATATGAATTGTATATGAGATCTGAATGATGAGGTTGAATAAAAATATCTTCGGTGGCATGTCCAAACAATGCAGGTATGAAAGATTTTGCAGCTACCTGGTTAGTAGAATTTCAAAAAAGCAACTTCAATATGCAAGCAATAAGCATAACAAAACAAAAAAATGAACACAAAATTTCATATTCACATTTCAATCAAACCTACCAGAAACCACATTGTCTTATAATATCTTTTGTAATATATGTCAAGTATTATATTTCGCTTTTGACCACAATGTTACAAATTTATGATGTTATGACAATGCGACTTGAATAAAAACATGGCACATCATAAATTGTGGCTGAATCCTCTTGGTTGGTTATCAACCAAATGGTGATACAGGTATCCAACAAGGTGAGATGGCTTGATGAAGAAGACTTTCAGAATAAAAGATCTCTGTTGGACCTAAGATCAAAGGAATAATGGAGTCCCTAGAACACATGTAGAGGCTGCTAAACAAGGTTGAATCCCCATGGAGAGAGAGCAAAGAAAGAAGTAGGGATGAGTGGATGGTAGACATCAATAATCTTTTTATTGCTTTCAACACAGAAATAATGGAAAGTGAGCTTCCAAGTGTAATAAATATTGATCAAGCATTTGAGAGAATAACTTTTCTCAGATCAAGGGTCGGTACGTACTTCAGGGGATTGGCTTCAATCGGTGACATGCAGTGTGAAGATACCTTGAGCAACATGGATAAGATCAAAAGTGTTCAACTTTCTACAGATGCTGATTGGGATGGTTTCATCACCAACTTTGGCCAGTAGTCCCATGAAACTTTGAATCCACTTTTTGCAATTTCTTCCTATTCCTTTATTCTTTATTATATGTCCCTGTCTATTTTCTCTAGGAGTGTGTGTTGTGCCTTGCTTAGGCACATTAGAGATATATGCTGGCATGTATATTGTTGTACATCTTGTGAATTCTCTACCTATGTGTGTGTCAAGTGTGAACTAGTTGCACCCATGGTCAGAACATGAAAAGGTGTGAGAACAAGTGCCTAGTCGTGCACTAGCTGCGCCCGCGGTCAATCAATGATGTGTCACAGAGTGAGGATACAAATCTCAGTCATTGTCTTAGCAGAAGTCTAAATCAAATGAGCTAGCATGATGAGGTTGCTGAATAAATGGTTGAACTGACAGCTGAGGGAGATAATTCTATAAGAAGGCGCATGTCAAGCACTTTTATACATCTCATTGTCTTTGTCTAAGTTTGGAAAAGGAAAAGATCTGTCAAGAGAATCAATGGCATCTTCATCTTCTACCCCTTCAACTTCTGCTTCTACATGTTCTGCACTCTCTTCATAATCCACACTGAAGTGCAGAGGTGGATCTTCAACTGACCAAATTATAAGACAGACCCAGAAAGAAATAGAGAGCCTGATAATCTTTCCCAGAAGCTCTTAGGTCCTACCAACAATTCCGTAAGCAGCTTGAGATCATCGGGGATGCCATCAGTCTGTTGGCTGAAATTCAACAAAATATAAGCCAACACTCATCTAGCATGCAGGCAGCTGGGTGGGAGCTGCATGACTAGGGAGATATCAGCAAGGAGACCCTCCAATACATTCAAATCATCCACCAAGCCATGCGAGATATGTGCGAATGTTATGTCCCCATTTCCGGCTTGAACACCAAACGGAACTTGGATTAGCCTACTCCTCATTCCCGGAGGCTAATTCTAAATGATGAGGGAATGAATTGGTTTTTGACTAACTCAATCTTATTGTTTTGCAGGAACAAAGTCAGAAACTCAAAATTTGGCTAAGTCTGGAAGCTAAGTAAGCAGGAACTTGACTCCTAAACCCTGGGCGCATCTTCTATCTATCAGGTACCAAATGAGCGCCTAAGGATTTGGAGTCCTCTATCAAGGTTTGGAAGTGCAATATGATAACCATATCATCATTAAAGTTTGTCACACACTAAATCAAGGTTTTGAAGACCAGAAGTTGCCTAAGTGAGGTTAGGCGCACTTTCTCTCTCCTCCAGCCTCAAATGGCACCTAGGATAGAAACATCGTGTTATGAGGCACATCTTTCATTCCAAACAAGGCGCCTTGGTAGGAAAATATTGATTGATTCCAAAGATGATTTTTGACTAAGCAAATTGAAGCAATCGTCTTAGGCGCCCTTGGGCCTCTATGCAACCTCAAAAGAGCGCCTAACTTGTGAAGACAAAATTCAATAATATCAGGAGTGTTGGACCTCCAGTTGAGCATCCGGGAGTATCAAATCAAGTTTGGAGATCATAAATTTGCCTAAGTAGACCTAGGCGCTAGTTGGCACTCCTACCACATCAAATATGCGCCTAAGGATCAAAGGCACCCTTTCTTGATCAAGCAATCCACAATGGGCGCCTAGGCGCTAGATGATGTCTCTGGAACCCTAGAATTGCACCTTAGCAAAGAAGTCATTTGGAAGGCTAGTTTGATCATCAAAAGATTGAAGATTGTTCCAAAGATCATCTACTTAGTTGAAATCATCTTTGACAAAGAGTAATGTTAAGAGATTGAGGCACATTTTTCATCATTTCCAACCTCACAATTGCGCCTTCCCTTGGAAGCTCATATTGTGCCTAAAGGAATGGTACTGAGATGTCATCCATGTTAATACCTAAGTTGCATTTGGAGAAGGCTTGGAAACTCCTTGAAAGACTTGAATGAAGTTAGAACTCACTCGAAGGAGATTAGGCGCTATTCCATGACTCTAGGACCTTGAAAATGCACCTAAGCTAGATAAGGCTATTGGAATCACAACTTGACCTTTCATTTTGTTGAAGAAGATCAAACTTGCTGAAGGGATCCTTCATCAAGCCAAGATATTGATCAAATGACAAAGAGAACATCAAATTGCCTAAGGCGCACTTTGCCTCCTATGCCACCTTGGATATGCGCCTCACATGGATTCTTCATTTGCTTGCAAGTAAACATCACAGGAAGAGTATCATAGTTGTACCAGTGTTTGGAATAGTAGTTAAGCGTCGGAAGACAAGTCTTATTGATGAGGCGCACCTTCTAGCCTCTGCCACCTCAAAAGTGCGCCTAGCCTGGAAAGGCGCCTATTCTAGTCTCTACAACCCTCAATTGGCGCCTAGCAATAGTAAGGTGCAATTTCATGTAACTGTGATATCATTTTGGCGCCCTAAGTCTCTGATCTCCTATTGGTCCAAGTGGTGGCGTTGGGATCCGTTCCGGCTCATTGGATAAGGTTGCCACCTCAAACTGAGTTGTCAGATGGAATATTCTCCATGAATATGCTTCTTGGAAAACGTGCCTTGCTTCCTCTTGTGCATTGGGAAACATGCCTTCATTGCCTTGAGGAGCACTATTAAAGGAGGAGAGGCTCTCTCATTTGAACATCTTATCTTTTGGCGAATTTTCTCTCCGCAAAGCTTTATGCTTGTGATCTTGAGGCCTGCGAGTTTCAAGAGTTGGGGTGATGCTCCCTCAACTGACAAGGTGATGCTCCCTTGTTGCATTGTGAGGTGTTGACATTCAGTTTACATCATTAGGTTCAATTGAAGTGATCTACATCAACTAGTGAGATAGTGCTAGTCGTGAAGAAGTTGAAAGCATTGTATACATCTAGGCTTCAAGGCCTTTTCTTGTAATCCTTTGAATAAGATTGTATATTCATGCCATTGAGGGCATCATCTATTGTAATAAGACAATTGTATTGATTTGAATCAAGTAATAATACAAGTGCCCAACTTCAAGTTGATTCATGCAAGTTGTCATTATTATCCTTTATGAATGATGTTAAGTAAATTGAGTAATTGAAGAGTTAAGTGCAAGTAAATTTAACTAAGTGAAGTTTTTAGTTAAGTGTAGTTGGGTATCTTACAGTGAAAGGCTTGGAATTGTTTGCCTATCGCCTAATCCAAAGAGATGATGCATGTGTCTGTTTTTTTCTGGTTGGCAGGGCTAGCTCTTTGGGTGGAATCTCTAAATGAAATGCAACTACAAGGGGCAATTGTTAATCATCCATTGGATAAGCACTATTTCCAAAAATAAGAGTGCAAGGAATAGCTCTTGTTGGGAAGTGGATTGTAAGATTATCGGAAAGTGAAGACACTTGGCAAGTCCTTATGAATTCACACCATCTGCAAAAAATCAAGGGTTGCTCATAGCTTGCTCCCATGTTAAATTTGTGAAAGTTTGTTGTTTGAAGCTTGTATTTGGGTTCCATTCATATTGGAACCAATTCCTTATGTTTTAATATGTCTGATACATGTGTCTTGATTCAAGGATTGCCTCTAGAATTTTATGTTGTTCAGCCTTCTATGCTTAGAAAACCTTTGCCATCATAAACCCTAGGTCACGTGTGAAATTCAAATATTTTCTTGAGTCCCTCATGTTTCATATAAGTGCTTTTTTTCTTAGACGTGTCTTAGTTGAAAAACATCTTTATCCTAAGCAGCTGGTGCCTAAGAAGTTCTAGAAACAGCTTGGTCAATTACCATTTCAACTAAAACTGGCACACAACAGGTGATAACTAGGTGATTGACCTCTAGTGTTTTGGAGACCATTTGGACTAGTCAAACATCATCTTCTAGTCTACTGAAGAGGTGGTGTCGTTCTACTTCATGGCTAACTTTACAGAATAGCTTTTGTAACTGGTCAAATCTTTACAGCCCACATGTTAGTCAAGTGGCGCCCATTCTTTGATGTGTACGACACTCATTTGCCTCAAGTGTTCTGAAGATGTTTGGCAGGGCCCACTTGTGATATTCCAATTTTTGGATGGTCATCGATCTCTCAAGAAAGATGATTAATTTGCAGCCACATGGCCTTTTGCGATTGGCATCTAATGTTTTGAAGATGGTGTGTGAGACTCACAGTGTGTTTTCAGGTTGTCAAACTCTATTGATCTTCCATATACCACCATTCATTTGCTTTCATGTGGTGCATTATGATTCGCTTGTGATGTTCATTGGATTGATGTAACGGGTTTTGCTAGCATTTTAATTTGTCTCTTGTGAAACAACACAAAACAGAACACATACAATAGAACTATTCTTCAAATCATAGATTGTAGACTCACTGAGTACTCGTGAGTTTTCCAACAAAACAAGTAACTTGCCATTTTACTCACCAATTTTACCATGTCCACTTTCCATACAAAAATCACAGAGTACTCACCAACAACTTAGCGAGCTTGACTAAAAACTTGCCTAACGTAGACTAGATGCAGAAAATACACACCAAAAATGCGAAAAAACTACGGTTTTCAAGCTTATAAAAAACCTATTCGGGCCTATTCATCACATGGCAACAACATTATGAAAATGTTGTGCCATGAAGGTCTGTGGTTTTGAAGGTCTTCATCTATGTTGCCCCTTGACCCCGCTGGGGGCACTGCTCTGCCCCAAAACCCTCGTGAGGGGCACTGCCCCTTGACCCCACTAGACGCACTACACCCAGACCCCCACCAAACTCATTTGATACATTTTGTGTAAGACCCCCTTCCAGAATTCTTGTTTAAAACCACAATTTTCTGATTTCTAGTGTCTTGACATTTCGACAATTTGCATGCATTCCATTATGAAGCAATTATGATTGTAAACATTTTGAACATCCAAGACTAAGTTTCTGAATCATAACTCCATTATAAAATCATGGCAGTACTTGCAGATTTCACATAGGCATTTTGTCAAACAGTTTGCATGAAAGTTGTTTGGTTTTGTTTCTGAGATTGTTTTGTTTGGAACAGTAGATAAATATGCTCAAACTAATGCCAAAATACATACATTTAATGAAGCAAATGATAAGACATTACATCAAACATTTGGCATACAATATGGTAATTCAAATCTGCCTTTTATTTGGTTCAATTCAATGAAATACAAACACCCAGATGGCTGTAATGAAACTCAGAATTTTCAGACCTTTATATCAGCAAACTATAACTTCATACATACCCAAAAATCTGATTACAATCAAGTTGCTGTTGTAGGTAAATGTCTGATATGGAATGTTGACTGTTGTAGCCCGAATTCTTCACCAAATACACTCTCCAAAGACCTGCGATGTCTTCCTAGAGGTTGCGATCGAACTTTAGAAGGCTGCAACTCACTCTAAAATGCTGTGATCTGCCTTTACACAAGTTGCTGTCACCAATTGATAATTCTAATATGCAATATTAGCTCAATGATGTGTGGCGCAATTGCTCAAATGACCTTCATAACCTAGCGCTAGGGTTTGAACATAAACCCACTTTCATAACAAATATTCCAGCTATGAATGTCTTCGAATAAACCTCCAGGAAACTGAAAATATTGCCCTATTTGTATTTGGAACAAATCTCACAAACTGGCAATCAAACCCTCCATTATCAACCTGCAGAAATATATGTCTTTGAAGCTCAATTATCTCTCCAAAACTGAATCAATGAAACACAATGTGAATCCTGAAGTAAATCCACCAAATCGGTAGACTTGGGTTTTCGTCCAATCCACCTAAAATCCCAAGGGTTTTTGTCCTAGTGTTTGCCGAAACTGTAGTTGCAGCTCACAAAGAAAACTCCAATATGCAAATAACAATTCAAGATATGAAAATGACTTGCCTTCACCTCTTTATTAAGCCCAAGTGAACTTTCTAGAAATTACTTCTAGAAGATTCCCTTTTTATTATTTTATTTTTTTTTATGTTTTCCTTTTTAAAAAGTGACTTATTTTATAACTTTCCAATATAATATTATAAAGTCACTTTTATAATAAAAAATAGGCCCAGCTAATTAATTAAATATAAATAACCCAATAATGACTTAGGATTATTCAACATTTAATTAATTAAATTATTCCGTTATAACTCCCAACTTAACCTATGGGAATAAAATAGGCTAGTAGACCCTGCTGGATGATCACTTGGAAAATGGGGACATTACATTTTGTAGATATGTTTTGCATAAAAAATATGTTTTTTTCAAAAAAAAAATGTTTCTGAAAAAATTTAAGTATTTTTTAAGTTGCCGAGTTTTCCCAAAAGTTTTCACCAAGTCAAAAAAATTCTTTTGCCGAGTCCAAGTCAAGCCCGAGTTTGCGAACTATGCTTCAAATTATAAGAGGAAGCTCCCCAAGATTTAACTTAATCTAAAACTAACCCTAGACTAAAACTACAAACAAAAATTACAAGTGTGTACACTATACATGATTTCAATGAGGGATTTTGCAGAAATGTAAATTATTAATTAACTACGTTTTAGTCCCAGATGCAAGCGCTAGACTGTCAACAATCAAGCCTTGCAGTGAGATTTTCTGATTTAAAGGAGGGTGTACTATCAAGCACAAACAACAAAATTCAATTTCCTATTGGGTAGATTAGAGACCAATATTCACTTGCAAACAAAGATTTGAAGGGAAAACAGACAAATGTTGACTACTAGCTAAATTAGAAGCCAATAAATCTACATCAACAAGAAAGAATTAGATGAGTGAAAACCACACGATTTCATGAAATAAACAACTATATTGCAAAGCTACATTTTAAATATACGGACCTCACAAATACAAAGCTTGACTAAATGTAATCTCCTATGAATTTACTTGAAATTACAAACATGCAATCACAATTACAATAACTCCAACTGAAAAATAGCTTTTGTGGCATAATTCTAACTTGAACTATCATTAAGAAATTATGTGCTCAAAGCACTTATCTACAAGCTCACAAAGGGCATGTAATATCCCTAACAGGGTCTGCCCTAAAAGTCTGATTTTTAAATTCTGATTTCTGCCCTAAATTTCTGCACTTCTAGTTTTCTACTGAAACCCTAATTTATGATCTGATTTTCCGCTCTTAAACAAGTTATTCCAGCAAACATAAAACACATCCAAACATGGCAAAAATGATGTCAAATGATACTACACATGACATTCATCATAAGCATGAATTACACCATGAATTACACAATGTAGGGCAACCAAATTGGTAACACAAGTCTGATTTTCTAAAGTAAACCCTGCTGCTACAAATCAAAATTTCTAGAAATACAATTGCACCCAAGAGCATAGGCCAAGCATGTGCAAATACACCATAGATTTCTATTATTACAATTCAAACCTAATCATAGGTTGATACATACCAAAAAACATGGCAAATTGAAGAGCAAATGGTGAAATCGCCCACCTAGGAAGTGATGCCAATCCTAGGGCAAGAAATCAATGTGAACATAAATCACCAAGAATGCTGCTCCAATGTGGCTCTCAGATCTGCTGATATAAATTAGGATTCAAGAAACCCTAATCAATGAAGAATTCGCCTCAAAATAACATGATCCTCCAAGGTTGGCGCACAAGGCTAGGGTCGAAACCCTAGTGACAAATGATGCAAATGCCACAAGAAGAATCTTCTCCAATGCTGGTCTCAAATCTGATTTATGCAATTCTGCTCCAAATCTCCATAGATCTCCAATGAAATGCAAGTAGGCCTCCGTTATGAAACCTCCGCAAACATGAATTAGGTTTTCGTCCAATTCACCTAGAATCACAAGGATTATCGTCCTTGGATTCAAGCCCAACTTTCGTTGCAGCCAAGAGAGTAAAACTCCAAGCGAAATTGTGAATGAATGATATGTTGGAAATGCCACAAAAGATCTTCTATTTATACACAAACTTCACTCCTCCTAGGCCGACCTAGGCAAGATAATCTTTTATTTTTATTACCTTTTTCCTCCCAAACTGGGCTGACCACATCTAGACAAGTTAGGCACTCAAAATACAAATTAAAGATTTGTATTTTATGTTTATTTCCTCCTTAGCCGACCACCTTATGGGCGCCCAAACAAAAGATAAAACATTATTTTATTTTATGCTTATTTATTCTTCTTTCCATTCCGCTTTCTCAACCTGGGAATACTAGTGAAAACCTAGTGAAACATAGCAGTGAAAAATCTGGGATAGCAGCTAAAACCTGGAGATAGCAGTGAAAACCAGGTGAAACATAGTAGCGAAAAATCTGGGATAGCAGCTAAAACCTGGCGATAGCAGTGAAAACCTAGCGAAACATAACAGCAGCAAGCTTTTGAGAGATTGGTCGAGTCAGTGACAACAAATGACAGGTGCACCCCACCCGGTCAAGTGTCTTTTATTTATTTATTTTAATCTGCAGTGTCTCCTTGTCTTGTTATTTAGAGACCAAAAAACATTTAAAAGGTTTCTGCATTCTCTCAAACGGGGGTTTTAAAAGTGCAAACCATAAAATTGTAACATACACCCTCGGATATATGTTTGTTCTGTGCCAATTTTTTTGCTTTTCTGACTATTTGATGTTTAGGGTTTTATAGCATGTCTTTGCATATGTGTTTTTGCATGAAATACATAGGAAATGAAGCATAGAACAAAAACCCAAAAAATATAAAATGATTTTGCATAAACAAAAGATGACCCAGATAGGAGAATGCCAAAATACGAGGCTCTATTACATACCCATTTCAAGATTTACAACTTCATGTCGGGGTCATTGCCGAACCAACCACAAGGCCATAGAAAAATGCTCACAATTCAAAGGAATGAAGAGAAAATGTATTACAATCAGTAGCAGCAACAAAAAAATCTCCAAACGCCAAGATTTGGGAAGATAGATGCCACAAATCAATGAAAGATTGCAAACACCAAATACCCATGTCCTCCCTTGGATAGTATGGCCAGCGTGGAGTATGTACCAGCAGTTGCAAATGTTTAAACCCTTTGAAATCTGTCACAATCTATCTACAGACTAATATCAGCTCTCAACACCAAGGATAATCAATATCAATCAGCCCCAAGCTTCATAAAATCACACCTATGAATGGTACGGCCCTTCTTGAGGAGTACGGCCTGCTAGAAATAAACTGCAGCAGCAAATAAAACTCAATCCCAATACAAAATCTGTCCTTTATTCTATGTTTGTGCCTGCAACATAAATCTCCATGATAATATACTCATTCCAGCTCAATACTTCATCAAAATGTCTCTGGCAAATGCACAATTGAAGCCTCTGGATGAAGCCTCCAAGAATAGACCAAGTGGGTTTTCATCCACAAAGCCAAAGATAAAATCCTATCTTGCAAAGATTTTCGTCTCAACAAGTCAATACCAAACCAAGAAGCCAAGCTCCAGAAACCCTCATGGGGATATCTCAACAAGAGAGAAAATCAATATCCAAGCATATCAAATGAAGAGCCTTTTCCTCCTTTTATACTTTTTCATCTAGGAGTCTCTAAAATCCTCTTGCATATGGGATAAAACATGAGAGGGAAAATACATTTTAAAATATTATAATTCTCTTTAATTATTTTCTCAACATCACCCTTAAAGTCCCCTCTTTTAAAACAACATTAAGTTGTCGAGCCTAAGCACCAAGGTCCAATATTAAATAATAATGTTTAATTTACGGACTTTAAAACGAAGGCCAAGATGATGTCGGAAACCAATGATCTATAGCTCGTTAGAAAGGTCTTGACAAGATGAATCCAACCCCACTCTCAAAATCCCGTTCCAGTGCCAATCCCAAACTTACTAAAAATAGTAACGGCCATAAGCAAACTAAGCCAACTCGGAGGGTGCCAACTGGATCCACAAACCATCTGATAACACTAAGTTCAATGCAACGACTGGGAGAGCCAACAGCAAATTGCCAAGTCACCAACACAGCGCCAAACTGACACTTACTAAAAATAGCAATGTTCCCCGAGGACCAAACAGAACAAACCCAGAAAGATTGCTGACATGCAAGCACTTACTATAAATAGTAAGTACGGACAAGTTGTCCGAAATCTCTCCAAAAAGTGTCAACCAGCTCCACTGGATCACCCGAACACCCTGGTGACATCGAAATACTCTGATTATGCTGTCACCAACACAGAAAGTCAACTCTGACTGAATTGCAAGAGAACTCAAAAATGGGGACATTACAGTCCGCCCTTCCCAAAGATTGCTTGTCCTCAAGCAATGCCAATACAGCTTCCAAACGACAACCTAAACCAAACTGAAACCAGAAATGATCCCAAGGTCCCAAGTTATTCTTAGCATAGAACCACCACACGTTGACGCTGTGCTACTCTAATAAATCCTTCACCATGCAGAGAGTGGTGAAGCAACACATCGGAATCCCATTGAACTATCATGCCAAACCTGTCACTACCTGGATCCCAACACTTCAAAATCTCACATCCAACTATCATGAAGAGGTAATTAAATCTCGAAGTGTTCGAACCACAACATCCCCTTCCATCCTCTGTAAAACTCCTATGGATGTACTGACTATCCAACATAGGTGCTAGAAGATATGAAACTGCTCCTCTCAAATCAAGGGAATGAAAAAACTTTCCTCCATCACTGCTGTAAAAACTAGATCTGCCATCATGCCTACTGACATTGCAACCTCTCTGAAGCCATGTCTCCAATGGAAATTTTCAAGACAAAGTTGCAAACTCTGTCTGATGCATATCACCATGATAGTAATCTGATCTCTGACCCTGCAAATAATCCTCTGTGTATCTGAGTCAACCACCTGCAATCCCTAGTTCCATCTTCTGTAAACGGCAACCCTTCATTCCACAAAGGATGGTATAAATCCTGAGCCAATCCATATGCATCATCAAGTCATCTGTGTGTGGACTAAAGGAAAAATGATGAGCACTCCTCACTATGCAATCAAAATAAAAAGCGCCTGCCTGCGTCAACGGTTGACCGACATAGTCATGGGGAACACACTCCTCATCACCATCATCACACGAATCAGAAGATGGCTCATGTCTCTGATCCTGAATAGCTAATTGAGTGGATACTCTAGCAATCCTCTCTGCGTACCCAATAGCATACTCCCTATCATGAAATAATTGGAGATATTCTGATTTTACCTCCTCCAAAGCACTCCTGATGAACTACAAATCATGAATGTGAGTATCAGCGGGGACCCCATACCGTCTCTCCTCCAACTCTGTTGTCCAAAGAAGGTTCTCAACATTCCTATGAGTGCAATCTAGATGAGATAAGGTTGAATCAACCTTCTCTCCAATAACCTTCAGCTGATCTCTCCAACTTTGTGGCTCAATAAGTTGTCGATCAAAATCAGCTACATGGCATGTAGACTCTGATTTGCTTCCAAGAGAGGGAAACAAATCAACATAAGAGTCGATCTTCCCACTGAATGATGCCCTACATATCTCCTGTGAAAAAGATGGAGCAGCGTGATGATCTGCCACACAACTCACTGAAAAACCCACTACTACACCACAAGAGCCATCAATCATCTGCTCTGCATCACCCGAAATGGGAATAACCTCAGGAACCCCTGGTGCAACATATTGTTCCCTACTACACTCATCCAAAACAATCATCCCATTTGTGTCACCTGCACCAATAAATGAATTGGATGTAGCCACATCCTCCACATACTCATTACCACTATCCGTGGATGTATGCTCATCACCACACGCTGCAATAGATATCTGAATTGTATCTGTAGGTGATGAAGACTGCGCCAAGCTTAACTCCACGATAGGCTCATCTATCCGTAGCTTTGACTCTTGAAGGGTTGTTTGAGTGCTCTTCAAAGAGTCTGTAGTAACCTCAAGCTCATAGGTGAGCTCATCAACCTCCTCTTCCTTTTCCCTTAGAGCATCATGATAAATACCGTCAATCCTGAGAAGATAATCTCTATCAGATAACAGCTGTAGGTAATTATTCTTCATGATCCCAACTGCATCTCTAATTGCCTGAAACTCCGCAAGGGAAAGTCTACTATCAAGGTGCTCATATATGCCTGGAGTCCAACAACAGTGTGTCACCAACTGCTATGCAACATCAAAGTGTTCTAAGGCTGAAGCAACCATGCCTTCGTTCACCTTCAATTGCCCTGCCAAATGGGTAGACCCCTCTGACAATTTGTCTCCATACAAATTTTCTGATTTGTATTCTACACTATGGAAAGAGGCTGAATCATCATCACTCACCGATTGGTAAGCATCCTCGTGTCTACTATCAACTTCACACACATCCTCGTCAAGTGTACTGTTGTTATGAATCTCCTGGGATGTCTCAACTAACATGCTAGAGGCTGTTGAATCCAATATCAATGCTCACCTCCCCTATCAAAATAGCTGCATGCACATCCGTCAAACAATCCTTGGAATCATCTCTATTAGGCAGCTCTTCCATTCTACTCCCATCTTCCAAGGTCTGATATACCAAATCAAACTTGTTGTGACATGAATCCACAACACCTATTGCATCAATATCACCCAAAACGGGAGTGTCTGCATTGGGTGACTCCACACAACCATCATCACCATGTGTAATAGCAGTATCCTCACACTGATGCAAAGAGATCAAACAGCTGCCACAAAAATCAAAACTGTTATGGCTTGTATCCTCCTAGTTCTCTTCGTGTTTGACACTCATATTTTGTGTGCCAATGTTAGAAGTATCTTCTACAATTTTTTCCTCTTGTACCATAACATTTAAATCACCACTACACTCAGGAGAATGATAGTTGTCATAAAAATCAGAATTGTTATCAAGGCTGATAACAACCTCTTGAGTGCTGAAAGTAACTTCATTTGCCAAACCAACATCAATTTGTGAGTCCCTTTTATCTGTGCATTGGTGGTTAGGCTTCCGAATTTCTTTGCAAGAGAAGCATAGGCCTTGTCTTCTCATTTGGTTCTTGCTCATTCTTGTATCCTATAAACCACAAGCAATACATTCTTCTTCTGTCAAGAGATGTCTAATTTTCTCAATTTTCTGCTCAACCAATGTCTTTGACAACCAATGTGCTGTAAGTGAAACATGTTCTTTTCTCCGAATACTTAGCAAGTTAGATAATAACTTGGAGATATCAGCATCTTCATCTAAAATCATAGACAGGATAGTTTGCATTGTTGTTTTAACATCATCCGCATGATATTTTTTGATTTTGTCAAAGAAACAATGGAACATTTCAAGAAGTAAATCATTACACTTGAGATCAATTAAAAAGACACATGACCTGTATTGAGCCATCATTACTAACACCTTAGCAATCTTTTTGAAAGATAAGCTTCTAGTATCACCTAAGCCATGAAAACTTTCAATAATCAGCTGTAAAAACTCCATTAAGTCATCTTTATAGGGTGCTTCAAGAGCTAAAATTCTTATTACTTCACTGATACATGTGATAACCGCCAATCGTACATCCTTATATGGATGTTTCAGCAGCTCCGGTTCACACAACAAAGTCTTTAAACAGACCACAGCCAACTGTATTATAGGAGAAGATGACTGAGGGACTTTAGATAAACAATCCTCAACTTCATCCACAGTGCTGAGAAGACTTTTATCTGACCAGTGCAACGATTTAAGCTTCAAACCTAAATCAAAAAGTCTTTCATAAAGACCATCCTTCACGAGAGATGCCATAATCTCACATTCCCCGTTCAAAACCTATCAACTGCCCAATTTGAACACTCATGCAAGTGCTAAACTTGAACACTCATGCAAGTGCTGATAACTCACATACAAAGCTAAGCTGCATGTTTCATATTTTTATCTCCATGTCTGAACCCGACCTCACAGGATGGCAAGATTTCTAACTCTGATACCATTGTAACATACACCCTCAGATATATGTTTGTTCTATGCCAATTTTTTTGCTTTTCTGACTATTTGATGTTTAGGGTTTTATAGCATGTCTTTGCATATGTGTTTTTGCATGAAATACATAGGAAATGAAGCATAGAACAAAAACCCAGAAAATATAAAATGATTTTGCATAAACAAAAGATGACCCAGATAGGAGAATGCCAAAATACGAGGATCTATTATATACCCATTTCAAGATTTACAACTTCATGTCGGGGTCATTGCTGGAGCAGCCACAAGGCCATAGAAAAATGCTCACAACTTAGAGGAATGAAGAGAAAATGTATTACAATCAGTAGCAGCAACAAAAATAGCTCCAAACGCCAAGATTTGGGAAGATAAATGCCACGAATCAATCAAAGATTGCAAACACCAAATACCCACTTCCTCCTAGATAGTACGGCCAGCGTGGAGTATGTACCAGCAGATGCAAATGTTTAAACCCTCAGAAATCTGTCACAATCTATCTGCAGACTAATATCAACTCTCAACACCAAGGATAATCAACATTAATCAGCCCCAAGCTTCATAAAATCACACCTATGAATGGTACGGCCCTTCTTGTGGAGTACGGCCTGCTAGAAATAAACTGCAGTAGCAAATAAAACTCAATCCCAATACAAAATCTGTCATTTATTCTCTGTTTGGGACTGCAACACAAATCTCTATGATAATATACTCATTCCAGCTCAATACTTCATCAAAATGTCTCCGGCGAATGCACAACTGAAGCCTCTGGATGAAACCTCCAGGAATTGACCAAGTGGGTTTTCGTCCACAAAGCCAAAGATAAAATCTTATCTTGCAGAGCTTTTTGTCTCAGCAAGTCAATACCAAACCAGGGAGCCAAGCTCCAGAAACCCTCACGAGGATATCTCAACAAGAGAGAAAATCAATATCCAAGCATATCAAATGAAGAGCCTTTTCCTCCTTTTATACTTTTTCATCTGGGAGTATCTAAAATCCTCTTGCGTATGGGATAAAACATGAGAGGGAAAATACATTTTAAAATATTATAATTCTCTTTAATTCTTTTCTCAACATCACCCTTAAAGTCCCCTCTTTTAAAACAACATTAAGTTGTCCAATATTAAATAATAATGTTTAATTTACGAACTTTAAAACGGAGGCCAAGATGATGTCAGAAACCAATGATCTATAGCTCATTGGAAAGGTCTTGACAAGACGAATCCAACCCCACTCTCAAAACCCTATTCCGGTGCCAATCCCAAACTTACTAAAAATAGTAACGGCCATAAGTAAACTGAGCCAACTCAGAGGGTGCCAACTGGATCCACAAACCATCTGATAACACTGAGTTCAATGCAACGACTAGGAGAGCCAACAGCTGACTGCCAAGTCACCAACATAGCGCCAAACTGACACTTACTAAAAATAGCATTGTTCCCCGAGGACTAAAGAGAACAAACTCAGAAAAAACCCAAAAAGATTGCCGACATGCAAGCACTTACTATAAATAGTAAGTACGGACAAGTTGTTCGAAATCTCTCCAGAAAGTGTCAACCAGCTCCACTGGATCACTCGAACACCCTAGTTACATCGAAATACTCCTATGATTATGCTGTCACCAACCCAGAAAGTCAACTCTGACTGAACTGCAAGAGAACTCAAAAATGGGGACATTACAAAAACAAACGACAATTTGGGATGGGGTCCTCCCCAAAGCAAACAAAATATCAAACCAGGGACAAATAGGGATGGGACCTTATGGCAAGGCTCACAGGAAACAATAATGGCTTGGCAGACTTGGGAGATCCAAAAGAGGTTCGGGAGGACATGAAACCACAAATAACACTTCACAGACGGAAATTCCAAGCTCAGTGGGGTGTAGCATAGGGAAGGATGAAACTGTAGTGCAGATTCTGGGTGGTAGGCATACTCAGATGCTTACAATGGAGAGGATAAACCAGGGGGGTTTTATAATACCTTTTAACCTCTCAACGCACTTTCCAACAGACCCTTCAGAAAAACCTTTTGTATCCCAATCTTATTGCTCATGCAGGAGCAACTAATGACGCGTGGACTTACACGGTAGGGTACCCTCAAGCTAACCTTTCAAAGGCGAGAGAACGGTGTGTTTATGTAAATGAGAAACAATACAATGGGATATTAAGGCGCAAAGAAACTAGAATCCTGAAGCATGCAAGAAAGAGAAAATTCACAACTATCTATCCCAAAACAACACTTAAGACCTTGGGAGACACAGCAAGAAATCAGCAAAAGCAAGAAGAGGAAAATGAGCAAGATAAAGGAAAGGGAAAGGAGAGTTCAGCGTATTGATCAAAAGTAGATACAAAGAAAACCGAGGACTCAAGCCAGCCAGCAAGTACTGAGGATAGGTCTGAAGGTATTCAAGACCACAATGATATTTATAGCCCTAATACGACACCACTAACCTGGTCCTCAAAGTTGTACTTTAGTGAGCTAATGATCTTGAAAAAAAGACTTCAATCCCTTGAAAAAATGAGCCAAGTCGAGGACAGCAAGTGGAAAGAGGTAATAGAATCTGAGCGGATATTAACTAAAGAAAGTGAAGTACTTAAAGAGCCGGTCAATAACTTACAAAATACCATGGCAAGAAGCGAGAAAGCGCTGATAGAAATAAGGCAGCTGCTAGACCAAAGGAAAATAGAAGTTAAGACAAAAGTAGTGGAAGGAAGCACTAACTGTCACATAAAAGAGATCCAATCAGCGATGGCTAGCATGGAGATTAAAAAAAACAATTAAGAGAACAAATAGAGGAGGCTAAATCCTGGGCTCAAGTAGTGAAAGGACCTTCAAACACGCAAAGGGAACTCATAGAAAAACAGGTCAGAAGACAGATAAGAAAAGAAAATGACAGAAATGATAGGGTTGTCAATATCATCATAAAAGGACTAAAAGATTATGGCGAGAAGGAAGTCACGAAAGAGTTGACAAGAGACTTTTTTAATGATAAAATGCAATGGACAAGAATCATACAACAAGCAAATAGAATTGGAATATGGATAGGAGACGGCAAAAATAGACACGTGAGAGTCACCTTGAGGAACATAGAGGACAAAAGCATGTTACTAAGGAATAAAAGATTCCTTAAAGGTACACAAATTGACATTGATGAGGACCTAACCATAGTGCAACAAGAAGAAAGGTGAAAAGAATGGGAAAAAGTAAAGGCCGCAAGAGATGCAAGAAAATGGGCTTGGCTACAAAATGGCAAAGCCCAAATGGGTGATAGAATGGCATACAAGAAATAGGAATTCGGGGCACCCCAAGAGTATTTGACAGTGGTAAGTTGGAACTGTAGAGGATATTCATGGAGAAGAGGCCCTGGACTAGGGCCCATAGCCAAGGGAAAGGATATTATCATCCTTATTGAGACTCATGAACATGATGGATGTAAGATTCCAGAATTTGAGGGGTATAAAAAGACTTCAATGTGGAATGAAAGCACTGACAGTGGTAAGGCACACGGTGGAGTAGCAATTCTAATTAAAGAGGAATGGGGCAATTTCGTAAAAGTGGAGAAAGAAGACCCAAACAGGCAGTTCATATGGCTAAAAAGTATAGAAAATCAAGTCACAATAAGGATGGCAGCATGCTACTTCCCTCCAAAGGGATCAAAATCTTATAAGAAAAGGAATCTAGATCGAGAAGACCCATATGAAGTGCTTAAAAAAGACATTTTTGCTTTTAGGAACATGGGAAAAGTGGTAATAATTGGTGACTTTAATGTGAGAACTGTGAACAATCAAGCCCTCAATCTGAAAAACATAGAGAAAGATAACCCTCTATGGTTAGAGGAAGAGAATGATCAACTTTAGGACAGGGTCTCACAAGATAGTAAGGGTTTAATTTCACACTTCGGGGCAGAACTCTTGGGGCTTTGTAGTTCTTACAACATGGTCATCTGCAACGGTATGAGAGCATGGCCAGAATCGGGAAACATCACCTGCCAAAAGTACAACGGCCAAAGTGTTGTAGATTATGTCATTTGCTCGCAAACCTATACCTTGAAGTTGATGGAGGTTGTGATCGGGGACAGTGCCATAGAGATGAAGTCAGATCATAATCCAATTTATGTTAAGTTGCACATTCACATAAGTAAACAGTAGGAAGAGCAAGTTCATTTTAACCAAAAGAAGACAACTCCCCAAGGTAAAATCCTCCTAAATCAAGAGAATCAGGAAATCTTTAGACCTGGAATCAAACAACTTTTCAGGGATCACGAGAAAAAAACAGCTAACATAAATAATCATTATATAAGAGAGAACATGCTGATCCCCCTAATGCACAAGGCCTTAAGTGGGTGTAAGAGAGCCAGGGCCAAGGGAGGAGCAAAAAATACTTTCCCGGCAAACCCATGGTTCAACGAGGAATGCAAGATAGCAAAAAGAAATCTCTGAAAAGGAGGTATGGACAAAGAGCATAAGGAGTACGAAAAGTTGTTACGAAATAATGTGAACATAAGAAGAATAGAGCTGATTGCCCTTGGAAAAAACAGTCCTAAAAGCTTTTGGAAAGAGCTACATCAAAAGAAGAAACAAACGGAAAACTATATCACAGGAGATCAATGGCTTGAATATGCGAAGGTGCTATATGAGAGGAACCAAGATAAGCATAGACCCCTAATAATCTATGCAAATACAAAACTTTTCACCATTAAAGACATCATTCAAGGCATAAAACAATTGGCAAGTGGGAAAGTACAGGATATTGATTGGCTGCAAGCTGAGCATTTAAAGTGGGCTATAGAGGTCCTTGCACCTCGTATCAAGCACATCTTCAATATGGTCATCCAAGAGGGCTTCCCAAAAGAGTGGTCGACTAGTATGGTTATCCCTATCTTCAAAAGCGGGGATATCAATAACCCGTCAAATTATCGCACTATCATGGTTATTCCCCTTCTTGGTAAACTTTTCGGAAGCATGGTAGAGCGCAGAATTAGCAGGTGGGCAGAAAAAGAGGGAAAAAGAGCTAAGGGATAGGTTGGCTTTAGACCGAAGCACTCTACTATTGATCATGGGGCTATGCTTAGGTTCTTGATTGAAAAAATATGGAACACCCAGGGGGACGAGGCATTTTCCTGCTTTGTTGACTTTAAAAAAGCCTTCGACACGGTTCGTCACGACAAGCTTTCGAATAGGATGAAGGAGCTGGGCGTTCCGGATGGGCTTAGAGCTGCTATCCATAGACTGTATGAGCAAGCCAAGGCTAAAATCAGAACTAGTGATGGAATGTCAGAGTGTTTTGGCAGCGATATAGGTATCAAGCAAGGTTGTCCGCTTTCCCCAACTTTATTTGGACTTTACATCGATAAATTAGAGAAATAGATAAATAAAGCTAGTGGGGACGGAACTCAGCTAGTTATATATGTTATAAAATTGCTTCTTTATGCAGATGACCTCATTAATCTCCAAAACTGCCAATAGCTTGCGAGAACACTTGAGAACACTTGAAACTTTTTGTCATGAGGTTGGGATGCCGGTGAACACTAGCAAAACCAAAGTAATGATCTTCTCTTTGAAAAGAAAAAAGAAACAATTTAACTTTACTTTTGAAGGCAACCCGTTGGAGATAGTGGATGAATACAAGTACCTCGGGCTTGATTTCCACTACAAACTCAGTTGGGAAACGTGTAGAGCAAAAAGAATTCAAGGAGGCTAGAAAGCATTGTACTCTCTTCAAAATAGATGCGGGATTGCGGAGTTGTGGGATTGGAAAACCAAGAGAACACTCTTTGGTTTGCTAGTTACCCCAGTGATTCTATATGGGTGTGAAATCTAGGGCAGCAGTATGTCAGATCAGAAATGGAAGCAAATAGAAAGAATTCAGAAGCATTTCATCATTAGCAGTCTCAAAGTCAAGAATGTTGTTCCATATGAGATCTTACTAGCTGAAACGAGGTCCTTCCCCTTGGAGGCATCAGTGATGGTTTGATTGTTAAGCTACCTCAAGAACATTCAAAATATGCAGAGCTACTAGTGGCCTAGGCTAATTATGGAGGAAGAGTTAACTAGAAGAAAGAACACTTGGAGGAAGCAAAATGACAAATGGACAAAGAAGTGGGATATTAGTATGCAAGATTGCCCAAATACGAATGAAGAAATAAAAAAACATGTAAGAGAAATTTAAGTACATCATGTGGACAAAGCAAATGGGTCATAAAAAGGATTTCTATATCAAAGAATTTAGCCCCACGGGTGATCATGAAGAAAAAGTCTATATAGGAGCGGATATTAAGTGGAAAGCGAAAAATGCTGATAGCTCAACTTAAGACGAGCTCGTACCATCTTAGGTGTGAAACGGGTAGATGGCTAATTCCTAAAGAGGAGTGGAAAAAGAGAATATGCCTTTTTTGCAGCAAAGGCGTGGTGGAAATGGAGCGACACTTCCTCTTGGAGTGCGAGGCATACAATGACATTCGTTCCAGTTATGGTGACGCTTTGAAAATCACCAACCTTGGCACCTTGTTTGAAGAGGCAAGGTTGTGTAGAACAGCGAACCTCATGATCAAATTGCACACCAGAAGGGAGGATCACAAGAAAGAGTTACAGGCAACTTAAGGGGTGTTTGTTCTGCTGTTCTGTTGTTCCGTTTCTGATGGGATTGCATGCGACTGCTGGGTCCCATAGGTTGCTGCGGCCTCGTGGACGTTATTAAAATTCATTCATTCATTCATTCATTGGGTCTCTCTTCTATAGGGCAATTTTATTTATCAACATTGACTCTAAAAATACCACAAAATTTATACCAAGTCTCATTCCATCATCGAGTTGCCCTACAAAAATGGCCAAGTGTGAAAACTTGCCAATTAGGTCATCACTAGGTAATCACTCCGAAAATGGGGACATTACAGGGGAGCTTTTAGAGATTTAAGAATATTAATTAAATATCTCAAAATTGAAAAAATACACCTTTAAAACAATCCTATCCCTATCTGCAAATAAAGTAGAAATAAAACTACTTGAAAACAATCTAATTCTAAAACAATTAATTAAACACAAATAGCCTAAAAATAGGCTCATATGTATTTACTAAAATAGCCACTATTGATGATGACAGCTGCTAGAGGCATCTGTGCTAGAAGTGATTTTCAAAAATCTAAAGCAATTTTGACTTGAAAACTTTGTCAAATCCTCTGAAATTTGTCGAAACTTCATGATCATGAATCTAACGAAAACCTCTCCCGTGCCAACTTGACAACTTGAAACAAGAACCTTGACCATGATGAATCCGTTGATATTTTGTGATGCTTGATATGCCAATCTTTCTGAATATGGAACCCTCTTTCGGAAAACCTTTGATATTGTGAATACCATGGCAATTTAGAACACATAGAAGACAGCATATGAACTAGTCTCAGGGTTTTGATGAAGAATGCTGTGCAAACATCTCTTATCGCGGTGATTTTACCAGCCTAACTGGGTACCTTACATCTGATGCTTTCTTGATATGCTAAAACCCTATCTGCCACGATTTAGAACTTGTGGAGAACAAAATCCTTACCAAATTATCATGAATGCTGGCCTTGAAGATACCTTGCTCTATATGTAGTTCAAAGAGGCTGAAACCTTGCTGTAGATGAATAAATTTTATTGATATGTCTGTAAAATGGGGAAAGAAAACCCTACTTCTGCTGCAAATAACAGAGTTCAAACAACTTTCCTTTATAGAAGCTGAATTGCATGCTTTCATACTATTTTTTGCTTTAACTTCTGACTAAAATTGGGCTGAAAACACTGACTTGGATGCAGATTTCTCATAACTTAACCACTTTTATGCTTGGTGCACATCACTAATATGTTTGCCCTTTATCTAAATGCTGAGCGGAACTCTTAGGTGGTTAAGCCCCTACAAAATGGTGCCAAACTTGTCTTGTAGTCACCTCTTCATAATACATCTGCCCTGTTTAATGATTTTGGGAAACACTTTTTAGTGACATTGCCACTTAGAAAGTGTGCCACATCTTTGACTTGCTGTCTTTTTCCTCTAGGCAGGATTTTATCTTGTATTTACCACATTTTCTAACTTAGGCAGAATTTTACAACCATCTTGCCACTTTTTAGGCACCATTTCATAAGCCCTTCACCACTCTTCAACTTGGCACACTTTTATAAGCCTATTGCCACCTTTTTTTGGCACATTTTTTAAGGCATTCACCACTTATTTGGATGAGGCAGAATTTCATAAGGCCGTTAGCCACCTTGGGTGGAACTTGTTAGTGGCATTGTCACGTAGAAAAGGCACCTGAAACCTGTTTTATTTCCTCTTTACCTCTTAGGCTCAGATTTTTGATGTCTTAGCCACTTTAAGAACATTGACAGAGATTGGAATTGGACTTGCCAACATGCAACAATGCCAACTTGGTCTGATTTCTTCCTTTCTCCCTTGGGCACAGTTTGCTGATGATGTTGCCACCTCTAGGCACGGTTTTGTACTAACTTGGCCACCTTGGAATAGCGCTAAGTGCTAACCATTGACAATTTTAGACACTTCAAACCTTGGCGCACTTATTCATAACTTCAAACAGAGTGCTAGAGGAGTTTACCTAGACCTTTGCCAATCTTGTATTCAAACTCAAATCATCGACATTTTCATCTCTTCATTCTACTGCTGGAACCACCATCAATCAGGGACTTCTTCATCTTTCATTCAACAAGGTCCATCTTCAAGCAAACTGCAAGCATGTCAATTGAAAAACTAAACCATGATCAGATGACTCTACAACTTGACAGGGGGACAAACTCAATTGACATTGATTATCTCAACAAGGACAACCTAATTAATGATAACAAATTGACCAAAACAGGTTTGCCCTCAAGTTCAAATATAGCGCCTAGTGTTGATCTAGCCCTTGGGATCAATGTGGTGCTGCCATGTAGCGGGTGTTTTTAACTTTTTTCCACTAACTTGTTTTGAGGATTTTGTAATTAGCATTTTGGGTAGAAAAATGATCTAGACTGTTGAGTTAGAAATTTCAAAGAAGTTAACACATGAATCAAAATTTGAATTTGAAAGAGAACGGTCCACACAGGTGCAAAAGGCAAGAAATAAATGCAAAGCTTGTTAATGATGACCCTGGTTTTGCAATATAGAGCATGAAATTGGTCTCATTATTACCTTTGCAAACTGAATTCTATAATTAAGGCAACTTGAGCAAACCAGTATCTTGTGTGCTCTACCAAATTACGAATTATCATCCAGATCAAAGCAAATTAATCTCCAGGGTAGAAGCATTTATATGGTAAGTTATACCATCCTGCACATTCTGATTTTCCTAGGGTTTATTCTCAAATAGGGACAAGCAATTTATTGCTTTATAGTTCTTGGTGTGTGAGTTAATTTCTAGTCTTTCCAAATTGTGTGGAGTTCTTTGAGTTGGCAAATTACAATTATTTAGTGGAATTTAGTTTATGCAATTAGGGTTTTCAATTACAAATAGTTTGGTTGTGAATTGCAATTTTGCTAACATTACAAGTTATAGCTCTCTGAAAACCCTAACCCAAAAAGCCAGTACACAGAGAAATCTCCCTAGGATTTAAATGTCAACTAAGAGAGTATGAAGTGATGAGGAAACCAAAAATTCTGCTGTACTATTTAAAAGAATGAAGAATGTCACGAGTCCACAGGATGACCCGTGGAAAATTTTTAAAGAGAAACAACAAAACAAGCAGGACCCATTACTTTCATTCCAAGGCTGGAAAATGTTTTCTCATGCATAGAACAAGAGAAACCAGAATGCCCCTGTTTGCAATGTCTAGAATTTGGATTTGGGCAAGATGGTTGTGCCCAATTGTTTTGATAACCGAGGTATTATCAAGTGGACTGTTGAGTTCTACAATGAGTAGAATCAGGAGATCAAGAACAAGGACGGCAATACTATTTTGGAAATCAATAGACATAATCCAAAAAACTTTTGGTCTGCACACTGGGGACATTAAAGCACTCATAAACTTTTTGCCATCAAATACTGGTGCAGAAAAAGGATGTACAAGCATGTTGTGAGTTACAGAGGCATATTTATTATTCTGATGGGAAGCCTCTTCATGAGAGGACAATGCCTGAGGATGTAAACCCTTCAACATGGAGATGTTCCAGAGGTATTTCCAGAAGACGTATTCTTGCTTCTGCCAGGTCATTACAAAGGGCAACAATAAGGTTGTTGATGAACCAACAGTTGCATTTTTGTGTGACCTAGAGAAATTGTACAAAGTTTAATATGACTATGCAGGCTTCTTAGCAGAGGCTATCCATGAGGAGTTGGTCACGTACAGAAAATCTGAAACCCCTAGAAAATTTAGGTATTACTCCATCCTGTGCCTCATGTATCTTTTCAAATATGAAAAAAGGTGGCCAAAGAAGCTAGAGGTAAGGAAGTATGGCAGGCACCAACACAGCATTCAAAATATTGAAAAACAGTCCAATTATTGTGTGTGTGTATGAATAAGCATTGTCAATGGGCTCAATATGTTGTATTTAAAGATTATTTTGCTGCACCCCTGTTTCAGATATTCTATAGACTAGTCATACCTAGGCTCTCCAACAATGCCATGGCATTTTTAAGCCACTTCAATTCAATATCCCTGATCACCCAAATCACAAGTGGGGTGATCGGTGGCTTCACCCGAGAGAATATGGTGCCATTGTGGCCCCATACGACCTAACCTTGCACGTACCTCTAAGAATTGCAGTTTTGGAATAGATCAGGAAAATGGCTTCTGCAGACAGCAATTTCTATAAAGTAAGGAAGCCAGCCATTTTGAAGTTTGGATTTTAGATGCATGATCTTTGTCAAGCCGATAATGGAGCTCTTGTCATCCCCCAGCAACTTCATAAGTAGTTTGAGACCATCAGGGATGTCATCACTCTGATGGCCGAAAATCAGCACAAGATGTCCCAATGCATTGAGTCTCTCAAAGCAAGCATATCTAGCATGCAGGCAGCTGTCATGGAGCTGCATTGCTGAGGACATATCAGCGAGTAGACCCTCCAGTACATCCATGTCATGCACCAAGCCATGCGGGATATGTGTGGAAACCTTGGAACTGACTGTCTATCCATTGCCTGATCCAAAGAGATAATGCATGTGTGTGTGTGTGTTTTCTGGTTGGGTGGGACAGCTCGTTGGTTGGAGTCTCTAAATAAAATGTAGTGGCAAGGGACAGTTGCCAATCATCCATTGGATGAGCATTTTTTCCTTATGCTCTAAATATTAGTTTTCTCTTGTTTGGATCTTTTTCCTTTGCACTGTAATCCTGTTGCCAAGTCTGTGTTGTATGTGTTAAAGATTATAGTTCAACTTCATCTTGTACCCATATGAATTTTTACATATTGTGTCAAGTTTTAATTTTTAAATCACAAATGAGTCGTTTATCATTTGTGAGTCAAATTCAAAGTCTAAAACTTGTCATTTGTCACTTCTAAGTCCTCGTTGCAAGTAGTTATCAATGTTGTCATCATCAATTTTAGCTAACACCTATGTAGGGCTTAAAAGAGAAAATTTTCAAGCATGCCAAACAAGGACACGTCAACTCAAGTACAAAGAAATACAGTACAATGCAGAGGTAGAAAAGTGAAGGACAGACATTCCAAAGCATGTAGTGATGAAGCAAAGGCTCCTAAGGGCAATTTCAGGCTGGGAAAAGGCAATCAGGTCATCTGAAGGGTGCCTAAGAAAGAGGAAATCAAATCAAAGAACCAAAATCACATGAAAATGACTCCAAGAAGCTTATAGGTGCACCCAGGAGGGGTACAATGTCATTTTGCAAGTCAAAAATCAATCTAAGGCAAAAATGTCAACGAAGAAATAGATCACTTAAGTGACCCAAAAAGTATTTTTAAGCTTGAGTGGCAAAAGTCAATATCAAATTATAACAAAAAGCACCTTTTCACTTACAAGGCAAATGTCAATGAAGAATTAGAATGAAAAAGTGTACTCTTTGACACTTAAGTGGCTAGGCTTGCGTCAAACAACTTAACTGTCAAAATATCAATGAGCAAACATGAAATTGACACTCTATCTCTCTTGGGTTCCCAAAATGCTTAAGTCAAAATGTTAATGCAAAATTAAACCAAAAAGTGCTCCTCAAGGCTTGGGTGTGCCCCTAGATGATTGAATGTTATTGTGTCAACATTGAAACATATCAAAAAGTGTATAAGTGTCTCTAGGCACTCCCAAGGAGGTTCAGATGTCAAAATGCCACACTTGTAAATTAGACCAAAAGTGCAGTTATGCTCTCTAGCGCACCCCTAACCCTTCTAGTGTCAAGTTGTCAACTCGAAAACATGTCAAAAAGAGATTAAAGTCATTGAGTGCACCCAAGAGGATCCCACTATCAAAATGTAAAAGAATTAATAGAAGATAAAGTGCCTCCAAGTGCCCTAGCATGCCTAAGAGGAGTTAGATGTCAAGAAGTAGGATGGAGACACAAGTGAAGATCAAAAAGGACCTCTTCATATGCCACAATCAGGATCCTTCGATCCCCATAGAAGATAGCTTCCATAGTCTCTTGTTAATCATTAACGATAAATACCTCAAGCTCTCTCACAATTGTCTACATCACTTATAGGATTCAAGTATAGAACAATGGATTGCACAAGATACCAAGGAAGGAATCAAAACCGAGTCATCAAGATTGGTCAGAATGGAGGGACTTTGTCACAATCATTGCCAAGAGCCAAGTGTCAAATTGGCTAATTTTTATCCTAAGTTATTTATAGCCCATACAGCTTTTAGCCATCACTATTTTTTACAAGATAATCATATTCTGGAAAATATTTTTTTAAATTGGATATTTTTAGACAACCTTCTAGAAAGTCTATTTTTAATTGATAGTTATCATAAATCTATTTGAAGATTTCCTAATTTAGGGTTTGGTGTTTATGGACAAATTTGTATAATAAGTTTACTTTGTGTGAAAGCAAACTATTCATTAGGGTATAAGTGTTTGTTAGCTTTGTAATATTTCTCATGCAAATAATTGTAAACACCTATAAATAAGTGTCATTTGCACTTAGATTTGATGAATGGAATTGGTATGCCTATTTTGCTATTGAAATTACTATTCAATCCTTTAATGATCCTATGAGTGTTGTTTAGAACTTTAGATAAATCAAATTGTTTTCCTTAAACTGCAAGCTTTGTATTTATAATTTTAGTGGTGTGGTTGCTCCAATTTTCTATGCAATTTCCTTCTCATGATTTGTTTAATCTTGTGTGTGTCCTTTGTTTAAACCAATTCAATCCTTGTGTTCTACTCACACTCTAGTCTCTCCTTTTAGCCGTACAAAATGAGCATTTAATATCAACAATAGGTAATTTATCATCATAAAAATAACTAACTTCCCAAGAACTAAAAGATAGATAATTACTTATTTTATTTTTGCAATGTATGTTCAAAATCCCAAAAGTTCAATTGTACATATTGTAAAAAGCTAGAGGTGTATCCTTAGGTTTTAGGGTTTTTGTTTTATTTTCTGTTACAGGGAGCTTCCTCTTACAATTTGGGGAGAGGTTTATCCTCACATTTTGTTCCACTTTGTGTTGCGCGGAAAGGTGCAAAATAAAATGTTAACAAGCATAGCTTGTAGTAAATGTTCAGATCATTGTGTGTAAAGCTGAGACCACTCATTATAGATGAGATATCTGGAAATAGTGAAATGTGCAAGGGAATTGCAGTCTCTATCCCTAGGTCATTGCTCTGAATTTGTATTGAGTTTTGGCAGGAATAGAGTTAACTACCATTACTAGTTACCACCCACAAACAAATGGCCAAACAAAAGTTGTAAACAAGTGGGTGAAGGCATAGTTGGAAAACTCGGACTCGCCGTGGACTTGGCAGCCCAAAATAGGACTCGGACTCAGGACTCGGCAAAAAACTCAGCTAGGACTCGGCAAAGAAGAAAACCGTAGTTTTACCAAAAAAAAATAAAAATTAATGCATTTAGAGAACATAAGAGCCATAATTCAAACATTACACATGTCATATGATCTTCAAACACTCAATATTTGAAATTTCATCATTCATGAACCATAATTATTGATCATACGATTCATACTCATAGTTTCAAACTTTCAAATGTATAACAACATCATAAGTTTATAAATGTTTACATATAATGATGTCAAAATGAGAAAAACAACCAAATAAAATCTACATCTTCTTCTTTCCTCTCCTAATGTAACTCAATTTTTGAGGCCTCGAACTAGGTGCTACAGTTGTTTCTTGTTCTTCAAAATCAAAATTGTCTTCGTCATCCTCCATTTCATCCAATTCTGTTGCTTCTACTTCTATTGTTGCTCCTCTCTCCAATTCTGCAAGATCTTCTTCAGTAAGAAGGACATCATCATCATTTTGTTCATTGGTAGTCCATTCACCATATGGATCAATATCATCTAAGTCGATGGACTCATGTGAAATGCCCTCCACCTTTCTAGTTCGAAGGCAAAGGTTGTACCAGACGAAGACAAGATCATTGAGCCGCTGCTAGGTCAACCTATTTCTCTTCTTTGTGTGAATGTTCTCAAATAAACTCCAATTGCGTTCACACCCAGAAGCACTACATGGCTGGGACAAAATACGAATGACTATCTTTTGAAGATTAGGCGTGGCAGCACCATAATTCTCCCACCATAAATCTACAAAAAATCATTTAGAAATATAAGAATTAAGCAAAGAAATATAAGAGTCAATTTTCTATTTTTTTCTTGTAGTATTGAACTAAATTTTTTACCTGGTTGTTGTTTTCCTCTCCTATCAATTGCTTGAGATGAAGAAAAAAGTCTCCCCTCTGCTCCCTTATAGACCTTGAAAGGATTAAAAATAAAATTAAATCAAACATAGAAAATTAGTTACTATGTATGTAAAATGCATGTTTCTAGATAGTCAACGACTCAACATTGCCAAATTCATAAATAAGATATAGCAAATGTCACCTCCAACTCATCAAGAACCTTGTCTCTCAACTCAGATTCAGGTGCCATCTTATCAATGGATGTAATAACACCTGCCATGACCTCCTCATCAACCTTAAGTGAATCAAAGAAGTAGAATTTTGGATTCAAGAAGTAGGCCAAGGCATGTATTGGCTAGTGGAGTTGGTTTGTCCATCTACGATCAATGATGCGCCAAATGATTGCATATTTCTTCTTGTTTCCGCCGTAGAAATGTGAAATGGCCTCTTTGGCCCTATCCATGGCCTCATAAATGAAACCCATTGGCATACCCTCTCCATCCACCATACGAAGAACCCTTACCAAAGGTTCTGTCATCTAAAAAAATGAAAACAAATTATAAATCATTACAAAATTAACCTAAAAAAAAAACAGCAAATAGACTATAGAGTATCTTGTATAAACTTATAAAGTTTATGTTTGTGTTTGTTACTTACCCTAACCAACTCCTCTGCATTTTTCTTGAATGACTCATCAAAAACAATTTTTACAATCTTCTCAGCTTCAGGTTTTTTGTAAAATGGAGATTGCATCCAACTATCAAACACAAACATCTGTATGAGATGAGGAATGGCACCAAGAATGCTTTGCAATGTGAGGAAGTGACTAGCAAATCGTGTCACTCCTGGTCGCACAAGATCCTTGCCATTTGTGTGTTGTCTCATCAAAAAAAGGACCCAAGTATGGTTGTAGAGGAATTTGGTGACATTTTTAGCATCTTCAACCACACTTTTCACCCATCCAATCTTCCCAATGTCCTCTAACAACAAGTCCAAGCAATGTGCAGCACAAGGACTCCATGAAATTGTAGGATGCCTCTCCATAAGCAATCTACCTGCAGCTACATATGCAGCTGCGTTGTCCGTGATAATTTGGACAACATTCTCAACACCAACCTCCTGGACCACCCCATCTAATAAATTACACAAAGTCGCAACATTTTTGACTTCATAGGAGGCATCTACAGACTTCAGGAACACTAATCCACCATTACAAGCCACTAAGAAGTTCAGGAGAGTTCTATTCCGTCCATCTGTCCATCCATCTGATAAAATGCTGCATCCTTTTCTCCTCCAAAAAATTTTTTGTTCCTCAACCACAAGCCGTGTATTTTTTACTACATCCTCTAGCAATGGCCCACTCAAGTCGCGTGGTGTTGGGGTCTTAAACCCCTTGCCTGCAACTATCAATGCATTCACCAAACCTTCCCAATATGGGCTGCTCGCCACATTGAAAGGTAAATTATTGTAGTACCAAAAATTTGATGCTGCCATCCTAGCTTCTTGATGTTTTTCTTTATTCCAACCGGTACCTTCAAGTGAAGGTTGTGCTCCTGGAACATTGCGTGGAATAAAGTAATTCGGTCCTGATGAAGGAGGCATCTGACTAGCAGTAGAAAAAGAACCACCAGGAGTCTCACCAAAAGATGAATGTGCTTGACGGAAGGTTTGACTTGGATCCGATTGCGTAGAAGTGTGAGACGGAGACATCACTGCTGCTATTGCTTCCTTTGTTTTTTGCCTTTCTTTTTTTCTCGTCTCAAAACTATAAAGAAGGGCCTTCATCTCTCTAACCATCTCCGGAGTTGAATTAGTGCATATCTCCACATTTTGTCCAGGTATTTTGGCAAGGTGGTATTTTAATCTATTGATTCCTCCTGTCATCGATTTACCACATTTAGTACAAGTGACATCAACCTTTTTATTTCCCTGTACTCCATACTTCCATGCTGGGTCTCTTCTTGATGGCCTTGAAGTTGACATTGTTGTTTTAACATGAAAAAAAAATCAGTAGGGTTTTCAATTTTGTGAAAAATCAGCAAAAAAATGATAATCAATCATTTGAAAAAAAAAAAGAATTCAAAAACAAGCTAAAACTACTAAGAAATACGTTATGAAGGGAAATGAAAAAAAAATTGCTAGCATTTCCCCTTATTTTTGAAGATTTTTCGATTTTCAATCAATCAAAACAAAAAAAAAGAGAATTAAAATTACTTACCTAGCTCTATTTCGATCTCCTTAGCTCTTAATCTCCTCTTCTCCAGTTTCTAATCCACTATGCAGACCTGTTGTGTGCCTCAAAGAGTGTTAAAATGAAGAAAAAACAAAAAAAAAGAGTTTTAAGTGTTTCTGGGTGTTCAACTGACAGACCGAGAGTCCAGGGTCGGGACTCGGGAGTCCTACCCTGGGACTCGCGCGAGTCCCAGGATAGGACTCTTTAAGACTCGACTTGCGAGTCCATGGCGAGTCGACTCGGCCCGCCTTAGGACTCGCGAGTCCGCCGAGTTTTGGCGAGTCCTGGCAGAGTTTTCCAACTATGGGTGAAGGGTTATTTGAGGAATTATGTAGTGGGACACCAGTATGCTTGGATCAAATGGCTCTGTTTGGGGGAGTATTGCTACAATACCTCATATCATATGTCTATTGGTATGACTCCATTCATGGATTTATAAGGTTACGATCCTTTATCTTTTGTTGATTTAGTCCTAACTAATAGTTCAAAATCAGCAGAAGATGTATGCTGATCGGCACCGCATTGACAGATCATTTGAGGTTGGAGACTTACTTTTCTTGAGGTTATAGCCTTACAGGCAACCTTCTCTCAAGAAGAGTGGAGCAAAAAAGCTAAAACTTCGCTTCTATGGACCTTACAAGATCTCACAGAGAGTTAGAGAAGTGGCTTACGAACTAGAACTTATAGAACAAAGTAGGATACACGATGTTTTTCATGTTTCGTGCCTCAAGCGAGAACTTGGGCAACAGATTATGCCTTCAGCAAAATTGCCTCCACTAGATGATGAAGGCAAACTGATCTTGGTTCCAGAAACTATTATTGATAATAGAGAAAAAAAGTTGAGAAATATAATTATTATAGAATATCGGGTACATTTGCAGAATCTTCCCCATGACGATGCTACATGGGAGAATGCAATATCTAAAATTGCCTGAAGACAAGCAATTTTGGGAAGGGTGGCATGCCATGTCCCCATTTCCGAATTAAGTTAATGGAATGAAACCTTAAAGTCAAAATAAAAATTAGAATTTTGGAAATTTTGAAAAACGGGATATTTCATTTCAAAACAATTGTCATCCAAGTATATTAATGACCACCCACGTGGACAAAGGAATGTCACTTGCCATAGGATACAAACCATTGTAGCCCTAGGGAAGAAAGAGTTGCCTACCAACAAAGCCAAATGATTGCTGCCCTAGCTGGCACTGCCCAGCTATAAGAGATAACACACATAGCCCAGAACAAGACTCAATGCCACCACAAAAAGAAACAAAAACACGAAAAAATACCAATCACCCTCCAAAGATGGTAAATGGTCACTGCCAACATGGACAAATGTCCCCTTTTTATTCCTTTGTCTTCTTAACCTTCCAGCAGCTATTATTCACCCAAAACTGACCTCCAACAAGTATGGATATGGATAGTTGACTCAATATGCACCATGATGATATTCCAGACCACTATCAAGACATTTACAAAACCAATTTCCAAACACTTTCTATCAATTCTTTTCCAACACTTGCAACATTGTTGAAAGCAATTAGAATCACCCACCATAACAATAACAATAGAGAAAAGCTCCCAAATAGCCTATGCAAGACCAAAATTGCTCACACAAACGATCTTGTGCCATTTGGAAGACAAAAGAACAACTGCGACAAGTTGCGCAACACCTGCAGCAGCTTGCCAATCACCTACAACATATTACTAAACACCTGCAACAACTTACCAATCACCTGCGACAGCTTACCAATCACCTGGAGCAGCTTACTGATCACTTGCAGTGGCTAAACAACACCTATGGCACTGCTAAAAGTGACCTATGCCTTGCTACAAGTGCACCTGTAGCATGTTATAGAACACCTGCAGCAGCTTAGAGATCACTTACAACACTGTTGAAAGTGATCATCACTTTGTTCCAAGTGTACTTGCATCATGTGCCTAATTATAGAATTTTTCCAAGCTGAACATCTCAACTAAATTTAGGATCAAGAGGACCATGTATGAGTTGATTAGGCTAATCATGAGGCGCGGAGGAGGTTTGAGCTAGTGCAACTAGAAAAAAAGTTGTCCAAGATGATGCTAAACCTTCTATAGGTAGAATGGCTGCAACTACTTCTTTGACATACTCAAAGAGATGCAGGGTCCAACGGATTAAATCTAAAGTCAGGAGGAGTGGCTCCTCTCAACCTTAGTTAGATTTTTCTATGTATTTTTTTGATAGTACCATGTACATGGATTTCTAAATCCACTGTTTGTGTAAAAAGAAACAATTTTAATGATATCCAAGCAATTTTTATTTTGTATTAGAGTTCAAATATGAAGTTCGTAGCATTTTTATTTATTTTGTTGTATACACATGTATGGTAGATCTAACTGATTACTTTTTGTGTGTATTTGAAGTTATTTTGATGTGAGATCAAATATAATTAGTTTTTCCCTTAAATTTTGCTACTCTTCATTTATTTTTTCAATTTGCCAAGTTTTGGCATCGAATCTGAGTCTAAGGCAAAAAATGACTTGTCGAGTCCCAGTCTCTACACTATGCTCTAAAGTGCTCTTAAGATGAGTACAGCCTCTTTTAATGAGAATGTCTACATAATATTACTCCCAATTTGAGAACATAAATGGATATCTTTGTGTGACTTAAATTCTTTATCCAAACTTCCACACTACACCTTTTACATGAGGTCACTAGGAAGTTCCAGCAAAGGAACGAGTGGGGCTATTTTTGGGAGGGAATCTCATTAATATTTTAATTGTTATTTTTGAAGAGGAAATGGAGCATTGGAATTTGAGCCATCCTGCTGCCATAAAATAAGGTGCTTGCCTGGCCTTAAAAAAAACTGTCATTTTTCACATAATTTTTGTCATATTTTGAGCCTTGTGTTCAACTATCAATTCAAAGACAAAAACCCTTGGATTTGGAGATTGGAGGATGAAACTCCTTTGGTTTCCTAGAGATCAAAGGATGACCCTTTTGTTTCCAGAGGGCAATCTCATCCAAAAGTTGTATTTGTGTTGAAAGCTTTGTTTTGTTTTACCAACAAATTTTTTATTTCTAAAGCAACAACATATTGTAATAGCAGATTTGATTCATGTTTATATGATTGTTTATTTAATATATTTCGGCATATTTATTCAGCTCCAACATATTTGTGTTGTTCATGCAATCTATTGCTACATTTTTGGGTACTGATGTTTATTTAAATAAAATATATAAAAATCATTATTCATCCACCGTATGCTCTCACCTCGCCCTCATGGGATTTTGGTGATCAAAAATGCTAAATAATAATATTTACTTACCATATGCTCTCACCTCGCCCTCATAGGATCTTGGTGATCAGAAAATGCTAAATATTAAAATAATAATATTTACTCACCATATGCTCTCACCTCACCCTAACGGGACCTTGATGACCAGAAAGTGATAAATATTTAATATTGAAATTTGTGGAGGACATTACTAATCACACTCATGCCTCTTCATTAAAGGGAGATTGATTACACTTTATTCTGAAGATTCATAATAGTTATTAATTTCTTTATTACATCAGTTCTAACTAATGCTAATATTTTCTAATATCCATAATAACTAGATTGTTAAATTGAGAGTTAGCAGTCTCATTCAAAATGGCACATCCTCCACACTAAGCTTATTTTAGTGAGATATAGAACATTAAGAATTTGATACTCCCATATAAAACAAGCTATACATAAACAATAGCATAGAATTGTTAAAAGGAAAGTAGAATGGTTCTGTGGATATCACCAAAAACCTGAATAACATTAAGATCCATGATGTCAAAGTGAGCTTTCTTCTGAATTACTTTTCTCATATATTGTACTGCTACTTTAACCTGCAACAAATGTGATCCAAGGTATTCACTATATGGCAGTATATAGCTTACTTGACCAAAAGACCAAAAAAAATGGGTTAAAACTTCAACTCATTTCTCCAACTTTTTTAATTACTCTTTTCTTCTCCTGTTTAATGGCAACTGCTAGATATTATCTTGTAGAAATAATGGATTAATACTTCACATCATTAAAGCCACACAAAATTACAACATTGCAAATAAAAGGAATGTTTGACACCAGAATATTAAGAGCCATAAATAATCTATAAAATTCTTACAAACACCAAAGTCAAGGGTACAGATTGGAAGCATTGTGATAATGTGTAATATCTAAAATCTTCCTCTGAGCTAATTTCTTTAGAAAGGGTTATTCTTATAGTTGGTTATTTTAGAACTGGAACACAAGAAGGTCATCTTCTTGTCACCATTGTAAGGCCCCATTGATTCTTCAGGATAGGACAGTTGAAAAGAACTTTTCAGGTTAGAACCATACATTTCATTACGTAATAGAAAAAGAGACCATATTGTTGGAATGTTGGTCATTGATGTCAAAGGTGCATACACATGTTCTCATTGAGATTAAGAAGATAGTCATGAACAGACGAGAGTATAAGAACATGTTATCATTGATGTCAAGAAGGTGCATAAACAAGAGTGGTGTCACTAATGTCAGACATAAGACCGAGATTGTTGGCGAGATTAAAGTCTAAGAGATCGTTGTGGAGATTGTTGGAATATGTAATCATTGATGTTGTTGTAGAGATTGATTGGATTGGTTGTCCAAGATGTATGGACGAGAATGTTAAAGAACATGTTGTCACTGAGAAATAAGAGTAGTCTGTTATACATGCCTGTTGAAGAGATAGTAAAATTGGAAGGCCGACTCAAAGATATGTATATGTTTAAATTAAAGATTTAAACATAATAAACAAGACTATGAGAAAGACGTTGGAGGAAAATCGAAGAATTGTTATTAATGGTGGCCGACTACATGTTTAATGAGCAGTTGATAAAGCAGTGATGGAGATTAGAATGTAATTTAAATTAAAGATTTAAATTATTATATTTATGGTGGCCGACTAACACTATGAAATGGTTTAAGTTTAATAAGACAAAAGTCTTATTAACAAAAGATATGTGATGCGATTGTATATCGAATGATACAAAATATATGGAGCGGTTAATATCAAACATCCAACAATTTGTAAATAAGACAAATCAAAAGGGGCGATCAACGTCATATATATTCTGAAAACCGATTAATGTTATGAAGCGAGCATATTATGGAAGTGATGTGATTCCTAGAATAAGACAAAAGTCTTACTTAAGAAACTACAAGACAGCGATTAATAAGTGAAAGGTTGTGATCTTTTTTGAAAGGGTGCGATCTGTTTTGAGAGGCAGCAATTGTTAACAAGGAGTCATGTTTTGTTTGAAAGGTCATCACCTTTCCAAAGAGATGTCTATCTTCATGAAGGCATGAAGGTATAAGTTATGTTTGTGGAATATGAAAAGAAAGCAAGAAAATAGTGTATATCAATCAAAAGAGGCAGAATTAGAGCAACAAAGATGAAGAGCAAATCAGATTCATATCAGCATTTATAAAAAGAGTGTTAATGTTGTGAAGGGAAGAACAAAAGATACATCATTAGAGAGCAGAAATTTGAAAGAAGACATTGCCATATTAGTTAACAGTTTTGTGAAAGAAGTGTGTGCATGATTTAGATCATATTTGTGAAAGAAGGATAGTGTGTGGGTTGAGATCAGATTTGTGAAGGAAGAAAGTATTTGTCTGTGTGAAATTTTGAACCTGATTTGAAAATAAAAGACTTACATCAAACAGAATCAGAAATAGTGATCAGATTTGTGAGAGAAGGTTATTGTGTGGATTGTGATTAGATTTGGAAGAAGATTATTGTGTGGATAGTGATCAGATTTGGAAGAAGGATATTGTGTGAGTTGTAATCAGATTTGTGAGAGGAAGATTTTGTGAAGAAGCATACTGTATCAGCTATTGAAGGATAAATAGGTTGGAGCCTATCAAATAGAGGTTGGAGCCTCTTGATGGGTTGGAGCTCCTTGTACTTTTACCTTTGTACTAACATTTTCATTTGCTTCATAGAATATTGCAATTCAACTATTTTAAAATGGGCGTTATCATGTATAATGGAAGAGAAATTGCAAAAGATCAAACTTTCATACTAGTATAGGTATAAACTAATTTTAAATTCTATAATCTCCAAGTGATATACATACGGTGAATTTTGGAATGCGTAACTTGTTTACATCAACCAACTCCATCATCAAATCAACCAAATTTGCAAAAGGACTATCAAGGACCATCCCTGCAATTGAGGGATCTTCAGCTCCATACATCAAGCTGCATTTAATAATGTAACACATCAACAAAATGCCACACATTATAAAAGATACATAGTCATACAGTATGGTAGTATACCAAAGCAACCAAACAGAAATATACCATATTTCAAGTGCCAGGTTATAATGCAGAGCATGAACAACTTGTAAAAAGTTGGATTAATACAACAGAACTTTCAGCTGATAAATGGAAAATCTATAATGACCACTATCATGAAAACATATCCCAAAGATCAGATCAAAGTGAATTATATTATATTGATGTCTATAAATCACCAAAATAGGTCATAAAATTCTAAAATTACATTCAGCAATAATAGCAACAACAAGAAAGTGCCTAACGCATCTTCCACCAAACAAAAAAAATGTGTTATTATACAATAACAAGAATACAAATGAGTACAAGTCACAACCACTAAATATATGTGTTGTACCCATACAAAACTTTTGTATTGTGTCAAGTTTCAAGCTAAAATCTGTCGATTTTCCAAGCAAGTCATATTTAATCCTTGTCCAGTTTGCTTCGTCGTCATTTTTTTTGTCCTTTTCTGAATATTCGCAAGATCATGGAACGGAGGTCTTGAAGTCATTTGTCATCACGAAGAAAGAGGTTGCTGCTACAGAAATTTGCTAAGGCTGATATGCAAAAAAGAACTTCAAAATCTCCTAAGTACGAAAATGAATGTAATGTCCCCTTTTTGGGATTACCCTAAATCTTACCCTAGAATCACAAATTAGGGTTACAATTTACCAATCAAATGTTGTAAGCAAGATAAATCCTGGTTTAGGTCCTGCGATCATGTTACATAATATTTGAAATATAATTCATATAATCAAGAACATATATAATATATTATCTATTTAAACCATGTAAGATATATAACTATTTCAAATCTATATAAACTATACAATATCTATGATGCATGATAGAAGATCAGCCATAATGCATAGTGAAAGTCTAATCATAATAGGACTCAGATGAGAAACATGATAAGTCCGCCCGAAGCCATCCATCTAATAAGCCCAAGAGCACGAGCGTCTAACCAAGACAACTCATCCCTTGGCCCCAAGCGACAGGAACGTCCAAACCAAAACAATTCCACCCTTGGGGTGGCTTACTTAGTGGATACGTTTGTATCTGCTTTTCCTATCCATGCTTGTCTCGCCCATCCCTCTTATGATTGAAACTCCTTGAATCCATACGACCAATCATAGTTTGGCTTGATAGGAAAACCTTGAATGGAATACATGTAAACTACTCAACCCATCTAAGCCCAAGAGCATGAGCGTCTAACCAAGACAACCCATCCCTTGGCCCTAAGCGGCAGGAATGTCCAAACCAAGACAATTCCACCCTTGGGGTGGGCTACTTAGCCTAGGAGAGCCCGTAAACTGCATCCTCCTAGCTTGCTTCCCTCAACCTTACATTTGATTGATCGTGGGATAAAAGCAGTCATATATATATATATATCTTTGAAGTGATGCAATCTAAGTATTAATCCATCACATCAATACTATTAAATATGCATGTATGAGAAATCAGACTTATTCATAGATTTATTATTGCATACTAACTCTATAGTTCGTACCAGTATGCTTGCAATTTCTTCTAATAACTCTGATTGATATATCAAACTTGTTGGATGAGAACTGCTGTCTATATATATATTACTGCTGATATATTACATATCTGTTATTCTTTTTTTACGTCTGTTCTGATATTCACCTTCTCTTAATGCATCTCATGTGCAGATCTCAATATGACAGAAATATATATATATTAAACTCTGAAGTATCCATCAAAGCCTTACATCTCTCACACTAATCTGGTTCTATATCTTTATGAGGAGAGGTATCTCTTTGAAAGATTATGACCTTTCAAACAATCATGCCTCCTAATCGCAGCCCTCTTCAAGTTGATTGCAGCCTTTGTTGACTAACACAAGCGCTGCTCCTTTTGTATCCCGGTATTAGAGTTGCTGCTCCTTAGCATATCTTATCGCTGCCTTTATATTAATAAGAATCACTTATTATTCTTAACTAATTGCTAATGAAGGTCGATCAGCATATATTAGTTTTATTTAAATTTCCTTATATATTTGCTGCTTATGAAGATCGGCCTTCCTTTATTAAATCGTTGTTTGTTTGTAATACCAATCATTGGAAACTAATACTTAAGTCTTAACCGCAAGCTCCAAATCATATACCATTGTATGAATGGCATCTAATCGTTTACCTTTGACTAAATCACTTATTAAAGTGATCGCTTCTAATCATAATTGCTGCATAATATATATCTTTAGATAAGACAAAATATTATATGAAGTCACTTATAATTGTAATTATATTTATTTTATATTAGTTTATTATAATAATTATAATTATAATAATATTAAATTATTAATATTTATATTAATAATATTATTTAATATTATTTATTAAATATCTTATATTAATAATATATGTTTATTTAAATATTAATACATACGCAATTATCTCTATCATTCAAATTGACTAAACACCACATTTTACGAAAGCAACTTCACCGTCTTTTATCATGAAGTTTAAATCTTTAATTTAAACAATGCCTTAATATCAGGTTATCACAATGAAATGTGCACTAGTCTGAAGGAGGCAAATTTAAAAGCTTCTGGAATATAACTGTGTTGAAGTTTTTCATATCAACGTTTCAGATCACACTTTGTGGTCCATCATCAAGATGAGGCATTCAAATTAGGAAAAATGGCTAAGGCAAGAGGTCAGGGATGCACCTAGCTGGACTTAACCTAAACATTTCATGAGAATTTGTCATTGAGAGGTGCACACTTTGTCGTGGAGGTGATTAGTTTACAAGGGTGTGCCTAACAGAGGGAATCCAACAGGCAAGGACAAAATGTGAAAGCGTTGTGAGGTGTGCGTGTAGACTTGAAGGGCACACTATGCAAGGTAAAAATTTTAGTCAAGTAGCCTATACAAAGGTGTGTCCCTAGAAAAAAGGGGAACGCCTCATCAAAGAAAAAATCTTGTTTTAAAATCAAAAAATCAAAGTAAATTGCTAGCAATAGGTTTGTGTCTAAATTAAAACCATACTAATTCAAACTCATATCAAGGTGCACGCTGAGAAAAAGGCAAAATCACATTAAAAAAATAGAGATCTCATATAGGGGCACACCGTATCAAAGACCAATTCAACTTTCAAAATCTCGTCTAAAGGCTATTGTAAGGTGCATGCAGAATAGAGGAAAATGCAGCTGATCAAACATTTGAAAATTCATACAAAGGCACATGCTTGGTGCTGAAGGGTGCACCTGATAACATAATTTCAAAGTTTGAAAGCAAGCATTGATTGTTGTGCACTTCAAGTACTAGCATGCACATTGTCAAAGACATTTGATTTCCTATTCAAACCCAAAGGCAAGTGTTTATACACACCTAGCAAGAAGGTTGAAATTTGTTTTCAAAAATAAAGTTCAAAGTTCAATTTACAAATGCACACCTGGGGTGAAAGCATCAACCTCTTTAAAAGAAAATTCGATTGCAAACTCCAAGTATAAGGCGTGCATGGCATGCTGGAGCTAACAAGCCAAAATATAAAGGCCAATTCATAGGGATCTGTAATGTGAAGGAAGCCAACTCAATAGATGTGTATAGAAAAGTTTTTATCAACAAACTCCTTTATATACAGCTGACCAAGCTCCAATAAAAGACAAATCTGAAATCTCCTAGAAATATCAGTCTAGTGCCTAAAATATAAGTGCAAGTCTTCTATAAATAGAGAGGCAGCAGTTCTATTATTAGATGATTTGGCGCCTACTTTGACAATGAGTGGTCTTTGAATAAAGCCTCAGTTCTTGGTCTTCAGCAGAAGATTTACTTATTTTTGCAGGACTGGGCAGTCTTCTTCAACAGCAAGACATTGATTTTGAAGAAAAATCAGTCATTTTAGTAGTCTGGAGTCGGATGGACAATTGTAACAATAGCTTGTTTTCTTCAAAATTCTTCGAATTATCAGCAAAATCAAATTGAAACTAATTATCATATATTCATGTTATTATCAAACCATATGTTCTCACAAAAGTGTGATTCAAATGATCAGAAGTTTTAAAAAGGACAAACCTAAGGATTATTCAAAACAATATTTGAAATTAGGTTTGGTTGAAGGATCGTTAGAAGAAAGGGGTTTTCGGTTTCAAGGTGCCAAGAAGTGGAATTGTCAAAATACCAAAGTTTTGAAGTGTCTTCAAATTTCTGGCATGATCAATGCAAGAGAAAAGCTTCAGCAGAATCATTTAGAGCTGCCTATCCAAAAGTTTATTTTTTGCCATCACCATCTTCAAAGAAAAGAGAATATTTTGAGATTTGCAATTTTTCGCAGTAGCCATTTATAGCACATGCCATTTTTAACATTCTCTAATTTTAGTGTGATGAGCTTTTTGAGGAGTCAACTATCGTTAGATTGTCTATCGTGTCATGTGCATAATGTGAACTTCAAGTGTTAATTTGTAATAATACCCATCGTCAGTTTAACTAGCAATCACATGGTTTTAGATTTAGTTTTAGTGGATAGGATTTTATAATGAACCTCACATTGCATGCAAGCAATATATTACTTTTTTTATTTACTTTCATGCAATAGCTTTGTAAACCTTATAAATAAGTTTCATTTACACTTCCATTTCTACTAGTAATTATCATGCTTACTGGTTGCTGAAATTGTTGTTCACCGAGTCTTCATTATTGTTATCCAAAATTTGGTATTCCCTCAATATAATTTAGTATAGGTATCTTGATTCTAAATTGCTATTGAGATGTTTTGTTATGTGTGCTGAGGTAGGTTAAATGCTTTCAACGAGTTTGCAAGCTTTGCATGCAAGTCTTTTCTAAATTGAAGATTGTGGCTTTGTATCAATCCCTTTATTAAATTTACCAAAGCGTTCATGTCCTTATGTTTAAACCTATTCAATCTTTGTGTTCTTGCATTGTTCAATCTCTGCTTTTAGCTAAATAGTGCAAGCACGTAGTTGAAGAATTTATTTTAAATTAAAAAACATAAAAATTGTTTGCCTTGAGTTGAAGAGTGTTTGTCTTTTGCCCTAGGTTAATCCAAAAAAATACACATTAAGTTTTATTCAACATGAGTGTGAACCACCCTAGAAAACCATTGTAAAGATTGTAAATAGCAAGTACATACTATGCAGATTAGGTTAGTTTTTATTTACAGAAAGCTTCCCCTTCTAATTCAAAGAGCAATTCTATCGCACATCTATTTTGTTTTGTGTTGCAATCAAATGTGCAAATTAAAACACTAACAATATGTAAATAATCCCATGTATCAGCATGGACAAACAAGGAGATCTGAGAGCTAATGCACAAGTTGGAGAGCATCATCTAAGAAAGTATTGTGCATGACCCTCTAACAATAGTAATCATGATTCATCACGGCCATTACAAAAAAGAATCATAATGTTCTTCGTCAAACAAATTTAACTAGTCTTTAAAATAATAGTTGGACAATTAAAAATAAAAAGACCTACAAGGTATTACTTTCATTCTTGAATAAAAATACAAGAGCAGTGTACTAGTATATTAATAGAATATTAGAATAATATGTAATAATGTAATAGTGTAACTCCTATTACACTTGACTATTAGCATCAGTTGTACCTACCATCTTTATGGCCTTTGTAACTATCGTCTATTACTAGACATTCCTCAATAATATAAGGCTGACATCTCCTCCTGTGATAAACACTCCTCTTCTCTCATCTCATTTTCTTGCTCATACCAATAGTGGTATCAAAGCCAACACAATTTGATCTCGTAGAAGAAAGCAGGGAGAGAAGGTCGAGGGTATGGGCTCGCTAAAAGATTTGTAGTGGTCACAACATTAGGGCACAAAAAGAAATCTCCAAGTTTTTCAAAGGTCACGGCCAAGAAAAGCTTGGGTCATGTGAACACGAAGGTCATAAGTTTCAGTTGTAGAGGAGATTACCAATCACGTTTTTCAGCTGCGTAAAGTTTGAAATCAAGAGCAAGGTCACATTTTATTTGTTGAGTATTTTCTACAGTCAAACAAAGAGGTCGTAGGCAACACAGAAGTTGCAATCGAGAAATCACATGGAGATAAAACAAATTGCATCCACAAACCTCCAAAACGTACATAGTAAATCGCCGTCAAATGCAATCACAATTGCAACCTCTATATGTTTTTGTAATTAAAAGCAAGGGCATACAAAAAAACACATTTCTTGGGCACAAGTCTATAGGCGTGTGAATCGTGGGTTTCATAGTCATTAGAGGTCACGCAAGTAGTTTTTTAGGTGATTTTAGAAATTTTTAAGATCAAGGTTCCTTTTCTACCCCAAGTAGTGCACAAATTTTGAGTATTTTCATCTAGGCATTTTATATTCTATCTGTTAAAAGTTTTCTCGTAAAGATTTTTCTAAACGCAGATATTTGTTTTGAGAAGGTTTTAAAAAAATTGGGTCAAATCAAAAAGAGCTTTTTTTAATATTTTCAAGAAATATTTATTTTTCGAGTTCCTAAGTAAATGGCTAGTATTCAGAATCTAGTATTGCCCGAGTCACAATTAATTGGTACAAATTATACCATACAGAGTCACAAGATACAAGCTATCACTAAGTATTGGGAATGTGATAGAATATTGTTAGGCACAGAAACCAAGCCCATTAATAACCCCGATGACTTTGACAAATACCATAGGGAAGCCCTATTGATTTTAAAATTGTCAATATCAGATGATTTAATTCTCGAAGCCTAAAGCGCTACATCTGCACACCCTTTGGAATAGCTTAAAAAGTAAATATCAAGTTTTAGAAAAAAGGTCAAGTTATATATCTTAAAACTTTGTTGTTCTCTATCAAATTGTTTAGGGGGTCTTTGTCTAAACATTTCTTAAAAATCAAGGATCTTAAGGATCAGCTCGTCGCCATCAACAAACCAGTTGACAAGAACATGGTTGCACAGCTCATTAACAGTCTCCCACTTTCCTTTTAGACATTTGTAGTCTTTGAATCTATTGGCTAAAACTCAAACCCTCATTTTTCATAAGGTCAATCAATATTTACCATAGAAGAAACAACCACAAGAACATATGAGCGAAGTTTCTTTTGGGAGTTCAGAAAGTGCACTTGTTGCATGGTATTAGGGTACAAACCACAATTCTCCTTCTCCCACCTCACAACCATGAAGAAAGGTATTTGCCAAAAATTTGGGTATGTTAAGAATGACTATAGGTAAAGATAGAATGATCTACCCCACAAGCAATAGAATGAAGCTCATGTGGCGAATATTGCGAAGAACGACCATGATGAGGAATTTGCAATGATGGCTTTTTTAGATAGTGCTAAAAGCAATAGTTGTTTCTTTAATTCAGGTGCATCTAGACACCACGTGTCGAAAGGACTGGTATGTTAGGTTTACTATTGATAATAGTCACAAGAATTTTGTTTCGCTTGGTGACAATAAGTCACATATAGTTAAAAGGATAGGTGATGTCAAAATCGCACTCAATAATGACATCATACTTTTAATATGAAATGTTAGATATGTTTCAAGTTTGAACAAAAATTTACTCTATATTAGCCAAATTGCAAAAAAATCCTAACATTCTAGTTCAATTTTGTGGAACAAAGTGCATTGTTTGTAATGTAAACCAGGATAAAGTAATTGCTCGAGGCATTACGCCAAGCAATGTATACAAATGAGTATACAAACTTGTTGATCTTGTTTTGCATATTACACCAAAGGAATCATGGCCTGGTCATAAACCTAAGAAGGTCAAGACAGAAGCTAGTGTTATGGCACCAATGACAAATGTACCTTCTAGTTCATGGGGTGTTCCAATGTCTCAACCTTTGGGTCGTTCTTCTCCACCAATGTATCAACAATGCAGAACTGAAGGTGTCTCCATTCCACCTAAAATTCAGCCCATATAGATTCCATCTCCAATTGAGACTTTGTCTCCACAACATTCGCCTATTATGCCTCAAAGGCCCCAATGGTACTTCGAAGGTGGGTGATGATGACATCACCAAATCACATGCGTCACCTTGGAAGATGGGCAATCCAATTGATAACTCCACAACAGATCATGCTCATTCTGTTCTTTTTGCATATCCTTCTCTAGTGCTTGTTGTCATGAAGATTGTTCTTGCAGATATTTCTCCTTGTTTCTACACATCTTGTAATTTAATAACTAAACCTCCAAATCCTTCTGGTTCAATCATTAAGGGGGGTATTAGTATTTTAATGGTATCTTAGAATATGTAATAATGTAATGCGTAACTCCTATTACACTTATCTATTAACATATTTTGTAACTACCATCTTTATGACCCTTGTAAATACCATCTATTATTAGATGTTCCTCAATAATAAAAGCTACCATCTCCTCCTGAGATAGACACACCTCTTCTCTCATCTCATTCTTTTGCTCATACCAACACAAGAAGGTATGTAACCAAATCCGATATTAAGAGAAGTAATAATCATAGCATCCTTTCAAATTTTGATCTATATGTAGGAAACAAGGACAAAATTTTAATTTAGTATTTATGAAATTTCCCAAAAAAGTTCTTAAGGATGCCCTCTTCGTGCAACAATTTGTTTAAACTGGATTAAGGCACATAAGGGATTGACTTGACAGAAATTTTACATCTTATGCAACCCACACTACATTCATTAAAGCAATCTTAAAAACATATTAGTCTAGCTATTAATGGAGTTTGGTGGACTTCAATGAGGAAGTTAAAAATACTTTAAATGAGATTCTATCAGAAGCAATTTTCAATTTCTATACAATTTGTATAGAATTACATATGTCAATATAGCAAACTTAGTAGTCAATGAATCTAAGAACATAAGGTACATGAAGAAAAATTGAAAAAAGGAACATTTTCTTTCCTATAAAAAGCTATGTTACCGGATCCTTGTCCTGGGCACCCGGATCCTAATCCGATCTGCTTCGGAGCCGGATCCGGATTCGATTCGCCAGTGGGAGCATCCAAGAAACATTTTTTAGCCTACGGATTCATCCCAAACGAACCCAGGGCGAATCTGAGACAAATTCCTTCCTTACATGAAATAAACATTTAAGTATAAGTGACATTTACATATGTTACATTTCATGTATATAGTTTCAGGATGTTTGAGAATGGTTTCGGATCTCTAGGAGTTATAATGCAAATTCTAGGTTTTGGAGAATCTTATAATTTTTTAGACTTTGTCAAATTTCAGTGGGTACAACAATTCAAATGGCATGCTTAAATTCTTTTAAACTCAATTTGGTTCTATATAATTTTGTCTGTTTTATTTGTTTCAATTTTCAAATGTGTTGTTTATTGAATTTGTTGCCATAGGGATTACAATGGCAACCAATTCATCCTCTGTGGGCAAACCCCGTTTCAAAACAAACCCAAATTCACCCTTTTGGAGACATTTTAATATGGTGCAGCAAATAAAAGGTGGTGGTTGTTATAGTTGGATTTGCAATGGACATGTAATGTCCCCTTTCTCTAGACAGAGTTAGTCTATCATTGGGTTCCCATAGACTGACTATCTTGGTTAGGGAACCATGGTTAGCTGACCTTGGATGAGTTATTCAGTGGTGTAGATGTGGTTTGGGTTCAGTGGGATCCAGTTGGCAGTTTCCAGAGATGGCTTTGCTTGCGATTGCCCATACTTGCTATTTTTAGCAAATTCAGGATTGGTGTCGTTTCGGGATTTTCAAACTTGGAGTGGAAGTGTCTCATCGGGACCTTTCCGGCGAGCTATAGAACTCTGGATTCCGAGTTCATCTTGGCATTTATTTTAAAGTCCAAAGGATAATAATATTATTTGTCGGGGACTTTAGAAATATTAACGGCAAAGTGACATATTGAAGTTTTAATTAAAAAGGGTCACTTTATGACTTGGGTGCCCATCTCTAGGGAAAGATAAAGTGTTTTAAAAATGAAATACTCCCTCCCAAAAGCCAACGCCCCTCTTGGAGAAGAAATAAAAAGTGGAAAAGTGAGTCTCATTCCTTATGCTTGAATATTGTGAAATTGTTGCTTTGGCTCTGCTAGGGTTTGTGAGGGGGTTTGAAGAGATTTGAACCTTGGTGACTTTTGGAGACGAAATCCTCCATTAGTGACAGCATTCTACAGGCGTGAAAGACCGTCCAAAGGTGCTAGATTGGCAAATGCATCTAGTATTTGCAACTGTGCTTCAATGGAGTTAATATTGTTGAGGGTTTGAGGATTTTATTGCTACATCACTTGCAGATTTTTCTCATTTTTATGAACAGCTGCGGGCCATTCTTAGTGACAGATTGGAGGAAGTTGCGAGGCCGTAAAGACTGCATTTTCTTCACCTTGCTGGACGTACAAGTGCTGGTGCAGTTCGTACCATTTTGGGGCAGATTCATGGGGTTCTTTGCTTTGTTAATACTCAGCCTGGTCACCATATCTCAGTAGCAGCAAACAGATCATTAAAAGGAAATTATAGAGGATTTAATCTTTATTATCATTTTTGTGAACAGCTGAGGGCCATTCTTAGTGACTGATTGAAGGAAGTTGTAAGGCCGTAAAGACTGCATTTTCTTCACCTTGCTGGCTGTACAAGTGCTGGTGCAGTTCATACCATTTTGGGGCAGATTCATGGAGGGTTCTTTGCTTTGTTAATACTCAGCTTGGTCACCATATCTCAATAGCAGCAAACAGATCATTAAAAGGAAATTATAGAGGATTTAATCTTTATTATCTGCTTATAAGCCATACCAGGCAGGCCGTACAGCAGTAGCAGCTGGGCGTGGCTCTTGGAGGCACCAAACTATCTTCATTTGTGCTCTCTATTGATTGTCAACTAGCTTCCTTAGGCACTATTTCCTATTGTTATTCATTGCTGATGGAGATCATTGTCATTTTGATGATTTGGAGCGATTTCCTTACGTGCATGTAGCTGGCTCCTGTATAGCAGACTTGTCAAGTTGCAAAATAACAAATGTGTATGCAACTATAATTCATTTGGAGTCATTTTATGATCTAGGTCTCTCTTATTTTATGCATATCTAATGTACTTTTTCTGGGTTTTCAATATATGCTCCATAATGTATTGATTCTAGCAAACACATCTCAAGAAAACTGAAACCCCTTCTGCATCTTCTGTCTAGTCTGAAAGAACACATTAAAATAATAAATTAACACTATTAAAATCTTGAAAAGAACCAACAGGTATGGCACATTACAGGACATAATGTCCAATACTTAAGCCCATACAGCCGACTGAAAGCCCATTTGTGTAACATCCCCAAGCAGGGCATCAAAGCTTGCCTAAGAAAAAAAGATGCCTGATTGTTGACACTTGACATTATTATTTTTAATTTTAATATATATCATGACATTCGAATTTGACTAATTGACATTGTAGTATTTTTAATTTTTATTGTTTTATGGAGGTTTTGTTTATTATAATTAAATGATCATGATGCTATGTGGTATTCTGAACTTAATTATTGCTGCAAATATGTATATACTTTTGATATTTATATGTTTTTGTATTAACAAATCCACACCAAAAAAAAATTTGACTGAATCCACAAATTGAACCCACGAATCCAAATCTGAATCAATATCAAGATCGGTAACTTAGATAAAAGGGTTAGAGTTCTAATTTATATTAAGATACTTTGAAGAGTACGAAAACAAAATCCTACAAATAAAAAAGTCAAGATTAGTGCAATCAGCAGAGAAAGTGCAAGATATGAACATGGTAAATGTTGGTACCCAAAAGTGCTATCCCTAGAAAGACTTCAAGATAAATCATTTTTGTAGCCAAATGCCAAGTCACTCTTGTCACATCAATGTCAACTAGGTTGTCTTTACTATCAAAATAACCAAGTCCTTAGGTATTGGTCTATCTTGGTCCACCAACAATGTATAAAAGTTGTTCGTCATGAAGATTATCCTATTCTAAATCATGAAGGAGACTCCAATACAAGCAAAGGAAAGAAAGAGTGTAGTCAAAAGAAAGACTATGGTGGCAAATGCTAGGCAAAGGTAGGAAGGATTAAGGTTAAGGCAACTCTGCTCCAACTCGCTAAGACAAGATCATATAAGGGGGTCATCTTTCAAGCATATAGTTGTCACTATGGAAAGTCCACAATTCTAGTCACCAGTTTCAATGCTTACTAGAGATCAAACATTCTATTTTTTGAAAGTTTGTCTTTAGAAAAAAGTTGCTTTTTTGCTTTTTGCTTTTCATTGTGTCCTCAAAAGTTTCTATTTTTAAAAAGTTGTTTTTTTGCTTTTTATGCTTTTTTCGGTGAATGGTGATATATGGCAATGGCAAAAGGTTATCAAGGCAATTTCATGCTTCATCACATGACAATGAAATTCAAAAACATGAACGGTAATAAGAAATGGAATTTTTATCAAGGTTAGTGTTTGAAAATTAAAAAACGAAAAAAAATAAAGGAAATTCAAAGTTTTGAGTTAATCATTTGAAATTTTCTTGAAATGCCATTGATTAACTAAAAGTTCCACTTGGCGTTAAGTGATCAATATCTCCACTTGGTGTCAAGTAGAAAAACTTCCACGTGGCGCCAACTTTGAGGGTTTTCACTTTTTGGCATCTAAAGGTCCATTTCCCCACTTGGCGTCAAGTTATGAAAACCTCCACCTAGCATTAAGTGACCAAAAGTTCCACTTGGCGTCAAGTGGAGAAGCTTCCACCTGGCACCAACTTTCACAATTTCCTCTACTCGGCATCTATGGCTAAAAAGCTCCAACGTGGATTAAACTAGAATGTTCTAATTGCTAATCAAAGATGGAATGAAGACAAATTGGGTGCCCAAGTTTGCTAGGACGCCATGGAAGGGTGGAAATAGTTTTAAAGCATAGAATTTGCTATTTAGGCGTGAAGCTTCAGTTCATACTCTACAATTTCAAAAACTTCTAGCTAAGGCATCACATAGAGCAGCCATATCTAGTCTTTTTGCAAGTTTAAGAAGCCATCCATTCCAAAAATCAGTGGAAACAATCATCAAGGCTTCTTCTTCATCAAATTGTCATAATATACAATGCTTTGTCATCACTTATCAAGCACAAGCCTAATTGTTGATAGTTAAACCAGCAAATTTCAACACCATTCCAACATATCCAAGGGGATGCAGCAGTGATACAGATCATTCCTTGTCAAAATTTGAATCTACTTCATCCTCCACACACAAACTTGATTGTTTACAAGTTTATTGTTCAATTTTCAGTGCCATATAGGCAAACAAAAGGGCATAGAATGGTTTTAATGCTCATTCCACATCAATTATACCAGTGTCATAAAATCTTCACTTGGAGTTAATGAACCAAAACTTCCACCAAAAAGCAAATGGGCACCTAAACTCCATTAGGCACCAAAATAACATGTTTTTCTTGCCAAAACAAAGCAAAAGTCGTGCCCCCAAGTTAGTATATAGGCCCAAGTGAAAGAGGAGCATCCAATAAAGAAAAATAAAGAAGAAAAAGTGGTAAATCTAAGCCCTCCATTCAAAGTGACACCCTAGATGAAGCATATCAATATTTTATTATTTTTCAGAGCAGATGAGGATCAATTAAAGCAAATTAAAGACAAAATCAGAAGATCAAGTGAAGTGTCCCTTTCGAAACCCTTAGCTCAAATCCTTTAAAAAAATTACAATCACTCAAATCCTAGCTCTTTCTGATCACCAAGCTCCCAGTGTGGGCTGGGTGAGAGCATACGGCAACTAGAATGAGGATAGTGGAATTAAACTGAAAGATATTTGCGGCAAGCCAATCAATTTACAATAAAGCAGAGTCATAGAATCAATCAAGCCAAATCGGCTAATAGTGAATGCAAATTCCGATCAAGCTAAACTGGCTTAAGACATGCGGAATTGTGACAACGCCAAAATAGTGGACTATTTCACTTAATTCTGAAACACGCCTTGCAAGGCAGAAAATATATTGAAAATGAAGAAGGATCCAAGGGATTAACCAACTAGGATCTATTACAATGAAAGCAAGATCCGGAGATAAATTGTCCAGAATCTTCAGTGATTAAGTGAACTACTAGCAATAAAACATCTAGAGATTACAATGATAAAGATAAGCAATTATTTGCAAACCAGTAATTATATCAAGCATTTTTTCAACATGTTGAAAGCAGACATTTCGTCAAACACTTGGCAAGCAAATTGAAAACACATTAAATATTTACCAAGATTGAGCTGATATAAATTGAAGAGATGAACAAATGTTGTAGCTGAATCAATCAATTGATAAACCTTTGAATCTGGAATTGTATGCACAATTGATACGTCTGGATTGTTAGTGTAATGTCCCCTCTTTTCGGAGTGATCACCTTGGAGAGTCGATGTTCTATTTTCCACCATTGATGATTTTTGGAAGGCATTTTGAGTATTGGAGATAACTTGTTATATTTTTCTGTTGTCTTTGATACCTTAATTTTGAATTAAATAATTTGTTTACACATGGAGCGAACCATCTTGGAGATAGGAGAAGTGTGGAAGTTTGCCTTTGAAGGACATTTGGTGTTAAGCTCATTTCATATTTTGATGATCACATTGGAAGAAGACAACTTGTAAAATGGTTCTAACCTTATGAGTCCTATGTGAGTGCCACCTTTGTGAACGCTTTCAAATTGTAAGTCAAGGATATCTTATTTTGGCGCCCTTGAAAAAGACAACTTGAGGAAGAGAGAATTACAATAATGCAATTCAAATCTTTAATTTGAATTGTGCGCTCATCTTAGGGTCGGCCTCTAAAGGAAAGGAATATTAAGAAAAGGTCCTTAAGTTACCTAGGTTGACCATGTTGTGGGTCGGCCAAAGTTGAAGACATTTAAGATTAAAGCGCCAAATGAAATGTTGGTCGGCCAAGATACAAAAGCAAGTCAGCTCCTTTGAAGAAAATGAATTCAAAATGAGTTAATTGCATGCCTAAGTCAGCCAAAGTTGGTTTGAGCACCAATGCTTCATAGGAGCGTCGGCCAAGATAGAGAGAAATTAATAAAATAATAACATTTAAATGCTGGTCGGCCAGCTTATGGAAAAAAAAGAAGAATTCAAATATATATACAAAGTTTGTGAAGGCATTTTGGGCATTATGGATTAAGTTTATTTCTGATTTTCCCTCTATGGATCTACAACTTTGTTGCATCTATTCCAATGACGAAAACCCTTGCGAATGTTAGGTGAGTTGGACAAAAACCTAGCTCATCTTGTGGAGAGTTCGTGACGGAGCTCTAATTGCACTTCATTGAAGGATTCGAAGATTGTTTGAGTGTTCATGATACATCTTTCATAGCAGATTTGTTGAAAATATTTGTAGAAGATATTTGTTGGAGATACTTGCATTTTGGGCGTCACATTTTGAGGAGATTCATTCTATCTTGGAGCACCATTATCCAATCAGCATTTTCAGACTTTTCAATCAGATTGGATTATTTATTTTGAAGGGATTGAGGACATGCAATGCAGATCTGAATTGAGCACCACCTTGAGGAGTTGTTTTCAGACTTGTGTTCTTGTTTGAGCACCATAACTTGAAGGATTGCTTCTCACATTGAGAGCCAATTTGAGCTAGGGTTTGAGGCGACTTTTCCACAGCAGTTTGGGAGCAGCAGCGCCTTCATTTCAGACTTATTGGAGCAGCGAATTCATACCTTAGCCACCCGTTTGCATCCTTGAGGAGTTCGGCCAAGTTGAGCTTTCATTTGGCTACTTGATTTGCATTCGCCGTCATGAAAGGAGGTCAATCAGCATAGGGACGAATTGGACAAGGGCGAACAGCCCTTGAGGTTCCTTGACATCATAGATCATCATTTGCAGAGCGCTCATCATTCCTATTGAAGGCAGATCTGATTTGGTAGAGGTTCGCCCACTTTGAATTGACATTTAACATCTAAATTGGTATGTTGTTGTTCATACTTCAGATCTGAATTTGTATCAGCAGATTGTGCATATTTGTATGGCCATGTTGAGCCACGAACTTGATGTAATGTTCATTTTATATATTCAGTTGGAGCAGTGGACTTGCATTCAGATTTACGCATGTTTGTATGTGTATTTCATAGTGTAATTCATGAATGATAAATCCGCAGATTTATACTTTCATTTGCGATCATTTTCTATGTTCTAGAAATGTCCTAAGTGTGGTGAAATTCATTTGATAAGGTGCAGAGGAAAAAAATCAGAATTCAGATCTAGGGTTTCAAGTTTGAAATTGAAAATTGAAAATTCAGAAAATTTTGGTAAAACCCTAGTCGCGATATTTTAGTGGTATCAGGCTTGGATCCTGCCAGCCTGAAGGGTTTGGAAAAATCTATCCTATTAGCATTCATGAGCATAAGATCCGAAGTTAAATCCTCCTACACTTGGATGTGATTTGGCTCGATTTTATCCTTGCATGTTATGTGGAAAAGGATTTGACCTAGCTAGTGAGTTATAAATCAGCTTGGTTGCATATCTATTTGGGATGAAATATGGCATCATTCAGTGAAGAAGATGTGAGAAAGAAGCTCTATAGGGCAGCTAATAAACTTGAGCCTTTATCCCAGCCAAAAAATGCTCTTCTCAGCACGTTGGAGGAAATAGAGGAATGTCTTCACATGGTGGATCAGTCATGCTCTTGGGTAATGCGAGCAGCTTTGATTCCTGCAGCATCTGCCTTGGGTAAGAAAAGGTTGTTAAGACACGATGATAAGGAGGTGAGACTTCTTGTTACTTCATGTTTGAGAGAAATCATGAAAATCTCAACACCTGAAGCTCCTTACAATGATAACACATTGAAAGAGATAATTCCATCAATGGTGGATAGCTTCCAGGATCTTGATGATATCACATGTCCTCACTTTCCTAGAAGGGTTGCTATACTTGAAAATTTTGCAAAGACCAGATTGAATAATATTATCTTGGATTTGGGATTGAATGTTTGGATCGACATAATGTTTCTCCATTTCTTTGCCGCAATCAGGAAAGAACATGTTGATAACGTTATTGCAGCCATACAAACCATCATGGTTTCGACTATTAATGAGAGTGATGATGCGCCACAATCACTTCTTTCTATTCTACTGGCTAACAGGGAGAAGGAAAACTATGTCAAAAAGAACTTAGCCAAAATGGCGATAGTTCAGTGTGAGAAGAAGCTGAAACCTTTCGTGGTTAAAGAGGAACAGATGGACGAAGAGGAGTTTATGGCAGAACATTTGAATAAAGAAGAATCACTTGATTGTGCCTTGCACGAGGAGGACAAAAATCAGTCAACATGCAGCCCTAAAGAAGATGTAGACACAAGTTCATTTCAGCCCTATAAGGACAAGGTTGAAGAAGAGTCACCTATTGAAGTCACAAGTGAAGAGCACATGACACTTCAAGATGACTACAAGGTTGAAGAAGAGTAGCCTATTGAAACTACAAATGAAGAGCACATGAAGACTGAAGAAGATACCGCCTTGGAGTTTGTCAAACCAGCCAAGTTAGATCAGCTACATGAAGATATGGGTTCTTGTGATGTTTCCTTAATTGAGCCTAGCATTGCTTCATCACCTTTACATCATTTTGGCAAGGAATCAAATTATGGTTTGGGTATCCTTGAGTGGGGCATTGCTCATACCTATGTGAACAATTCTAAAATTTCAATATATGGTGAACAAAGTGAATTGGATAAGATTGCTTTGACATTGCAAGATTTGAAGGATCCCTTGGTGGTTGAGGAGGATATAGCGGTGCATACTCTTTCTGGATCAGCCATTGTAGAAGGTCATGATGTAGAAGATTCTACCCACTACTTTGATGGTGACCCTTTGATGGAGTATGATGGTCTAGTTTTTACACATGGATGTAACGGAGAAGAGGCCATGACGGAAGCTGATTTGGAGGTGCATGATTATGTGGACCAATCAAAAGATATATTTCAAGATGATGATTTAGAGTCTTATAGTTTGAAGGATCAGCTGAAAGTTACAAAGAATATGATTGTTGCAGCCTTAGTACATTTTGATGACACTCACAAGATCATTGAAGATCTCTATTAGAAACCCAGATTGAGAGGAGACAGAAGGGCATGGATGGTGAATTTTCCCTTATAGGTTTACAAGTAATCATAGAAGGTTTGGTACCAATGAAATCAATTTTTTTGCATTTACTTTCAGACAGGGATCATATCTTTTAGATTGTTGGAGTGTATGCTAATGCTTTGAAAAGGAAAGAGGATGAAGTTAATAAGCTCACCTTGGGGCTTAAGGATACTAAGAAGGCCTTGGAGAATACGCAAATGGCCCTTAAGGAAGCAGAAAATCAGATTTATGTAGCCAAACAATCCCAAGAGAAAGAGAATGGAGAAATGGTTAAGGAAATTAAACAAGTGATTGAAGAACTTGATAGCATTCAGGAGAATTTTGATCTAGTTCATCTCTCCATGAAATCAGAAAGTGGAAGTTTAGATCAGCAGGAAGATTGGGTCGAGCATGAGGAAAATGATAGTATTAAGTTTGTTGATAACCCATCGTTTAAGATGGATGCTGAAATAAATTTTGATAATCCACTCTATGAGTTGGATGATGGAGCACTTCTTGATTTTGATAATACAGGAGAGATGCGGGGTCTAGATGTGGTGTGTAACTATGAGGTGGAACATGTTGAATTGGCTATTGGACCACCCTAGATTGTTGATGGTTTGCTTCCTACAGTGAACCTTATCGAAGTGAATCGTCATGGCTTGATGATTGACCTTGTGGGCTCACCACACGGAAAGGAATACTATTGTGGAGTAGTGTTTGATGGGGTGGAGACCATGGGTGTTGAAGTTTCAAGCATCATCAAATACACTCTAGACAGAGTCCACATGAAGATCAGAGTAGTGTGGCATCAGCATGGTGGAGTTTCTTTTGGGGTAAGTACCTATGCAAAGGATCATCTTTGTGGGCTATTCATGACAGATGATGATGGAAAAAGCATACCATGGAGCAATGATAATGCTGCTATCATCTCTTGTAGCAATCATCTCATGAGTTCATTTGAACTCCTGCAAGTGGATTGGAGGGAGATTTTAAGCAAATTTCGGAGTTCTTTTGCGTTGGTGACTTTTGGAAGGATGTTTTCAGCCCCTAGTGTTATAACTACATATGTAGATAGAGATATGGGTGATGCAGATTTGATTTTGTCTTTGATCATTCATGGAGCACTTGGAGAGGTGGCTTGTGATGAGTCTCATCATGTTGATGACTCTTGGGTAGAGTTTGCAGCTGCCCTACTTCAGAGATTTTTGATGGTGACACTTGCCTTTTGTCGCCATCCTCTTGGGAGAATGGAATTCCTACAAAACTATGACACTAGGTATGGAGGCATTACCATGATAATTGAATTTGAGACACTAATGTTTGTGTTTAAGCTAGACTATGATAAAGGGTTTGGAAGTGAGCGTGATGGCATTGGTGTTCCAGCCCTAATTGATGGAGTTCTACCCCATACTCTGATAGGAGTTGGTTGTTCTACTTCATGGAACATGGATTTCTTACATAACTATTGGAGGACAGCGGCCGTTCGAGAGTTTGGAGGAGAGTTGCATCATTCCCTCATCATTGGAGAGTGGCATAGGGTTGATACTCTATCATCCTATGACCTTGGCAATGTTATTTGCATCCACATCGGTCTAATTTTCAGTCGTGAGGTTGCTGTTCTGTTCTATATCAGCAACATAGGACAAGTTGTTATACACTTTCTTGCACCTATGATGGGTACTCTTCGCATCCATGGGAGATCTACAGGAGTCGGAGATTGGTTTTGTGTTGCTAGCACTTTGAGATGCTTCCATCTCTTCATGTTTGCCGGATGTGATGACATGGTGATTTGGGATTCAGGTGGTGGCATACTTGCCACATCACTTCATTGGGATCTTGATGAGTTGCTTCACGACTCATGGAGCGTTGATGATGATTTTGACAGAGTGGAGCAGCGGAAGCTTGGAGACTTGTGCTTGTGTTTCAGAGTTCACATACTTCGTCTATTGTTGACAGGCATGGTTTCCTTCAGGACTTGGGTTTGGCATGGTGTTTGGTATTTGTTGGACTTAGCACTCATTAAGGATGGAGCTTCTGGAGACTTGAAGGTTTTGGTGCTTGTGGTTGAGAGCATTGCATTCTTTGAAGAATGGGGCCGAGTTGAGTTCGAGTGTGTATGGCTTTCGCCACCGAAGCTTGCTTCGCATTGTGTTCTTCATTTTCTTCTTGAGAGATGCAACCACGGGTTGGGATTTTGTGTGGTCACAGGACATTTGATTGGATGGAGATACTTGTCAATTGACGGTATTTTGTAGGATGCAGATTTGTCATTCCCTGAGGACAAGCAATCTCGGGAAGGGAGGATTGTAATGTCCCCTCTTTTCGGAGTGATCACCTTGGAGAGTCAATGTTCTATTTTCCACCATTGATGGTTTTTGGAAGGCATTTTGAGTATTGGAGATAACTTGTTATATTTTTCTGTTGTCTTTGATACCTTAATTTTGAATTAAATAATATGTTTACACATGGAGCGAACCATCTTGGAGATGGGAGAAGTGTGGAAGTTTGCCTTTGAAGGACATTTGGTGTTAAGCTCATTTCATATTTTGATGATCACATTGGAAGAAGACAACTTGTAAAATGGTTCTGACCTTATGAGTCCTATGTGAGCGCCACCTTTGTGAAAGCTTTCAAACTATAGGTCAAGGATATCTTATTTTGGTGCCCTTGAAAAAGACAACTTGACGAAGAGGGAATTACTATACTGCAATTCAAATCTTCAATTTGAATTAGGCGCTCATCTTAGGGTCAACGTCTAAAGGAAAGGAATATTAAGAAAAGGTCCTTAACTTACCTAGGTCGGCCATGTTGTGGGTCGGCCAAATTTTAAGACATTTAAGATTAAAGCGCCAAATGACATGTTGGTCGGCCAAGATACAAAAGCAGGTCGACTCCTTTGAAGAAAACGAATTCAAAATGAGTTAATTCCATGCCTAAGTCGGCCAAAGTTAGTTTGAGCGCCAATGCTTCATAGGAGGGTAGGCCAAGATAGAGAGAAATTAATAAAATAATAACATTTAAATGTTGGTCGGCCAACTTTGGAAAAAAAGAAGAATTCAAGTATATATACAAGGTTTGTGAAGGCATTTTGGGCATTATGGATTAAGTTTATTTCTGATTTTCCCTTTGTGGATCTACAACTTTGTTGCATCTATTCCAAGGACGAAAACCCTTGCGAATATTAGGTGAGTTGGACGAAAACCTAGCTCATCTTGTGGAGAGTTCGTGACGGAGCTCTAATTGCACTTCATTGAAGGATTCGAAGATTGTTTGAGTGTTCATGATACATCTATCATAGCAGATTTGTTGAAGACATTTGTTGGAGATACTTGCATTTTGGGCATCACATTTTGAGGAGTTTCATTCTATCCTGGAGCGCCATTATCCAATCAGCATTTTCAGGCTTTTCAATCAGATTGGATTATTTATTTTGAAGGGATTGAGGACATGCAATGCAGATCTGAATTGAGCACCACCTTGAGGAGCTGTTTTCAGACTTGTGTTCTTGTATGAGCACCATAAATTGAAGGATTGCTTCTCACATTGAGAGCCAATTTGAGCTAGGGTTTGAGGCGACTTTTCCACAGCAGTTTGGGAGCAGCAGCGCCTTCATTTCAGACTTATTGGAGCAGTGAATTCATACCTTAGCCACCCATTTGCATCCTTGAGATGTTCGGCCAAGTTGAGCCTTCATTTGGTTACTTGATTTGCATTTGCCATCATCAAAGGAGGTCAATCAGCATAGGGACAAATTGGAGGAGGGCGAACAGCCCTTGTGGTTCCTTGACATCATAGATCATCATTTGCGGAGCGCTCATCATTCCTATAGAAGGCAGATCTGATTTGGTAGAGATTCAACCACTTTGAATTGACATTTGACATCTAAATTGGTATGTTGTTGTTCATACTTCAGATCTGCATTTGTATCAGCAGATTGTGCATATTTGTATGGCCATGTTGAGCCACGAACTTGATGTAATGTTCATTCTATATATTCAGTTGGAGCAGCAGACTTGCATTCAGATCTACGCATGTTTGTATGTGTATTTCATAGTGTAATTCATGAATGATAAGTCTACAGATTTATACTTTCATTTGCCATCATTTTCTATGTTCTTGATATGTCCTCTGTGTGGTGAAATTCATTTGATAAGATGCAGAGGAAAAAATAAGAATTCAGATCTAGGGTTTCAAGTTTGAAATTGAAAATTGAAAATTCAGAAAATTTTGGTAAAACCCTAGTCGGGATATTTCAGTTAGCTAGAAATCCAATATGTTCACTAGATTATGAACTGATAAAAGGAAATAAGTTGCAGCTGCAGAAATCCCATATTTTGCCACAACTGATCTATCATTTAAAATCAGAAATTAAAACTTTTAATCATCAGAAACTGTTGTTACTCTTAAACCATACATGGTACGTTTGGTATGAGGACCCACAAACTGCCCAACACAATTTATTTCCAACTGACTAGATCCAAATTACCATCCAAATCAGATTAAAGCTATTAATACAGCTGAAAACCATAAAAAGAGTCATTTCCTAATGGCACGACACCCCATTGATGTGGTACGGCACCATATTCTCTTCTAAAAGATGTGACTTCCCTTTCTAATTCTCACGCCCACCTTCTAATTCACATTGTTAACTTGTACAACACCTACCAAAGACAAAAGAAACTCTTCCGTAATAATTAAGACTTTTCAAAATGATGCAAACCTCCTTGAACATGGTATGGCACATAAATAATATCAATATCTTCAATCGCCTCTTTTTTGTTCTGTACTACCAACTTAGAATTAACTTAAATCCACCACAATATATTAGCAGGGCCTGCCAAGGAGATTGGTATGGCTCTTTCAAGAGTCTTCAGCCCTTCAAAAATCATATATTGGGATTTGCTTGCAAATAGGCATTAATATTATATTAAAAAATCTAAACCTACATCAAGCCACAAAAATCACACGCACAATAAACTAGAAATTACACACTAATATTTTTTTGTATTTTCTTTGTACCACATAACAAACTGAAATTAGATAAATCACAAACCCACACTACAAATCTGAAACACATTGCAATCCAGGAAAAAATCTCTGCAAAACCCAAAATACTAAAAACCACAATTGAAATCCAAATATCTGAAAACTAAAACTTCACACAAACAACATCTAGATCAAATCATTCAGCTCAAAGGAAATTCCATAAAGGAATCTTTCAAATGACTAGGAGGGTTTTTGTCCTCAAAATCATTCTTGCCAATGGGGTTGTTGTCCTAGGCAAAGAGAAGATGAACAGAGATCAATCTTAAAAACAAGGGTTTTTGGTTTATCAAATTTGTAACCTGTTCCAATGCACAACTCCTTTTATAACTTTCCGAGGGAAAATATTTTAATTTATTTTATTTTCTTATTTTCCCACTCAAACCCTAAAAGTGTCCTTTTTACATAATCACTTTTGTACCCTCATGCCTAACAACACTTGAGAAAACATCTTAAGTCACCTTTTAAAAACACTTTTTATGACCTTTTAAATAATTAAAAAATAAGTCATCTTTTAATTTATAACTCAAAGTTACTTTTTTAACAACTTAAATTTTAATTATTTCCAAGGTCTCGAAAAAAGGGACATTACAAGTCCCCCTCCCCAAAATTGTATGTCCTCAAGCAATGCTAACTCAACCTTCCAACTCTTTCCAACTGAACCTTTCTGCAAATACCAAGATCCCAGATCAATCTCAAAAACTCTTAACAATGTTTTCATTGCACCACTCTGATACAACAAGAAGCTGTAAATTTTCTATCCTCCTTAATGTTGTTAAGCAATCCTCTTCCACAATGATTCAACTTATGACAAATGGAAGTTATCATACCAATGTTATGAGATAAAACTAAATCAAAATCAATACAAGAGAAAATTGTTGTTGTTCTATCTAGCACACTGCAAACTCTATATGAAGGGCAGCCCTTTGTTCTTAATATCGAATGTTTCAATGAAACACCCGGATCCCATATCAATATGTGAAATCAACCTTGAGCGAAAGGATATAAGTGTCCTTTGCTACAAGTTGTATCCTTCTCCTTCTCTTCAATCTCATGGTACTTATCATTATGACAAAAGCCTTGCCATAAACCTCTGTTAACATCAACACTTTCATATTGTTAGTGTGAATAGGGATATTTCCTATCTAGTTTCCCATTGTTGTGTGAATAATTCATATTATTTAACTATTTATTAGTTAAATAATATTCACACACATATTCACATGTTAAGTTGACTTAGTGAGCTTTCTAGATGTTTCTAGTGGTTTCTAGATGTTTCTAGTTGTTGATAGTTGTCTTATAGTTGTCTTATCCTACACATGTGATCTAGTTGTCTCATGTCATAGGATTAAAACGCTTGTCACATGACTACAACATCTTAGCTCTCATCCTTGCCTTTATAAACAAGGCTCTTCATGTACATTGTAAGATGAACAATTTTGCATTCATTAATAGAATAGAATTATTCTCATTGTCTCTCTTGTGCTTTCATGAAGTCCTAGATCTTGAGTGGCTCCTATCATAGCCTTAATCTATAATCATATAACTAATCAAATTGCTTACCCTTAGTTGTTGAACTAAAAATTTCAGCAAGTTGAAAACCAAGATTAATATCTGGCGAAGCATTTTTCTAATGTGTAAAAATTTCACCCGGGTCCCATATCAATATTGGGAATTTGCAATTCTCAATCCCCAAACCCTCTTGTGACATAGTCAGCTTCTACTGTGCCACTCTAATAATGTCACAAGTTGTAGAAGTTGAACCAAAAAATGTCTCAGCATCCATCTCAAAAAGTGGGTTATCAAAAGATTGAAAGTTATTTCCTCTCTTGTTTAGACTAATCTTCCTACTGACCCAACTATGTACTTGCAACTTCTAGTTTTTTTGTAAAATGTTCTAAATTAAAATCTTCTTGAAGCCTATCAAGCCTATCAATTACCTGTTTGATTTACTTAGGCCTTGCTTCATTCTCTTGCTCCCTGAAGTATGTTGCAGGATCAAGCTGATGTTCTACCTCTAGAAGTGTCATTTGGGTATTTTCTAATGAGTTCTTGGTTGATTTAAGCTCAAAGGTGAGCTCATCAACCTTAATCTTCATTGCCTTAGATGCAGTTCAGGCCTCATTTGCAAATTTGATGGCCACATCTTTGTCTTTAATCATAAATAGATATTATGACTTCATTGTTTCCATAGCATTCTTAATTCTTTGTAAATCTGCAATAGTGACAGTTTGCTCAAACTATTCTCTCTTCAAATTTTGCATGAATCCTTCAAAGAGTCTTTTCGTGCTATCCAACTATGTTAGGATGTCCACTTCATTCTCTTCTATTACCAGCAATTGTTCCTTCCAATCACCCTCATGAAATCCAGAATCATGCAATGATATTGGACTTTTCTTAGAATCAACGTAAAAATCAGCATTTTCTTCTATTACATACCGTTCAATAGAGTCAAATTGAAAGTCACTCTAATAGGTTTCTTGCATCTCCCACTCATTTTCTGAATTAGCTTCACTGGATTGATCTAAGTACTTATCTTTAGTTGCTAATCTAAAATTTCCAGCAAGCTCAATCCCAACATTAGTAACTCGTAAGTCATTTTTCTCATGTGCATATATTTTAACAATGTCATTCTGGAGCTCCACCACACATGCTCCTTGAATTAAGACTTTTTCTTCTTCACAAGAATGTTCTAAGTGTTCTTCTTTCTCAAATTCAAGTTCTTTAACAACTTAAGAAAATTTTGATGCTAACCTTTCTTCTTCCCCATGCTCCACTATCACAATTTCGTCTTGTTCTCATCACCATTTTGTTGGAAAAGTTCATCTTCTTTTTCAGCTTGTGGCTCAGAAGTATTGATCACCTCTTCATGTTGACTGTGATTTAGCCCTCAATATTCTTTGCAAGTGAAACAAGGATTCTCTCTTCTAAGTTTGTTTCTGCTATCATCTTTCTTTCTTACAATAGAAGGGCTTTAAATCTGTTGATCACTTGAAGTAAATCTCTCAACTATCAAATAAGATTTCATCTTTTTTTCGCATTGATTAATAACATTTATAGCTAGAGCATATGCAACTAGTGAAGATTCTTGCTCATCCTTTCTCACATTAGCCCATAAAACTAATAAAAGTAGCTAGAAGATATCATCACTCTCATTCAAAATCGAAGACATAATTGTTTGCATAGAAGTTACAACATTTTCTACATTTACAACATTTTTTGCATGAAACTTTCTGATAGTAGCAAAGAAATATTGAAACATTTTAAGAATAAGTTCATCACAATCAAGATCTAGCATCACAAGATTCACAACACATGATCTGACTTTTGCAATTGTTACTAAAATTTTTACCCTCTTAGCAAAAGAAGGGCATCTAATATCGGCATCTAATATCATCCAAACCTTGAAAACTTGCCACAATAAGCTAAAATATCTCCCTCATAGTGTCATCAATGTACAAAACTTTGGGAGTTGTTATTCTTGTAATTTCACAAGTGATAACTACAAGCCTCACATCATTGTCTTGGTGTCTCAGAAGCTCTGGCTAAACCAAAGTCACCGAAGGAATCATAGAAAATTGCATTATCTTAAAAGGTGATTGATCAATCATATGCAAGCAATTTTCTACTTCCTCCAAAATGCTAAGAAGAACATCTTTCGACTGATGCAAAAACTCAAGTTTCTTTCCAACACTAAAAGGCCTCTTTCCCAATCTAATGCCATGATTCACAAGAAAATGGATACCAAGGCTCTGGAAATTTCTGAATTTTTCTGCACAGCTAAACAATTGGTAAACTCATCACATGCAATTGCTGAAATTAGCATACAACTCCCGAAACTAATATTTTTTTGTATTTTATTTGCACCACATAACAAACTCAAATCAAGTAAATCACAAACCCACACTACAAATATGAAACACACTTCAATCCAAGTTAAATCTCTACAAAACCCAAAATACTGAAAACCACAATTGAAATCCAAATATCTAAAAACTGAAACTTCACACAAACAACATTTGAAACAAATCATTCAACTCAAAAGAAATTCCTAAATGTAATCTCTCAAATGACTAGGTGGGTTTTCGTCCTCAAAATCATTCTTATCAATAGGGTTTTCGTCCTAGGCAAAGAGAAGATGAACACAGTTCAATCTTAAAAACAAGGGTTTTTGGTTTATCAAATTCATAACCTTTTTCCAATGCACAACTCCTTTTATAACTTTCTGAAGGAAAATATTTTAATTTATTTTCTTTTTCTCCTATTTTTCCACTCAAACCCTAAAAATGTCCTTTTTACATAATCACTTTTGTACCTCCACACATAGCAACACTTAAGAAAACAACTTAAGTCGACTTTTAAAAACATGTTTTATGACCTTTTAAATAATTAAAAATAAGTCGTCTTTTAATTTATAACTCAAAGTTACTTTTTTGACTACTTAAATTTTAATTATTTAATTATTTCCAAGGTCTCGAAAAAAAGGGACATTACATCAAATCCCTTGATTCATATGGACGCTCAAGATGAAAAGCAAAAATGGAGAGAGTAATATATTATATTATTTTTAGAAGATGAGGATAGAATTGCTTTCAAAGAAATTACAATTATTTTTATTATTTCTGAAGCTCAAGAAGCTACAGCTAGAAGGTTATAATGTGTGTTATTTACATACAATGTAATAAGAGTTGATGCCAAACTTATACTATAGAAATTGTCATTCAAGTTCAAGGTCAATTAAATTGTTAAGAGTCTTTGTGTAAAGATTGCAAAGTTGAAGCTTGCTAATGCTGCCAAGATTTCCATTCAAGTCCAACCCCGAGTGTTCTAATTGTTCAAGGAAGAATCCAGTTAATAAGAAGATTTGTGTTAACTTTGTGTGAAATTGATGTCTGAATCCATGAAGCAACTTTGAATGTTTTGTGATAATTAATTGTCTTCATCCATTCTTCTTATAGGCGTTGTTATTTCCATGTGTTTTCTTCAAGATCAAATTAGTCGTTGATACAACTCCGAAGATCTTTGTTTTAATCTTTGGATAAGTGTTATTATTTACATTTTAGCTATCATAAATTGAGAAACCTCGTCAGTGAGATAGGAGTTCTTCAAAATCTCGTGCTCTAACCTCTCAGGTCAAAAAATAGATAGGTCAAGTTTGCTTAGTCATTTTATCTTTATGCAAAACCCCAAAAAGAACAAATTGTACAGTGTTTATGTTAGCGGGCTTGTTTGTGTTTTAGATTTAAGAGTAGAATAAACCGGGGAGCTTCCCTTGCAAATTTGAATAGAGGATTTCCTCATCCACTATTTTGTTTTCTGTTGTCACTTTAGTGACAAATTAAAACACCAACAATGAGTTACAAAAAATTCTTCTATCAATACATAATGGCTTGAAAACATACTATTAAGTGCTACACTAGAGAACCTTGCCAGATAGGAATAAACTAAGAGAATCAACATCATAAGTATAGCTTGAACTACAAAAAACAAGGAAAATAGTAAATTATAGAACAGTTATTAAGTGTTCTTTGTACAGATGTCCTTAACCCATTTTTCCCAGTCATCCCCATATAATCCTATAAAGAGATTAGCATCATCTGGAAACTATTGAATGACCATATCCTATCAATGGCATCTGGCTGAAGCATCTCCAAAAGTCTGTGTTGGGTTGTTGTCTCCCTCCATTGTGTCCTGTGCTCAGGTCTGGGAGGGTTGCCACAACTGAGGACAATAAATAGGAACAGAACTCTCTGTCCCTTCCTGTCCCTCAATTCCTAAGGACTTCTCCTATAGCTTCTTGTTTTGTAATGAGATCTTTGCACTCCCCATTCCTTAAGCATTTTCCAAGCCAGTTTCTTCACATCATCCTGCATCATTGGCTTTTCAATGGTGGCCAGAAAAATAAAGAATTAAAAAAAATTACAGTCAATTGAAGAAGATAATCCAAAATCCAAGGACCAAATAAGAACTGAAAACATCTTCACACGTTGAGAGAACCTATGATTAACTCATAAAACCAATACACTAGCAGTAATTTTAATCTACTGTTTGAGCACAAGTTAGAACCGATCAGATCAGTAAACGGAGGTGTAAAATACAATGATATCCATCTTTTATGATCAGATCAGTAAACTAGTTACATTCTGCTATAAAACATATTGAAAAATGTCACTCTCAGAGATGTTTTCATGTAACTTGGGCCTTCTACTTTGATTTCACGATTCAAATCCAGCTATTATATTGCTCAACAATACAAGAAATGGAAAACTTACTAAATAGCAAAATTAGGATTCTTGGGGAGAACCGAAGAATTACTACACTTGGTAATGACCCAATGTCCTTGGAAGTTGAAATGGATAGTAAGATAAGGACAAAATTATTAGAAAACTAAAAGCGTCTGTTGGATTTATTTGATTTTGGTAAACCTACTTGGCAAGGTTATAACTCTTATCCCATTACTTAAACTTTGAAATTTGTACATGTGTTGAAAAGCTTAAATCATGAACTATTCAATCTGGGTTGTATTGTTGCTTATGCAGGGTCCGATAGTCACATCACCAAATTCCACTCTAAAGGGCCCCAAAAATGTAAAATAAAAAACATAGAAAAATACCAAAAAAATTGATTTTTCAGTCACCAAGAGACAAGTATAGGTACAAGAGACAGGGATAGGTACCATTACACCATTTTCAAAAAAAGTTTGACAATTCCTCTGCAAACATCCACCTTCTCAACTATCAAAGGCACTCCGAGCTCTATGGAATGCACACCAAGCTCTCCGCATTGAATCTGCACCTTTCACATATATAGAATGACTCTCTGCATTGAATTTGCACCTTTCACATATATAAAACGAATCAACAGCTTGGCGTGCATTCCATAGAGCTCGGAGTGTCTGTACACCATGCGATCACTAACGCATTAAATTTTCCAAGATTTTAAAAACGTTAAACAAAAAACATCGAACAAAAAATGTCAAGTGCGAAAGGGTTTTTTTAATAACATTTACCTAGATATGGCACAATTTTTCAGAACACTGAATCTAGATGTATCCAGTGCGGCTCTAAATATGCCCTAATTCTAAGTACAGGCAGGCATGATATCCTGGCCATACTGTACCCATGTCCATACCGGGTATGCTGGTACACATACAAGGAGAGGAGAGGGTGGCATATCCTGCAACACTGCATGGAACTTTTATGTATTAGTGCTCACATACAATAATATCACTAGAGAGAACACAATAAGAGCTCCCTTACTTATTCGTGTATATAATTATATGAACACAAAAAGTGCAGACCAAAAGGTGTGTCGATTGGAGAACCATCAACAACCACCCATGGCCTGACCTCAACTAATCAAAATTCAAACTGTCTTGTCCATACACAACATAAGTCAGCAACTACTCATTTACTCATTGTGTCTTAGACAAGATGTTACATCATTAAAAAATTATAGCAAGATTCAAAATAGAATATATCTAACTATTACAAAGTGGTCATGCATATCTAATTGCCCCCCTCCCGGTATTCTAACTAGAGGGTTATGGGAAAAAGTAATCACAATTGCTGTTGCTCCTTTGTCACAAATGGTAATTCAAAAGAAGATTCTCAAAAATATTCTACCATGAAACAGTTTCCATAAGAATATGTGGTCCATCAGTTCAATGGTGGGATTCTGGGCAGTGGGCTGAAATATATTTATCTGCCACTACTTATTGGAAAAAAAGAATCACCCAAATAAATTTCAAAATAGAAGTTTTCCCAATTTCTCTGAACTCTGAAATCTGCTGAAAACTCAGAAAATTAATTTCATATCACAAAGGAGAGATGTTGACATTCCTCTGATGTCATTTTATAGCTGCCGTGATGCTGTCAAATCTGTCAGAGTTGTTACTACTGGTGATGTCAACATTTTGCCCACTGCCAAATTCATTAGATTTATGATAACAACCAGACACCCCCCCAGACATCCCCCCCTGCCTTGGATGCTTAGATCAACCTGAAAATTTCTGCCCCTGATATCACCCCTCTCTTCCCAGTCTGCTGGCACAACTATCATTAGTTCTGCTGACACAGCTTACAGCAGGTCTTCTTACACAAACATTGTCAGGTATGCCAGCATGGCTGACATCAGGTCTACTGGGACAGCTGATCTCAGGTCTGAGTTTCAACAGAGTTCGCTGAGTCAGGTCTGACTTTTCTGCTTATGTCAGCACTGATTGTTCTGCAGAATATGCTGACGTTAATTCTGCCAAAACAACCAACATCAGCCCTGCTTTCTTAAGCCTCAAAATTTCTTGTTCTCTTTCTGCACACAGATCTTGCAAAATGATGTGATGTCACCAAAAGACTGGGTAAACTTACCATCAACAGCTCAACATTTTCATTTCAGACCAAATTGTAAGGGGTCACCTGGGTTAAACAAACTTGCTGTTAAATGTATTCATGGACTGCAATGTTCCATAGAAAACTAAATTTTTCTGTCATTTGGTCATTTTAATTTTGGTTGGACAGTTTCTGATCAAATTATTTGCCTATGAAAGATTCTTTGTCCAACCTTCACAACTGCATCATGGACAGAGTTCTCACGAATAATCAATAGTTGCCTAGTCTGACCAAAATCTGAAATGGCAATGATGCTAAATATAGCATAGCAAAAAGAGATAGAGTGCATCAAACCAGACCAAAGAGAAATACACACAGAAGTGAGAATAGAAGCTTGACACTATATACGCATATACCCATTCCCCATGTACGACAATATTACCAGTGAGGAAAATGACCAAAGCTAGTGAAATCATCCTCAGACCAGTGCTGACCAGAAGTTATTTCAGTTCAACAACTGTCAGCAACCATCCATGGACCGACCCCAAATAATAAAAAATATAACTAAGTTGTGTCCTAACATGAGTCAGTAACACTCATTTATTCATTGTGTCTTAGCCAGGTCATTACATCATAAACAAATTAAATCAAAACTGAATAATCATTCTTTTGCAAAATGGTTGCCTATACTGTTAACCATCAAGTTTTATGCATGCACAACATTATCATTTAATTAGCCCTTCATATAAGGACTCCTAAGCAGTAGCAGGAATAAGTGTGAACTGTGTTTCCACTTTCCACTTTCCATAATTAACATATATAAATACACACACACACAACTACAGAACTTTCACTTTCCATAATTCACACACACACAGATATATGTATGTATAAATATGTACATATATATGTATGTGTGTATGTATATGTTATGTGTGTGATAAATACATATGTATGTGTGCGCATATGTATATGCATATCAGAAGATGCCAAAGCTACATAAAAATAAAACGGGTCCAAAAGAAAGAGGAACGCTTCATATATAATCTCCAAAAATCATCTGACCCTCTTATCCTGAATGATCACTCAAACCAGGAAACATGCAACATGTACAGAGATTGCTATCTGAATTGTTAAAGATACAGGTGAGAAGTAATTTACGTTGTTACAGCCCCCATTGATCGACCCCACAAGCCAATGCACGAAACTTGTTCATCTTCTCGCAGAAATCTGACAACTGCCTTTAGATCATCCTTCTGCAAACATAAACTGGAGGGGGTTAGATGCCAGTGCTTAGCTGAGGTTCCATAGATTCTAAACCATACAGAAATCAGAAAAGTAGAACAATTGCAATAGAATAACATATATCTAAATACTGCAAGAGAAAAAGGGAGTAGAAGAGTGACTCCCCAAACCAAGGTCTAAAAAATTAAGGACACAAAATCCTAAATATAAAGGAAGAAGCCCAACAAGTAAAAAAATAACCATTAACGATAGACAGCAGAAGGAGATATGTCTTTCAATCTCCCCAATATGAAGACTACTATCAGCATAAAAAATCACTGTATTCCCAAGAACATGCCTAAGAACTTTTCCAGGAGAACAGTCAAGACTATTATGATTCTAAAGTGCAATCCCCAGAAAGATAATCTCCTAACATCTAAGCTGAGGCTCCTGATAGTAGAAAAGAAGTTCATATTCCATCCATGATCAAGGATTATTTGCAAGTACGTAGAAAAGTAACTCTCATCCTAAAACTTTGTCATGCCTCAAACTAAAATCCATTCTCCATCTCGTCCAGGCAAGAAGGTATTTTAATTGACAGGCCTATTACCATCTCCATAAGTATCACTGTGGTCACAGAAAAATTTATGCTTCCACTGTATAATAGATGGTAGAAAAAAACAGGAAGCAATCAACCTAAAATTACAAAAACCCGAATGCCTATTCAAAGTTTAGACAACACTTTCAGATGGTGTGTTCTTAATACTTATCTACGAGTTAAAAAACATCAGACAAATGCATCAACAAAAGAATGTCATACCTTCATATAACATTTAGTAGTTAAAAGAGTTGATTACTTTAGAATTATTGATAGTCAGTGCCTTGAAGGTTGTGACTAATTGTCATGCCTAGCCCTTCTACTTTTGATATGCATGTGTTGTTTTGAGTTGATCAGAGATCTCCATGATCTATTGTCATATCTAGTGAGAGTCAGGCCTGCATATTTGAGACCATGTAAATCATCATTATATCAATCAAAGTATTCCATTCCATCTATTCTATCATGTTATAATGATGTCATGATGATTGCATGTGAATTTGCATTAAGTAGCTTTGTCCTTGTAGTTAATATTGGATATTTCTATTTGTTTCTGTAAAGGATTAGTACCATAGTTCCGAGACTCGGACTCAGCACCGACTCGGCGAGGGTGACTCAACTCGGGACTCAAGAGTCGGCGCCCAGACTCAGCGCAGACTCGGCAAAGTGAAAAACCCAAGAAACTTAGAGATTTTTAAGGATTTAAAACTTGTTTCATGCACCCTTTATTAAATAAACCTTAAAGACACAATAACATCATCAAATAGAAGTTAATTTGATCACATACACAAGTATACATCGATCACATAAGTATAAACACAAATTGTAGTTGAGTTGCTGAAGGAAATAGCACACTTGTATATATAAATATAGTCAAATGTATACAAAACTCATGAAATATGAAATCCATAACATCAAATGTTCCAAACAAATATGAAATATCAAAACAATAACTAGAAGTCTATGGCTCAAAGGAGCCTACATCCTTCGGCTTCCTACGAATGCGTAAACGGTAGGTCCTGGATGATGCAGCAGCCATAATCTCTGCCTGTGACTCCATGCCACCCTCACCAACATCAATTGTGCCTGTGTCTGCTCATGCTCTATCCTCCTCCTCTACCATGGCTACAATCTCAGCCTCTCTATCTGCCTGGTCAACCCAATCAAGGTGCTCGTCACTAAAGGCAGGATCCGTAGCCTCAGTGATCCACTGAGATTCTGCATCTACCTCCTTTCTGGTTGCCCTACAATGCACTCTTATTTTTCCTCACAACTCTCTTTTCTCCTCCTATTTTGCCAACAAAATGAAATGAAGTTGCTTTTAGGGATGTAGAGGAAATATAAGTAAAAAAAAAGCAAGTTTTAACTTAAATTTTATGTTTTTTCCCCTTTAAAATGCTGCCCCTTGGACTCGGCTAAGTCTGAGTCCGAGCCCCCTGGACTTGGTAGGGGTGACTCGACCCGAGACTCGCGGAGTCTAGACAAGTCCCGGAACGTTGATTAATACTCTTAGTGAACTTCTTACTTATAAATTATTCAACTTTACAAGATACTTGATAATCATTTGGAAGTTAAAGTGTTGTGCAGGTTTCACCTTGCAACATCAATCTATGTCCCACCTATCCTTTCACAAGGTCTTTGACTTTCGAATCAATATTTTTTTTTATTAACTCCTTTTTAACTTTTCTCACTGCCAGCACCCACAACTTTATCCACTCACCCACTTATCATCCTAACACTAAAAACATCTCCATAATCACTAAGGGGCTTGCCTTTCTAACTTTCAATTCTCTTTCGCCATTAGTCACCATTTCCCATCTGCCCTCTAGTTGTTTATCTATCTCCATACACATCATAACCCTTACTTAGCATCCCATTTCATTCTTACTTTGATTCATGAACAAGGCAATCTTAGAGAACCCCATACAGACAAATAAACCTTAACAGCAAAAATCACAGCTAGATATGGAAATCAATCTTTACAAACTGATATTAAGTCAAAGCAATACATATTATAACATGGAGGTAAAGTGGCATCTGATATTAATGACAAGTAATGAATCTACCTCCAATAAATCTACTGCATTTAAGGCAGAATGGAATCATTGGATGATAATTCTAATGGGGTGTTAATCTACACCTTCCAAGCTAGAAACTCGGAAACAAAGAAGGCCAACAAACCCGTCCAAACCACCCCAATCAAGGTCTTAGAGCCAAATGCAGTAGACAAGAATGTCAAACATCAAAAAATTTCTGATACTCTTTTAGGTCACCTTTTGAAATTTCTTCACCTTTCTGAAAGACAATTTGTTCTCATATGGGCTGAAAGCAAAAAGATGTGCATATCTCACCATACCACAAGTACAAGCTTCCCATCTTGGAACCAAAAATATGAGCAAACATTTCAAATGTTCCTCCTTGACTTGAAGTCTAATGATGTCTTCTTCCCAAGGTTTGAAAATTTTCATGCAACTTTCAATTTCAATTCTCTTACTTGACAAGTGAAACAATTTGGGCCAACAAGTGTAACTCGCAACTCCTAGCAGCTTAGAAAATGATTTGATCATCATGTGTGCATAATCCACAACACACACTTTTTCAAGATGAACTTCATTAATGATGTTGTAAACTGTTCCTTCCCAGAAAGGACACAAATCAGCTTGTGTGCAAACTGAAAACAAGTTATGACAGTCATGAATTATCTAGTTTTCCATCCAAATTGGAGCTATGTTGGCTGAAGTATTAATTCTCTTCAATTGAAACCATTTACCAACATTTTCCAATGATTTAGTGGCCTCAAAATGATCAATCTTGCAGCTGTTCAAGTCTCACAATAACAACTTATAATCTGATTTTACCAAAGTCGGCAACTTGAAAATGGAACGGGAACTACAAAATTGAAACCTTCTTGCAAGAACTGGAAATGTGAGCATTGTAATGACTGAAAACACTTCTGTAAAGGCTGAAAATTCTTTCCCAACAATCACCAACTAAAAAATGCTCCACCCCTTGACTGAAAATACTTGCAAACCCACTTGTATGTATGCAAATGAATCATGTGGTGGCTGATTTGAATGATGACAGTAGCACAAGCCTGAAATTTTCACCTGGATCCCATATCAGTATTGGGATTTTGTAATTCCCAGTCCTTGAGCCTTCTAGTGATATTGATGACTTCTGCTATTATTATCACCAGCTATAAAATTTGAACCACAAAATGTCTCAACATGTAATATCCCAAACGGGGATATTTTTGGCTATTTTGGATTTACGGGCTTTCCAAATGAAACTTGTTTGGAATGACTGATTTTTCTTACTTTGAAATCTGCCCTAACTTTTGTACTTCAGATTTCTGCCCAAAACACTAATCTTTGATTTTATTTTCTGCTCTTAAACATGCAATCATAACACCCAAATGCACATCCAAACATTGCATATAATGATGGCAATTGATACTAAACATTACAATTCACATTCCCCATGAATTACACCATGAAATACACATTCTAATCTAGCATTAATCAACCAAATCTGATTTTCTGAGTTTGACACTATTGCTACAAAATGGAAGTTCTGATCTGACTTTTCAAGGAAAGTACATACTAATGTTATGCTACTCCAATGACAATATTCTGCCCTGGATTTTTGCACTTTAATTTTCTGCTCTAACCCTAACTTCTACCCTAAAAATCAGACTTAAACAATTGCACATAGTCTCCATAAAATATGCCAAATCACCATAATATCATTGCCAACAACATTTCCAATATTATATTTGAATTCCACCATACAATATGCAATTAAACAACTTCAAATGACAACCATAAATGACTGAAATAAACCCAAAAGTCTGCTGCTATAAAAATCAGAATTAAATAAATCTTCAATTACATCCAATGCATGGGCGATCAAGACAAACAAGCCCAGCTCAAATCTGCCCTAAACACTAAGGTTGTACATACCAAAAGTAATGCAAAATAATGATGGCAAAGTCCTCAAGATGATCTCCCAAATCTGATCTGCAATTTTGCTCCAAAACAATGAAGTGCAAGTGAACTCCCATCACAGAATCCTCCACAAGAAAGAGTTAGGTTTTCGTCCAACTCCTCCTAAGAGACTTGAGGTTTTTGTCCCAAGCTCTTCTCCAAGAGATAAACTCCCAAATGTGAATGAATGAATGAATGAGTGAATGATGATGAAAATGCTTTGAAATGATTTCATATTTATACATAACTTTTGGCCTCTCAAATAGGGCCGACCTAGGCACTTTTAGTATTTTTTATTTATTAGTTTCCCTCACTAAGAGGGTCGACCTAGCATAATGAATCCAAGGCGCCAAAAATCCAAATTAAAGATTTTGATTTTTAGCTTCTTTTTGCATCTCCAAGCTACCACCTTCATGTGCTCAAGGAATGGGCCTTATTTTATTTTTATCTCCCTCCACAAGTCGTCCCAAATCAATAGTGTCTAGAAAGGATCTTCACAAGGTTGGCGCACACATACACATGATCAAGACAATATTACTTGTCCCATCATCAAGGTGTCATAGAATATGCTACATCTCTTGGCAATCTCCTCGACATGACAAGTTTTCCATCCTCAAAATGGTTCACTCCCATAGGAAGAAAAATATATTAAGTGAAAGGATCACATCAATATCATCACAAAAATATACCAAGGCATCTCCAAACCCCGATTCTCCATCCAAAAATCCTGGAGTGCGAAAACCAACTCCTCCGTTCTCCAATGGTGACCATTCCGAAAATGGGGACATCACACAACATCCATCTCAAAAAATGGATTGTTAAAAGTTGACTCTGCATCCATTTAAAAAAGTGGGTTATCAAAAGATTGAAAGTTATTTCTATCCTCTTGTTCAAACCAATCTTCTTGTTGACCCAACTCTATACATGCAACTTTTGATTTCTCTAGAAAATGCTCTAACACAAAATCTTCTTGAAGCCTATCAAGCTCATCAATTACTTGCCTATCTAAAATAGATTGAATATCCACATGATAAGATCTCTTATCATTGGATGTAGATGTATCTCACATATAACAATGAGCTACTTGTTGATGATGTTTTTGTGCCAACAACAACAATAGACTAAAATACTGAGTATCCTATTCTCTCTTGAATAAAGTCTCTCAAAGGCTAAGCTATGTGATCTAGTGAGACAACTTCAAGGTTCCTTATTCGTGATTTGAATTGGATAAACTCAGTGAGTACATGTGATCTTGTTGGTAATCACAAAGGGACTTACACAGACTTCTTACTTCATTCAGCTTATTTCTCCTTTCAGTGTGGATGATGTACCAATAATAAAGAAAAGGCAAAAGATAAGGGTTTAAAGAAACTAATCTAAGGTCAATGAGGCAATGAAGATGCATGAATAGACAAACTCCTCAATATACCTTTCGCCAAGAATGCCTACAACTACATGGAGTAGGTGCAATCTCCTAAGGTAAGCGAATGGTTTTCAAATCATGAAACCTTATATAAGCACCCATTAGACGGCGCAGCTCAAACAAGCATCCACAATCGAACTTAAGCAAATTATAATGAAGCTCAGACTAGCTTTACACAACACTTCACCAACGATGAATGTTAAAAGTATGAGCTAGGAGTTGATCAAATATTCAATACAACATACATTACATCAATGAGTTGCTAATCTCCTTCTAATCTGCTTAGAAACATCTCTTCATTTCATTAAGATACAAGAAACCATGTTATTCCACAAGACAACACTTAGCACCAAGCGAACTCCAATGTTTTGCATTAATCTTGAGAAATATTTACAACTTCAAGTACTCTCAGAGAATTTCGAGAGTCTCTTCCTACTCTATTCTACTCTACTGCACTAGCTATTAACTATGAACTAACTATTACAAATGAGGCAACAAGGCCTTTATATAGAGTTCCAGAATTACAATGAATGGCCTGAATCACTTCAAGTAGCCAAGGTCCCAAATCATGCCATCTCAGCAATTAGTTACAACTTGCTATTTTTAGTACATAAGAGAGGCAATGAAGGCACATTTTCCAAGAAGATAAGGATGAAATGAAATCTTTAGAGCATCTTCCACATGGGCATCCTCTTTGGCTCCTTGCTTGTTGAATGATATGGCGAACTGTGATTGGTGAATAATATGTATATGCCATGTAGGTGCCACCTCAGCATATTCCCAAATTACATCATCTGTATGATGTCTTTGAATGTGATTGCTTTGAACTTGAATGCTTGGAAATGTATCCTTGTTGATCTTACCTTGTTCATTGTAAGTTGAATGTGTATGATACATGTTGCACATTTGTCTAACTCTGTTATCCTTCTTCTCTTGCAGGATATAAGTTGATCTTCTTTGGATGCTTCTTTGTAGAGAGTAACGTAGATGATGATGATGCTTCATGGAATAGGAGACTTTTTGGATACTTGAAGATTGAGAGAACTTGAAGCTTTATGGATGAATGTCTTCGTTGATGTTGATGATGAAGTGTACTTTCATAATGAACTTGATGTGATCCTTTGGAGTGCCTATCTTCTATCTTCACTTTACTCCTTGCATGAAGGTGATTCCAGGCGCTTGCTCCTTAGATGACTCCTTAATCCAGTCCATGCTCCTACAACACAACAAAGAAACAATATCAATCACTTCATAAGACAAAGAAATAACTTTAAGCATGTAAATAACCTTTCTCCAATCTAGGCGCACATTTAGGGTTCTACAGGAGCAAAAGTGAGCCTTACCTTAGATGACCTTATACTTGCCATTTATGTGATCTTAAATAATGGGAATGACTTAGAATGTTTATCCTCCTCAAGGAACCTAGTCAAAAGTGCCATTTCATGTAATTTCCTCCTAGGTGCTCATTTTGGTTTGTAGAAGAGTGAAAGTGCGCCTACACTAAAATGGCTTTGTATTGGCATTTCTATGATCTCAATCAATTGAAGATGACTTTAAAATATCTCTGTTTCTTAAGGCGCCCACTCCAAAGTGTGGATTGATGTGATTTTTCCCAAGGCGCAAATCTAGGTTTGTATGGAGGTGAAAGTGCGCCTTGATCAAATTGGGTTTTATTTGCTACTTTTATGATTCCAAATGATTGAACATGTCTTAGAGTGATCCTTCCTCTCTAGGCACCAAAGTTGGTATGTAGAAACAAGAAAGTGCGCCTAGGCTACTTTGGATTGTTTTGGCATATTTATGATTTCAAGCACTTGTCAAACTTCCCATAGGAATACTTCATCCCTAGGCGCAATTTTCCATGTTTACATTCACCTTATTGCCAAGGCGCCCAAAATGGTTTGTGGAAATAAGATGCGCCTAGCTTCCTTGAGATAATCATACTCAACTCTAGGCGCAATTTTGGGTTGCTACTAGTGGTAAGGTGTGCCTTCTCTCTTTGGGGCTAATTCTTGGTATTTAAGGGTTTCATTTCATGCTCAAACTCTCAGAAGACCTCCTTGTCACTAGGCGCCAAAAAGTGATTATACTAATGCAAATTTGCACCTAAGTTTAAAGATGAACTTTATTTCAACTTAGATGGTTTCAAGCTAGTGTTTTGTTGCTAAGAGGACTCCTTGCTTCAAAATGATATCAAATTCCATGATTTCATGCCTCTTTTTGTCTAGGCGCATATTCATGATGTTCTGAGTGTGAAATTGTACCTTGATGCTAATGGGTGTTCACTTCATTTTTTATGCATTCAAGTCATTGTGAAGGCTTAACAAGATGTCCTGACACTCAAGATTAGTGGATCCAAACATGTTTGTTCCTAGGTGTCAGAATGGGGTTGTATTGATGGAAAGTGCACCTCACTTGAAGATGCTCATTCTCCTTCCAAGGCGCCAAAAGGTGGTGGTAGAGACATGGAATTGCGCCTAGGTAACTTAGTGAATTTGATGGTTGCAAACTCAGTTGAATGATTTCGAGCAAATGCATTGACATCCAAAGAACTTCCTACTTCAAGGTGATATCAACTTTCAAGGTCTCAAACCTCCCTTTACTTAGGCGCAAAAAAGAGGCTGCACAAAAGGAAATTGGCGCCTAACCTAGGATGAGTGAATTTTTTGATTTAGGCAATTGCAAGGTCCTAGGAAGTCTAACCCTTTCAAGGTGCCCTTTTACTTTGCAATTTCTAGCATCTTCTTCTCAAGGCGTACATTTGTGATTGATCATGAGTGGATTTGTGCCTAACATACCTGTGTTCTTTCAAGATTTCCCAAGTCTTAAACACTACAAGATAATCCTAGGCGCCAATTTGCATCTCTAGATGATGTTTCTCTTCCACCAAACCTAGGCGCACTTTGGTGTTTGAAGCTTAGGTGCATATTTCAATCTCAATCTTAGGCTCACGTTTGGGGCTGTTTATGAGTGGATATGCGCCCTGAGTTTTAGAGTCATTTCTTTGTAAAACTTTCAATGTTTGAAGCATTTGGAAGATCAAAACGTCAAGTACTATCAAAGCACCACAAATTTGGAATGATTCGAAGCTTGTTCTCCTCTAGGCGCACATTTGAGTCTCCACCTTAGGCGCATATTTGGGTTTGCAGAGGTGAGAAAGAGCGCCTAACTACTTAGTGCAAATTTGCGCCTAAGAAATGGAAGTCCCTAGGGTTAGGTATATTGAAAAATATATTGAATTTCTTATACTTTAAATATTTTTCAATATACCTTCCAGGATGTTTGAGATAGGTCTCGGATCCATAGGATTTAACATACAAATTATAGATTTTTTAGGCTCCACCAGATTTCAGACTTAGTCAATTTTTAGGATCTCAGAACATTAGACTTCAGGATATCAGACTTAGTCAATTTCAGTGTCTCAGGGATTAACTTTAGTGTTTTCAAATACACATTGTTTGACGGATGACATCCTTAATTTCTTGCTTGCAAGGAGATTAACTCATTTGACTTGTTCCTGGTGTGGCTCACTCCAGGAGATTATAGTTTCCAACACAACAACACCACTGACTTCATCATGAAAAAGTGCTAAGACATCATCCAAAACTAAAGAAAAGCACCGAAGCTTTTTTTTCTAAAAAGGGGGTCCCCATTTGCAATGGGGCGATGTGTGATTAGGTCACAACACTACCCACTCTACTTTTCCCTTATGGAAAGCTCTCTTCATGCTCCTAGTAGTAATTGATGTAGGAGCTCCATTGGTCATACCACGAAGCACAACCTCTTTACCTTCATATTGGAATTTCAGCTCCATGGTTTTGTAATTTTTTTCGAACTGCCCAAGGGAATGGAGCCATTGCACCCTTACAACTAGATCTATTTCTCCTATGCCTACTACATAGAAATCATCAATAATTTTGTGGTTACCAAAAGTAATGTCCAATCCTTTGACCCTCTTAGTGTATGGTATAGTAAATCCATCTGCCACAATAACATTAAATCCCTAAAGTCCTCTGTTGGTAGCCCTCTCTGTGTTACCAAGCTCTCATCAATGAAGTTGTGGGTTGCCCCACTGTCAATCAATATTGTCACCTTATGTCCTTTCAACACTCCACAGACTCTAAATAGGTGATACCAAGGTGCACCTGTGAGTGTAGCAAAGGGTACTACTGGAAGTCTTCTCCCTTTCAATAACTTCTACTTCTGCTTCTTCCTCTCCCAATTCTACATGTTCTTCCACTTCTTCCTCATCCTCAGAAATTACCTCAATGTAATGTACATGTCCTTTTGGAAGATACCTATGGCCTGGTTCCCAAGGCTCTTTCTATGAGAAGCAAAGTTTCTTTCTTCAGAGTTCATTCCTTGTTTCAATTTCCTTAGTGTTGTTTGGTAATTCTTTATTTTGATAACTCTACTGAAATGGCTTCCCTTGCTGCCCAAAAGTAGTGGTTTTTGGCTGCCCATAGTCATTTGTCATTGGCTGCCCATATGGAACTGATTTGGACTGCCCATAGGGTGTTGATCTTTGTTGTCCGGTGGGCTGAAATCTTCCTCTAGGAGCTGAAGTTTCAAGATCCAAAATCTTTTTAATAGCTTCCTGTAAAGAGATACCGTTGAAAACCTTTACTAGGCCTTTAAGAGGTTCAACTAAGCCTTCAATGAACAACACCACAAGCCTACTTTCTGACACATCAAGCAACATAACTAAAATCTTCTGAAAATCAGCAACATAGGCATCAACTGTATGGGTTTGTTTGAGTTGTGCTAATTCTCAAAAATGGATTTCCGGATCAACTCTATCAAATCTCTCAATCAACCTATTACTGAACTCAGCATAAGTGTGTATGTGATTGTGTCCTTGTGTGATCAACCCGTAATACCACCACTCATGTGTTACACCTTCAAGATGAAGGGTAGCATATCTGATAGCTTCATCCTCCATCATAGGTCTCAATGATAAGAAGGTGTCCAACTTTTGTATCCACGAACGTGTTGTACACTTACTGGATCCATCAAATGAACGAAGTGTCAATTTCCCCAATGCCTGTTGGAGATCCCTTGGATTTGTTTGTGGCCTTATTTCAGCTCTTTGACAACCCTTGTTTTTCTTCAAACCAATAAAATTAGTAAGTGTTATTGCCTCCGTAATTCCAATTAGAAGGAACCTATACACCTCATAACTGCCCACTATTGTAGTATCCCACCCCCTTATGATTTTTTGTGGTTTAGTTGAACCTAGTGCGTTTTGGTGTTTTTTGCATTTGACATAACACATGCATGTACATATTTTTTGATAATAACAGGAAATAACAATACCCAGTTGCTTATTTTCAATGGAAATGCAATGTATGACAAATAGAAGCAATACCCATGTAAAGAAATGTAAAGAAGATTAAACAATGATCATACCCATTTGCTGTCCAAGGAATACATGGCTGGAAATTAACTGTTACAGCAGTTTGAAAGTGCAAACCCTTCCAAAAACCTTGCAAACTCAGATTTTAACAACAGCAAACTAGAAACAGCATACACAAAGGAGATATGCCTCTGTTTGAGGTCTGAAAACAGTCCCAAACTTTAGCCTTGATGTCAATATGCACACCCCACGTCCCTACATTCACTGGTACGGCCTGCTGGGTGAAACAACAGCAATAAACCCTGTCCAAAGGCCTCCAATCACTGATGAAACTCTGTATTTATGTCTGCAGATCCCTCATGCTCAGCTGGGTGGTTAAACTCTTCCAAAACCCACTTCAAACATGCAATAAACACTCCTTATGTTGTACAGCCTGCCTAGGATGGTACGGCCCTGTCATGGGAGCTAAACCTCCTCAAATGATCACCAAATAACAGTCTCTGATCTGCAATAAGTTCCTCAATGTCTTCTTATAATTATCAAGCCAAAAATCTTGACATATGTCGATGAAAACCTCTCCGCAACAAGTCTGAAATAAGCTACTGAAGCACAAGTGTGATCTCTGGAACAAGACCACTCCAAAACACCCTAGAGATGTCTCTCAACCCCGCAGGTGCTCAAACCAATGAAGGATTTTGTCTTCACAGGTTGCTAGTTCAAACCTTTGGCACAACCAAAGAACAAAGCTCATACAAGAGAAAATGTGCAATGGTAATGAGAAATGACTTCACTTTTCACTTTTATCCCTCTTGTTTTCCAACGCCACTTTTAGGGATTTTAATCTTTTAATAATATTTCTCCTTTTTACCTTACGCGCCCATCTCATAAAGACATGACTTTATTTATTTTTAATATTCACTAAGTCCTTCACTTATAATAAAGTCACTTTATTAAAAGATATACTAAGTTATATATTTAATTTAACCTAGATATATCGATTAATAAATAATAATTCAAACGGTCTCTTCAGGCGAGTTCTGTAGTACCACTGAGCTGGTCAATGGAACAAAGACTAATTCCAAGACCGTTGCACCGACTCGCTTTGAGTCCCGTGAGCCCCTACTAAAAATAGTAAGTTTGACCAAATGGCCCAAACTCACTCCAGAAAGTACAAGATAATACATCCTGCCAAAAGAAGTCCAATTCATCACTCCATGTAAGCTGACTGAGCCTCGATGAACCAATTCTCCGTGGGTCCCCTCACCACCCCTTGCTAGTCTAAGGGAACCCGTGTAGTAGACTACCCTGATGTACTATGCTAGCCTAGGAAGGGGACATTACAGTCCGCCCTCCCCAAAATTGCTTGCCCACAAGCAATTTCAACTCTAGATGTTGTAAGATTTGCTCATTCTCCCATGTTGCATCCTCTACTAGCAAGTTCTTCCACTTTACTAAGAACTCCCTGATAACCCTCTTCCGCAAGGTGCGCTCTCTGATGTCAATAATAGCCTTAGAAACAAGAATCAATTTACCCTCTTCATCCAAAGGGGGTAACTCAGTGGAAGGTATCACATTGTGTCCCAATGCCTTCTTGAGGCGAGACATATGGAAAACATTATGCACTCTGCTTCCTGTCAGTAACTCTAACTCATAAGCCACTTCTCCTATTCTCCTGGACAACTTGAAAGGTCCATAATACCATGGCTTAAGTTTCTTTGCACCACTCTTTTTTAGAGTGGATTGTCTGTAAGGCTGCAGCATTAAATAAACCATGTCACCCACCTCAAAAGAACGCTCAACCATGTACTGATGTGCATATTGTTTCTGTTGGTTCTACGCCTTCTGGATGTTCTCCTTCAAGGACTTCATGATGTCTTAGCTTTCCTGTAGCAAGTCCTTGGCCTTAGGCACTCTAATGTCCCCGAATAACATATCCAGGAAGTTAGGAGCATCATACACGTAGAGAGCCATGAATGGCGACATCTGAATGGACATGTGGTAAGTAGGGTTGTAACAGTACTCCCCCAAATGCAACCACTTAGCCCATGCCTTATGCTGCCCTGCAATATAATTGCGGAAGTATCCTTCCACCCACTTGTTAACAATTTCCTTCTGCCCATCTATCTGTGGGTGATAACTAATGCTGGGAGCGAGCTCAGTCCCACTCAATCTGAAGAGCTCCTGCCAAAAGTGACTCATGAACTTACTGTCTCTGTCACTGACTATGCTCCTTGGTAATCCATACAATCTGAATACCTCTCTGAAAAACAGATCTGCAATCTGTGATGCTATAAATGTGGCTGAAATCACAAAGAAATGAGCGAATTTTGTTAACCTATCAACCACAACATAGATATAGTCCCTGCCTTGGGCCTTGGGCAAGCCCATGACGAAGTCCATAGAAATACACTCCCATTTCTGGTTAGGAATGGGTAGGGGCTATAGTAAACCAGTTGGAAAAGAATGCTCCTGTTTATTCTGCTAGCAAGTGGGGCACTCTCTAACGTATTGCAACACCTCTGTTTTGAGCCCTTTCCATGTAAACCGTTCTCGGTTCTGTCTGTAGGTTTTGAAGTATCATGGGTGACCAGCTATAGGAACATCATGAAAGGCTCTCATAACCTTCTTCATCACCGATCCTGGTACCAACAGGATCCTTCCCTTGTAAATGATTAGATCATTTACAACTATATACCTGCTATCCTGAACAGTACCATCAATTATCCTTCTGCCCACTTGTCCTTAGCTTACTCTGCTGATATCCACTCTCTCTAATCAGCTGTAATCTCTCCTAAAGAGCACAAGTGAGGTCTCCATGAAAGTGCATCAGCTACAATGTTTCTCTTTCTATGTCAAAGTCGTAGGCTTGCAACTTGCTAACCCACTTCTGTTGTTTGTCGTTGAGGTCACGCTAGTTGACAAAATGTCTAAGGCTGTTGTGATCTGTTTTCACCACAATTTTTTTGCCCACTAGATATTGCCTAAATTTAGTCAAAGCATGCATTATGGCTAACACCTCCTTATCATAGATATTGTAACCTCTCTCTACACCCCTAAGTTTCCTACTCTCAAAAGCAATCGAGTGCTTATCCTGCATCAGCACTGCTCCTATGCCTTCCCTTAAGGCATCACGCTCAAGCTCAAAAGGCTTGGTGAAATCTGGTATGGCCAAAACCGGGCAAGAACTCATAATCTACTTAAACTTGTCAAAACAATGTTATGCCCCGTCAGCCTAGACAAAAGCCCCCTTCTTCGTCAAATTTGTCAATGGTGCGGCACTCTATGAAAACCCCTTGACGAATCGGCGGTAGAACCCACATAGACCAAACAATCCCTTTAGTTGTGAGAGATTCGTGGGTAGTGGCCAATCAACAATAGCTCGAATCTTATCCGGATCTACTCTGACTCCCTCAACACTGATGATGTGACCCAGATAAAGTAGCTCAGTCATGCCAAATTCACATTTTGACTCTTTGGCATATAGTGACTCTCTCTCCAAAATACTCAATACCTCCTCAATGTGTTGGAGGTTCTCCTCCCTAGTCCTGCTAAAGATTAAGATGTCATCGAAAAATATGAGGACAAACTTCCTCAACTGCTCCCTAAAGACCCTATTCATACAAGACTAGAAAGTAATTGGAGCATTGGTTAGACCGAAAGGCATAACCAAGAACTCGAAATGCCCATAATGGAAATAGAATGTTGGCTTCTCCACATCCTCCTCTCTAACCCGAATCTGATGGTAGCCAGATCTCAAGTCGATCTTGGAGAACTAACATGCCCCATGCAACTCATCAATGAGCTCATCTATCCGTGGAATGGGGTACTGTTCTTTATCGATTTCTTATTGAGAGCCCTGTAGTCGATACACATCCTCAACATGCCATCTTTTTTCTTGAACAAAACTACTGCAGAGGCAAAAGGGCTCTTACTAGGTCTAATATGCCCCATCTTGAGAAGCTCTTGATTGTCTTCTCTATCTCATCCTTCAGTCTCTTTGGATGTCGGTAGGGAGTAATGATAACTGGCTTGGCTCCCTCCTCCAGCTCAATTACATGCTCCATTCCCCTATCAGGAGGCCTCCCTGGTGGTATACTACTAAATACCTTGGTGTGCTTGGTTATCATCTTTTGAATGTCGGGATGATAACTCTGTTTCGGCTGCTTTGTAGTTGTAGGCATAATAACACATTCAGTTGCCCACTCCACCTGATCATGTATGAGCAACCTCTCCATCCTCCTGAGAGATACTACTCTAAGTCCACCATCTGACATTCCCCTGAGCACGTTTTTTCCCATCTACCAGAATTTCATCTCCATGGTTCGTAAATTGAGGTAGAACTCTCTCATAGAATGAAGCCACTTCATGCCAAGAACTACATCCATATCTCCCATACTGACCACATAATATTCAACCTAGAGTTCATAGTCACTTAACTTAATAGCTAAGTTCGAGATTCGCCTTTTGCAAGTGATGACAAAACCATCTGCTACCTTGACTTTGAATCCTTCGAACTCCTCAGCCTTGAGTCCCCTTCTTGCCACCAGACCCTCATCGATGAAATTGTGAGTGGCCCCTTTGTCAAGTAGTGTGGTCACTCTCTATCCTTCGAAGACTCCTCGAATCCCGAAAGAACCCTCTTTCTAAATAGTAGAAAGGTGGGTTGTAGGTATATCATCATCCTGCTCACCCTATAACTCTTCTACTGCACTATCTGCCTCACTATCTTGCGAGTCAGAGTGTTGGTCTGATTTTTCTAATGTGGTTTCCTCGGCTAAATAGTATTCAATCTGTTTCACTTGCCCCTTCATAGGGCACTTATGGTTGGTGTCCCATGGACCCTTGCATTTGAAACACAGTTTCTTCCTCCTGTACTCATTTAGTGCGTCATCATCAAGTCTAGGTGCTGGTTTCCTTTGCTGGTTTGTGTCTCGATGATGGTAATTTTTATCCTTCTTGGGAGGGAAAGATTTGGAGACATTTATTTTTTGGGACAGCAAACTCCATACTCTATGCTTTTTTAATAGTCCCCTGAAGTGTAGGTGGATCGAAGGCCTTAACCCACCCTCTAAGTGGCTCCATTAGTCCTTCACTGAACAGGCTTACAAGTCTCCTCTCCTAGATACTAGGAACCATGACTGAAACTCTATGATGTAGGACTCAAGTGACCCATACTATTTCAGCTATGCAAGTTCCCTGAATTGCAGCTCTAGATCCTTATTATCAAACCTCTCTATAAGCCTATTAGTAAACTCATCATATGTGGTGATCAAATTATGGGCCAAAGTGACCAACCCGTGGTACCACCACTCATGTGCTGCTCCATCCAAATGTATGGTAGCAAAGTTTAGTGCCTTATCCTCCAGCATTGGCTTAAGAGTCAAATAATTGTCTAACTCCTGAACCCATGCTCTAGCTGTCATTTTTCTACCACCATTGAAATGCTCCAAAGAGACCTTACTCAAGGCATGTTGATAATCCCTGTTAGTACGCTATGCCCTGTGATCTGTCCTACCACCCATACCTGCTCTCTGCCTTTTCTGATTCATAAACTGCTCTGAAGACAACATCTCCCTGATTTCAGGTGGAAGAGTCATATACTCTGCATGGTGCAACTTGACCTCCTCTACCATTGGAATCTACACCTCGTGCACCTGAATAACTGGTGCCTCCTCTTTGTGTGGAAAGGTAGGCTGTAGTGGCCTAAGAACAGATCCTGGGGTTGTCCTAGTGCTGCGACCACTACCCTGACCAACATGTCGGTGATTGTTTGCATTAGACCCACTCGTCTCACCCTCCTCTACTGCATGTGGTTGTGGTGTCGGATTACCCTGATTCATTTTCGCTAACAGATGTGACATCATATCCAACATGATATCGAATTTCCCCTCTGCTTTGGAGTTTGGGCTCTCCGGTTGATCTATTATTTTATTTCTATCCCCCATATGTCCTGTAATGTTGTCACTATCACTGGTGAATTTCTATGCATACCCAAGATACCTAATATGGTTTCTCCTTCTAGAACCTGTGGTGGCTGCCACTGATGGGTATCTTTGGTGTAGACTTTGTTCTAATCACTCATGAACAAAGTTCAACACAGGCTGCAAGATACATCAGCTCTGATACCACTGTAGTATCCCACCCCCTTATAGTTTTCTATGGTTTAGTTGAACCTGGTGGGTTTTGGTGTTCTCTGCATTTGACATAACACATGGATGTACATATTTTTTGATAATAACAGGAAATAACAATACCCAGTTGCTTATTTTCAATGGAAATGCAATGTATGACAAATAGAAGCAATACCCGTGTAAAGAAATGTAAAGAAGATTAAACAATGATCATACCCATTTGCTGTCCAAGGAATACATGGCTGGAAATTAACTGTTACAGCAGTTTGAAAGTGCAAACCCTTCCAAAAACCTTGCAAACTCAAATTTTAACAACAAACTAGAAACAGCATACACAAAGGAGAGACGCCTCTGTTTGAGGTCTGAAAACAGTCCCAAACTTTAGCCTTGATGTCAATATGCACACCCCACGTCCCTACATTCATTGGCACGGCCTGCTGGGTGAAACAACAGCAATAAACCCTATCCAAAGGCCTCCAATCACTGATGAAACTCTGTATTTATGTCTGCAGAACCCTCATGCTCAGTTGGGTGATTAAACTCTTCCAATGAAAACCTCTCCGCGACAAGCCTGAAATAAGCTACTGAAGCACAAGTGTGATCTCTGGAATAAGACCACTCCAAAACACCCTAGAGATGTCTCTCAACCCCGTAGGTGCTCAAACCAATGAAGGATTTCGTCTTCACAGGTTGCTGGTTCAAACCCTTGGCACAGCTAAAGAACAAAGCTCATACAAGAGAAAATATGCAATGGTAATGAGAAATGACTTCACTTTTCACTTTTATCCCTCTCTTGTTTTCCAACGCCAATTTTAGGGATTTTAATCTTTTAATAATATTTCTCCTTTTTACCCTGGGCACCAATCTCATAAAGACATGACTTTATTTATTTTTAATATTCACTAAGTCCTTCACTTATAATAAAGTCACTTTATTGAAAGATATACTAAGTTATATATTTAATTTAACTTAGATATATCGATTAATAAATAATAATTCAACGGTCTCTTCAGGCGAGTTCCATAGTATCGCTAAGTTGGCCAATGGAACAAAAACTAATTCCAAGATCGTTGCACCGACTCGCTCTGAGTCCCGTGAGCCCCTACTAAAAATAGTAAGTTTGACCAAATGGCCCAAACTCACCCCAGAAAGTGCCAGATAATACATCCCGCCAAAAGAAGTCCAACTCATCACTCCATGTAAGCTGACTGAGCTTCGATGAACCAATTCTCCGTAGGTCACCTCACCGCCCCTTGCTAGTCTACGGGAACCTATGTAGTAGACTAACATAATGTACTATGCTAGCCTAGGAAGGGGACATTACAGCTATGTTATATGTTATGGATGTCTAAATCTCTGGCTCAACAACTGCTTCTTCCCTACGGATGAAATTGGGTTGGAAAGGTCTTGCTGCAAAACCAATCGTTATCCTTTGAGTGTTTTGGTGAATATTAGCTCCTAATGAACTACCTTCACCATTGGGAGACCTTTGTATATTATTATTTTGTATGGTAGAGACAAGTTGTGCCATCATGTCAACTAACCGTTCTTGGCCTTGAACAAGCCTCTCAAACCAAGCATCATTTGCATCCCTATTATTGTTACCCATTTCTTCTTTGTCTTTTTCTAGGAATTTGTGAGCCTTCTTGCCCTATAATATTTTTCAGTTGATCCATGTCTTTTCTTCTTTCCCTCTAGTAATATCTAAGTGCCACTGAAATACCTCTTTTCTCTTTAATTCCTAAAAATCTGATTTTTTAAAATCTAAATATGCGATTCTGTTTTTTATTATTTTCTATTGCAATACTTAAACAAATAAATACTGATTTTTAAAATTGAAATTTTATCCAAAGACAATTCAAGAATGATGTAAACCTCAGAAGCTTTATTTGAAATTCAATGGACATATATTGCAGCTAAATATATTTAAATAAATACAAAATGAAAACCTGTACTTAATTCTTATTTTTTATTTGTTGAAGCCTCAAATTGGAGCTTTGAAGTGTATGGAACCTTCCACATGATTGGTACAGACCCCACCAAACTCCTTAAAGGTTGCAATCTCCCTTATTATCAAGTGCGCCTCCTTTTAGAAGGGTACGGCTGCATTCTATGCTGATTTATGAATACCCTAAAAGGTACAGCCAGTTTTGAATGGTACAGCCTGCTAAAAAGAGTCTTCAATGTTCACAAATTCTGAGATATATGATGATTCTCCACTATTGGTAATAATGATAAAAAAATTACTATCCTCTGCACAACTGAATTTTTTTTTTTTAGTATTTTCCCTCAATATATAATTCTTCACACAAACTAAAATAAACTTGCAATCCACTGTAATACCCAAACCTTCTAGAAATGATATTTCAACTATTCAGCACAAATCTTCATTAACTCAAACATTCAACACAATGGTGATCTCTATGTGAAATCACTCAATCAACTAGATGGGTTTTCGTCCACGAAACTGTTTGCGAGCAGGGTTTTTGTGCTCTGAAAAAAAAGATGAACAAATTGTCCAAGCTCTGCAAATAAGGGTTTTTTATTTTGATAATGAATAGAATACCTCTTCTTTTTCCATCAATTCCATTTTAATCACTCTTCCATCCATACACAAGTAATTAATATTTCTTGTAATTGAATATTTACCTTTTTTCAAACTTACAATTATTAATTACCTTTTTGGCCATGTATCCAATATTTACTTTTGGCCCCATTCAATAATAATAAATTGTCATTTTTCCAAAGTTATAACTTAAAGTACCTTTTTGGACAACTTAATAAATTATTATATTATTTCCATAGTTGCCAGGAGACCGATACTGGTACTGTAAGCACAAAATCACGCACAACCTCCACGAGGACCCCTATGATGATTCAAATCCTTGTCATGTACATGTAAGCGTGAAATAATGTCCTTTAAGCAGCAAACCTCTTGATGACGTGTCTTCATTCTTGTCTTGTGTTCATTCCTCTTTGTCATTTTCTCTCTCCCTGTTTGCAACGCTTTTCGACACCTTCTTGCGACACTTGTCAATTTACGTTTTCTGAGCTTTCGACCTTGCTCCTAAGCCTTGTAAGCGTCTTGTAGGTGAGTTTTCACCTTTCCCTTGTGTTTTTCATCCTTTGCACCACCTAAAACCCTATCCATCTCCCGCTTTCAGTTTTCAGTTCCGCTCAACCAATCCAAATCTCCCCCTATTATTTCCAGATCTCCCCTGGGAGATCTTGCAGATGCAAGTGGAGATTTGGATTCTTGCACATGACTGACCTGTTTCTGGAGGCAGAACCCCTCATTTTCTTCTCTTCTTTCATTCCCCCTTGCAGTTCTTCAGAAAACCTGTCCAACCCGGATCTCCCCCAGGCGACCCATGGTCGCCCAGGGGTAACCCTACTGGCAAAAGGGGCGACCCTGTAGTATTTTCAGCCGCGGAAAAACTCGAGTTTCTCACTCGTTTTAGCTCCGTTTTCGCCCGTTTTTCTTCTAGTTCACATGATTTTTGATGCCTAATATGGAGTTGACTATTTCATGCACCCACATATGCATAATTAACTCCATTTGATCTAAAATTAACAACTCAATCAATCTCATACATCCTCACATCTCCAATTCCTCTTCAGTGATAAGCTATCATTGCTTCATCACTCTCTAAATAATTGAGTTCATTGGGTAATCAACCTTGTTAACTCCCCAATCAATTCCTGTTAACTCATCAATCAAATGAGTTAACTTCTCAATCAATCTCATTCCTCAAACCTATAAATACACCCCTCCCTCAAGCACAAAAGGAGGCAAATTCATTGTGCACAGAGCTCTTGCCAGTTTTTGCTCTCCAACTTAGCATTCAAATGCTCTTACAGGACGAAGGTGCATTTTCCTTTATTCATTGTTCAACCAAGCATCGTTACACTGCTTCATTCTATGCCATTGTGCTCAACCAAGCCTCTCATTGAGCTCTTTCAAGCTTCAACAAGCTTCTTTTTGCTTCTTTGTGTCATTTTGTCATCAAGAGGATCTCCCGCTGCTTCAAAAGGACTCGAAGTTGCCAATATCAAGGATTTCTAAGAGTAGTGGATTCACACAAATCTTCATTTCTTTCAGGTTCCTTCATTGCTTTATTCAATTCATAGTAATTAGAAAACCAAATTTGCTCTTGGGAATAGTAAATCTTTGTTTTTTCCTTGATAGTTAGATCTTGCATGTTAGAATAATTGTTTTCATATTCCTAGATCTAGATTATTTGAAGAAGCAATTTCCTATTTTTAGATTAGATTACTTCAAAACAATCGAAAACCCAAAAACATAGATTAAGATTGCATTAGGAAAAGTCATATTAGCTTGCATTCATATTTCCCTTTCATAGATTAAACAGCACTTTTTATTTCCAAAATACTAAAAAAGCACAAAAAAACATTTGCATATCATTTAGCTTTGCATGTATATAGAAACCCAAGAAAAGACAAACTTGTAAGCCCTTGATACCATCATGAGGTAACTACAATTAAACAATTCAGTCAAACCCTTGGTCACATCACAAGGTAAACACAAATCAAAGCATAGCCAAACCCTAATTCGACTAAACCCTAGGTCAAAACCCTAAATCTAGTTAAGGTAAGTCATCACACATCTACCTCGATCTTGGCTCTCGAATGTGCCTAGGAGTGAGAGGAGAGTGGGTGAGGGTTATCCGTGATGAGATCGAGGAGATCAATCCACGTCAACAACAAGAAGCCTTTACTCTACCACAAGGAGACCCATTTGTTCTCTTGTTGATAGAAGAAACTAGACAACTCCAAACACAACAAGAACTCATTCAATGCATTGAGTGACAAGAGGACATAAACGCAAGAAACCGCTTACCCACAAATAGGTGGAATAGAAGAAACCCCAACAGAAGAAGAGAAACCAGTGACCCTTCACGTCATAGGGTTATCTCAACAACAACTACAATCGAACGAAACATTCAACTCAGCACACAACAACAAAGGCCACAAGACTTCCCGACCCCTCTCCGCAAAGTCCAGCTCTGCAACGAGCCAGACCCCCATCGTGTCTCGCCTCCTCTCGACTAGCTACTTCCACGTGAGCAAGAGTGACGTGGCAGATCGCCCCATGGCATGGAGGGAAGGGTCCGTGTGCATGCCGAAATCCGACCCGACAACCCCAGGCAACCGGAGTCATGATTTTGAGCGTGCAGGTACCTGTACCGGTATGTTTGTTTTTTTGAAAATAGGAGTCGGGGGTACTTGGAGACTCCATTTATTTTTTAATATAATTTAATAAAATAAGTATGTGGTTTTTGTAATATAACTAATAACTAATAACTAATATTACTAAATTATATACCATTAATATAACTAATAATGGTATGTTTTAACTTATTACTTATTACTAATGGTATAATATAATATTATAACGGTCTAATGGTATATAATCTAGTAATATTAATGGTATATAATGGTATACCGTATATGTTATTAAATTAATATATATAACATTAGAGATTAAATTAATTATTAATATATCTACTAATAATTTAATAACTAATAGTTAATATTAATATACCATTAATATTAATATATTAATATTATATGAATATTAATATTAATATACTAATATTATATGAATATTAATATTAATATACCATTAATATTACTCCCAAAACCTAACCATGGAGGGAATTCGTAGGAATCAATGAGGCAATGGCCAATTGCTCTCTGGTGGGCCCAAATGTAATGTCCCCTTTTTAGCGTGATCCTGTTTTATGATGGTTCAGCCTATCACTGGCCCTCGTAGGCTAACTCAGATGGTTAGAGGGTCCATTTTGGTAGAGATCAATGTGTTTTCTCCATCAGAGCTCAGTATGGGTTTAGGTTTGGCCTTTGTTGGACTCAGTTCTACACCCTTACTATTTATAGTAAGTCATCTTTCTTGAGTTTCTATTTATAGCGTGGTGATTTCAGTGTTGTTCCCCAGTTTCAGCTGGTGATAAGGTTGTTTAGAGGTCTCTGGTCCTGTATTGGAGGCTCTTGCTATTTTTAGCCGACTGAGGTTGATAGAGATGGACCCCTGCTATTTTTGGTAAGATGGTTGGATGCATAGAGGGTGTCATGGTGAAACCCCAGGTTCAGACAGGACTGAGAAATGATGTCTCATTATGGAGATAAGTTATTTTTAATTATTATTAAAGGTAATCTTTAATAATAATTAATTATTATTATAAGGTGGGGGTCATATAATGATATTAAAGTCATGGATTAAAGTGCTAAGTGAAGTTATATTATTAAGTTTTTGAAGTCACTTTATATTCAATGGGGCCATGACCCATCATTAAAATCACTTAAAGTACATTTAAATTTCATGGATTGGAGCACCCATTTATGAGAATTATAATAAAGTTTTTATTAAAAACCTAAAGTGGATTTAAAAGCTATTAAGGAGATTGAGGTTATAAAAGGACTCAAAAAGCAAATCAACCTCATTATTATTGAATAATCATTTGACTTTTGCTTTGAAGGATTTCTTGAAGTCTATGCATGAGACCAAGGGTTTCAGCAGATTGTCTTCATATCAGCATTGGAGAACGAAAACTCTTCATTGTTTGTGCAATCTTGAGGCTGTGAAAGATCAGCTGAATCATTGCCCGAGGAGAGCTTCATTCTGGAGTTCTATTTGTGCTTAAAAGTGAAAGATATCATTAAGGGTTTGAAGTTAATGAAGAATAATTAATTGCAGACTTGTAGCTTCATTCTTGGCAGCCATTTATATCAGATTTCAAGCTTTTATTGCTGCTGTTGCATTCATATCAGGCCTGTACTTTTCATAACAGCAAACTGAGTATATAAAAAATCTTCATATTTTGCCAATACAATTTTCTGGGTATTCGTGATTTAAATATTAGAGTATATTTTCTCAACTGGGTCTTTGTTATTTTATCAAACCATTGAATATTTTAGAAGGTATTAAAATCTGGAAATTTCAGCAGTTTATGCATATTTTGTATTTTCTATTATTGGCAAAATATATCCATGCATGTGTGCTAGTAAATGCAAAAAACATAAAACTAAGAAAAACCAATCAGAAAAAGCATAAAAAGCATAATAGATTTAAGGCAGAAAATTTGTTTGGCTATATACCACCTGGGTGGGATATTACAGTGGTATCAGAGCCAAGCTAGGAGCCCCAAGCACCTGCAGTGTGGCTTAAGGGGGGGTGTTGGAAGTAAGCCACACCCGGACCGACGATGGGCTGGCCACAAGGGGCCAGTAGCTCAGTTGGTAGAGCACTCCAGTAGCAAATGGAAGGTCCTAGGTTCGAGTCCTAGCTGGTCCATATGAGCTGTAGCTCAACAAGTGGTATCAGAGCCAGGCTAGGAGCCCCAAGCACCTGCAGTGTGGCTTAAGGGGGGGTGTTGGAAGTAAGCCACACCCGGACCGACGATGGGCTAGCCACAAGGGGCCAGTAGCTCAGTTGGTAGAGCACTGCAGTAGCAAATGGAAGGTCCTAGGTTCGAGTCCTAGCTGGTCCATATGAGCTGTAGCTCAACAAGTGGTATCAGATTATTGATTACTCATTCATTGGAGTCCTCTCATTTGCTGTCACAACTATTGTTGGCTGCCACGTGGGAGATTAAGGGGTTGTCATTGCCTGGAGAGGGCGGGACTGATCTTAGGGCCTGGATGTGTCAATCCTAGGCCAAAGCACCTATGTTATGAGCTTAGTTCTTCATGATTTTGAGGTGGCTGTTTGCCAACTATTAAATAGCAGCAGTAAATGTATGGAAAACTCAGTCTATGAAGCCAAGCATCCATTATAAAGGGTTCACCATCTGCTATAGTGGTTTCCAGAATTGCTAGGTTTGCAATTCCCAGATTAGTGCAGTCATTTCCAGATTTACTAGTTGCTGATCAATATTATCAGACCTGTTGTTAAACATTTCCAAACTTGTTTTGCAAATTAGAATTCCGGGTATGGTTTAATTGTGTTTGCAAAAAAGAGAGAGTCTGATTTTAATTACATATATATTGTAATTTGTAAGTTATATTAAGTCAGAAATATATTATCAAGCATTTCAATTCAGTCATTCTTCTTTTGTACTTGCTTTGGTATTTGTTATTTGCACAAGCATAAACTTGAAAATCCCAAGCAAATTAGACATTTTAGCAAATATCCTAGGCAGGGATATTACAGTGGTATCAGAGCATTTAGAAATTTTAGAGAATATCCTAAGCGGGATATTACAGTGGTATCAGAGCGGTTTCCTGCCATCCTGATGGGTTAATCAGAAATGTTCAGTTGCATGTCAGAGATTTCATGTTGCATGTCAAGATTTGGGGTTGCACGTTAGTGATCAGCACTTGCATGTCAGTTATAATGGTTGCATGTGTGGTATCAGCTATTGCATGTTAGTTTAACAATGGGGTTTAAACTAAATATTCATTAAGCTCACATCAGAATCATCTGAGTGACCGGCACTCATTCATATTTTCAATTACATTAATTTCCAGTCTAGTTTGAAATATGGGTACAAATAGTGACAAACAAACTGTATCTGGTGATTGGAATTGGTTAGCACAAACAATACATGAACAGGGTGAAAAACTTGGCACAACTTCACAATCCAGATATGATGTATTATGTATGCTTAGAACGCTGGAAGAGAGTTTAAGCTTCGTAGAACAGTCACCTCCAACATTGCTTCAGATATCTATGGTTCTTGCAATGAAAGCATTGGGTGAGCATAGGTACTTGAGACACAGTGACAGTGAGATTAGGCTCACTGTTGCCCTATGCATCAGTCAGTTCATGAGGATCACAGCTCCTCGGGTTCCTTATACTAGGGTCACTATGAGAGAGGTTTTCCAGCTGATCGTAGACAGTATGGTTGGGATTGGAGACATAGGTAGTCCTACCTATGCACGAAGGGTTAAGGTCTTGGAGCTCATGGCACAAGTTAGATCATGTGTTGCCATGCTTGACTTTGATCAGCATGCTCTTGTGTTGCAGTTATTCAGACTCTTTGTAGAGTCCATTAGTTCAGGGCATGATAAGTGTATACAGGATTACATGAGAGATATCATGATTTCCATTGTTGATAACATTGATAGCATATCTCAGCCCATTATGACACTTCTTCTAGCAGTACATAGGCGAGAGAAATTGACATCTCCAGCTGCTTATATGTTAGTATGCAGTGTCTTTGATCAATGCAAAGACAAGTTGGAACCTTATTTGGTTGAGGAGGAGCCTATGCAAGATAAGAAAGTGAAATTTGAGGAGAAAGTGGACATTTTTAGCAATCAAGAAGTTGTTATCAGTCATGATAACAAGTCTGATTTTTATGACAGCAGTCTTCCAATTGAGCGTAATGATGATTTAGAAGTCATGGCATGTTCAGGAAGTGTTGTGGGAGTGACCTTGAGTATTGGCACTCAAGATACCAGTGTCAAGAATGAAGCTTGCATGGAAATATTGACCCATAACAGTTCTGATCTACATGACAGCAGTGGTAAAATAGTGCATCAGCAAGAGACAACAGTGACTACACATGCGCAAGATGTTACTATGGAGCTGTTACATGAAAGTACTCAGGAATTGGGTACTAATGATGCATTGTATGTTGTGGATTCCTGTCATGATGAGTCTGATTTCTTAGATCAGACCTTAGAAAACAAGTTAGAAGAATCATTTGTTGGCATGGGATCCCAGGATCATGAGTTGGATGGTGATACAGTTATATTGGAAGTGGAAGTGTGTGAAGATACTGTCATATCAGCAGCTTCTACCTTACCAGTTGAGCCTTCCGATGAGGTGCTTAGCAGCAGTACCTTAGATGTTGATGTGTGCACTGATGATAGCACACATGATGCTGCTTATCATGAGATGAGTGATGTCGATTTAGCCTCATATCACAGTGCGGACTTTGATTCAGAGAGCTTGCATGGGAGTCGTGAATTTCAGAGACATCATTTGGTTGGGCAACTTAAGGTCAATGGCAGCATGATTGCCACAACCATAGAGCACTTTGATGTTGCTTGTCAGATCATAGCTACTTTTGGTTGGAGCACTCCTATGACAGATGAGCACGGTGATAGTGGCCTTTCCCTAGCAGAGTTCCATGCACTCCGAGAAGCTATTGGAATAATGAAACATAATTATTTGCAGCTACTTGCTGATAGGGACTATCTTCTCGAGTGGGATTGTACTTGTTATGATGCACTGAAGAGAAGAGGAGGTTGACGAGCTCACTCATGAGCTTGAGGTGACTATAGATTCTTTGAAGAGCACTCAATTGGCACTTCAGGAGTCACAGTCACAGATAGATGAGCTTACTATGGCACTAAGACTAACACAGTCTTCACCACCTACAGACACAGTTCAGGTTTCTATGGCAGCAGTTGGTGAGGAGCATATACCCACGGATAGTGATGAGCACATTGAGGATGTGGTTACATGCATCACAGATGTTGGTGCAGTTGATTCCGATGGGATGAGTGCAGTAGTTGAGAGTTGTAGAGAACCTCTTGTCGCACCTGGTTCTCCTGAGGTTAGTCCCATGATAGGTGATACGGGTCAGATTGCTGATAGCTCTTATGCGGCAGTGGTGGATTCTCCTGAGAGTTGTGTGTTAGTACACGACGCTACTCCATCATCTTCATAGGAGGTTCACAGAGTGTCATCTGGTTGGGAGTATGGCTCTCATGTTGATTTGTTTCCCTCTCCTGGAAGCAAATCTGTTACTTCATCTCATACAGCTGATGTTGATAGACAGCTTGTGTCACAGAGTCGGAGTGATCAGCTGCAGGTTTCAGAGGATAAGGTTGATCCAGCCTTATTTCGTTTTTACCGCACTGATACATTTGCTGAATATATGCTTGAGAGTCCAGAGTTTCAGGAGGGTCCGTTTGGGGTCACTAGGGACACTCTAATTCATGGTTCATGCGCTATTGAACGTTTTGTGGGAGTCATTGTAGGTACTCTGACTACAATGTTTCCTCATAGAGACTTTGTGGTTGGGTTTGCAGAGCAGGTTGCTAGAGGCCCTACCCAATCAGTGATTCGAGATCAGAGATTGGAGCCGTCTTATGATTCCAGTATTGTTTGTGATGAGCCATTGACCGAGGTTGGAGCCTTCTACCGTAATTACATAGTGGGGAACGCTCATCATTTTTCTTTTGATCCACACACGGAAAACTTGATGACGCATTGGTGTGAGTTGGCTTCGGGGTTATACCATCCGTTGTGGGATGGGTATTCACCATCTTCAGTGGATGGAATCAGTAGCTGCAACTACCCGAGTCCGTCATTTGTGGGGGATTACTTGCATGGTCAGCACATCCATGGGAGTTTAGCAAAGGATGGAGGTAGTTGTTGCGTTATAGACACTTTCAGATGTTCATATCTCCACGGGACAGATGGATGTGTGTATAGTTTGCATTGGGATCCAAGTGGTTACAGAGTTAGTGTTGCAATTTGGATGGGTCCCATGGGTTTGCTTCACTATCCGCAGCATGGTGAAGTTGAGATCAAATTTGAGCAGTGGAAGTCTGAGGGCGTTTCTCATGGCAGACTTCTATTTTGGATTTGGGATCCAGGGATACCATGGATTGTTGGTTGGAGTTATTACAGTGTTGAGATTGCTTGGGGTCAAGCAATTTCAGGGAGGGCGGACTGTAATGTCCCCTTTTTAGCGTGATCCTGTTTTATGATGGTTCAGCCTATCACTGGCCCTCGTAGGCTAACTCAGATGGTTAGAGGGTCCCTTTTGGCAGAGATCAGTGTGTTTTCTCCATCAGAGCTCAGTATGGGTTTAGGTTTGGCCTTTGTTGGACTCAGTTCTACACACTTACTATTTATAGTAAGTCATCTTTCCTGAGTTTCTATTTATAGCAGGATATCTGGTCATGTGGTGATTTCAGTGTTGTTCCCCAGTTTCAGCGAGTGATAAGGTTGTTTAGAGGTCTCTGGTCCTGTATTGGAGGCTCTTGCTATTTTTAGCCGACTGAGGTTGATAGAGATGGACCCCTGCTATTTTTGGTAAGATGGTTGGATGCATAGAGGGTGTCATGGTGAAACCCCAGGTTCAGACAGGACTGAGAAATGATGTCTAATTATGGAGATAAGTGATTTTTAATTATTATTAAAGGTAATCTTTAATAATAATTAACTATTATTATAAGGTGGGGGTCAGATAATGATATTAAAGTCATGGATTAAAGTGCTAAGTGAAGTTATATTATAAAGTTTTTGAAGTCACTTTATATTCAATGGGGCCATGACCCATCATTAAAATCACTTAAAGTACATTTAAAATTTCATGGATTGGAGCACCCATTTATGAGACTTATAATAAAGTTTTTATTAAAAACCTAAAGTGGATTTGAAAAAGGATTTAAATGTTATTAAGGAGTTGAGGATATAAAAGGTTTCAAAAAGCAAATCAAACTCATTATTATTGAATGATCATTTGAATTTGCTTTTGTGGGTTTCTGGAGAAGACAAGGGCTTCTGCATATCAGCCATTGAAGACGAGAACTCTTCAATGTTTTTGCAATTTTGAGGCTGTGAAAGATCAGCCGAATCATTGCTAGAGAGTTGGCTTCATACAGGAGTCAAATTGTGCTTATTTGGAGAAGAAATACAAAAAATTACAAGGGTTTAATGTGCTGCTACAGTACCCGTGCTACAGTAACACGTGAACAGTGATCGCTACAGTACCAATGCAGATATTAAGAGCTTATCTTTAGAATTTCAGTAGAGTTTGAAGAGCAGATTTCATATTGTGCAAGGAACAATCAGTGGTGAAAGATTCAGAAGTTTATTCAAGGGTTTGAAAAGCTGTTATCAGATTATTGATTACTCATTCATTAGAGTCCTCTCATTTGCTGTCACAACTATTGTTGGCTGCCACGTGGGAGATTAAGGGGCTGTCATTGCCTGGAGAGGGCGGGACTGATCTTAGGGCCTGGATGTGTCAATCCTAGGCCAAAGCACCTATGTTATGAGCTTAGTTCTTCATGATTTTGAGGTGGCTGTTTGCCAACTGTTAAATAGCAGCAGTAAATGTATGGAAAACTCAGTCTATGAAGCCAAGCATCCATTATAAAGGGTTCACCATCTGCTGTAGTGGTTTCCAGAATTGCGAGGTTTGCAATTCCCAGATTAGTGCAGTCATTTCCAGATTTACCAGTTGCTGATCAATATTATCAGACCTGTTGTTAAACATTTCCAGACTTGTTTTGCAAATTAGAATTCCGGGTATGGTTTAATTGTGTTTGCAAAAAAGAGAGAGTCTGATTTTAATTACATATATATTGTAATTTGTAAGTTATATTAAGTCAGAAATATATTATCAAGCATTTCAATTCAGTCATTCTTCTTTTGTACTTGCTTTGGTATTTGTTATTTGCACAAGCATAAACTTGAAAATCCCAAGCAAATTAGACATTTTAGCAAATATCCTAGGCAGGGATATTACAGTGGTATCAGTGAATTAACATCTAGCATCATTTGAGTGACCAGCACTCATCAATTCAGTTATGGGTTACTACAGTATTGTAGGGAAATCTAGAGAAGAAATTGAACAAGACGACATTAAGTTCAAGGAAAGCTATGAACGGGAAGCCCCTCGACTCTTTGAAGACTATCAGAGTATGCGAGATGATTTTAAAGCACGGTACTCTTTTAATGATTTTCTGAACTTTGTTGTCACCTTGAGTCCTAAAAAGATTGGATTGGTTAAGTATATTAGGAGGGTGTATAAGGAGGAAATTTCATCTAAAGGGGCAAAATTCAGTCATGGTCACAATGTGAGCAGGTATGATGGCACCTTCAATTCATATAATAATGATGGTTCTACATCTAAACTCAATGAACAGGTTACAGGACCTCCTAATATGAGCAGGAACCAAATGAGAAGACAAAATCTATGCTTCTCATGCAAAGGATTTTGGGAGCCTAACCACCAATGCACAGATAATAAGGTAAAGAAGCTTGAGAAAGACCTCATTGTGACACATAGATGCATTGAAGAAGAAGCCACGAAGAAGGCAGATTTGGAGATGCACATGTTGCATGAGGATGTTGGTGTTCATGAGTCACATCATTTGGAAGGACCAAGAGGATCCCATAATGAAGCCATTGAGATTAAGGAGACTTATACACATGCAAATTTACTTTGCAGCCATGGGGCTGAAATTATGGCACATGATACACTCAATTTTCCTATGAAGACACCCTTTGAACCAGTACTTGGCAATGGACAATTAGAAGAGGATGAAGTTTTGGTTGAGTCTCTTGAGGACACTACAGATAAGTATGATGCAGCTCCTGGTTTTCTGTTTTATGACAGCAGTCATAATGTCGAGCTTACTCATGAGATAGCAGCCATTTCTCGTGAAGATGATGGATGTGTGGTGCCCCCTAACATGGACACTCAAGATTTGGGTGTTAAAAATGAATTATGTGATGAGGATTCAAGCCACAACAAGTCTGATTTTGCAAATCAGACCTTGGAAAATGAATCAGGAAGTTCACTTATTGGCGATGAGTCCCAGGATCACTCTATGGATGGATATGCAGATGCTTTGGAAGAAGAAGTGTGCGAAGATATTGTCAAATCAACAGCTTCTACCATGCCATTAGAGCCATCCTATGAGGTACATAACATCGGTACCTTAGTTGATGATGTGTGCAGAGTTGAAGGCACACATATTGATAGTTACCAAATAGTAAGTGATGATGATTCAACCTCTTATCATAGTGCTGATTATAAATCAGAAAATTTGTGTGGAGGTGATGTGTCACAGGGGTATCATCATTTAGCTGGGCAATTGAAGGTTAATAATAATATGATTGCTACAGCCTTGGAACATTTTAATGTTGCTCGACAGATGTTGGCAACCTATGGTTGGAGTACTCCTGAGATGGATGAGCACGATGGTAGTGGACTTTCCCTTACAGAGTTTTATACACTTACAGAAGCGATTGAGATAATGAAGAATAATTATTTACTGTTACTATCTGATCGAGATTACCTTCTCAAGTGGGACGGGATTTGTTATGATGCTCTTAAAGGTAAGGAGGAGGAGGTTGATGAGCTCACATATGAGCTAGAAGTCACCATGGGCTCTTTGAAGAGCGCTCAGACAGCCCTTCAAGAGTCAAAGTTGTGGATAGATGAGCTTACCGTAGCACTGAGACTGGCACAGTCTTCACCACCTACAGATACAGTTCAGGTTTCTATGGCAGCAGTTGGTGAGGAGCATATACCCACGAATAGTGGTGAGGGGCACATTGAGGATGTGGCTACTTCCATTACTCTTATTGGTGCAAGTGACATCGATGGGTTTAGAGCATTGGGTGGGAGTAGCAGAGAACCATATGTTACTTCAGGTGTTACTGAGGATAGTCCCATTACAGATGATGCAGAGCAGGTTATTGATAGCTTGTGTGATGAGGTGGTTGATTTTGTAGAGAGGGTTGCCAGAGTGCCTACCCAATTAGCCATTTGGGATCAGGGACATGAGCCATCTTCTGATTCTAGTGTCGTGAGTGATGAGACTGACGAGGAGGGTGTTCCCCATGACTATGATGATCAACCATTGACAGAGGTGGGGGCATTTTATCTTGGTTGCATAGTGAGGAGTGCTCATCACTTCTCCTTTAGTCCACACATGAAGGATTTGTTGATGCATCGGTGTGGATTGGCTCAGGGGTTGTACCATCCATTGAGGGATGGAGAGTTGCCATCTTCCGAAGGTGGGACTAGAGGTTGCAAGTACCCGACTCAGTTGTTTGCGGGAGATTACTTGCGCGATCAGAGGTTGGATTACCATCATGCGGATGAGTACCTTATAGAGTTTGCTACTTCTGGGTTTCAAGGAGATTATGGTGTCAGTGGGCATGATGGCTTGGTTAGTTATAATATCCATGGGAGTTTCGCAGAGGTTGTAGAGATATATTGTGTTGCGGAGGCTTCTGGATATTTTTGTCTTTTCATGGCGGATGGATGTGAGGTTCAATTGCATTGGGATCCAGGTGGTGACGGAGTTGGCACTGCAGTTTGGATGGGTCCCGATGGTTTGCTTCACCTTTTTCCGCATGGTGAGGTTGGGATCAGATTAGAACAGTGGAAGTCAGAGGTTGATTCGTATGGCGGACTTCCAATCTGGTTGTGGGATCTAGGAATCCTTCTGTTTAGTAGATTGCTCTACGTGGTGGTAGTTGTTCACCGCAGTACTGAGCATGGTACAGTCTTTATCCAGTGCATGCAGTGGACACGTAGTTGGGCATTCTGTAGAGTGATTTGGGATCCCGGCATTCAGCTAAGTAGTGACCGCAGAGTTTGGGATCCTTCGTGTGCATCAAGGTTCCAGCCGGAGTTCACTGTTTCAGTGCGCATGGTTTGGACAGTTGGTCTGTTGTCTATGTTTGCGCGGTTGAGATTATGCTGGTGCTGCAGCAGTTGTGTTTCCACGAGGGACATTTCACAATTTTCTTTTGGACCTCCGGTGGAATGGTGTTTCTTAGCAGTAGAGATTGCTTGGGGACAAGCAATTTCAGGGAGGGCGGACTGTAATGTCCCCTTTTTAGCGTGATCCTGTTTTATGATGGTTCAGCCTATCACTGGCCCTCGTAGGCTAACTCAGATGGTTAGAGGGTCCATTTTGGCAGAAATCAGTGTGTTTTCTCCATCAGAGCTCAGTATAGGTTTAGGTTTGGCCTTTGTTGGACTCAGTTCTACACACTTACTATTTATAGTAAGTCATCTTTCTTGAGTTTCTATTTATAGCAGGGTATCTGGTCATGTGGTGATTTCAGTGTTGTTCCCCAGTTTCAGCTGGTGATAAGGTTGTTTAGAGGTCTCTGGTCCTGTATTGGAGGCTCTTGCTATTTTTAGCTGACTGAGGTTGATAGAGATGGACCCCTGCTATTTTTGGTAAGATGGTTGGATGCATAGAGGGTGTCATGGTGAAACCCCAGGTTCAGACAAGACTGAGAAATGATGTCTAATTATGGAGATAAGTTATTTTTAATTATTATTAAAGGTAATCTTTAACAATAATTAATTATTATTATAAGGTGGGGGTCATATAATGATATTAAAGTCATGGATTAAAGTGCTAAGTGAAGTTATATTATTAAGTTTTTGAAGTCACTTTATATTCAATGGGGCCATGACCCATCATTAAAATCACTTAAAGTACATTTAAATTTCATGGATTGGAGCACTCATTTATGAGAATTATAATAAAGTTTTTATTAAAAACCTAAAGTGGATTTGAAAGTGGATTTAAAAGCTATTATGGAGATTGAGGTTATAAAAGGACTCAAAAAGCAAATCAACCTCATTATTATTGAATGATCATTTGACTTTTGCATTGGAGGATTTCTTGAAGTCTGTGCATGAGACCAAGGGTTTCAGTAGATTGTCTTCATATCAGCATTGGAGAACGAAAACTCTTAATTGTTTGTGCAATCTTGAGGCTGTGAAAGATCAGCTGAATCATTGCTCGAGGAGAGCTTCATTCTGAAGTTCTATTTGTGCTTAAAGGTGAAAGATATCATTAAGGGTTTGAAGATTAATGAAGAATAATTAATTGCAAACTTGTAGCTTCATTCTTGGCAGCCATTTATATCAGATTTCAAGCTTTTATTGCTGCTGTTGCATTCATATCAGGCCTGTACTTTTCATAACAGCAAACTGAGTATGTAAAAAATCTTCATATTTTGCCAATACGATTTTCTGGGTATTTGTGATTTAAATATTAGAGTATATTTTCTCAACTGGGTCTTTGTTATTTTATCAAACCATTGAATATTTTAGAAGGTATTAAAATCTAGAAATTTCAGCAGTTTATGCATATTTCGTATTTTCTGTTATTGGCAAAATATATCCATGCATGTGTGCTAGTAACTGCAAAAAACATAAAACTCAGAAAAAGCAATCAAAAAAAACAGAAAAAGCATAATAGATTTAAGGCAGAAAATTTGTTCGGCTATATACCACCTAGGTGGGATATTACACCAAAGGCATGATGTAGTGATCGTGAATCCAAGATTATGAATCACTTCCAGATCAATTCGAACATCCAACCATGTTGAGCAAGTAGTGGGCATTTGATCCTTCTGTCATATCAGTGGGGGTTATAGGTTTTCAGAGGAGTAATAATGGAGGTTTGGGTTGAAAGTCACTCAAAAACAGTCAAAGACGTGTCATAGAGGTGAAACACAGACAGAATAGGAGATGCGTCCGACTGCCTCATAGGATCCGGGACGTCTCTACCCACATCTCGGAGATGGGAGATGCATCCCTATCTCAGAAACGCGTCCCAGGTAGGGGTAGACGCGTCTCCCTATAACCATGATTATCTCCCACATATTAACCAAAGTTTACAGAAAATATTAAAATAGGCAAAATATGATTTATGACCTCACCACCAACACCATAAGCACATAGGACAACTACCCATTTGAAAGTTGGCACTCTCCAAGGATGATGGACTACTCCAAGAAGTTTGGAGTGCTCCCAAAATTTCAGATTCGCACACGGAAAGTACCGAAGTGCTTGTCTTGGCTCCAGTAACTCACTACCACCATCAAAATTTCTTTTTGGAAAAACAAGTGCTCTCCAAAAAAGCTAGGAACTAGGAAAGGGGCATTACATGTTTTTCCACTCACGTATTTGGTTTTATCTTAAGCCTCTTAATACAATATCTCTAGCTTAGTTTCACAATTTATATACATATAGGTAATTTATTACCTTCATATGTGAAGGATTTGGTTTGGATGGTCCAATGGACACTCAAATAGTCTTTCCTAATCAAAAGGGTGCATTCATAAGAACCCCCACTCAAATTTCTTCAATTAAGCATGCACAATTTGTTTGACCTACAAGCCAAAACTGTATACTTCTTTCCTTCTTAATACATTGCCACTTAAAAAATTCTTTTGTTTTACTCTTTGTTTAATATCTACAAATTCTTTGAACCTCAAACTAACTTAACGAATTGCTCACAAAACCTCTTACTAAAAGAAAGACCTAAATTCTAAGATCGTTCTCTTCAATACTCCTTCATACTAGGTTATCGATTCTTTTGCACCATCCTAACATCACCTAGACCATCCCAATTCCTTGAGCTCCACCCATCGTAGATTGCCTACATATCCCTTCCCTAGGAAATCAGAGGAGATGTAGTTCTTGCTAGTCTACTAGTGATTGACTCTCCTTGACTAATTTTCTGGTCTCTAGGAATTATATTAAATCTTTTAATTTCTTAAATTGAGTCTCCCATAATCTAAACTATGGTCTAGAAGAGTTTTGATTGACTTCCCTGGCAATTTCAGTTACCGGTACGTCCCGGAATCGGGTACCTACCGGAATCCCTATGGAATCAACCAGGGTTCTGCATTCTACAACCCGGGTCGTTTCCACCCCAATCGGCTCGCTTCCGTCGGTTTCCACTACTAACATGGCGATTTTAGGAAGACTCAAGCCGTTTTCGGAAGGATTTTGACCGATTTTTTTATGACTTTTTCATTTGAAAAAATACAATGTTTTTACACATCCGCCTTTTGTTTCTAACCTAAAACTTAAAAGTAAAAAGTAACAATCCATTTTTACATGGTTGTTGAAAGAAACAAAGCTCCCGCCGCGTGAAGGAAAAACAAGAGGAAAAAGCTGCCACCACTGCTGAAAGAAACACAACTATTGCGACCTGGAAATTGTCGAGACTCCTCCCTCCTGCGACCTGGAAAGCTGCCGCCATCGTCAACACTCCTGCAACTTGGAAAGTTGCCGCCATTGTCAAGTGCGAGTCCGCGACTTCTTACAAGTATGCATTTTTTTTTAAGTTCAAATTTTTTATTTGAAGTTTAATCTCTTTTTTTTAATCTAATATTTATTTAGTATTATAGTGTACTATATAGTTATAAACTTATAAGTAGTTTTTATTTTTATTTTTTATTTATTATTAATAAATATTTAATATTTATTATTAATTTGTTTATAAAATTATATAGGCGTAGTTTGTGAATTGTGATTATTTTAAAATTTATATATTATTATTATAGTTACTATTTAGTATTGTTAAATATTAATTATAGAATGTATTAAAATTTTAATATTAGGTTATTATAATATTATATAATTATTTATATTATAAACTATAAATTTATAATTTTATAATTTATTATATTATGAATTTATTATTAGTAAATTATTAATTCGAATTTTAAATGTAAATTACTAATTTCTTATAATAATTATTTATTAATAATTTAATGTTTAATAATAATTAATATTGGAGGCTACAAAATTTGTTATAATAATTTAAATTACAAATTTGTTATAATAATTATTAATTAATAATTTAATAAATTTTAATTTTAATTTATAAATTCAAAATAGTATGCAAAATTTTAAATTCAAAATAATTTTACATTTGTTATTTATTGTTCAATATTTGTTTTTTGAATTTATTGTAGACGGGGTGCAATGGCAGCGAGTACTAGCTCTATTGGTCGACCCACCTTCAAAACCGACCCAAGTTCACCTTTATGGAGACATGTAGAAATGATACAGAATATTCGAGGTGGTGGGACATATGTTTGGATATGCACTACCTGTAAGATGAAGTATACTAGCTTGTACAGCTGAGAAAGCCCATTTATGTGCAATTTCAAACATGGGAATCAAAGCATGTCTAGGATCGGATGGTAATGGTTTGCCACCTCATCAAATAGCAGAATATATTAGAGAGCGGGAGGAAGCAGATGCAAGAGTTCCCTGTAGTGCAAACCATCCTTTAAGGAGAGGAAGGGGATCACAAAGGCCCCTTCACCATCTCCTAGTGCCTTCCCTGATGTTGTAATAGAGAGCCACCTATTTTTAGGTAGGAATGAAGAAGAGCTTGTTAATGTGAAGAGAACCAGGGGTCCATTAGAGAGGGCATTTTAGAGTGATGCTAGAGAGATTGCATATCAAAGTGTTGCAAGATGCCTCTATGCAAACGGTTTGTCCTTCAATGTTGTTTGATCACCGTATTGGCAAGATATGTTGAGAAAGGTAAATGAGGCTCCAAAAGGGTACACAAGCCCAGGTTATGAGAAGGTGCGTAGCACGCTATTGGCAAAAGAGGTAAAATCTATACACACTTCATTAGCTCCCATTAGGAATTCATGGAAACAAACAGGGTTGTCCATTGTTTCTAATGGATGGAAGGATACAAGAAACCGACCGCTAATCAATGTGATTGCAATGTGCCCTAAAGGGGCAATGTTTTTGAAAGCCATGGATTGTGAGGGGCAAGTGAAGGATGCACAATTTATTGTTGACATCCTTATACAATGTTTTCAAGAAATTGGTCCTGAAAATGTTGTCCAAGTCATAACGGACAACGCAAAGAATTGTAGAGCAACAGGTATGTTGGTTGAGACACGGTTTTCACACATAATTTGGACACCATGTGTTGTCCACTCGCTTAACCTCATGCTACAAAAGTTGGGTAGGAAAGTAGATTGGATCAAACAAACCTATGCTGAGGCTGAAGAGATTGAAATGTTCATCACAAACCATCACGTGTCTCAAGCCATTTTTAGATCATTCTCGCAATTGGAGTTGTTGAAGGTAATTGAAACACTAAATTTTTAAATTTTATGTTTTGCTTTAGTAATTAGTAATTTGAAATTTCTAATATATGTTTTAAAATTTATTATTTAAGTATGCTTTTGCTCTTTGTTTTAATTTTTTTTAATAGGTTGCTGAGACCCGATTTGCATCCAACACAATCGTGTTGAGACGACTTGTGAATGTGAAGGTGCCACTTTCTAGCATGGTCATTAGTCAGAGTTGGTCCCTATGGAGGCAGTCCAATAGTGATAGGGCAACAAATGTAAAACGGATGATCCTAGATGACAATTGGTGGGACCGCGTAAAATATCTTCTTAGTTTCACCGACCCCATCATGAGTATGATCCGTTTTACTGACATGGATAAGCCATGTTTGGGAGAAGTATATCATGGCATTGACTCAATGATTGAGAAGATGAAGTCCATCATAAATGAGAAAGAGAAAGATCTTGAAGAAACTTTCTTCGGAGAGGTGGATCTGAGAAGCTGAAGCCTCGTTTTTACAGGCCATACCGAGTCTTGAAGAGGATTGGTGAAGTAGCTTATGAGTTAGAGTTGCCTAAGGAGAGTAAGATCCACAATGTGTTACATGTGTCATGCCTAAAAAGCACTTGGCAAACACATTATTCATTCAGTAGAGTTGTCTCCATTGGATGAGCAAGGCAAACAAGTTCTTGTTCCATAAGCAGTGATTGATGTGAGAGAAAGGAAGCTGAGAAACATAAGCATCATTGAGTACTTGGTTTGATGGAAGAATCTTTTCCCGTAGAAGATGCAACATGGGAAGGTCCACAGATTCTGGAGCATCCATATTTACAATTGCTTAAGGGCAAGCAATTCTGAACGAGGCAGACTTGTCATGTCCCATTTTCATTCGCATCAATTCCAGCATGTTTGGAGCATTCCAAGATTCTTGCAAAGATCCACAAACCTTAGAGAGCTTCATTTTCGGAGGTTTCTATTTCCTGTTCAAATTTAGCTAGTAGATTTCATGGAAATAATTTAATAAGTTATTTTGGTATTTTCAGTAGTTTAGTGCAGGAGCAATAAAATAAATTTAAAAATAATAATTAAAGTCGGCCTTTATATTATTATTAATTTTCATAATTTTGTAAAAAGGTCACTTTATTATTATTTTCAGGCTGCCTAAATGGGGAGAATAAAGCCTTTTGTAATATTAAGTTATTTCTTTTTAGATGGGCAGGAAAATTACAAAAGGTTACTTGAAATTAAGTTTTCGGGCAAACAGGTATAAAGTAATATTTTATTTCTCTCTTGAGCCTATAAAAGGAGGATGAGGGTAAAGAGTTTGAAATTGCAGAATGAATTGGTTGTAATTTATATATTTACAAATGAGCGAGAACGCTCAATATATACAAAGTTCAAGAGGCAAGTTTTCTAAAAATAGAAAACGGCCGACATAGATTAGCATTAACAAAATCAGGCCGACATAGAAAGAATCAGGCCGATATAGAAAAAATACTAATACCCTCCCTTAATGCTCAATCTATCAACAACACCTATAGACCCCCTGAAGTTGACAAATTTATCAGAACCGAGGGGCTTGGTGAAGATATCTGCTGGCTGCTCCGAGGTAGGAACATACAGCAACTGAATGGATCCGTCTTCAACCAGCCGTCGTATGTAATGACAAGGAGTTTCCACATGCTTGGTTCGTTCATGGAAGACCGAATTCTTGGCCAATTTGAGCACTCCCTGATTATCACAGAACAAGGGAGTCGGACTTGCCTGAGGAACATGCATATCCGCAAGCATCCGTCGAAGCCAAACTGCCTCACAACCTGCTTTAACTGCTCCCCGATACTCTGCTTCTGTCGAGGAGAGAGCCACTGCCTGCTGCTTCTTACTAGTCCATGTGACAGCACCAGATCCCAAACTAAACACATACCCAGCTGTAGACTTACGGTCATCAACAGAACCTGCCGAGTCGGAATCTGTGTAACCTCTGAGTATAGGATCAGAACTCCAAGTGTACAGAAGTCCATAATCAGGAGTGCCACTCACATAACGCAGCACACGCTTCGCTGCTGTCCAATGATCAGCCTTGGGGGCTGTCATGAAGCGTGATATGTAGCTCACTGCAAAACTAATGTTATGTCTAGTAGCAGTAAGATAAATGAGGCTGCCTACTAGTTGCCTGAACAAAGATTCATCTACCACTGGTGAGGTGGACTGAGCTGACAATTTAAGCCCGGGTTCCATAGGAGTAGAGGCAGGTTTGCAATCCTGCATTCTGAACCTGTCCAGGAGGCTGCGAGCATACTTGGACTGAGAAAGAAAGATACTGTGCTCAGTCTGCCAAACCTCAACTCCTAGGCAATAATGCAACAAGCCCAAATCTGTCATATCAAAAGTACGACACAAATCCTGTTTGATCTCAGCAATCAAATGTGTAGAACTGCCAGTAATGATTAAGTCATCCACATAGACAACCAAAAGCAATATATCATCCCCAGAAAGTTTGATATACAGATTTGAATCAGATGAACTTCGCTGAAAACCATGATCTGTCAGGTACTTATCTATTTTCATGTACCAAGCCCGAGGGGCTTGTTTTAGACCATAGAGAGCTTTGACGAGTCTACAGACCTTGTGTTCTTGACCAGCAACCTTAAAGCCTGGAGGTTGCGTCATGTAGACTTCTTCCTGCAAGTCACCATTCAGAAAAGCACTCTTAACGTCCATCTGATGGACTTTCCAACCAAACTGAGCTGCTAAGGCAAGAACAAGCCGGATGGTACTCATTTTGGCTGTAGGAGCAAATGTCTCCTCATAGTCAATGCCTTCCGTCTGTGAGAACCCACGAGCAACAAGACAAGCCTTATACTTGTCAAGAGTGCCGTCGGCTTTGTATTTCACCTTGTACACCCATTTGCAGCTAATGGGTTTCTTCCCTGGAGGAAGATCAGAAAGTGCCCAAGTGTGATTCTTCTGAAGACTCTGGAACTCAGCTTCCATAGCCTGTTCCCACTCAGGTATACCTTTAGCCTCTGAGTATGTCTAAGGCTCAAAAACACTATTAATGTTAGCCATGAGAGCAAAATTGACTGTAGGCTGCTATTTGCTCTTATTTCTAGAAGTTCTACTCTCAATGAGCTCACCATCCCGGAGATCACTAATGGTTTTAGCATACCATTTAGGCCGGAGAGTAGAAGTGCTAACAGCTGGAGGAGCTGGAAGAGGGTCAGGAGCAGCAGGAAGAGGATTATTTTTCAGAGGAAACTTAGGTAGTGCATCATCAGAAACAGATTCTGCATCATCCCTCCCATCAGGTGGACCTATTGGAAGAAGAACACTTTAAGGCTGATCCTCAGAACACTGCTCAGAAGAAGAAGACTGAAAAGGTCCTCTATCTTTATCAAAGACAACATCACGGCTGAAAATAAGACGATCAGTGTCAATATCTATCAGTCTGTAGGCCTTATGGTTGTCACTGTACCCTGTCATCATGAGCTTCTGACTCTTGGATTCCAACTTAGAGCGCTGAACATCTGGAACCTAAACATATGCAAGAGAGCCAAAAACCTTCAGGTGGCTGATCCTGGGCTTGCGACCAGACCAAACCTCTTCTGGAGTCTTCCCCTTAACAGCTTCAGTAGGAGAGCGATTAAGGAGATAGACGGCAGTAAAAATTGCTTCTGCCCAATACTTATTAGGAACACTCCGGTGCTGTAACATAGAACGAGCCATCTCAACAACCGTACGATTGCGACGCTCAACAACACTGTTTTGCTGCAGAGTGTAGGGTGTAGTCAACTGGCGTTTGATGCCATGGGTATCACAGAAGTCGGAGAATGCAGCAGAACAAAATTCCCCACCGTTATCTGTCCTAAGAGTGATGATGCTACAGCCAGACTCTTTTTCAACCAAGGACTTAAACTTCTGAAAGATACTAAATACATCTGATTTTTGTTTGAGAAAGTACACCCACATCTTTCTACTAAAATCATCAACAATAAGCAAGAAATATTTGCAACCAGTAACTGAAGATGTATTCATAGGACCACAAATATCAGCATGAAGTAATTGAAGTACCTTAGACGCACGCCAAGAATCTCCATGCTTGAAGGGAGTCCGATGTTGTTTGCCAGCTTGACAGGGGCCACATACTCCAAGATGCTGTGTCTGAATATCAGGTAGGCCAGAAACAAGTCCCTGCCGGGACAGGTGAGAGAGATAATGGATGTTGAGATGTCCATATCGCTGATGCCACAAAGTGCTGAGAGAAGAAACACGGGCTGCCATAGCTACTTCAGGAGAATCACCAGTGTCAATGAGCCGATAAAGGCCATGATCCTCTAGACCAACAGCAACAGTAAGACGGGTCTCTCGATCAATAATAGAGCACTTGTGAGCATTGAACACTACATCCAACTAAGGAGCATTCCTCATGATCTGACTCACAGAAAGCAGATTGAGTTCCATACTAGGAACGTAGTACACATTTAGGAAGATAAGGTTCCTTCCACTAGACTATATCTGAACAGTGCCTCTGCCAACAACTGTGTACTCCTCACCTCCGCCAAAGATAACTGAATCACTGAAGGGAGAAAAGTCGGTAAACCAATCACGTCTGTGAGTAAAGTGACGTGACGCACCAGAATCGATGTACCAAGCAAAAGTCTTGACAAGATCTGAAGACCTTTTAGCCATAAAAGCGTAAAGGCAGACTCCTTTTGCTCAGAAAGTTCAGCAACATGCGCCTTCTGATGTGACCCTCCCTGCTTCTTCTGTTCAGAAGCTATCCTCTGACGGCAATCTTTCTTCATATGGCCGAATTTGTGACAGTAATTACACTGCACATTCTTCTTCTTAGGGTTGCCCGGAGGTTGATTTGAACCTTTAGGCTGTGATGACTGAGATGACTGAAATTTGTTGTTATCCTTCTAAAAGGATTTAGCTGCAAATGCTTGTTCAGAAGAGGACGAGGAAGCACTGCTACCAAACTGTTGTTTCCAGCGATCCTACTGCAGGAGTTTGTTGCATAATTCAGGAAACTTCAAATCAACATTCGTAGACGTAATGTTGAGAGTCTCGACAAAGTGCTCGTAGGATTTAGGTAGACTTTTGAGGGTGATGACTACCATATCCTCTTACTCCATTTTTCGACCAATAGCCTCAAGCTGATCTCGAATGTCCTTAATCTTCGTGAGATGCTCCTGTAAGGACATACGTTCGTCCATCATGATGGAGAACAACTGATTCTTCAAAAAGAAAGCCCGGCTTTTATCAGAGGTCTCATGAAGTTCCTTCATGTGCTTCCAAATCTCAGCAGCTGTCTTGCCTGAAGGAATCTGCGGCAACTGGTCATCTGTAACAGAAAGCTTAAGAAGCATGACAGCCTCTCTGTTACAATCATCAAACTTGTCCTGATCAGCACCAACGGTGGGAGGACAAGTTTCTTTTTCCTAAACCAATTCATCAAGGCGGCGATACTCAAAAATAGTCATCATACGCTGCTTCCAGATATTATAGTTTCTGCCATTAAATCGCTGACTGCCCTCCAGCATCAAGTTGGTCAAAGACGCCATTTGCACATTTTCCAATGCAGGAAAATGACAAAAAACTGAACAGCGTTTTAACTGAGGAACTGAACAAGATCAGGTACAAGATCCGAAACAGGTACGGTTGCACGGAAAACGAGGCACGAACTTCGAGGTACGGAAAAAATTCTGAAGGCAACCCAGAAAAGCTCTCAAAAAACCCACCAAGAATCTGCAATCAAAAAAAAATTCCGACTTGATCCAGAGGGTCAAAACCCTAGTCGAAAAACCGCAGAACCCTAGGCGGCCATGAATGCTTCAGAAAACAGAACTTTGAGCCGGAAAATCCTTCACAGAGATCGCGGGCGGAAGAAGCGGCAGACCAGGTATGAAGTTCGAGCGTTTCTCTGGCTGCGTGACCTTACAAGCTGCAAACGCGATCACGAATGTCAAAAAACCACGGGCCCAAACCCGCAGAAAACACAGTGACCAAGGGTTTCAGGCAGTGATCAAAGTTTAACACAAGATCCGTGAAGAACAAAGACGCAGTCGCAGAGGGAGGAACTGCACAGCCAAACTAGACGAAAACATGAGAAAAGAATGCACAGAAATCACGACCACCACAGCTTGGAATCATGCGACCTTCAGGTGTCTTCGAAGGGAAAGCACGGACAGAGAGAGATGAAGCACGCGGGAAAAGGTCGCGGCCAGAAACTCGCGCTGCAGACAAGAACCGACCCACGCGAAAACCAGAGGAATGCCCGCGAAAAATCGTGACCCAGCAAGTGAGCGTTCCAAGCGTGTATCAATGACGATTCCGTTCCAACTGTGATGCCCGCGACCAGGAACAAAAAACTCGAACTCACAATTTGGCGCCCAAAATCGAAAAGCTCTGATACCATAAAGAGTTTGAAATTGCAGAATGAATTGGTTGTAATTTATATATTTACAAATGAGCGAGAACGCTCAATATATACAAAGTTCAAGAGGCAAGTTTTCTAAAAATAGAAAACGGCCGACATAGATTAGCATTAACAAAATCAGGCCGACATAGAAAAAATACTAATAGAGGGCTCATTGAAGGGATTCCATCTCTTCTACAATTTTATTATCTGAGTTTGAGCTTATGCCCAACTTCTTGCCTTAAGGACGAAAAACCCCTAAGGCTGCCCGAAGGACGAAAATCTTGAACGCATATGGGATTGAGGACAAAACCCCTCCATTCCTATTGCTGAAATTTCATACAAAGATTTCCATTTAGTTAAATCTGCTTGTATTTCCAGTATTTTGTTGGTGTGTTGTTATATTCCAAAAAATTAAAAAAAATTGTGTGTGAGAGATTTCCAGAAAGTGAAAAATATATATATTTCTGTGTGTGTGAGTTGTGTGTAAAAAAAATTGTGTGAGAGATTTCCAGAAAGTGAAAAATATATATATTTCTGTGTGTGTGAGTTGCAGTTGTTAATTTTATTACTGTTATTAATATTAACAATAATTTTAAGTGTTTTGTGAAGGGATAATATTCACCAAGCTGGTCGTACCAGCTTAGCCCAGCCTCATCATACATTATGGTGTGAGATTGCATTTCCAAAAGAACCGTACAAATTAAAGGAACGTTGGCGCCAAGTTTCATTGCAAGTTTTAAAGAGTTTGAAGGAGGCGTGAAATATTTCAGAGGTTTAGAAGGTATTTGAAGGTGAAGTACCACCACTTGGAGGAGTCGTACGATTGGAGCTTGCATTTATTAATGTGAGCTAAATTATTAGTGCTGTTCTGATTTTTCTATTGTTATTTCTGATGTAAATCAGCAGCTGGAAGGTCTGAAAAAAATTAATATTTAAGTTGCAAATTTAGCTATTTACTGTAGCTAACTATATTCAAGAAATCTGCTACTGTGTTTTCAAAGAAATGTATATGTAAGGGACTTTGAAGTACAGATCTGAAGAATGTATCAGCTGAGCTGAAATTGTAAATATCTGAAAGGTTTACCACCAGATATACATTCTAGACATTGTAACAATCCGGAAGATCTTCCTCCGGATATCTATTTTCTGGTACTTGCATTGTATATATCATTTGGATGGCGTAGCCACCATCGATTGCATTTCATTATCTGCCATTGATGGCATTGATCCAGATTGGCATGTTGTCAGCCAGTTTGGCTTGACCCACTCCGTAGATGTGCATTTTTATCCATCGGTTAGGCATTGATTTGTAAATTGATCTTTGCTAGAGTGTAATATTTGTATCCACCAATTTGGTGTTGATTTTGTATATTGGTCACTGCAACCAGTCAATTGATTACTTTCCTCTATCCACAATCCGGTTGTATGCTCTCACCTTGCTCACTTTGGGATCTAGGTGATAAAAAAGCTTGGATCAGTGTTGATCGTAAATTTGAAATTTTTCTGGAGATTTTTGGCTAACGGTTCCGCAAGGGACATTACAGCCAACATTCAAATAAAATTTAGCCCATAAAGGAATCTATAAATACTACCACAAGGAATAGTCCAATTGGAAGCCAAGAAAATGGAAATACACTCACTATACCAAAAGGTTTACCGGGATGCAAGAACAGATAAAGAAGATGGTAGTTTCTTGAAAAATGGCAACAAAACAAATAGGAAAATTAAATTAACTGAAGTTATGGATCATGATCAAGAATTTTTTACTGCAAATAAAATCATGGCGATGTAGGATGTTATCAAAACAATTATTGAAATAGTGCCAAAAACAACAAGAAAGAAAAACAAATCTTACAACATATTACAGCTGCTAATAAACTAAACAGGTAATAATCTTGACTCATCTAGCAAAAGCATCAACGTGCAGGCTCAAATACTAAATAACATTTCACTCCTTGACGCCATAACAACTATCGAACATATAGATTATGCCAATTGACATAGGAAATGTAATCATGACTCATCCAAGAAAATCAACAAGAACAGATTCATATATCAGATAGCTTTGTGACCATTGATGCCATCACAATCGTAGTTCAATAAAAATTTCTAACCAATCCGAATAAATAAAGTTCTAGTAATGACTCCCCTGTCTAGTTGGCAGGAGTATCCATTCATTCCTTATAGTCAATGACATGCACACAATGCATTCATAGCTCTTGTAAAATTTCATTCTTTTGTTAATAAAACTAGGGTTGAAGCAGGAATCCTTACAACATAATCAACAGAGAAATCTTTACGCCACAGATAAACAGAAATAAAGCATGGCGACATGAAGTAATGATAATAAGGCAGGAATTTGCAACCAGCATTTCATCTCAAAGAATGCCAATTTAAAATCCATGCAGTTTGTATTCTTTATTAGGTCATAATTGTAACTTAACTATAGGAAGACACGGGGCTTGTTTCCTAAACATCTCACGGCAAGTACCAAGAAATATTCATGAATTATAAGGTAGTAATTTTAACAAACATAAATATTTTCCTTATTAACTCAACAAGGTATACATAAAATCAAATACAATAATCATGCCATCCATAGACAAAAAGCTGTTTACCTCCTTCCATCCCAAAGTAACATACTCTCCCTCCGATAGGCCAGAACCAGAAAAATCAAGGGTGAAAACTGTAATATATGAAGGAAGCAAAATGACAGCAGCTTCATTAGCATCTGCTCTGCATCCACTGCACATATACATTTTTAACATCAGCATCTAATCTTGCAATAACCGATGGTTAAAATTAGACAGCAGTATGCCATATAATAAAGAACAGAAAGTATACATATTTTTCAAATTATAAATACTGGGTTGAATCATTCATCATTAAGGGAATGATGCTACAATGAATAACTATGACCTAAGAAACATCCAATATTTCTTAGGGCAAAGTATAGCAAGATAAATTGTCATATTCACAATCAATCAAACACTACCAAATTCTATTTAAAATGATCAACACATTAGCTGGTGCAAGACTCAAATGATGAAAAATGTAATCTCAAAAAACAATATGGTATAACAAACTAAGGAAATTATCAAATTCTGATTGTGACATTATTGTGTCAACAATGGGTATACGAACAACACATTGTAGGGGGTTTTTATATCTAGTATGATACAAGTATGCAGATGACTATTGCTTAGGGAAAAGACAGCCACCATAGTAAATATCAATGTTTCACAATAAACCAGGCCACAATTTGGCAGGTCTTTGTCGCTTTTTACTGAAGAGAATCAATATAGGCTGTATGGAACTACTTATAATCATGTACATTTAATCTCTTCTTAGAGGTTCCCATGTACGGAACTTTCAACTTAATATAATTCTGATTTTACTTCTGTATAATTCTTCTGGCATGTGGATGAATATTATTTCTACTTTTTTGTTTCAGCTATAAAATTTGTTTCCACCAGAAGCAAATATCTTTCTTGGCAATTACTCAGCATACCAAAAGATAATGATATTTTCACTTTCTCGGGATATTATCAAGAAAAAACTGGGAAAATATCAGGAACCCAAAAAATGCTGTAAAATTCAAATAAAAAAAAAAGAGAACTGATGTTTTTTACATTTAAAGCCATCCTAATTGCATAGAGAGAGAGAGAGAGAGAAAGAGAGAGAGAGAGTAACAAGAGTGCACACCATGAAATCTGAAATGTGGATTTTTCTCATTAATTTTGAGATCACTAATTATAGATAATTGCAGTATAAATCTCTTTAACAATGTTATTAAATAACTGTGTTAGAATGATAATGAACCCTTCATGCAATAAAACACAACCAAGGTAAACACGACTTGTTATCCCTACCATTCTCCTTAACTATCAAGTCCAAGAGACTAATCTATACACAAAATTGTTGGGATTAGGTGCCATTCACTTTGCAAATCCCTAGACATGTTTTAATTGTTTTAATTAATGTTGTCAATAAATAACCGTTGTCTCCAAGGAGCATGAAGAGGGTAGACTTGGACACCCCTCTATGCGGTAGGCAAATTATTTATTATTATTTGTTTGCGCACATGTAACCATAGTCATTTAAGTTTGGTGTTACATTTGGGAAGATATTGGAAATCGGAACAAGATTGAGATGTGTAAGAGGATCTTCTAAAAATGAATCTTATGACAGATTTGGTCAATCTTCCCATGCAGTGCCTAGGATTGGGATCTTGGTCAATTTGACCGCTATGACAAAAACTATGACACGTAAGGTGGGTGTAAGGTGTATATGAGGAGTTACTATTCAGCATAGTTAACCAATTTTGTTGAGGTGAAAGATTCCCCATTAAGGATTTGGATGCCTAGATTTGGGTGAGTGGTATTGGTCACTTGTTTTAGAATACCATTCATGGTATTTTGTATTCATCTCTCCTATATATTGGTGCCTTGAGATGGTAGTATTATGAGATTGTTTTGCAGGTCATTCGAGCACCATTATGTTGTCGAAATTCAAAGAGATAAGCAGATTGTGATTGTAACTATTGAAATGTTCCCTGTTTATATTTTCCAGAAATTTCCAATTTTCCTGTATTTTCTGATTACTGAAATAACACAGAATATTACAATTGCAAATAACCCAAAATCCAAATAACTCAAGCTAAACACTTCATAATATTTCTTGCAATTACATTTTCTGATTTTTTTGTTATGCAAACCTTCCTGAACTTATGTATTTTGATTCCCAAAATTATTATTCAGAAATTTATATAAATCAATTAATATCACTAGTGCAACAGCTGAGCACCCACCAATATGATAAATCAGCACAAATCCATAAATAAGATTCATCAATCGTAAATTAACTCACAACAATAGACTGTTGAAGATAGCTGATACGACTGGTCAGACCAAGACTTGCAGCATCGAAAAAATATTAAAGTATCCTCCTAAATGCGTATGGTGGTAGCTCACATAGGAATAAACACAATTTTCTCTTGTATACAGCAGACAAAGGAGAGATGTGGCAGGTATGGGTCCCACCTTCCACTTGTTACGGTTCACCAAATTGGTACTTTAGAAAAATCACTAAACAATAGAAAGATTTGCTGCAGTCCCACCACTATGTATAGCAATCCAAAAAATAGCCTTCAATATTTGCATCAACTAAACCAAGCAACCTCAATACAAGCAGCGGCTGCAAGGATATATTATTTGGCAACTCTTCTATAATATTTGATATACAAAGAATGACCACAAATCACCAATGACTATAGTGCGATAGCTTCTAGGAATGGATCGCAATTTCACTTAGATAAGAGGCTGGCATAACAATATAGAACATGCCTTGGCAACCTTTAACAATGATTATTCAGATAATAACAGTCAAAACTGAATCATATAGCACCCTGTGTTAATACTCAGCTGCTATGATGTCTCTGGCTCTACCAGTATGGCCCACCAAGCAATGACAACACAGTAAACAGCAAAAAGATTGCAATGCAGACAAGCAGCGATCCAAATAAGGCAGAAAATGATTTGTTATTGGTCCCACAAAGTGCATATCAGCTATGCACAATAGCACTCCAGATTTATGTGAGGTACATAATAAAATATATATCATAGAAACCTCAAATAAATATAATCTAATTCCAATAATATAACATTTGAACAATACAGATGAGATCCAAAACCAGCAGTTAATCTGAAATCTTCAATAGTAGATGAATAATACTAAATTCTCCACAACAAATCTGCAAACTATAAATCTTCAAGATCTTCAACAATATCACTGATATAAAAAATTTGCTTGCAAATCCAAAATCGCTTTACCACAATTGCGATCCCTATGTGGTAACGCCTCCAATGAGCGAGAAGGTTTTTGTCCTCAAGCCCATAATGGAAACCGAAGGGTTTTCGTCCTCCAATCACTTGCACCAATGGTTTTCATCCTTGAATGCTAAAAAACTCCAAATTGGAAGGAATAGCAAAATGACATAATCAGATAATCTGCTTTATGCCTTTGTCCTTTTATAGTTGCCTTTTTTGGGCCCTCCATTTATTTTATTTTTATTTTTATTTTACTTTCCCTCCAAGTATTTAAAAATACTTTTTAAATTACACCCATAGGTCCCCTTTTTGAATTACATTTGAATAAAGTGTCTTTTTAAAACATTCCATGGGACCTAAATAATATTTAAGTGGCCAAAAGTGATCAGGCCCACTTAATAATATTATCAACTCTTCGGCTCTAAGAAGGGGACATGACAACTATTTACAGAATTAATACAAGCTTGGGTCTCCTTAGGTGTGGACTTTTTTCTCAGAGGGATTTCTCCACATAAATCTTTTTGTTATGGTTTGCGTTCTCTTTCACGATTGAATCCATTATCTTTATGTTCTATCACTATTAATAAATTTGGATGCTTTAAAGTTCAACATATCTTGTTGCATGTTTCACCCGATTTTCTACATTTGGAATCAGAGCCACGATTGGCTTGATTACAGAGAGGGACGCCTTTCTTGGAGTGTGTAATTAGATTTTTTGTGGCAATGAGAGTGTGTTGTGTTTTCTTGCAGTTTCAAATTCCGAATGATAGAACTCATGGCTAGCTCATCCCGGTTGGAGATCAAGAAATTCAATAGTTCAGGGTGTTGTACTCATACGAAATTTTTCGTATGTGCCCAAACACACCTCCCAAGCACCATGTCGCCTTGTCAATTATTTGCTAACCCCATAGGTACAAGATATCTCAAAGGAAATCGATACAAGGCCCGAATGGAGAAGGATTCAAAGGAGCCAAATTGGCTATGTTATGCCAAATCAAATTTTTTGCTTCGTCAAGGCATTTTTGTGAGAATCCAAAAGATTGGTTGTCAAAAGTCAAAAAAAAGTCAAAGTTTCTAAAAATAGATGTCAATTTTAGGTTTCTAGGTTTCTTGAGATATAGATGCTGGCAAAATTTTCTAAAAATAGAAACTCCGATTCAAGAGTCCTTATTTTGATTGGCTGATATTTCAGAGGACATGGAACTGTTGAATGATGCAAAGGAACGGCGAAGAAGCTCCAGAGGCAAAGGCAAATGACAGTGATCCAGGCAGCGTCCGTCAAAATGGCCAAGGCAAAGTTCAAAGTTTTCCAAGGTCAAGAATCATAAAGAATGAGCCCTGAAATTGGCTAAGTTTGGTGTCCTGAACCCTAATGTTCTGAGATCCTGAAAACTGTCTAAGTCTGAAATCTGGTGGATCCTCAAAAATCTAGAATCTAAATGTTAAATCCCATGGATCCGAGACCTATCTCAAACATCCTGGAAGTATATTTCAAAATATTTAAAGTATATGATATGCTTAAATATATTTTGAAATATACTTCCACCTAGGACACTCAAAATCAAACTCCAAAATGGTGCTCAATTTGCCCAAAAGCCACACCTTTTCATCCTTGTGAAAAAGCGCTCAAAACCTCCATTTCTCACGCCATTTTGAACCTCCTCAAAGGCGCCTATTTCACCCAATTTCCATGCCTTTTTGGCATATGCAAAAAGCGCCTAAAATGCCATAAACCCACGCCTTTTGATGCCTAGAAAAAGGAGCTCAATTTGGTCAAAATCCATGCCTTTTTGGCCTTTGAAAAAAGGCGCTCAATATGATGAAAAAGCACTCCTTATTGGCCGCTTCACTTTGGAGCTAAAAATAATTGTTCTCTATTTGTGGAAAAGAAAAAAGAAAAAAGAAAAAAAGCACATTGAAACCCTAGAAGGTATAAAGGCAAGCTATTAAAGAAGAGTCTTCTACATTGTTTTTATCATTTTCCAAAGGCAAGAGAAGAGGTTAGAGGCTGCACTTCACATATGGCGGCCATTAATGGAAGATTAAAAGCTTGCATAGGGCAGATTCAAAGGCTTTGAACGGTGGATCTTCGCATACAGGGCAAAGTCTACACATTCCCACACTATTCTATACCTTCTTCTCACACTCCAAGGTATATTTGTTCACAAGAAGACCATTTCTTTGCCTTGGCGGCCATTGTTGAGGGTTTCCAAGCTTTTCTTTTTGCAGATTTGAAGCTTTTTCGGGCCAACAAAGCATAAAGGGGGCAGATCTTTCACTTCAAGACCTCTTTTTCTTCATTTTCTTCCACCATAGGGTCCGTCTTCATGTTCCTGAGGCAACGTTCAAGACCAAAGAGCCATTTTTCAAGATTTTTCAAGCTTTTCCTTGGCTGGTTATGACTGTTCCAATCCAAAATGTCCACCTACAGCCAAAATAAAATTGATTTTTGAGGCCTATATGTCCAAAATTTCTCATTTTTGGCACATACCCACCTCATCAAAAGGCATCTTCCATCATCTTGGACCAGTTTGAGCTCAGATTTGTCAAATCTTTGAGGGTGCAACTCCAAATTTTTATTTTCCAAGGGCAAAAATTGTAATTTTTTCACAAAAAATTAAAATTTGGACAACAAAAAGAAAACTTGTTTTTCTTGGACAGCAAACACACAGAGGTCCAGATTGGCAATTTTCAAGGCAAAAAGGCATCAGAACAAGACCCCTCCAAGTCATCATGCAATATTCATCAGTCACCATTGAGGCTAAATCTTTGCTCAAACATGAATATTCCAAGGTCAAAGAAACAGACTTGTGACAAGTTTCACCTTGAAGAATATAGCGATGGAGTTGGCTACGTGGAAAGAAAAGCTTCTGGGCATTGAAAAATATGCCATTGATTTTGTCGAAAACATTCCTTGCAGGTATTTCAGCAATGAAGGCGTAAATTGCCTTGTTCATAATTTGCAAGAGTTCATTCAGCTAATCCGCAGAAGGTTTTTGTGGTGATCCCCACGTAGACAAGATGTACCTCCTAGTTGAAATTGCATCAAAGTTTGCCAAAGGCTGAAAAAGATTTTGAAGTTTTTGCGAAAATCACAGAGGATGTTGCCATTGACCTGCAGATGAGGACGGTTCACCTTGAATTCATGATTATGCCAGATGAGGATAGGATTGAGGGATTTGAGAAAATTCTCAATTCTCATACTTAGTCAATTTTTCACTATCTGCAAGAGGGATTTATTTTTGGCAGCAGCAGAGATTTCCAAAGCAGTTTCTATTTTGAGAACTGACATTGTTATCTAGAGTTAAATTTATTTTTGGAATTTGCTTTTTGGAAATCATGCAAATTTTCTTTGAGTTGGAACTCATTGTGTAATAACATGCAAGTTCAGTTAACTGAATTGCATGACAAGATACTTTTAGTTTTAATTGCTAATAAGCTTGCATGCTTCCCATGCAGCAATTAGATCTAGAGTGAAGAGTGTTAGTTAACTCTTCCTTTTATTTCCTTGCATCTTTGCTTTTTAGGTATAAATAAGTGTATTCTACACACTTAAACTCTCTAATGGTAAATGCTGAAACTAATTTTTGCTCGCATTTTATTGTTCAAGCAGTGTTATTTGTTCTTGTCTTTTGATTAATGAGAATATGCATCATGGTTTCTGAAATCTATCTTGTTGTCGAGAGTTGTGAAAACCGTTCATGACTTTGTGCATGAACAGTTGTCAAATTATCTTTGTTCTTTTGTGTTGAAAATCTCCAAGTTATCCCTTCGATTTCTTTATGCTCTGGATTTACCTGAAGAAATCGGAAGTGTTTTAAGATAGAGTTAGTTATTTTCTTCTATAATGCTTTAGAAAATCTTATAGCCTTGCAAAAGAGCTTCATTGCCTTGTGCTCGTGCCCTAAGAAACCAAAAAGATAGGTTATTTTGTAAACGTCTTTTTAATTTCCTTGTTGAGGGAGCTTCCCCTCCTAATTTGAAGAACAGTCCTACTGTACACGCTATCCGTTTTTCTTTCTCACCGAAAGGTGCGAAATTAAATGCTAACACAGGGTTTGAACTTTGGAAGCTAAAGAAAGAGGATCTCTTGGAAAAAAGAGATCAATGGATTGTCGTGAACAATGAGTACAATTATCTTTCCAAAACAAAATTATCCCTTCTCTCCTAGGCTTATAATGCAAGCAACACATACCAATTTGTTCATTTTCTCTTCATTGAATCCAATGGCCACACACAATTCTTCCTTAATCAACTTGTCAAATTCTTCTCTAGCCTCAAACATCTCTTTGATTCATATCATCATCATAAAAGGAACATGGTATGGTCTGGATGAACATATTGATATCATGTTGGGCATCATAAATTTGGCCTTTCTATTGTCTCAGTATTTTCACACTTGCTTCTAGAATTTTGATGGTGAATCTAAGCATTTCATTCATTCAAAAATGCAGCACCCTTTTTTCATTCTTGAAAATGCCCAACTTGATCAGCTCTTTTGCATCCATGCTTGACATACCCTAGAGGTCCAACAAGAAATTGTTGTAAGTTGTAATGCCATCCAACATCTAGTGCTCTTATTCAATGATCACATCCATAACTAACCCCAATTCAAAATTTTACAAGCCTCATTTGAAGAACACATAATTATACTGGGGGGGAGGTGAATCAGTATAATACAAACTTTTACTTTTTCACAACTTAACAACCACAACAATATCAATCACACAAGATCTATCAATGATGCACCACAAGAAGAACACAAGATTTACATGGAAACCCTTACGGGAATATATATATTATTTATCTTACAAGCTTTGTAGGCACCAACCTACAGGAGACTCCAATCCCCTCTTGTACAATTTGTAAGCACCAACCCACTAGAGACACCAATCCCTGTTTGTAAAATCCGTGAGCACCAACCCACGTGAGTCACCAATCTCCACTTGTGCACTTTGTGAGCACCAACCCACTGAAGACACCAATCCCCACTTGTACACTTTGTGAGCACCAACCCATTGGAGACACCAATCCTCATAACTAAGCACCAACCCAGCAAGGCACCAACCAACGAACTCTTTAATGGATGATATGTCTTCACAAGATCTGAATGTCGATACACTTCTTACAAATCTGATCACAACCCACACAATTCCTTTCTTCAGAAATCTGATCCAAATCATGCACTATCCTTCCTTCACAAATCTGATCTCAAGTCTGCTCCAAAACACCTTGTATTTCTGCTCAAACTCGCCTCAATATGCTGATATAGATCACCTCAACATCTGCTCAAAATTCGCTATGAAGTCTGCTCCAAAATGTCAATGAAGTCTGCTCCAAACTCAGACTATAAACTACCTCATAGATCTGCTCCAAAACTGATATGATATCTGCTCCAAATCGGCCTCTAAATTGGTTATAATGTCTGCTATAAATCTGCCATGATGACTGCTCCAAGATTGCCTTATATCTCTGCTCTAAATCTTCAATACAAATCTAATTTACACTTCATATTTTTTTCTTTTATAACTGCTGTGATTCTGCTCTTTATTCTCCTCATACACACTTTTCTCCACATCTAACTCTCTAATTTCTCATATGCAGATTAGGTGTCTGAATGATATATTATTATATCTTTTACTTCAACACTCTACACATCACACTCAACCTTTTTATCTATCTTTTATATGTCTTCAAGAGAGGCAATTTTAGCAAGGAACATACGTCTCCACAATAGAGAGACAAACCACATGGTAATCACACCTTATAAAGATTAATCGCTGCCCTCCAAAGTAAATTGTACCTCATTTTGGATCGCTCCTCTTAACAAATATTTTGTCTTATATGCTGATCGCTGCCTTTTCTTTGATCGCTCCACATGTTATATGATTAATAATAAAGTCTTTGTTATCTCTTGATCGCCCTTCATTATATTCTTTTAATCGCACAACATCATAGTATGAATACTCATTGCTCTATCTCCATATGTTTGCTGTCTCATATATTCATGGCTATCCTCTTTCATATGCTCACGTTGTTTCCTTCTTTTTAATTCCAAATCATATGTCAAGGTAATTCTCATTAGAGTAAGACGATTTGTCTTATGTATGTTACAAAAGGTAACTAATTATCTCTTTATTAAAGAATTTGTTGTATTTACAAAGGTGAGCAAAAGCTCAATATATAGAATACAAAGTCTAAGAATAGACGACAGGCTGTAAAAAGATTACAACTAAGAAACGCAAAAAGCAAGAGACGAAATAGCGACCATTAGAGAAAACAAACGCTATTTTTAATACCCTCCCATAATGGTCGATCTGTCAACTAGACCAAGATGCTCCCGAAATTTGACAAACTTATCTGGAGACAGAGATTTGGTAAAAATATCTGCAGTCTGGTCTTCTGTAGGAACATATTGTAAGACAACAGATCCGTCTTCAACTAGCTGGCAAACGAAGTGACAATGAAGATCAACATGTTTTGTCTGTTCATGAAAGACTGGATTTTTGGCAAGTTTCAATACCCCTTGATTGTCACAATACAAGGGTGAAGGCCTGTTAGGAGACATTTGCATGTCGAAAAGCATTCGGCGAAGCCAAACCGCTTCACAGGCGGCTTTAACAGCTCCTCGATATTCAGCTTCTATCGAGGAGAGAGCCACTGCCTGCTGCTTCTTGCTAGTCCATGTGATGGCACCTATTCCTAAACTGAAAACATACCCAGAAGTACACTTTTTGTCATCAATCGATCCGGCCCAATCGGAATATGTAAAACCAATCAGCTGAGGATCTGTACATCGGCCATATAGAATGCCAAAGTCAGAAGTACCTTGCACATATCTCAACACACACTTGGCGGTAACCCAATGTTCAGCTTTATGAGCTGTCATGAAACGAGAGATGTAGCTGATTGCAAAGCTAAGATCAGGTCGAGTGGCAGTAAGATAGATGAGACTGCCCACTAATTGCCTGAATGCGGATTCATTCTCGACAGGAGAATCGGAAGTAGCTGAGAGTTTCAACCCTTTTTCCATGGGAGTAGAGGCAGGTTTGCAGTCTGCCATCCGGAACTTTTCCAACAAACCGTGTGCATACTTTGACTGAGAGATGAAGATGCGGTCAAAATGCTGCCAAACCTCAATACCGAGGAAATAATGTAGGAGTCCCAAATCGGTCATGTCAAAAGTCTGACTGAGATCATGTTTGATCCCCTGAATCAACTGCTCAGAGCTGCCTGTGATAATTAGATCATCGACATAGATGACAATGTAAAGACTATCATCAACATATTGTTGGACATACAGATTGGAGTCTGAGGGGCTCCTCTGAAAACCACAATCCACGAGGTACTTATCGATCTTGATGTACCATGCCCTTGGAGCCTGCTTGAGGCAATAAAAAGCTTTTACCAATTTACACACTTGGTGTTCTTTGCCTGCAACCTTGAACCCAGGAGGTTGCATCATGTAGACTTCTCCCTATAAATCGACGTTGAGGAAGGCGCTGTTAACATCCATCTGATGAACTTTCCACCCAAATTGGGCTGCCAAAGCAAGAACAAGCCTAATGGTACTCATTTTGGCTGTAGGAGCAAAAGTCTCCTCATAGTCAACACCTTTTTTTTGTGAGTATCCTTTGGCGACCAACCTGGCCTTATATTTGTCGAGAGTACCATCAGCCTTGTATTTTACTTTGTAGACCCATTTGCACCCAATGGGGTTCGTCCCAAGAGGGAGATCAGAAAGAACCCAAGTATTGTTCTTCAGAAGGCTATGGTGCTCAGCATCCATAACCTGTTCCCATTCAGGGACACCTTGGGCCTCAGAATATGTTTGGGGTTCTAAAATGCTGCAAAGATTTGCCATGAGAGCAAAATTGACAGTAGTTTGCTGCTTGCTCTTCTTTCGAGTAAATCTACCCTCGATGAGTTCATTATCATGAAGAGCACCAATTGTTTTGGCCCACCATTTAGGCCGGAGAGTAGATGAACCAATATCTGAAGAAGAGACATCAACATCACCAGGAGTGGCAAAAACAAGATGAAGAGGGTCCAGAGTATCCTGAGAGGCAGGTGGTGGAACACCATGCTACAAAACTGTCTAAGTCCTCTCATCAGGTGGAGTGAAAGGAATGTGCACACCAAGGTCCGAATCCGTCAAGGGCTGATCCTCAGGATGAGGAGATGAAGAAGATAGCAAAAAGGGTCCAATAGTCTCATCAATGACTACATCACGACTGACTATGAGACGATCAGTATCTACATCAATCAGTCTATAAGCCTTATGATTTTCACTGTACCCCGTGAACATGAGTTTCTAGCTCTTGGCGTCCAATTTAGTGCGCTTGGCATCTGGAATCCAAACATGAGCAGTGGAGCCAAAAAAATTTAGATGGGTGACATGAGGCTGTCGTCTAGGCCAAGCTTCCTCAGGAGTCATTTGTCTGACCGCATAGGTGGGAGATCTATTCAAAAGATAGACAGCAGTGTAGACTGCTTCAGCCTAGAACTTCTTAGGAACACTTCAATGTTCGAGCATAGAACGTGCCATCTCTGTAATAGTGCGATTACAACGTTCAACAACACTATTTTGCTGGGGTGTGTAAGGTGTAGTATGCTAACGTTTGATGCCATGTGTAGCACAGAAATGGGTGTAGAGGAGCAAAATTCTCCCCCATTATCAAACCAAAGAGAGACAATTGGACTCCCTGACTCTTTTTCCACCAAGGCTTTGAACTGCTGAAAAGTGCTGAGCACATCGGATTTTCTTTTTAGGAAATATACCCACATCTTTCTGCTGAAGTCATCAACAAAAAGTAGAAAATATCTGCACCCAGTGACTGAAGAAGTGTTCATTGGCCCACATACATCAGCATGAACCAACTGCAAAACCTTGGATGCTCTCCATTTATCACCGTCAAGAAATGGAGTCCTATGTTGTCTGCCAGCTTGACATGCATTGCAGATGCCAAGAAGTTGAGTCTGAATTTCCAGAAGACCACCAACCAGATTCTCCCTAGCTAGCTGAGAGAGATAGTGCATGTTGAGATGCCCATACCGTTGATGCCAGAGTTTACTGATGGAAGTGTTCCTGGCAACCATAGCTCGCTCTGGAGAATCACCAAAATTCATGAGTCTATATAGACCATGATCCTCAAGAGTCTGAGCAACAGTGATGCGGGTCTCACGATCTACTATCCAGCATGAGTGCATATTAAATACAACATCCAGATGAGGTGAGTGTCGCATGATTTGACTGACAGAGTGAAGGTTCAGCGCCATGCCAGGTACAAAGTAAACATCGAGAAAAATCAGATTTCTCCTTCCACACTATATCTGAACAGTGCCTTTTCCAGCAACAGCATTTTCTTCGCCTCCTGCAAAAATGACAGAATCTTTGAACGGCGTGTACTCCGTGAACTAGTCTCACAAATGTGTAAAGTGACGAGAGGCACCTAAGTCAATGTACCAAGCAAAGGTTTTGACATGATCTGTAGGGCACTTGGCCATAAAGGCATAGCCTGTAGATTTCATCGGTTCAGGATGCATGACAAAAGACGTCATCGGGAGATATTTTGAGACACAAAAAACAAGATATCGGAGAATAGACAATAGCTAGATGGCAAAAATCTCAAACCATGGAAACTAACTCGACAATCCGAACACAAATTTCGAGATGAAATAGAAAAATTTCTTCATACCTGCTAATGACAGAGGGACCCAGAGGACAAACCCTTTGGTTGAGAGAGGAAGTAGATGAGTCTAGGCGCCACGATTTTTCCAGGAGATGTGATTTTATAGAGAGAAAATCTGCACTTCGAAAGGATGATATGCTAATGTGCTCAGAGTATTTCAAACTGCCAAATATGTAAAACAGGTGCCAAAAAAATAAAAACGTAAGCAGGTTATGAAATGAAATCTGTAGTCGAAAGACAACGTCCGCGGACAGAAACACGAATCACCAAGAAAATCGTGATGCAAAAGATTAAAACCGCGATCCAAAAAAGGTCAGAAAAGAAGGCGCAATCAAGCATTCGCCATTAAATAAAAACGGCGCCCACAGAGTAAAATTGTGATTTATGAAATCACGATCATAGAGGAATAAAAGCACTCCAGACGCCACAGAGATAAAAATGTGAAACTCAGAGAAAGGGCTTTGTAAAACACGAATGTTTGCCAGAAAGACTAAACGACCTTTGCAGAAATCGTGTCATTGTAAATCGTGACCCAGAAGGGTTTTCAAGAGAGCGATGATCAAAGGATTAGAACTACGACCAGATAAGAAGTGTTGCCCATGATCATGCAAATCTTGCAGATGCTTATGAAGAATCAACTTTAAAAACAGATCCGTACGTCGTACGGAGGTACAAATGGCTCCATGAAAGGAACCTCGCTCTGATACCATGTTACAGAAGGTAACTAATTATCTCTTTATTAAAGAATTCGTTGTATTTACAAAGGTGAGCAAAAGCTCAATATATAGAATACAAAGTCTAAGAATAGATGACAGGCTGTAAAAAGATTATAGCTAAGAAACGCAAAAAGCAAGAGATGAAATAGCGACCATTAGAGAAAACGAACGCTAGTTTTAATAATGTATATATGGCGCTCTATGTAAGGGACGTTGGCCATCTTTGAATTTAGATTTCTCCTTTTGGTATATGGGTTGGCCCATATTAACTTGTCTTCTATTGTCCTCCACAAATCTTTAACGATATCCCCAATGCCTTTTCCCATTATGTTTAAATGTTTAATTAAAACATATATATATCTCTACGTCAGCCTTCAAATTCACTATCTCCTTAACGGGAATGTATAACGGACAATTCTTATTTGGCTTTGACATCAATGACTTCGTTAATCACTCTGTGTCTTGCAATCAATCATATTGCTATGTTGACATCAATGACAACCATTTCTTATACTCTCGTTTGTTCATTAATGATAACAATCATGACTACCTTCTTGACATCAATGACAACATGTCCAACAATCTCCTCCTTTGTGATTGATGGCAACACAAACATAATCCTCTCTTTTTGCATTGCTCCCCCTTACTCTATCTCTCCCCCTTTGACATCAATGGCAAAGGGACACTTAGTATACCTCTTTTCTTCATGATATGTTTCTCTCTTTTCTGTGATGCTCCCCCTATCTGTAAGGCTCCTCCTTTTGTCTCTATGTCACTTGGGTGATATGCTTCCTCTATAGCTGTCCAACAATAATTTAAATGATCTTCTTAAGTTTGACAAATAAGGAACATGCTTTGTTATCCCATCATTCACTATGCATCTTACAAGATGGCTTCAACTCTTCACAAAGAATCTCCCCCTGTCTGTAATACTCCCTCTTGACATCAATGGCATCATTCTCTTTTTCTTATAACTCTTCCTTGCTATAACTCTCCCTCTTTCTATAACTTTCCCCCTTTTTCATTAATGGTAAAGGGATGTTCATCATCTTCTCATCCAAAGTCTTCTATGGCATCATTACATCAATAGAAACTCCTTTAATGTGAAGTCAAACATAAGTACAACCATCAATCTTTCCACTATCAATTTTTTTTGCTTTTGCCAACACATTGTCAAATGCAAATATACCAGCATACTCTTTAGGCAAGGACTTCTTTGGATTGTTCTTGTCTCCCTGTCAGGTTATTGTAAATGTCTCTCATCAAGTTTTAGTCTTACAAGCATCTTTGTCATGATTTCTTTCTTCTTTCATTGTCTCGAACCTTCTAGGCTCTCTATCATCTTTTTACTATAACCTCTGCCACTTTTCACATTGTCATCAAATGCTATGTAATATTTTGTCATTCATACATGATCTTTCTTATTTGATTGTCACTCTTGCACATTGAAACATTGTCATGTTGTATGTAATGTCTCCATTTTCGGAGTGATCACTCAGGAGGATTTGGAAGGCACATTGAGGTTTGAAGGTATTCTCCTAATGTTGATGATATGACTCTTTCATTTTCTATCATTATTCTACCTTGGAGCAAACCACTTGGAAGAGTCACAAATATGGAGAATTGTTATTGAGTGTGGAGACTTGTCATAATCATGCCAAGAGGTAATATTGTTTTGTGTGGATGCCATTTTGACATAAGGGATGCTTTCATTCATGCCAAGAGAAGTATAAGGGAGCATTGTATACGCCTTCACTATGAGGGTCTATTTGAGGATGGAGCGCCTAAAACAATTAATAATATTCCTCACCCTTAGTGCTTGGAGATGGCGTGAGAAAATAAGAAAGAGAATAATAAAATCATATCTTTAATTTGATTTTTATGGGCACCTAGAGACATGGATGCTGGTCGGCCCTCTTAGAGGGATGATTTCATTAAAATTAGAGAAAAGCACTACCTAGGTCGGCCATGAAGGAAAAAAGGGAAGTTGTGTATAAATACCAATTGGATTTTGCATTTGCAAATCATCATTCACTCATTCATTCATACACTTGGGAGTTTATCTCTTGGAGAGGATCTTGAGACGAAAACCTCAAGCATCCTAGGAGGAGTTGGACGAAAACCTAGCTCTTCCATTGGAGGATTTCATGACGGGGATCTACTTGTGCTTCATTGCTTCTAGGGCAGATTTGTATATCAGATTTGAAGATCATGATGGAGGACTTCTCTTGGCCGTGGCATTGTGCATATTGACTAGGATTCATCCTAGGGTTTGAGTGCTACACCTTGGAGGAGGAGCGACTTGCATTTGGAGGCGAATTTGTGGAGATATTGCTGATTAGGGTTTGGAGTAGAGCAGATTTCTGGAGCAGCAGACCTGCAGATCCAATTCGCCGATCTTGGAGGACTTCTTGTTGGTGGTCTTGTTGTCATTGCTTAGGGTTTTAACCCTACTTGTGGAGCGCCATCACGTGGAGGTCATTTTGTCTATGTTTTGGTAAGCAAAACCTTAGGGTTTATTTCTGATTTGCAGCTGGGCATGTTTGGCTTGTTTGCCCTAGCCATTTGATGTACTTGAAGACTTCATAAGTTCTGATTTATAGCAGCAGACTTCTACATTAATTTCCAGTCATTGTGGTTGTGGATTGAAGTGGTTTTATTGTGTAATTCATTGTGGAATTCAAGTATGTTATTGGCAATCATATTGGCAATGGTTATATGATGATTTGATATGATTTATGGGCTGTTATAAGTGTATGATTAAGTCTCATTTGAAAAGCAAAGATTCAGAAAATTAAGGTTTAAGCAGAAACTCAGAATTCAGAAATTAGGAAAGCCCGGAAATCCAAACTTGAAGAAAATATCCCCATTTGGGATATTAAATTGTAACCTTCCTCTTCAATGCTCTATGAAAAGTTCATTATCTCTTTATCACTGGAGGTTGCTATTTCTGACTTGAAGACTATCACCATTCTCAATGTGTCATACTTCTTATGCCTTTGATGACTATATTGTCACCATTCCCACTGTACTTTGTCCTTCAAATTGCTGCCATGCATCTTTTGTCAACCATCACGTCATACATGTTTTGAACTATACTTTGTTGAAATGTTTATGGTTTTTACTTCTCATGTTTTTAACCTCCATCATCTCAAGAACGTAGCTCAGTAGTCTTGCTGTATGCCCAGCCATTCTTTAGTCTCTCTTCTTTTCTCCAACCATATCTTCTCTTTCTCTAATAATTCTCGCCCTTTCATCAATGACAACAGAATGCTCATATAAAATATGTCTTAGTTGATCTATCTTGAATTGTCTTCTCCATGGAGCTAAAGGGTAATGCAATGGTTAGCTCCCCCTAAACTCGTACTCTTCCTTATGAACTAGGAGATACCACTTGTGCATGAGGTGTAGTTTCCACAAGCATAGATTCTTCCTTCTTCTCGTTATCTAGCTCTTGTCTCCTTCTCCATACTTTTATAGACTTTCCCTCTTGTTTGGTTATGGTATCCTCCATCTTGTGCTGTCTAGATGGGTTCACAAAAGCACTTCTACAAAATCTTGCTTTATGCCCATAGTTGTTGCAATCGTAGCATATGACATTATAATCTACCAAAGGTGCAAAGGAGTTATAGTTCCTTCTTGAGAACCCATAAGAACTCCTATTCTTGTTCCAACCAACATGTCTCGCTTGCATTCTACAATCTCTTACTTTGTGACCAAAGTTGTTGCATTTATAACATATGATATTGTTCTTTCTATTTGGCAACCCATATGATATTTTTAATGAAATTCAGAAATACAATAATAGTTCAGTGTAATCATGAACATTTAAAATTTCATGTCCTAGTAATAATTCAATGTAATAGTTCGTTTAGACTTTTACTAATTTTGTTGAAAGATGCCTTCTGTTATGGTAAAATCTTAATTTATTAACAATAGAGACAAAGCCTCTATATAAAGAATTACAATACAGATGTTTCTAAAAGAAACGAAAGCTAACGAACAACAGAATTAGAAACAATCTAAACTAATAAGATTACAATATTGACCAATTAATAAACTATGCAATTATTATTTTAATACCCTCCCTTAATGGTCAATCTATCAACTACACCAAGGTGCCCCCTAAATTTGACAAACTTATCCGGGCTCAGAGACTTGGTGAGAATATCTACAGTCTGGTCCTCAGTTGGAACATACTGCAACATCACTGATCCATATTCGACAAGCTAGCGGATGAAATAACAATGAAGTTCAGCATGCTTCGCCCGTTCATGGAAGACTGGATTTTTGGCAAGTTTCAGCACCCTTTGATTGTCACAGTACAAGGGGGAAGGCCCTGCTTGAGACATTTGCATGTTAGAAAGCATCCTTTGAAGCCAAACTGCCTTACAAGCTGCTTTAACAGTTCCCTGATATTCAACTTCAGTCAAGGAAAGAGCCACTACTTGCTGCTTCTTGCTGGTCCATGTAACTGCACCTGTACCCAAACTGATAACATGCCCAGAAGTAGACTTCTTGTCATCAACAGAACCTGCCCAATCTAAGTTTGTAAAGCCAATCAGCTTAGGATCTTTGCACCTACCATACAGAATGCCAAAGTCAGAAGTGCCTTTCACATATCTCAACACATGCTTCGTTGCAACCCAATGTTCAGCTTTAGGGGTTGTCATGAAGCGAGAGGTGTAGCTTAGAGAAAAATTGGGGTCAGGTCTAGTGGCAGTGAGATAAATGAGGCTGCCCATTAGTTGCCTAAATGCTGATTCATTCTCCACAAGTGAATCTGAGTTGGTGGATAGTTTCAACCCTTTTTCCATAGGTGTAGATGCAGGTTTGAAATCATTCATCCGAAACTTATCAAGCAGACTTCGGGCATACTTGGACTGAGAGATAAAGATGCTAACATCTGTCTGCCAAACTTCTACACCTAGACAATAATGCAGAAGTCCCAAATCTATCATGTCAAATGATTGATTGAGATTATGTTTGATCTCCTCAATCAAATGTTTCGAGTTGCCAGTAATGATCAGGTCATCAACATAGACAACAAGAAAAAGAATATCATCACCAGATTGTTTGACATACAGATTAGGATCAAAAGGACTCCGTTGAAAACCATAATCAACTAGGTACTTATCAATTTTCATGTACCATGCCCGAGGAGCATGTTTAAAGCCATAGAGTGCTTGCACCAATCTGTATACCTGGTGTTCTTTACCAGCAACCTTGAAACCAGGTGGTTGCGTCATATAGACTTCTTCCTAACTCACCATTGAGGAATGTACTCTTCACGTCCATTTGATGGACTTTCCATCCAAACTAGGCTGCAATAGCGAGGACGAGCCGAATGGTACTCATTTTGGCTATGGGAGCAAAAGTCTCCTCATAATCAATGCCCTCTGTCTGTGAGAACCCTTTGGCTACTAACCAAGCCTTATACTTATCAAGAGTTCCGTCAACCTTATACTTAACTTTATACACCCATTTGCAGCCAATGGGCTTCTTCCCAGGTGCAAGATCGGAGAGGACCCAAGTGTTGTTCTTCAAAAGATTATGATGTTCAGCTTCCATAGCCTGTTCCCACTCAGGTATGCCTTTAGCATCTGAATATGTCTGAGGCTCAGAGATGTTGTGAATGTTGGCCATAAGAGCAAAATTAACTGTATTTTGTTGCTTGCTCTTTTTCCGAACAGATCTACCCTCAATTAATTCATCATCATGAAGATCACCTATGGTCTTAGCCCACCATTTAGGTCAGAGAGTAGAAGTATCAACATCTGAAACAGAAGGAACAACATCACCTGGGGTGGCTGGAACAAAGTCATCTAGATGAGGATCCAAATTGTCCTAAGGGGGGAGGGGGGGTGGTGTAACATTATGCCGAGGTGACTCCACAACTATAGAATCCCTCCCATCAGGTGGTGCTAGGGGAAGGCGAACACCCAAATCAAAAGCCTTCAGAGGCAGATCCTCAGGGCTCACAGTAAGAGAAGACAGATAAAAGGGCCCACTAGCTTCATCAACCACAACATCACGACTGAAGATGAGACGATTGTATCTACATCAATCAGCCTATATGCCTTATGATTATCACTGTAACCAGTGAACATGAATTTCTAGCCCTTGGAATCTAGCTTGGTGCACTTGGCATCTGGAATCCACATATGAGCAGTACAGCTGAAGAATTTCAAGTCGCTGACCTTAGGCTTGCGTCCAGACCAAGCTTCTTCAGGAGTCATCTTCTTAACGGCATGAGTAGGAGACCGATTCAGAAGATAAACTGCAGTGTAAACTGCTTCAGCCTAGAACTTCTTAGGGACATTTCTATGCTCCAACATACAACGAGCCATTTCAGCAACGCTCAACGACACCATTCTGTTGAGGGGTGTAGGGTGTTGTAAGGTGGCGCTTAATGCTATGTGCAGCACAGAAACTGGAGAAGTCAGAAGAACAAAACTCCCCCCATTATCAGACCTAAGAGTGACTATCTAAGATCCTAACTCTTTCTCAACTAAGGCCTTAAACTGCTGAAATATACTAAACACCTCTGATTTGTTTCTAAGAAAATACACCCACATTCTTCTACTAAAATCATCGACAAATAACAGAAAATACCTGGACCCAGTAACTGAAGGAGTGTGCATTGGTCCACATACATCAACGTGAACCAACTGTAATACCTTGGAAGCTGTCCATGTGTCACCATCTGAGAATGGAGTCTGATGCTGCTCTCTAGGTTGACAAGCTCCGCAAACTTCATGATTTTAAGTCTGAATCTCACGTAGACCACCAACCAGACCCTCCCTAGATAATTGAGAGAGATAATGCACATTTAGGTGCCCATAACGCTAATGCCAGAGGTTGCTAATGGAAGTACTTCTGACTGCCATAGCGTGCTCTTGAGAATCACCTGAATCAACAAGTCTATAAAGACCATGATCCTCAAGTCCCTTAGCAATTGTAGTGCGAGTCTCTCTATCAACAATGTTGCATGTATGCAAACTGAAAACAATATCTAGTTGAGGAGAGTGATGCATAATCTGACTAACTGATAGTAGATTCAGCTCCATGTCAAGTACAAAGTATACATTGAGAAATATTAAATTTCTCCCTCCAGATTGAATCTGCACGTTGCCCTTTCCGACAACAATATACTCTTCGCCTCCTCCAAAGATAGCAGAATCTCTGAATGGCGTGTACTCAGTGAACCAATCTCGGCAATGAGTGAAATGCTGAGATGCACCTAAATCAATATACCAGGCAGAGAATTTAACATGATTTGTTGATCTCTTGGCCATAAAGGAATAGAAAGCAGACTCCTACTCAGTGTGCTCTACAACATGGGCTTTAGGTTTAGGCTCTCCTTGCTTGGACTATTCAGAAGCCAAGCGTTTCCGACAATCTTTCTTCATGTGACCATACTTGTGGCAATAATTGCATTGAATATTCTTCTTCTTGGAGGTGTCCTCAGATTGACCTTGGCTAGTTTGCTGAAGGGGCTAACTTTTGCCCTTATTCTTCTGAAATGCCTTGGCAGTAAATGCATGTTCCGTGGAGGATGAACTAGCAGCGCTTCCAAACTGTTGTTTCCAACGATCTTGCTGCAGAAGTTTGTTGCACAGATCAGGAAACTTCAGGTCAACATTCGTTGATGTAAGGTTAAGTGTCTCGCTAAAGTGTTCATATGATTTGGGCAGACTCTTCAGAGTTATGAACACCATATCTTCCTCCTCCATTTTCCGACCAATAGCCTCTAGCTGATCACGGATATCCTTGATCTTTGTCAAGTGCTCCTGCAGAGTTGTCTTCTCATCCATCATGATGGAGAACATGTTCTTCAGAAAGAACGCTCGACTCTTGTCGGATGTTTCATGAAGATCTTTCAAAAGATCCCAGATTTCTTTAGCAATTTTGCCAGACGGCACCTGAGACAGTTGATCATCAATAACTAAAAGTTTGAATGAATGAATCCACGAGACCAAAACAGTCTATGGGACCAAGTGTCCAAAGCACTAGGATTTCTTCAAGTTCCTTTCGATGTCATCCCGCCTTCTATGAATCTTTACCAACAGCCGGGCCGTGTTGTGAAGCCTCTCTTCTTCAAATAATTCACTAAAATAATTCATTACGACTTCCCGGTTATGCTCATCAGATTTGTCTTGGTCCTTTTCGGCTGTTGTAGGGCGAGATTCTATACCCAAAACGATTTTATCAAGGCAACGATATTCAAATATCGTCATCATGCATTGCTTCCACATGTTGTAGTTGTGGCCATTGAAGTTCTAACAGTTTTCCAACAAAATGTTAGTCAAAGGCGCCATCACAAATATCGAGGTCAATTTGGTCAACCCTAAGTTGCAGGAAAGACATAATCGGCAGCAGGGTCGCAGAAACCCTCAGTCGATGTGCAGAGGGACCCACAATTTGCAGAAAGAAGCGGATTTCGCATCGCAGAAGGAATATAGTCGCTTGCCCGTTATGGGTATTTGCAAACAAGGCACAAACAAAAGGAAAGTCGCACGATAGACTTCCACACAAAAAGAAAACTAGACGCCAATCGCCAAACGCGATCCCTCGAAACACCAGAAGACACACTTCACTCAGTGCCAATCGCGACCCGACACGAGTATGGAGTCACTCGCAATTTTCAGACCTTCAGATGGAAACCCTCAATGAAGGAAAAGGCGGTCACAACTCAAAGAGTGCCAGAAATTTTTGAAAGATGAAAAAAATTTCAAAAAAAAGTGTGTTCCCGCTCAAACCCACTCTGATACCATGTTATGGTAAAATCTTAATATATTAACAATAGAGACAAAGGCTCTATATAAAGAATTACAATACAGATGTTTCTAAAAGAAACGAAAGCTAACAAACAACAAAATTAGAAACAATCTAAACTAATAAGATTACAATATTGACCATTAAATAAACTATGCAAATATTATTTTAATATCTTCATTATGTGATGTTCATTGACTCTGGAGACCCGTTGTTAGAGGAAGATGCAAGTCAAGCACAATTTTGAATAAACACAGTTGCAAGTCAAGCACAAAGTATTCGAAGTATTATTTGAATATACACCCGGATAGAAGATGCAGTTGTGTAATGCCATTCTGAGTTTTATTTATAAATTTCAAGTTTCTGAGTTTCTACTCAAACCAGTCTGAAAAGTGAACATAAAATATTAAATACTTAAAATGAGAAAAAAAAAACTAGTATTTTGCTGGTTCTAGCTTCAAATTTCAGTCAATACACAACGCAATTAAATAAATTGAAACGTCTAGCAGCAACCAATGGAGCAGTACACAGCGAGTCTGATGTGAATGAAACTCACAGAACAAATGAAATACACTCAAGAAATCACATCCATCGTCTATAGTCTTTCTTCCCTCCCACAGCATATAAAACTCAAGAAATAACCAATAGGTTTTTCTCAGTCAAAAAAGTCAAAAAAAAGGTTAAAATTTTCATATGCATCTGGAATGACTCAAGATTCGCTCTAGAATTGCCACGTCACTAATGGAGTCGGTCAGGTTCAACAACTGATGACAGAGAGTTTGGGACGCCAAAAATCTGGACCCTAATTGAATCCAAAAGCATTTTGAACCAGGATCCAATTCCAAGATATTTCGTACCCAAAATCGGTCTGTATTTTTGCCAATTCGGCAACTTAGCTGAAAACCATCTTTTGGAAACCCTTGGGTTTCACCAACAAATTTGCACAGCATTCTATCAAACCCTAGGTGACTCAAATTAGATAGCATAAATGAAACCCTAATTGTGCCATAACCTTGACAAAAAGCTTTGCTTAAAAACTAGTTTCAAGCTGCCGCTATACCTCTGGCCAACAATACTGAAAAATGCTGGAAATTTTCACTGCTATTGACTACTTGTACAGGGATATGGTGGATGTAATCATGCCAAAATAATGATGCTACTTGTTACAAAACGCTGCAAGCAATGGCTTTCACCATTTTAAGGTGTTGAAATCTTCCATAGGAGACTGAAATCTGCTGATATTCCTTGGAAATCTTCAAATATGGCCCTAGAACCCCCACATAGACCTGCTTCTGGTGGAAAAATCGGAGTTGAATTGCCTTGAGTTGGAATGACAAAGTGTATGCATATGTAGTCATTTGAGTGTTTTAAAGCAAGCTTTTATCATGTTTTCTGCTTTCAATCTATGGCAAAGAAAGCAAGTGGAGGTGCGCTCAGCATTCATTTTGACAGTTAACTCTCCCTTGGTGTGCTTCACTGATGCTGTTGCCATCTTTTAGAAGCTGGGTGGAGTTATCATGTGGCAATGCCACCAGAAAATGGCGCCTAACTTAAGTTGTTTTAATCTCTTAGTTGGCTGCTGGAACTTTATAAGATCATTGCCCTATTTTATGACTTTGGGTGGAACTTTTTAGTGGCATTGCCACTTAGAAAGTGTGCCACATAACTTCACATTTATCCTCCTTACTAGCTGGCACTTTTTACATGACTGTCTGCCACTTTTTGAGTGCTGAATCATAACCACTTTGCCACTTTTGAACTGTCTTGAAATACTCCAAAATGGTGCCAAAGTCTGATTTCTTTCCTTCAAAAAGTGGACGCTGATCGCTAATGAACTTACCTCTATTTGAGCCGTTTAGGTGGAGTTTGGTTTGGCATTTGCCACCTAAAAAGTGCATCCGGTTGACACTTAAACAATTTTCCTTGTTTTGGTGGAGATTCATAATGCATTTGCCACCTTAAGGAGCCTTGGCGTAGATTTGTCTTGGCAATGCCTCTTTGAAATGGCACGCTTTGCTCCACTCTCTGCCACTTTTGAGGGCAGTTTTGCACTAGCTTTGCCACTATAAAATGGTGCCACCCTTTGACAACTAAAAGCATTCAATCCTTGTGTAGAATTCCTTCAACACTTTGCCACTTGACCTTCATATCAGGCGGAACTTTGACGTAGCTTTGCCACTTGAAAAGTGCACTACTTCAAACTTATCTTTGCATTTTGCCTATCTCGGTTTTAGACCCAATTCTTTGCCATCTCCATCTCTTTCTTTCCATTACCAGACCCACCATCAGTCAGGAACCTCATCATCTTTCACTCAGAATAGTTCAATTTCGGGCAATCTGCAAGATTTGTTAGTTGAAAAAGTAAACCATGGAAAGACGACCTCGCAACTTGACAGGAGAAAAAACTCAGTTGGCATTGATAATACAACAAGGCTGATCTGATTAATGACAAATAAATCAAAGGCAGTACAAAAGCTGAGTTTCGTGGTTACAACACTTGCAAGAGGTATCCTATGAGAATTCCCTAGCAGATTCGGGATTAAGAGGATTAACACTTTACACTCTTCCCTAATTTTAATTTTGATGGGCTTACACTTGTGACTTTTGAGGTATGTCCTCACTACAAGAAGAATCCAACCTTTTCCATATTTCTTCCTCACCATCACCCCTACTACCTCTAATTCCACTTGTACTTTGGAATGTGAGTTGAAGGAACTGATGTGATTTCGCTACTTCACCCTCGTTGTGTCTAAATACTAGTGAGAGTTTTTCTTCCCTTTGGTTGATCTTTCCCCAGCTTGAAAACCTCTTTCCATAGCCATTTCACCTTGTTAAATTTTCATTCTAACATAGTGAATGGTCCAGTCAATCACCTTCTTGGTTCTATCTTTGATCAAAGTATTTTCTTTGGTGGACCAATCCACCAAAGGTAGTGGCTTTTGGAATACCTAGTTATTCTCATAAGTGTTGGCACCCCTACGAAACTCCATTTTCAAGCCTCTTATTCTCAGTTCGTAGTAAATCCTCAGGTTCATATCAAGTACAAGTCAATCGTTGTCCTCCCAGTTGGTTTACAAAGACTATCTTGTCCTAGTCTTTCAAACTAATGATTTTTTGCAGGGTAAAGCTAATTGCTTCAAGCTGATCAAGAGTAAGCAATGATGAAGTATCAAGCAACTAAAGACGGAAGCGGCAAATGATGATGAGGATGGATCAAAGAAATAAAAACAGATCAGCATGAGAGAGCCAACAGGGCAGAAATATGAGAATAATCCAACCATCATTTATAAAGAATGATAGCAGATTGAAGGGGACAAGCACATCATAAATCAGCACCTAAGGCCAAGACCATTAGTTGAAAATATGACACACTACTAGGTAGCGTCAATCTTAAAAAAAACTCTGCTTTAAAATTGGCAGAGAGCTGAAGAAAATTCACTAAGATTTAAAGAGGCAGAAGTTGTCAAGATTGGCACTATTTCATGTTGGTTTAGCCAATTCAGAATCCGCCAGTCCTAACAAGTGGCAAAATCTAGTGGAAACTCCGCCAAGCTAAAAAGATTGTAAACTGACAAATCAAGGCACACATTTGCCTTGGCAAAGCCAGTCCAATGTGGTGCTCGATGTGGCAGATCTTTAAGTAAACCATGCCCATACCAAAACACTTGTAAAATTGCCATGTTTTGTGTGTGGCATTGCCACCTTCAAGTTCCGCCAAGGTGCCAAAAGTGGCTAAGACCTTACAAAACCCACATTTGGCAAAGGTAGTAGAGCAACTTAAATGTGTCACACTTTTGACATGGGTTTGCCAGCTTAATTCTCCACCCAAAACATAAGGAAAGTGGCAAATGTCTTATAAATTTCCACCTGCCAGCAGAAAAGGTTAAACGGTACTCAAGATGGCAAACTCGTCAAAACAGCACCAGCGACTTAAGTTAAATGAAGAACATAAGAAGGCACACTTTTACAAACACTCAGCCACTTCATCACGTACCAAACATGTTTTTGTAAGGGTGCAGCCAAAGGAGAATAGTGCCAAGTTTAAGTGAAGCCAGTGATCATAAGGTGTCACACTTTTTGAGTGGTGCTACCACCTCAAAACTGCACCCAAGTCAACATTTTCATGCCAAAATCTATCACTTAAAAATCCAACACCAAGTTAAGTTTTTCAAGCAAAAATCATTGAAAAGGAGGTGCCACCTTATCAAAGTCAGCACATGTCTTAAGGAGAAAGCAGAGTTAAAATGTATAAGGATCTATTTTAGGCCAGTTGAAGTATTTATTGCCTGTTTTCAAAGGATAGGATTAAGGTTGCTTTAAAGCACAAATTTAAAGTCATTATTTTATTATTATTTGATCCCCAAAAAGCTGCCTCTAAGAAGCTTATAAATAAGTACCTTGAGCACATAGTTGGAATGCAAGTTGATAATAGACTTACGCTGCAGAAATTGTCATTTGAGCTGTGAAGTCAAGTCTTTGTGTTTTGTTTAGTAAATGAATGTATGTAAGTTGATGTTAAGCCTATGCTGCAAAAGCTTATGTGGAGGTCATTGATCTTGTGTTTGTGATTTCGAGAATTAAATTGAATTGAGTAACTATGTTAATCTTTGCATTGATGCTCATTATTCATCAAAGTAATAACTTTGTGTATTCCTTTAGCAATTTATTTTCTAGAATCATTTAATGTTCATCCATTTATTCATTTCTTGTTGATGTAGAATATTGGTCTTTGATTTAACCAATAGTCGGCATCCATTAGCTTTATTTTGTTTAATCTTTGTTTACAACCAAATACTAATCTTTACTTCAACCAATAGAAAGTTGTGTTCTTTTGTGCTTGAATTAGTTTGTTCTCCTTTAAATTTGAAAATCTCCCTGCAAACCTTGATTGTTGACAGTCCAACATTTGCATCCAGGGGAAAAACATAGTCAGTTAGAAATTTACATTCAATGCAAAACCCCCATCAAAATCTTGTAGAATGTGCATACATGTAAATTCTATTAAATTTAGGTTTAGTTAGGTCTCAAGGTGCTTCCCCTTCTAATTTGAAGAACAATTCTACAATACACACTATTTCGTTTTGTGTCGTCCTGAAAAGAACAAATTGAAAAGCTAACAATAAGCAGATTGAATGTCATCCTCATTCTCAAGAATGTCCAGGGGTACCTTGTAGATGCCAAAATCTGTTGTTTGCTACAATGTCATGCAACAATAGCCGTGCCTCCTAACTTCTATCTCATCATTGCAGTTAACCTAGAAATCCTCCAAATGCGGAACATGTCCATAGTTGATGCCAAGTCTTTCTAACATGCTTTGATGCAGGGGCATCAGGGGCCCCATAGCAAGAATGGTTGGTATGTCTTGGTTTTAGTGTTTTGGAGTCTAATAAGGTCATTTATGACCATGTGGGATCATGTTGATCCATTTTTGGAGTGTTAATAGGGTCTTTGGTTAAAAAAAGTGTAAAAGTTTTCATGTTGCTCAAAAAATCAAGAAACAGTTACAAGCAAATCAAGAAACCGTTACTAATCAATTGGTTTGATTGGTAATGTATAAGGACACCCTCCAGACTCAAGTTCAAAGGGGGAGAGGTGAAATTTGGGAGTTTGATGAATGAAAACCTCAATTTTGTGTGCATTTTCTAAGTCCTACATTGTTTTCAGGCTGAAGTTGTGCATTGTACGGCCTTGTACAGCCTCATATCAAAGAATATAATAGATGGAAGGAAAGATATTTGTTTCTAGTTTTCCAGAATTTTCGTGAAGGCTGCCCTGTTCTAACAATGTTTTCAAGAATTTGCAGTCTGAAAACATACTAGTATGGCCATGTATGGTACAATATTGGGATGAAACCAACTGGAATGGACGAATATATGTTTCTAGCTCTCAATGTTTTTTGTTTGGATCATTTTCATGGAGATTTGAATAAGTTATGACCATTTTTGTGAGGACAGGTCTGAACCCTAACTAGAGTTCCCAGTTTTGGAAAACACGCCATATCTTTCTTTTCCACCGTTGGATCTTGGTGAAAATTGGAGGAAAAGTCTATAATTATGTTATCTTCAATCCCACCGAAACGAGGCTTCATTATTTGTTTTGTGAAAGTTATTAATAACTGTTCCTTTCATTTCACAGTTAGGACAGGCAAATAGAGGGCAGCGAGGGTATGTTCATTAACAACAACTCAAGGGTTTAGTTCATGCGAGGTTTGAATGGTGATGGAGGATTGTCTATGGTCTTGGAGACCTATTACACACTAATTTCACATTGGGTTATGTGTGTGGTGTCTTAACCCAAGGGGGACAGTTTTGTACGTTGTCAAATGTGGTCAAGTGTGGAATGTTACAATCAAACTATGTGGTATCCTTCCAAGTTATACAGGGTTTTGTCTTTGTATTCATAGGCCGTATGAAATGTTGGCAAATTTGTTTGGTTGTCATATGTCATTGTTGTCCAAGAAGGTGCTATGGGCCTAGGGGTAGTGAGTAGCAAAGAATAAGGTCTAGGGCTGTCCTGTCAATGTTTTGAAGAATCAGTCATTAAATGTGTTTTGTTGTCCTTTCTCTGCATCATGCTTTCTTTTCAATCATAGTTCCTCTTTTTTTCTTACCATCTCAAATTTAGACTTTGAAAACTCTCCATCCAAACACTTGGCACCTGCAGCAATTTGACATTTATATACCCCTATCCTAATGTGGAATATTCCCCCCTGCTTTGTGTTTTGACCTTAATAGGTCATGAACCTGCACAACTTGCCTGCATAATTCCATAAGCATAACCTCATCACTAGGATATCAGGGTAGCATGTATGGACAATAATCAAAACTGTGCACTCGAATATACATGAATGTGGGGAATTGGATAAACCAATCCCCCCCATTCAAAGATGACTTGTTTGGTTTCTTGGGAGATTCTCTCATGAAATTTCCTCTCCATAATTCAGATAGTGTAGAGGACAAAAGCATCATTTAATCTACCATAGTGTTTAATGAACTATTCATTCTTGAGTTGAGGATGATGTCTATAAATCAAATTTGAATCTACATTTCCCACTTTCACCAATCTGACAAACAATCTCGTTCTAACAATATTTTATATCAGGTAAGAAGTCATGTGAAACGTTTCACTGACTTCACAAAGTTGTTTGTAGATGCAGTCAGCGATCAAGGAGTCTCAGTCCATATATTGCTTTCCCTCATAAATCAGGTTCATGATATACATGCAAGGTTTGAATGTTCTAGCTTCCCGCTGCCCCCTCACTCAATTCAGCAAGGTGATCATGAACCTCAAATCTTCCTTGAACTCATTTCTGCTCATCACCTTAGCGAGTCTCTTAGGAGCTCTTTCCTCCTTTTATAAATGTTACCAATTTGCTTTAAGGCAATCTCTCATGTTCTTCTTCCAGATGTTATCAAATTTCTCTAAGTCCACTATCTGGACTTCTTCATAAGGCAACAAACCGAAGGCTCTGTCAATGAATTCTGAACTGAGTTTCTGTGATGTCCCCATTTCTGTGATGGTCATATTTGATATGGCTATCATATTCCAAGGGAATAATTGGCTAGAACAAGAAGTTAAGTGACTTAAGTGGTTCTATTTTTAAGTTAACTTTATAAAGTGTTCTAATTTTGAATTACTTTATAAAAGTATTTTATAAAAGTCACTTAAGTGGGTCCAAAAGCACTTTATGTCATAAAGTGACATTGTGTACACAAAAACAATTATTTAATAAAGTTCAAGTGTGATCGTGTACATAAAAACCTTCATTTAATAAAATTAGGTCAGACCTAATTGAAGAAAGTTTCTAAGGAGCAGCTGGGAATTATTTGTACATGATTGAGTTTGTGTTTTTTGGTTTGAAGATAAGTTCCAGGTTTCAGCTTGGTATCAAGGAGATGATCCTGTAGTATCCCACCCCTAATAGGATATTTAATTCTCTGAATTTTTGCCTGTCTGTTTTAGTTTGTTTTTGGTTTTCTTTGATATATTTGCAATGTTTGATACAACAATATAATGCAGCAAAATAGAAGATATTGCAATAATAATTTTCAAATCAAAATGAACATCACATAGGGAATACACAGCTGAAAATTCCAGATTTTTATATCAGCTTAGATACTCAATATTTTCACAAAATATTGACAACCCAGTTCATAAAATATCCCCTATTATCTAAAACATCAATACCCAGAAAATTAGATAGCCAAAATAGTGAAGTATCCTACATACCCACTTCGCTGTCCATACAAAATGAAGACTGATATGACAGTACAGCAGTATGAAGATGTCAAACAATGTCTTTATTCCATGATGAATGCATACAACTGCTCCTAAAAGGAGATCTATTTGATACCAGAAGTTTACCACACAATCGAACTCAAAAAAGTGAAGTAAATGAGAACCCACGTCTCTATGGCCGGCTAGTACGGCTTGGAGAATGGAACAGCAGCAACAAAATGAAGTCTAATCACCTCCAAACCCCACGAAATCTGCTTCTATCACTTGTATTCTGATCTCCAATATCCTACTGGAATTATAGTGCCAAAAGATTGAAGATATCTTCGTGTATAACCTTCCGCGACAAAGCTCCGAACTCTGAAACTAAATAAAATAAAGTGCAAATGTAACCACTGAGTATGGCTACTGCAAAGCTCCCTTGGGTGGTCTCTCACACTTGTGGAAAGCTGCTACTGATAGTGGTTTTCGTCACCAAAAGCCATGGCTAAAAAAAATTCTCCAAACCCTCATTTACAGAGCAAATAGCAATAGAAAATATAATGTCATGAATGAATGAATTGCTTCTCACTTTAGCTTTTATAATTCTTTCTTAAGGGTCGACCCTTTTTTGAGAGGGAAAATAACTTTATAATTTTCACTTTAATTTTTCTCCTCATGAGGTGTCCAAGTCCTTAGGTGACTTATTTTTGCCTTTTTATAATTTTCACCAAGGCACCACACTAATATAAAGTCCAAACATTTAAATATAAATATTAATTTACAGACTTTAAATTGAAAGGGCAAACGGACTCGGAATTTGACGAGCAATAGACCGTTGGAAAGGTCTCATTGAAACGCTTCACCTCCAACTCTGAGATTCCCGAAACAGATAGAAGCCTTAACTTACTAAAAATAGTAAGTATAGGCAAAGGGTCCAAAAAACGCTTTGGGAAGCGTCATCACGGACTCTTGACACTACTGAGCTTAATGCAACACCTAGAAAGGCCCTGAGACGGCCGAACTGCCATGTCACCAAAACAGTGCCCAAACTGACACTATAAACAGCAGTGTTCATTGACGACCAAAGAGAACAAACCCAGAAAAAACCAGAAATATTGTCGCCATGCAAACACTTACTATAAATAGTAAATACGGCTAAGTTGTCTGAAATCCCTCCAGAAAGTGTCATACGGCTCCACTGGAACACCCGAGCACACTGGTGACATCGAAATACCCCTTTGATTAGGCTGTCACAAACCCAGAAAGTCAGCTCGAACTACGCTGCAAGAGAACTCAAAAATGGGGACATTACAGATCCCTTGGTTACTAGTGGTTTGGAGATGATCCCTTACCATTCTTGAGGTGAAATTACTTCCGATTTCACAATTGGGCTTCAAAGCATTGTTCTACATTTCTTTGTGTTGAATTTATGGGTTTGCAGGTTTACAGCTTTGAAGATTTGAGGTTTTGTTGGAGATTTGCAAATTTTAGTGTGCTGTGATTGTTCCAAATATTTCAGTTCTAGAGCGGTGAAGAGGAAATGAATGTTGTGAAGTTTTGACTGCATTTAAAGGTGACGCATATTATCGGTACATTGTAATTGTTGTTCGTGACAATCCTTGTATATCTAAATTCCAGCGCAGCACTTTATAAGGTTAGCCACCCAATTAATAATAGGTAAATCCTCTCTAGATTGCTGCATGGGGATGAATGAGGATACAGTTTAATCAATAATATTCCAGCTGCGTGTGATAAGAGTGTCGAGATTGGCGATTAAGTTGGGAGCTGCAAGCTAAAAATTAATTCCTTTGGTGGGACGGATTCATATTTAATTTGTCACTTTATACTACTCTTTGAAGATGTTGCCGCATACCTCCAGTTGTGCTGTTTGTTATATTATTTTTGAGAGGATTTGAAGCTGCAGTGTCAAGGGGACAAAGGCTGCAAGGTGGGACCCAGTGCGCAGCAGTGTCTCCTCCTTTGTTTAATTGATTTCAAGCACTTGCTTTATCAAGAGTTTGGACAGCTCTAAGGCTGCGTATGATTTGAAATTGATATTTGAAAATCATTTGTGAAGAGAGGTCATATTAGATGGTGGGTCCCAAGGACACTAGACACCTCATCTTGCTTCCATAATTGTTGAATGCTTTGTTGAAGGCTACGTGAGAAGGTTTGAAAGGAAATTATTAAGAAATTGTGTGAGGAATAGTAGTGGAGTGTGGCCCCCACAAACAGCCACATCATTCCTTTACATCAGCCATACCTCCTTTGGTAAATATTAATGGGAATTTAGAGAGTCATGGGATTTAAAGGAGAGCGCTCCATGTGGTTTGTAGTTCTGAATAGTATTGCTGCTCAGGATAGACTTTTGGTGTGGTCTTATTAAAGATCTTGTGTCATTCTTCATCCACTTGATGCCTATTGCAACTATTGTCAGCTTATTGGGAGTTTTAATCTGCTGTCTACAAAGTGCCAAATCAGACCAGCACCTGCTATAACTATTCTGATTACATAATTGAGCAGCACCTGTATTCACAGTGAAGTCATATTCAGGCCAGTATTATCAGCAGACCATATAGCTTCATTTGGAGGTTTATACATGAAGACAGCGATTGATGAAAGTAAATTTGGTATGTATGTTTCCAAATTCATGTGAACTGATGAACGGTGAAAGGAAAATCTAATTGTAAACAGCCATAAAGGACATTTCTATATAGCCATATTCAAATCTTTAATTTGATTATATTCAGTTTATTGTACAACTGTTGTAGTAAGTGCTGCAATATCTTTATTTCAGTCATTGGGCCTTCTTGTTATTGGCATATGCATGCAAAAAAAAAAATGTTAACTAATGCTTCACTGAAACATATATATGAAACAAATTGAAAACCATTTCAAACAAACAAAGAAAACTCTGAAAATCAGACATATCCAGCTGACATGCCAACTGTTTGACAAAAATGTCAACACAATAGAAATCAGAATTTGATAGTTTAAATGTAGAATCCTAACCAGGATATTTCAGTTTCCCCATTATTTTGCTATCTTCCCCTTGAATCTCCCAGGACTATCGTAATCCTTTGCACAGGCAAGTACCAAGTCCTAACTCTGCACTGAAACTGGGAATGAGGGAGCCTAGACGAACCCAATGTCATGCAATTTTTCTGCAACCAAACTCCCTTATTCGATCCTTTCTCCCAATTGCAGGTCTTGTATGTCAATATGCCCTAAATCTGTGTCTCTGATAAGGGGATAATCTAAGATTATTTTTGAAGGAGGCTCAAAACATAGGTATTGATAGTCCCTAATCTTTGTGAAATTCAAAAGCACCAACCCTTCCTTTTTTTGCAGTAGCAAAACCCTAGATGAACTCTTCCTTTCTCTATATGAGCAATCCCCAGCTGACATTTTCTTGGGAACAACCTTACATTTGTTCACCCTTGTTTGTTCAAGATAATCCCTCACCTGTGCTGCTGTTTCAATTCTGCAACTGGTCACCAAATTTCTTCCAACCAAGCTGATTAGGGTTTAAATAAACTTTCATAGAGGAGAGACAAGACTTTTTCTTGCTTCTTTGCGAGAAAAATAGAAGCTCTAACATCTTAGTTATAGCCCATAGGGGTATCAATATCTCACATGCAGAAGATAAGCCAAGCAGGAGAAATCAAAATTTGAAACTTTAGCATAATTTTCCTGTCTTTGCAATGCTTTCCATGCCTTTTTGTCTTTGTTCACATTTGAAGTTTTAGGATAATTCTGCATTGATAATGCAAAAACAAAATAACATACACTGAAATTGCTTCATTGGCATGCAACTCGCACTTCCCTGACCTTTTCTTCCTTTTTTCGCATTTTGAGCAAAACTTCATCAAAAGTGTGAAAATGTGACTCAAAGTGGAGAAAATCAGAAATTCATAACAATAGACCCCTTTTGTCTTCTAGAATCTAAACACTTTTTGGGTGAAAAAGATTTAAGAAATGCAAAAAGCCAACCTACAATGGGGAAGAATACTTAAAAACATTAAAAAGTGGTATCTAGATATGTCATATCATGTCTGATTATGAAAATCTAAAATCTTTAAAAACAAAAACTTGACTTTTCTGTTGTCGAATGAAACTTCTGTAGCGTGAGAATGCAACATACAACAGAGTATCGGAAAAATAAGAGCAAACATGACCTTTTATAGGGAAAAATGACACTCCAAGCATGAAAATGTGACTTGCAATGGGAGAAAATTGAAAAACGCTAAAGAAAAGGGATTTTTTGGATTTTGGGGTAAAAGGCAAGACAGACACGAAAGTGCAACACAAAATGTGGAAAGGCAAAAAACTGGCCTTTTCTTCAAGAAGGATAAATGGGACAATAAGACACAAAAACGCTATTTGTCCAATTTTTAAACAAAATTCTTCATATTTTACATAATTTCCCATCTTGATCTGATTTAATACCCCAGAATGACTGACCTATGGAGAAATTATATAGACAAAACTTGCTGAAATTTTTGTTTGGCTTGGGTATAACAAAAATGACATCTACTATTAGAAATTAAATGATCCATCTCTACACTGAAAATAAATCAGTAGAATGTCGTACAAGTGTTTTTAATGTTCTTGTCTTCCAGTTCAAGTTTGGATTAGAAATTCAAGAGATTTATAGAGTACTCAGACATCGTATCCTTACTAATTAGTTAGGGTTTACTTATTTGGTTAGTGATTCTATCTTCTGCAGCATAGTCTCATCTAAAAAGTGAAGGAGAGGAAGCAGAAAACGCCTTTCAAGAACTATAGAAAATTCTTCACAATAGAAAAAATATATCCATGCAAGTGGCAGACCTGGGAATCAGTTTTTGAGTCTTACAAAGTGTTATGCATTAGATTACTTATGCCAAAAGTACCTTTGGTGGGATAGAATGTTAATGCTTATCAGCCCAATAACTGACCTTTAACTAATGAAACAATGACAATCCCAGTGAAGAAAATAAATTCCATATCTTGCTTATTTCTCACCTGTTCCCATGACAATAAATCACACATGGTAGTGATCTACCTTCTGGCATAGGATCAGGCATGTAATGACTGCACTGTAACACATTACCATGCTCATTGATGACCTGCACAATTCCCAAATTTTGTAATTAAGAAACGAATCATCATGGAAAGTAGCCAATTTCCTGAATCAGTAGCTATATGAGAACAACATTATATAGATAAAGATTTCTCTTAACCACGTTTAGAAATTTTGAAAATTTAGTTGATATGACCATTTCAGAAGAGAATGCAAAGTTCAGTAAAAATACGACATAACAATTTTATAACAAATTGCATAAGATATCTTACAAAAATGTGTATGCTACCTATAATCAAACTCTTTAAAGAGTAGTGGCAACAATATAAATTCAAATTACCTACACAAAATTATCTTCATTCTAATCCAATTCATCTTCCTTGTCATCAAATACAAGTACGATAGCCAACATCAAGCAGAACAAACAATTCCTCCATTGAAATGATATTTTTAGCTTAAAACAAAATCCCATATATTGAGAATGTACCTTTTTCTTTAATAAAAGACAGATTCTGTTGTAAAAAATGCAGTTATTTACAAAACGTCTATCCAAACCAATGTTTCTCCAAGTTTCCAAGATAGGGAGGCAAGCAGGGGCGGCAAAATTTTTCCTAAATTTTGAGGACAGTGGGGGGGCAGCAGGAGAACGGCTAGTAAAATAATATTTAAAATATTTATATTTAAAATTTAAAAATAAAAATAGATTAAAATAAGTGTAAAGAAGAGATCCAATAATTCATTTGATAATCATAATGGTATTATTCATTAATAATATGATTTTTCAATTATATAATATATTTATATCGATGAAAACATAGAAACTTGAAACTTGAAAGTTATAAAGTTTGATAGTTCAGTATGACAAAGATTTTCTATTTGGAACATATCATCAATGTCCAAGTGGACCAACAAAAGACACAAGCAATTAGAAATTGTCCCCCCAAGCACTTTTGACCCAGTTAAGAGGATTATTTGGCCTCTACAACTATAACATAAGATTTGTTAAGGGTTCCTCTCAACTTGCAGCCCCTTTGATAGACTTGACAAAGAAAGGAGCCTTCTCTTGGACCAAATCAACACAGAGAGGTTTTGACAAGCTCAAAGAGGTAATCAGTTCATGCCCTGTATTGGTTGTTCCAGATTCCTCAATTTCCTTTGTGTTAGAGTGTGATGCTTCAAGAGAAGGTATTGGGCAATATTAATGTAGAATGGGCACCCTATATCGTTTGAGAGTCAGAAGCTCAGAGAAACAAAAAAAATGTTCTCAATTTATGACAAAGAGATGTTGGCCATTATGCATGCCTTGGCCAAATCTAGACAATACTTTGTGGCAAATTTTTGGTAAAATTTGACCACAACAGCTTGAAATTATTCCTCAGCCAGAGAGACTTGAATGACAAACAACAAAAATTGGTGAGTAAGCTTCAAGCCTCCGACTTTGATATAGAGTATGTTAAGGGTAAGAATAATGTTGTAGTTGATGCATTTTCTAGAAAGCAAATATTATGCTTTGTGTCTGATATCTCTACTAATTGGAAATTCACTATAATAGCACAGTATGCAAAGACCAGATTTGCTACTAACTTCCTTAAAGGCCAGATACAAGATGACATATTTAAGGTGAACGATATCATCCTCTACAAGGATAGGGTCGATCTTATCCCAAAATCTAAGGTAAAGGATAAAGTCTTAAGAGCAGTTCATGATACACCACTGGCAGGTCATTCAGGGTACTTCAAGACTTACAAGCAAATCAAGGAGAGATTCTCTTCGAAAGGACTCAAAGAAGACATCCTCAAACACATCAGAGAATTCATAACCTACCAACAAAATAAATCAGAATAGGTGTTTTCGGCAAGTCTTTTGCGGCCCTTGCCTATCCCCAGTGAAAAATGGGAGAGTATCTCTATGGACTTCATCACCGACCTCCCAAAGGTTCAGGGTAAGGATTGCGTATTTGTTGTGGTAGCTAGACTCACTAAATATGCATACTTCTTTGCAATTCCTTCCTAGTTCAAGGCACCACAAGTAGCAGAATTGTTTTTCAAGGAAGTGTTTAGGCTTCATTGTTTGCCTAAGATCATAATGAGTGATCGAGACAATAGGTTTCTTACTCATTTTTGGCAAGAGCTTTTTTGTTTCACAAGAACAAAACTAACACCCAATACAAGCCATCACCCTTAGACAGATGGGCAAACAGAGATTGTACACAAATGAATTGACGGGTATTTGAGAAACTATGTAGCAGAACAACAATCAGCTTGGATCAAATGGCTCTATTTGGGAGAACATTGCTACAACACTTCCCATCATATTTCAATCGATATGACTCCATTCATGGCTTTGTATGGTTATGAGACTAACTTTTGTTGATTTGATAATCACAGATAGTAGGGTGCCAAGAGCTAGACTTGGTCAAGCAAAACCAAGAAATTTTGAACTCGCTCAAGAAAAACCTCCAACAAGCACAAAATAGGCAAAAATAATATGCAAATCAACATCTCACTGAGAGGACTTTGGAGATTGGAGATATGGTTTTCTTGGGACTACAACCATATAGACAATCTTCTCTCAAGAGCAGCGGAGCTGAGAAGCTGAAGCCCCAACTTTACGAGCCCTACAGAATCAAGTGAAGAATTGGAGAGGTTGCATATGAGCTTGAATTGCCAAAGCACGACAATATTCACGATGTCTTTCATGTATTGTGCCTCAAAAGGGCATTTGGGCAGCACATCACCCCTTCAACAAAGTTGCCTCCTTTGGATGATGAAGAGAAGCTTATCTTGGTTCCAAAAGCCATCACTAACATCAGAGAAAAGAAACTCAGGAACAGGAGCATAACAAAATATCTAGTACATTAAAAAAATCTCCCAATTGAAAATGCCACCTGGGAAGGCGAGAAGATACTAGAATATCCAAGTTTGCAATTGCTTGAGGGCAAGCAATTATGGGAAGGGTGAACTATCATGTCCCCTTTTCAAAAATAAAATAATTGAGAGACCCAAAGCCTATTTCTTTATTTCTCATAGGCTAAGGGTAAAAGAGAAATATTTTAATAATAATGTTTTAAGTCAATCCTAAATATATTATTTCAAAACATTGTAAAATGATAACTTAAATATTATTATTAGTTAGATAAAGTGGGCGACCTAAATGGGGCATAATAAGGCCCTTTGTAATATTTTATTAAAATGTTTTAAGTGAGCACTTTGGAAGGAGAAGAGTGAGCACTTTTGGAGGGAAAAGAGAATTCAAAATTTGGGCACCAAATTGGAGTCTATAGAAGAGAGGTGTTCACTCAAGGAGATCATTCATCTAATTTTATGAAATCAAAACCCCTTTTTTATCTGATACCTTGAGAGCACTTATGTTCATCTATTTCTCCTAAGGAAAATGTAATGTCCCACCCCCATCTGAGATCAATTTTTTTGTTTTTTTCTGATTTTCTGTGGTTTCGCTGATACCTGGTGCGTTTTGGGTTTTTTGCATATTGACATAGAAAACATGCATATACATATATTTGAAAGTAACACAAATAGAGATACCCAAATGTTTATTTATGCGGAAAATATATCAAACAACAATATTATCAAATACCCATATGAAGGAAAGTTGGAAGCATGGAGTATCTCACATATCCATTTCGTTGTCCCGGAAGAAAATGGCTGGAAATTGATATTACAGCAGATATTAGAGTTCAAACACCTTCAAAATATACTCTAACATTCAAGAGAAGAGATACAATAGTATAGCATGCTGGGACGCCACAATGAAGGCTGGAGAAATCACTATCAACAAAGGTTTTGGTGCCCTCTGAAAACCACGACCCAAGTACAGCTTGGTACAGCCCTGCTGAAGGTGCAACAACAATAAATGCACTTCAAAACTTCCTCAAAACTCTGCTCAAAACCCTTTGTTATGCCTGCACCATTCAATGCCAAGCTGGGAGGAAAAAGACAGTCCAAGAAATGCCCAACACATACTATAAACCCTGCTGTTTGGTATGGCCTGATGTGGGACAGGTACGGCCTGTTTATGGGCCCCAAAGTACATCAAAACACCATGAAAATGCAGTCTATAACCTGCAATATTGTCTTCAATATCACTCTGCAATTATAGTGGCAATAAACTAAAGATATCTCCTTGAAAACTTCTCCGCGACAAATTAACTTCGTGCCATGAAGCTCAGTGGTGACCCTTGCAAATGAAGCCACTCAACAACACCCTAGGAGTGTCTTTCAAACCCACAGATGCTCTCAACCTGTAATGTCCCCTTCTAGTAAGCTCAAATTGTTTTCAACCTTGCACAATTTCAACTTAGAAAAGGAAACATTAGTACCAAATTTTTCTCTTTTCATAGCATAATTAGTATAATCCATTTTCTTTCCAAATTTACTATAATCACATGATTCATATACATGGTCATATTCTTATTCATGTTAGTCATAATCAGATTCATATTATCCATAATCATACTCATGTTATTTATAATCATATTGTTCATAATCATATTCATATTCACATTCATATTCATATTTTATTCATATTCATTTTCATACTCATACTCATTTTCATAGGCCTCAAGTGCTATCCTTGGGAGGATCATATGTCGCCCTATCATTAATCTATCCCTAATTCCATAGGCATGGTTCATTAAGGAGACAACCATCCCATAGGGAGGCCCAATGGCTTCACACTACACCCGAGGTACTTCACCAATCGGCTCAAAGAACTTCATGCTACACCCGAGCATACTTCATTCATTTGAGAGTCACCCACCGTAGGGCACAATTTACATTGATGAGCTCATCATACCATAGGCCCAAGGCTTCACCGCACACCCAGAGGTACTTCATCTTCTTGAGGGTCACCTAGGTCCAATAACATTCTCCTAACTTTCCCATACACCTAGGATAGTGAGATGATTAATGATGAGGCTAATCCTCTTCTTAGATATAGCACAATCCTATGATTTTGAGTCCTTGTTGACATTATGATGTCTTATCATTTTTGGCCTCGTATCATAATTGGTCCATCATATATTCATATGATCTAATACTTGATCACATTTCATTATACATATTTATCATACTAATTCATTCTTCCATGCATATTCATTTATAATAACATTCATTTATTTAAGATTTCACATTCATGGTGATAATATATACTATATCTATGTCAATTATATAATTAACTTCTTTTGATTGCCGATTCTAGTCAATTCAATGCATTCCTTGCAATTCTATGATCACATATTTAACATATACCTATCAATTTACCTATAATGATCTTGAGAGAAATACAAGATTCAGTAACGTTATTCAAGCATAATATACATATCTAATTTGCTGATATAGTGAATAAATTCACTAATGCATACAAGATACATTATTATGAATAATTGCATAAGACTGTCTATACGCTACATTGTTAGTAATGGCTGATATAAATCACAGTACTATCATAATGATGCATGTAAGAATAAATAACAAACAAGAAATATAAATAGGCATTCATACCTGATAGTCGATCAGCAATATAGTAGAAATGATAATCAATAGATTCTTACTTACTGATGAAGTTTCTGGACTGTATTTACCTCAATACTCTTGATGGCGAGTCTGATATAATATCAGATATAATTCTTTAATGTTGTCAATACTGGTAGATACTATACCACGGTAAATGCTTATACCAATGATGCTGCTGTTAATATCTTTATGTTTGATGATCGATGTGAGGTTCGTGAGATGAAGATGAGGGTCGATCTCTTGTATTTTGTAACTATACCGTCCACCAGTTATAACTCTTGTTAAACGCTGATATAGTCTCTATTTCGCTGCTGAGAAATAACTATGATGCCCAATCTGATATTCCTGGGATTCTTATCTTGTTCTAATCTTATAAGTGTGGATTTCTCCTCTTGGTCGGCGCTGGTAATTGCTTACTGTTTTGATCTGCAGATAGGAATGAATTGTGTATCATTCGATGCTTGCTATCTCTTAGATCTTTGACTGCGGATATAAGACGAGTGCTGTATCCTTCGCTTGGTATGATTTGATGCTCCTTGGTTTCCTTTGGATGGCCTTTTTAATACCCGGTGAAGTGGCTTTTGGGCCAAGAGATGCCACTTCCAAATATGTCTCTTTGTTACCTTTATGACTATCGCTCCTTACTCATTATTTATCCTTTAATATAATCGGCTCTTAATCACTTGTTTATGATTAGCACTGCCTCTATCATCATTTCGTTATTATTAATCGATCCTTGAAGACTTAGTTTGATTTATTCATTCATTCGAATGCTTTATGTGGGATGCATTTGGCCGATGGTCTAATATAATATACCCTTGTATGATTATTGTCCCTGCATCGATGTGCACTTAGTCTTAACTTTGCAAGTTTATTCCCAAATTTAGTCGGATTACATTTTATGCAAGATTTTATATTCTTTCGGTGGCTTCTCTATGTAATGAATTGAAGCTTTGTCGTTCCATCCTCAATATATATGTGTTCTCAAACTCCGAAATATCTATCTCAGAAATATATTCTTATTGTTTCTTTGATTGATGAAGTTAGATTTATCAATCCAATCTTTAATTGGAATGAAGATAGTCGATTTGACGGGACATGACACAACCATGGAGATTTCCATCTCCAAAGCTGTTGGTACAAACTCTTGTTCTCCAAGAACCAAGCTCAGACTTAGTGAAATAATCCAATAGTCGTGAATAATCCAAATGAGCGTTTATTTTGCCTTTTTGTTTCTTCCCTCAAACCCAACGCCACTTTTGGGATTATAAAAATATTTTGTTATTTCACTCTACTTCCTTCACCTCATAAAATATGACTTTATATTTTATATTATATGTCCACTAATTATATAAAGTCACCTTATACTTTATTCCACTAAGTTAAATATTTTAATTTAACTTAGGAAATAGATGTACCATTAGAATTAAATTCATTTGACCTCCGAAAATGGATTCCGTAGCACCGCCAAACTGATCAAATGAAGAGGAATGAAGTTCACTACATCCGCATTGTGTCGCACCGAATGTAGAGCCCTTGCTAAAAATAGTAAATTTGGTCACGAGGTCCGAAACTGAACCTCTAGAAGTGCAATCCCAACGTGGGTCCCTAACCATCCATGTTAGTCTACCTTAATCTCTGAACTACTTAGAAAAGGAACATTACAGACAAGAACCCTTCAAGTACGAAGATTCAGAGGACAGAAACCCTCTTGGTTTCCAAGCGAGAGAAGAGGATGAAAAACCTTTCTTCTTTGAGGCGGTTTCATCTAGGAATAACATTTGTACTGAGAAGTTTACAATTTATTTCCAGTTTTCAGTTTGGTGTGCATTTCAACATAGTAGAAGAGCATTTCTAAAAAAATCATCGAAGGAATATATGAGCATTCATATAGTGGCGTTGTTGTTCTACATTTCTATGTACTTGTTGTTGGGCAACAATTATCATTACTACTGTGTTGTGTATCTGTTGTCGTACAAGTCTGGAGGTCGTCATACCATCTAGTACTGTGTTGCGCCCTCATTCAGCAGTTGCAAATTATCCTTGATGCCAAACACAATCATACAGCCACCGTGCAATCTTCACCATCAACTGTACCTTCTGCATTAGCCCTTAGTTGCAGCATTTGTTGTGAGTTTGATCATTTATTTGTGGTAATTGATTAATAATTGTATAAGGGGTTCTACTATAGTATTGTTGTTTTGCATCAATATTTGGTAAATACTCAACTTTGTGCCATAATGATGAAGTTTGATGTGCCAGGGATTTCAATAATAATATTGGGCGTTTAATTGTTGTTGTTCAATATTCCATATTTATTCAAGTATTGCATTGTAATGTTGTTGGGTTTGGGAGAGAAGAAACAAAAAATATTATTATAATCCCAAAAGTGGCGTTGGGTTTGGGAGAGAAGAAACAAAAAGAAAAATGAACTCTCATTTGCATTCATTCATGACATTTTGTTTATTTCACTAAGTCTGAGCTTGGTTCTTGGAGAACAAGGGTGTGTACCAACAGCTTTGGAGACGGAAACCTCCATGGTTGAGAGCATCTGCGGGGTTGGAAGACACTCCCAAGATGTTGTTTGAGTGGCTTCATTGCAAGGGTCACCATTGAGCTTCATTGCACGAAGTTAGATTGTCGTGGAAGAGATTTCAAGGAGATTTCATCAGTTTATTGTCACAATAATTATAGTGGGATGTTGAAGAACCAGTTGCAAGTTGTAGACAGTGATTTGGAGGAGTTTTGATGTCACTATTGCCCCATATACAGGCCATACCCTGTCCAAACCAGGCCGTACCATACAGCAGAAATCTGGTGTTTTCATTGTGAGTTTGGATTGTTTATTTCTCCCAGCTTGGTTGCCTGGCCTTGGTAGTTGCAGCAGAAGGTTTTAGAGATGATTCAAGGCAGATTTAAGTTACTTTGTGTGCTGATATTCCTCCCAGCAGACTCATACCGTACCAGCAGGGACGTGGGCTTCTAAAACAGCAATAAATCTTGTGATTTTGGTCAGTATTCCCTGTCTATTAAGGCGTCTGAAGTCTCTAGCTGCTGTCCTATTGTATTTGATGTATTAGCTCAAGTTTGGCATCATTCGGAGAACTTTGCACTTTCATAGACTGCTGTACAATCATTTTACCAGCCAATATGATTACATCAGCAATGGGGTATGCAAGATCTTTCAATATTACTTACATTTCACCATATGGGTATTGTTAAAAATGGCTCTTTAGTGCATTTCCATTAAATTTCTGTTTGTGGGTATTCCTTGTTCTTGTTATTTGCAAATATATGTATATACATGCTCTCTATGTCAAAATGCAAAAACACAAAATGCAACAGGTATCAACTTAACCATAGAAAACCAAAAAATTATCTCAGATTTGAGGTGGGACATTACATGCATAGATAGGAATCTCAAAATAACCGTAGGGTTTATAAAATATTGAAAAGGGACATTACATCCTTTTACCTAGCTGTCAATAGTTATCAATAAAGATTGAATATATATTTTTTACCTAGCTACAAAGTCATTCTTCATCCAATGCATAGAGGTAAAAAAACAAAACTCCCTTCTACAGCCTTTTAAACCTACAACTTATCCAAAAGCATGTCTCAAAGGTCTTCATTAGAGTATTAAGATATTCTCTAGAATCATCTATTTGGTCAGTACCGTGTAAGTGTAACGATCTTGTATTCATATCCTAGATCGTGTGTCGATCCTTGGCAGTTTCTAAATATAGAAACGTGCCTGTTATTGTACATCTTGTAACCTATATATTGAGCACTCGCTCATTGTTAATATCATCCAACAATTTACCAATTACCTGTGTAATATGGTATCAGAGCCAAGTTCGCTTTCAAAATTATTGAGTTTGTTTTTCGAAATCCAAATCTCTTGTTTTTTTGGCTCCTGTTTTTGGCACGGAATTTCAAATTTGTTTTTGAGGGCTCCCTACAGGCCGCGATTTACTCTTTGGTTGAAGATCGTGATTAGCCTGCTGCAAATTCGTGGGGTTTACCATTTCCGCCCTTCCTTGTGCCGCGTTCGCGTGGTTCCTAGTCGCGTTTTCTTCTATGCTGCCTCCTGAAAGTTTTTCGGTGGGACGGAACCTATCTGAAGGTCGTGTTTCTCCTTGCAGGGTCCTGACATTTTCTCTGCGTGCCGTTTTAGGGCTCTGTCCCTCCGATCACGTCTTTCTTCCATAAAATCGCGATTTTCTGAGTTTTTGGGTGACGCGTTTTTGTCCCAAATCGCGATTTTCTAAGGACGCGATTCTTTGTAAACGGCTTTCTCCATTTTGTTTCTATTGAGCTTGCATTATCAGGCGATTTCGTTGACAGCAGACATAAACCCTCTGTTTAAAGTTTTTATCTCTGTGCTGCCATGGCCGCCTAGGGTTCTGCAATTTTTCGACTAGGGTTTTGACCCTCTGGTTCAAGTCGGAAAATTTTTTCGATTGCAGATTCTTGGTGGGTTTTTTGAGCTCTTTTCTGGGTTGCCTTCAGAATTTTTCGACCACCTCGAAATTCGTGCCTCAAAATTTGTGCCCGCAAGTTCGTCTTGAACTCTGTACCTGTACCTGCCTCTGTGCATTGGAATTTGTGCTTCGGGTTCAGTGTATTCCACCTCTTCTTAGTACCTCGTTTTTCGTGCCTCGAAAAGCGTGCAAGATGGCGAGTTTGAACATCATGTTGGAAGGCAGTCAGCGATTTAATGGCAAAAATTATAATACTTGGAAGCAGCGAATGATGACCATCTTTGAATATCGCTGTCTCGCTCAGATCATAGACGACACTACCACTCGTCCCGCAACAGCGGGTAAAGACCAAGCTAAGTTTGACGAACAAACTCATGAAGCAGTCATGCTCATTAAGCTGTCAGTCACAGATGATCAGCTACCTCAGATTCCGACTGGAAAGACAGCAAACGAGATTTGGGACCATCTGAAGGGTTTGCATGAAACCTCCGACAAGAGTCGTGCGTTCTTCCTGACAAATATACTGTTTTCTATCATGATGGATGAGAAGACATCTTTGCAGACGCACCTGAACAAGATCCAGGAGATCAGAGATCAGCAGGAGGCTATTGGTCGAAAAATGGAGGAAGAAGACCTGGTTGTGATCACTTTGAAAAGTCTACTTAAGTCCTATGAACATTTCATTGAGACTCTCAACATTACATCAGCTAATGTTGATCTGAAGTTTCCAGAACTCTGTACTATCCTCTTGCAGCAAGATCGCTGGAAACAACAGTTTGGTAGTAGTGCTTCTTCGTCCTCTTCAGAGCAGGCTTTTGCAGCCATGTTTTAGGCTCAGAATAAAGGCAAAAGTCAGCCTCCACAGCAGAATCAGCCAGCGCCATCTCAGGACAACGGTAAGAAGAACATTCAGTGTAACTACTGTCACAAGTTTGGACACATCAAGAAAGATTGTCGCGCACGTATCGCTTCTGCACAAAAGAAGCAGGGAGGGTCTCAGCAGAAGGCCAACAGTGCAGAGCACACTGAGCAGAAGGAGTCTGCGTTTTACGCCTTCATGGCTAAAACCCCTGCAAACCATGCAAAATCCTCTGCCTGGTACATTGATTCAAGTGCTTCGCGTCACTTCACTTATTGTCGTGACTGGTTTACAGAACTCTCCCCTTTGAGTGATTCAGTGGTCTTCAGTGGTGGAGAAGTGTACACAGTTGCTGGGAAGGGCACTGTTCAGCTTCAGTTTGGTGGGAGGAAAATCATATTCCTCAACGTCTATTATGTTCCTGGTATGGAACTTAACTTGCTTTCAGTCAGCCAGATCATGAAACATTCTCCACACCTTGATGTGGTGTTCAGCGCTCGCCAGTGCTCGATCATCGACCGGGAGACCAAATGCACTGTAGCTGTTGGCATTGAGGACCATGGTCTTTATCGACTTGTGGATTCGGATGGTCCTCCTGAATCAGCCCTAGCAGTCGACACTCTTCGGTTACCAGTCTCTAGCATCAGCGGTATGGGCACCTAAATGTGCACTACCTATCTCAGCTCTCCCGACATCACCTGGTAGATGGGCTTCCTGAGATTCAATCTCAGAACTTCGATGTCTGCGGATCCTGTCAAGCTGGCAAACAACACCACACCCCTTTTTCGACTGGTGACTCCTGGCGTGCATCCAAGGTACTTCAACTTGTCCATGCTGATATTTGTGGACCTGTGAATACTCCTGTTACTGGATGTAAATACTTTTTACTATTTGTTGATGACTTTAGTAGAAGAATGTGGGTGTACTTTCTTAAGCAGAAATCATAAGTGTTTTCATTTTTTCAGAAGTTTAAGGCCTTAGTAGAAAAAGAGTCTGGGTGTCCCATTGTCACTCTTAGGTCAGATAATGGAGGGGAATTTTGTTCCAATGAGTTCTCTGACTTCTGTGATACACATGGCATCAAACGCCAATTGACCACACCTTACATTCCACAACAGAACAGATAACTGAGTTAGCACGTTCCATGATGGAGCACAAATGTGTTCCTAAGAAATTTTGCGCAGAAGCAATTTTCACTGCAGTTTATCTTCTTAACCGGTCTCCGACCTATGCAGTTAAGGATAAAACTCCTGAAGAAGCCTAGTCTGGTCGCAAGCCGCGGGTCAGTCATTTGAAGGTTTTTGGCTCTCTTGCTTATGTTTGGATTCCAGATGCCAAGCGCTCCAAACTGGATTCCAAGAGTCAGAAACTCATGTTCACAGGATACAGCGATAACCACAAAGCCTACAAGCTAATTGACATTGAGACAGACCGTCTCATTTTCAGTCGTGATGTGGTTTTTGATGAAGAGCGAGGACCTTTCTTCTCTCCCTCTTCTATGCAACAGTCCGAGGATTAGCCTTTGAAGGCCTCTGACCGAGGTGTTTGTCTTCCATTAGGTCCACCTGATGGGAGGGATGCTAATCCTTCCTCCGACTCAGATTCTGATGAGTCTCAGCCTGACATTCCTGAGGATGATGCAGAACCTTTTTCTGATGCACCTGTTCCAGATCCAGAACCTCCTGTTGAACCTGATGTTGGCCTCTCTACCCGTCGTCCAAAATGGTGGTTAAAGACGATTGTTGATCTTCATGATGATGAACTTGTTGAGGGTCGATCCTCCCGGAATAAGAGCAAACAGCAGCATGCAGTAAACTTTGCTCTCGTGGCCAATCTGCATAGTGTCTATGAGCCTCAGACTTATTCCGAGGCTAAAGGTATTCCAGAGTGGGATACGGCGATGGAATCAGAACTCCAGAGCCTTCAGAAGAACCACACCTGGGTCCTTTCAAATCTTCCTCCAGGGAAGCAACCCATTAGCTGCAAATGGGTGTATAAAGTTAAGTACAAGGCTAACGGAACCCTGGATAAGTACAAAGCACGCCTTGTTGCTCGGGGTTTCTCACAAAGAGAAGGCATTGACTACGAGGAGACCTTTGCTCCTATCGCCAAGATGAGCACCATATGGCTTGTCCTTGCCTTAGCCGCCCAGTTTGAATGGATAGTCCATCAGATGGATGTGAAGAGTGCATTCCTCAACGATGAGTTGCAGGAAGAAGTCTACATGACGCAACCTCCTGGTTTCAAGGTTGCCGGTCAAGAACATAAAGTCTATAGACTGGTCAAAGCACTTTATGGCCTGAAGCAGGCTCCCAGAGCATGGTACATCAAAATTGATAAATACCTCACAGAACATGGCTTTAAGAGGAGTCCATCTGACTCAAATCTGTATATCAAACACACTAGCAGTGATATCCTGTTGCTTGTTGTCTATGTGGATGACTTGCTTATTACTGGCAACTCGGCACACTTGATCGATAAGATCAAACAAAACCTGTGCACCGCCTTTGATATGACAGATTTGGGACTTTCTCACTATTGTCTCGGTGTTGAGGTTTGGCAAACTCAGCATAGCATCTTCATCTCTCAGTCGAAATATGCTCGCAGTCTTCTGGATAAGTTCCGAATGCAGGACTGCAAACCAGCCTCCACCCCTATGGAAAAGGGACTTAAGCTGTCAGCTAAGTCCGACTCCCCAATGGTTGATGAGTCTCTGTTCAGACAACTAGTAGGCAGTCTTATCTACTTAACTGCTACTAGACCAGACATCAGTTTTGCAGTCAGCTACATCTCCAGATTCTTGACAGCCCCCAACGCTGATCATTGGGTAGCGGCTAAGCATGTGTTACGGTATGTGAAGGGTACATCTGACTTTGGTATCCTTTACACAAGGAATTCTGATCCCAGCCTTTGGGGCTTCACAGATTCAGATTGGGCAAGTTCAGTTGATGATAGAAAATCAACTTCTAGGTATGTGTTCAGTTTGGGATCCAGTGCCGTCACATGGACAAGTAAGAAACAGCAGGCTGTGGCACTCTCCTCAACAGAAGCTGAATATCGAGGTGCAGTAAAGGCAACATGTGAGGCAGTTTGGCTTCGCCGGATGCTTGCAGATATGCAACTATCTCAAGCAGGACCGACTCCCCTGTTCTGCGACAATTAGGGAGTTCTCAAACTTGCCAAGAATCCGGTCTTCCATGAGAGAACCAAGCACGTCGAGACACACTGTCACTTCATCTGATTGCTGGTTGAAGACCGCACAGTTCAGTTGCTGTATGTTTCAACTGAGGATCAGACAGCAGATATTCTCACCAAGTCCTTGAGTCCTGACAAGTTTGTAAACTTCAGGGGGTCTCTTGGTGTTGTAAATCGGTTGACCATTAAGGGAGGATATTAAGATATTCTCTAGAATCATCTATTTTTTAATGGTCAGTACCGTGTAAGTGTAACGGTCTTGTATTCATATCCTGGATCGTGTCGATCCTTGGCAGTTTCTAAATATAGAAACGTGCCTGTTATTGTACATCTTGTAACCTATATATTGAGCACTCGCTCATTGTTAATATCATCCAACAATTTACCAATTACCTGTGTAATATAGAGACCATCCTCTATATGCATGTGTTGAGGACATCCATGACCTCCTCATCAGCCCTAAAGGTATCATAGAAGAAACTTTGAGTTCAAGTAGTAGGTTGTAGCATGAATGTGTTTGTGGAGGTGTTTGATCCACCTCCAATCAATAATGCACCAAATAGGTTCATATTTTTTCCACAAAAATGTTGTATTGTCTCCTTGGCCTTGTCAATGGCCTCATATCAAAAACCCATGGGGTTTTTCTCCCCATCTACCAACCATAGAACCCTCACCAAAGGTCCTAACACCTAAAACAAAACAATATATAAAATAAAAATCTGATTTTTGAATGACAAAAAGAAAGAGTAGACTAAAATAAAAAAAACTTATTATGGAATATCAAGTTGATAATTTTGTATGTTACCTTAAGGATCTCGTTCATGCTTTTGGCAAAAAAAAATCATCAATAGTACTTACTACCCCATGGGGTTTTTCTCCCCATCTACCAACCATAGAACCCTCACCAAAGGTCCTAACACCTAAAACAAAACAATATATAAAATAAAAACCTGATTTTTGAATGACAAAAAGAAAGAGTAGACTAAAATTAAAAAAAAACTTATTATGGAATATCAAGTTGATAATTTTGTATGTTACCTTAAGGATCTCGTTCATGCTTTTGGCAAAAAAAATCATCAATAGTACTTACTACCCTCTCCCCTTCGACCTTCCTCATATAAGGGGTGTAACCCCACCTAGTGCCCACAAACATCCACCTAAGAGATGGTAGTCAGGCTGCAATACTTTGCAAAGTCATGGAAATGGTGGCAAACTATGTGACACCCGACTACACAAGCTCCTTGCCATTGGTGTGCTTTCTCATCAAATTAAGCACCCAAGGGTGGTTGTAGATGTATTTTGTTATGTTTCTTGCATCTCCCACCACAAATTTGACCCACCCAAGTTTGTCAATATCCTCAAGGAGTAGATCAAAGCAATGAGTGACAAGTGCTCCAAAAAATAGTAGGGTGCCTCGCCTCTAGTAGCCTACTAGATACCACATTGTCCCTCACAACTTGGATAATGTTTTGCACACCCACCTCCACGACCACCTCATCTAACATGTTGCATAGTGTCTCGACATCTTTTACTACATTAGAGGTGTCAATTGACTTCAAGAATGCCAACTGATCACTTCAAGCCACAAGGAAGTTAATTAGGGTGTGGTTCCTGCCATCCATCCACCCATCAAACAAATAGTGCAGCCCTTTCTTTGCCAAACCCTCGTGTTCCTCCACCAAGAACTTTGTCTATCTAACAATATCATCCAGCAACCACCAACTCAAATCATAAGAGATCAGTGACTTGAACCCTTTCCCTACTAATGTCAATGCAATGACAACTAACTCCCAATAAGGGATACTTGAACATGGATAGGTATGTTGTTGAAGTACCAAAAATTGGTGAGTGCCAACCTCGCCTCATTATGCTTCTCTTGGTTCCATGTAGTACCTTCAAGGCAAGGTCGAGCACCACAAGTGTTACGTGGAACAAAGAAACCATAAATATCTGAATCTAATGGCCAACCAGAACTACCTATGGTAGAAGAGCTCTATATTTGTGGGCCAATGCAGTTTCCATTGCTGCAACAATCATTTTCTTTTCTCTTTTCCTCTCCTAATATGAAGAAAGGAGAGAATTAACCTCTCATATAACCTTGGGCTCCACTATATCACAAAGCAAAACATCTCTTTTAGGGATTTGCACAAGATGATATTTCAGGTGGTTGATGCCTCCTGTCATCTTCATCACATAATAATTACACACGACTAGTCATGTTTGTCTCCCTGAGGTTCCATGCTTCCAAGTAGGGTCCCTAGTCTTGTCACCAAGACTGTTGCTTCACAATGCCATATCTCAAACAAATAACTAAATTTCAAACCATATCATAAACAAAAATAAAATAAAATAACCCTAGAATGAAAGCGAAACTGAAAAACAAAACAAAATCTGAAAACAAAAAACAGAAGCAGGGACATTGTTACATACCTTTCAAATGCTGCCAAGAAACTCATCAAATCAGCCCAAGATCATGCAAAATCCATTGAAATCAACTAAAAATGCACTAATGTTAACATGTCGAAGGAGTGAGAGCTAGAAGTATGTAATATCCCAAATCGGGATATTTTGAACAAGTTTGGATTTACGGGCTTCCAAAAGGACCTTACTTAGAATTTTCTGATTTGCCCTAATTTGAATTCTGCCCTAATTTCTGCACCTTAGTTTTTTGCTCAAACCCTAACTTTTGAAGTAAAAATCAGACTTGAAATAACTAGGGCAGCCCATTAAACATCTTAAAATATCATTATTTCACCATAAACATAATCAACAATATTGTGCTTGCATTTCATCATCATATGATCAACAAATCATCTTCATTTAACCAACATACATGACTGAAACAAATAAAGAAGTCTGCTGCAATAAACTGATTACAAAAGGTCTTCAAATACAATGATAGATATGGGCATGCATGAAAAACAAACCCAGCAAGTTCTGCCCTAAACTGAATATTAAAACAATGCAATCTAACCTCCTAACATGAAGGGAAATGGTCTGCTCTGCTGCTGCAATAAATCTGCTCTGCTCAAACCCTAGATCAGCATTAAACCCTTCACAAAACAATCTCAAAACATGGCGCTCTCCTCCAATGAAGGCGCTCCAAAGCTTGGGCTAACTTCTCCACAAAGATAAGCAATATCACGCCAAAGAAGAGACTGAAAATGATCTTCAAATCAGATATAGAATTCTGCGCCAAAATCCATGAAGTGCAAGTGAACTCCCGTCACGGAATCCTCCAAAAGAAGAAGCTAGGGTTTCGTCCAACTCCTCCTAAGACTTGAGATTTTCGCCTCAAGCCTCCTTAAGAGATAAACTCCAAAAGTCGATTGAATGAATGAGTGAATGATGGTTTGCAAATGCCAAATCCAATTTGTATTTATACACAACTTCCCTCTTTTCCTTCATAGCCGACCTAGGTAGTGCTTTTCTTTTATTTTAATGAAATCATCCCTCTAAGAGGGCCGACCAGCATCCATGTCTTTAGGCGCCCATAAAAATCAAATTAAAGATATGATTTTATTATTCTCTTTCTTATTTTCTCATGCCATCTCCAAGCGCCAAGGGTGAGGAATATTATTAATTGTTTTAGGCGCTCAATCCTCAAATAGACCCTCATAGTGAAGGCGTAGACAATGCTCCCTTATACTTCTCTTGGCATGAAGGAAAGCATCCCTTATGTCAAAATGGCATCCGTACAAAACAATATTACCTCTTGGCATGATTATGACAAGTCTCCACAACCATAACTCCAAGGAAAGAAGAATATAACCAATAAAGGGAACACACCAAAGACCCTCCGAAGATATGATAAGTCATTTCCAAACCTGGATTCTCCTTCCAAAACTCCCGGAGTGTGAAAACCAATCCCTTTGCTCTCTAATGGCGACCATTCCAAAAATGGGGACATTACAAAATAGAAATTGTGAAAATGAAGTGTTTTGATGTTTTTCAAGCTGCAAATTGTTATTATGCATTGGTAGGCAAGTTTTTGGTTGAACTCATGAGTTTGGCAAGTTTACTCACAAGTGAGTTGCCAAGAAATAGCACAGAACTTGCAGGCAACTCATGAGTGACTCACCAAGGGATATTGCCTCATAACTCAGTGAGTTTTTAAGCCATATCTAAGGGCATCCAAAGACATTAAACCTGACTGAATTGTATGCCAAGTTCAGAAGGATTGGGTAAGGAGATGAGCTTAATTAGCGAAATTTGTTTCCTACAAATGCCACTCAAACCTCTTCATATTTGACAATAAGCTTGACAAGAGAAACGTACAAAAAGCATATTAGAGGAAGAGTACAAGACCAGAGATGAAGACAACAAAAGAACCTTTCTTTCAAAATCATTCATTAAGGCTAGTTTCATGTCTAAGGAGGTTGGAAATAAGGTACTTTGTTTAGTCCTGAATAATTTTGGAGGGTATTTATACCATTAAAAACTTAAGCAACAGATCTACAAATATATTAACCAGTATTGTATCTTTTTGTCTTTACCATTATTGGTATACTTATTTCTTGCAGTGGTGCCTCGATTAAGGAAGCCTTAATTCAGTCAGACTTTGCTTAATGGGAAATTGTATTAAACAATTAAGGTGATATAAGTTCATTCTGACTATCCATAATAGTTATTCGTTTAATAATTACATCTAAGTTGGAATTATCAATATTTTAATCAGTTATATCTATAGAAGAAACCCATAGGAATGCATGCAAACTTTCTCCTTTCTGCAATTGATGCCAAGATACAGATAAGGCAGCCTATTATATTTGATAAACAACACGCAATTGATGAATTGGCATTCTTAATCATACAAGTTTCTGTTCTATCAGTATATGGATTCATGTTTGTAGGTGTTATCCAAGTTAAAGGAATACTGCAAGTGTAAGGACTATCCTAATCATAAGAGATCGATGCATGTTGCAAACATTTTTTAAAATGAACAAACAACAAGAATTAAAATCAAAATTGATTTGTTCCATAAGTGGCCAAAATTAACTGAGAAGACTAGAAGATGTTTGAAAACCAGTACTATCATGAGCAAAGTTACCTCTAGATCTTTGCGCCGAAACCTACATCCTTTGAGCGAGAATTCCTGTTCTAGTAAGTCATGGGTGGGACTATAATCAGCCCTGGGAGCATCCAAAACAAGGATATTATCAAACTCCTCAACCATTTATTGGAAAGTGGATCAAGAACAATGTTAAAGAATTACAAGAATGAACCAACATCATGCCCAAGATTCATGTGCATATAATATTTAGTTTAGTGGTTTATTTTGTGGAAGCGACAAGATATCCCATCAATAATGCATTATATCGTCTCCTAGATCTCAAGATCCCTTGATTAAACTTGAGAAAATTACTGGAATCCATTAAAGTAAAGCTGCAAATCAATACAGTCTTGAATATCTAATGCTATTATAGTATTGCATTCTGATTTTTGTGTTTTATTTTCTAATGAGATAGATTAGAATTAAAAACGTATCCATAATTTGTTGTTTGCAAAATGTCATCATTTTTTCTGACTTTGATGTAATCCGCTTTGAACTTAGCATAAAGAAACAAGCACACAAGAATGGCAAAGAAAGCAAAGGAGAATTCTGATAAAACTGTATGTTTACACTCTTCATTAGCGTGGAATGTGTAAGTGTACAATAATGAGGATGTGTGTTGGCTGGATAAGACCAAGTGCCAAAAAAAAAGTAAAAAAGTAGAAAGCAATAGATAAAAGCTAATTTACATTTTTACACAAAAGTGAATTTCACCATTTCCTCCCTGCTAAGCGAAAATTGTCCCAACTTCTACATCAGATGAAGAAACATGATCAACAGGAAACTCTAGTATAGGGAAAAGAACTGCGTCCCCATCCCCATACCCACATCCACTAGTGATTATACTTATGTATAATATAGCCATACCCATAGTTGAAAAACTCGGAGTCGGCAAAAACTCAGCTGACCCAAAAAAATTCGGCAATAACTCGAGAAAAAACTCGGCAATAACTCAGCAAATTTATCAAACATTTAAAAATACATAATTTTTTTAAAATATTCTTCAAAAACACACATATTACTAAATTTGTAGAACATATTCTCCAAACATTCTTCCTTCTCCACGGAGAACTGTCTTGTTTTAATTGGCTATGGAATCTGATCTATCTTGATGACAAAACAATGGAACATTTGGAACACGGATATGCATGCTTTTTTACACTTTCCTTATGGTAAATGGGTGGAGGTGTTTTCAATTCACTTCTGCTACGCTTCACAAAACTTGCATAAAACTATTGGGATGGAGATGTATTACCTCCTCCTCCATCGATGGGTTGACTACTCAATATAGTTTCATTCCATTCTTCCTTGGCCTTTGGTTCAGTGTTTATCTTTCATGGTTGTGAGAAAAACTTCCACAAGTCCTAGAAAACTATTCTAATAACAAATTTGATCTGTAAATGCTCAACTTACAGCTGATATACTTCACTACACAGATACCTTAAATATTATGCTGTATTCAATGTTCATACTATTTGAAACAACATATATATTGCAGAATTCATGCATTTGGTTGCTCAATCAACAATCCTTCTCCTATGCAGCAAACAACGAAGTTACTATGTAAGGAAATAAAGAAGAGAATTCATACACTCAAGAAACCAAGATTTATGTGCAAAAAATCCTCTTGGGTAGAAAAACTCATAAAAAAAAAATAGGTTGCAATTTTATTCCCTTCAAAATATGATGCTCACAAGTGCAAACACAGATGTATTACTCTCTTTGAATGGAGCCATTGTCATTCTACTCTCTTTGTAGTGTTGCAGTTCCTTCCTCTGTTCTGCTCTGCTCTTCTTTATTTCATCCCTTCTCTACTGCACAGAAAGTAGTCAAGACATCACCTTTAGAATTGCATAGCAACTCTGCTCTAGTAAGCTCGTGCTTGTAAAATACCCATTTAAAGTGCTTCTCCTTGGAATATTTCTCCCTCTTGAGTGTTTCAGCACCTACTTTTAAGGTCAGCCCTTCCCCTCACTTTGGAGGAACAGAAACACCCTTGGATACCACTGGACTAGGTTGATAATTTGGCTACTTCCCATTTGAATTCCCCAATGCCCATCCCAAGTAACACTTCATCTTCGCAAATGAAGTGGAAATTTTGCACTATGTAGTTGCTTCCAACTTTATCACTGGTTCTGATACATAACTGCCAGAAATCAGTCATTACCGCCTAATATCGGAATAGCCCCACCTCATCTCCTCACATGAAGTGGAAACTTTGCATTGATGTTGTCTTTATCACTGTTTCTGATACATAACTGCTGGAAATCAGTCATTACCACTGAATATCAAAATAGTCCCACCTGACAAGATCCTAAAATTCCATTCCCAAAGTTAGGAAAACACAAATTGCATTAGTTCTCTAGTCACTCAGAATTTATGGCCTCCTGATCCTGTGATTGAAAACTCTGATTCATTGGATCTGCTGCTTTGCAAAGGAATATGTTAACTGGCGACCACTGGAATCGGCATTTTCATTTTGTCAATGAACTTTTCAGCATCAGCTGATTCAGAGGATAGATTGCAGAATTTAAAGTTTTCATTTGATCAATGTTGATATAAATGTTTCGTTGTGAGGTATCATTAATTTACTTGCTCAAGGAAAGTGGATTTAAATCTACATTACTTGATCCAAGCACAATTTACACTCACTTGAACAAAAGCATAAATTATCAGAGGAAACAGTGTGTATACATATAACTGGAACAGATTTCTCAGCAGAAACGGTCTCTATACATATAAATTGACTGAAATTTTAACCGCCAGCACATAAACATGAATTCTCTGCAGAAACAGTCCATATATCAATTGAAATTCTAACAACCACGCAATAAATTTATCCTTCTTAAGAAATGGGCATTAAACCCTAACATAACTTTTTACTTTGATTGCACCTGACAAATATTCTTATTTTCCTAGATCCCACTGTGTTAACATCTTTCAATAGCACTTGCAGGTCTTTTCGGTAAATTTTAAGAGTCATTGCAAGACAGTTTCTCTCTACAGTCGAAATTACCTTCACTCATTAATAAACATCAGTGCTCAGCAGAAACAGTCTGTATCCATAAAAACAGATCAAGAGGACACTTTTAAACCCTAAGAAAATTCGTTTACTGCAAAATAGAAAACAATATTCCACTCTCTTTTGTTATTATCTAAATTCCGCTACATTCTTTTTTTCATAGCAATTGCATTTATTCGCACTCAATTCCAAAGTCATTGGAAGGCAAATTCTTCAACGAAACCTTGCCGTATAAAAGTCAAACGTACAATAGATTTGCCGTATTTGAAATAAAATACAAGAATGTAATAACCAATCCAAATGTCATCACAGGCAAATTTTCAACCTAAGTATTAACATTTAATTTTGCGTCAATTGACATTTAAAGAAGACTTTACAAACTTTGACAAGACAAAGAAGATCAAAATTTAAGAGAAACAATCAACAGAAACAGACAACACAGACAGCTCGCTTTAGCTTCGACCTCATCGCGTATTCCAGCTCGAAGAAAAAGGCTTGAGAAATAAAACGAGACACACAAGGATTCGAACCTGGGCGGACGGATGACGAAATTGACAAGCTGTTCCATGGATTGCAGGAATTCGCGTCAACTAACAAAAATTTTGCGATCCCTCCCCTCCTTTCTCCTCTTGCAAGATTACCAGGCGATAAGGAGTCCTACAACTGCGTTTTTGTTGTTCCGATTGGCTAGCTGTCAACTCCTGTAAATTTTAATTGGTAACTACCATTTACCATTGTTATAAACTAAACACTATCTAACTCTTCATGATAAACAAAGGCCTCAGTTTTGTTCCGCCTGCAAATTAATTAGCGATAATTGGGGATACCGCGGGACGGCAAATGAGGAAAATAAAGAATTCTGTGAGCTAACAGTAGTTAGCGTGGTGGGAGTTTTTAAATTGAAATTTATACTTCTTGTGCCGTGGAAGTCATTGATGGACAAGGACTTGTCTCCCAATTTTACCCTTCGATTTAAGAAACAGCTCCAAAAAAAAGTAACGATTTGGTCCCATGGACGTCCAAGGTAACTTGTATTTTAATTAAATGATTGTTTTTTTTTCGAATCCCCCTAAAGTGTCACATTTAGGCATTCTTAGATTTTCTCTCCTATCTTCTTAAAAAAGATCTTAACTACCTCGTGCTTTGATTGGACCACATTATTTGTTTTGAGATCGAGAAATATTCTTTGGTATTAAGTTGAAAGAGGTTGATGGTTTCGTGTACCGATGGTAAAAAGTATTAGGATGTTAATCTTTCCAACTAAAAAGTAATAATGTTTATCTAAATACTATTTTAATTATTCCTTTATTTCTCAATTGGCAATTGGATTCAATATTGTAATAGTGAGAACTACATACCCATGCCCTTTTCTATTATGTTTTGGGCCCTATTTGATTAGAATGCAATAACAAGTGTATAAGTGACTTATTCTTACATGAATTTGCTTATAACATTCTAGTACCGCCATTCCATCATCATTTGTCTCTATAGATCAATCATGATTTCTAGATTCCCTATTTGTTATCCTACATCAGATCTATACGAACCTTAAACTTCTAAAATTCAAATTCAAATTCAAATTATATCCCACTAACTCCCTCCTATTAGTCATTGTTAGCCAACCTAACACATGTTTATGTTGATTTGTGTGCTTGGTTGTAATATTTAAAGACATTCATTCCTAAATGTGAAAAGACATATAGGTCAAAGAACTTAAAAGAGAATATATTATGCATTATCTACTTGTGACATCATTCCAAGTCCATTACATATTTACTTTGTGTCTTCAAAACTTTCACTCGAAGTTATAAAGTGAATCTAATTAGAAGGTCTAACCAAGAAGAACATGACTCTTACAATTCAACAAAGTCCCCAAAGTATTCCTAAACATGACCAGTCCTTACACAAATCCAGATATCAAAAGATCAAGACAAACAACTTACAACAGTTAGTCATAGACCAAATTAATCCCACGAGTTAAAGTTCAAATCTACGCATTAGGTTCAAGTCCTTACACACGAGGGTCAAATCTATATGTGTATGAACTAGGGTAAAACACAATTACTTTGTAGAAGCTTGAGACAATCATCCATACAAACACTAAAATTCTAGTTGTGTGGCAAATCAATGCTAGATATATTTAGTTCTACTTCCCCACCTACATCACAATTATTTTATTTTATTCTACAATTAATTTAACATTTAGTTTCACTATTTATTATTTTCCAATGTCAAACTTATTATCTAATTTAAATCTATTTATCATTATAATTTAATTAATTATATTTTTAATTAGTTATATTTTCCATTACAAATATTAAGTTAACTATTATGAAGTTTGACGTGGATATATTTTGGCTATTAGGCTATCATATAATGAACACATTGGGCTGCAATGGTCATCTTTAACTGCTTCGTAATTATTTTTAGCATCGTATAAGTGGCAGCAACATGTTACCTACGGAACAGGGACGGGAGGAACAGGGACAACAGAACAGGGTTTTCCCTCTGCATATTTTACATTGAACAGGCTCTGCACCAGGGACGGGAGGAACAGGGACGACAGAACAGGGTTTTTAAACGGTGAATAGGGTTTTCTTCCAGATTTGCAGAGTACGGCAAACAGAGAAGGCAACTAGCAGTGATGGGTTTCGAAGTTTATGCTCCATTTCGAGGGTTTTGTTGGAGGAAACTGCGCAATCTGGGCTCTTTCTCGGTGGGTCCTGCTGGCCGACAGCTGGGGAACAGGTCAGCCCCACAACACTTGGTTTTCTCAAAGCTTCTGTAGTTATCTGTCTTTTATCTATTTTATCCTCTATCATCGAGTATCTCAAAACAAAGCAAACCATGGTAAACAAAAGAAAACGGTTAAAAGACAACCTCCAGCTGGTCACACAGGGTTATATGGCAGAGAAAACACGGTTTTCACCAGGGGACAAAAATTTGCAAACCCTTGGACCAATGAACCTTTCTACATTTCTTACAGAGGATACAGGTGGCCCCCAAGTGCAGTTATTAGGGTCTGTGGTTAGGGTACTTTACCAAGAAGGGTTAATCATCCCTTGGAACCAAACTCTGTAGTTAACAAATGGACCTACTGATCCAAGCACTCATGGTCAGAGTATAAAGGTGACAGGAGACCCTTTCTCGTTATTACACTCTCATGATAATACTGTCAAAATGGATGGAAAGTTAATATTTGTGAATGCAAAGCAATACAAGGGGATAATAAGACGCAGACAAATCCATAAACAGTGGCAAAAACATAGTAAAAAGCTTATTAAGATTTTACCCAAGACAGATGGAAACACTGCAAACATTGCGATCAGAATGAACCACCCGAAAAAGGAGAACCTATAGGAATAGTTGAAGATAGCAGGAAAGAGAGTGAGAATCTTATGCATCACAAAGAACTTGAGGCAGACTGGAGTAAAACAGAAACTGTTCTAATAAGCAAAGACGGAGAGTAAGATGGATCACAAGACCATGTCAGATTGTACAGCCCTACGACTACACCACTGATGTGGTCATCAAAACTGTACGTTAATGAGCTTATGAACTTGAAACAACAGCTAGAGAAGATAGAAGAGAAAGGGCAACATGAAAGCACTAAAATTAAAGGAATTTTGGAAACCAGCTCAAACCTCAAAAGAGAAAATAAGCTGCTCAAAGAGCAAGTTTTTAACCCTGCAAAGCAACATGGTAAGGGGTCAGCAGGAGCTGGTCTCTCTAAAACTAGAGTTAGAAAAGACAAAATCAGCAAAAGATATACCAGAAACAGTAATAAAAAATGACATCTCACAGCTAGAAAAGATCCAAACAACTCTGGCAAGCATGGAAATAAGAGAAAATAAGCTAAGAGATCAATTAGCAGAAGCAAAATCCTGGACCCAGGTTGTTAGTGAACCAAATCATGAGCAAAAAGAAACCATCGAGAAACAAATCAAGAGGCATATAAAAGAAGAAAAAGACAAACAGGACAAGGAGATTAATATTATCATCAAAGGTTCAAGGGATTTTGGCGAGGAAAAAAGAACTGACATCTTAGCAAGAGACTTTCTTAAAGAAGAATTGAAGTGGATGGGTGTTATCAAGCAGGCAAACAGGATTGGAAAGAAAACAGAAGGAGGAAGGAATAGGCATGTAAGAGTCATCTTGAGAAACATAGAGGATAAGAGCACAATCCTAAAGAATAGGGGGCTACTCGGAGGCACTCACATTTTCCTAGATGAGGACTTAACATTTGCACAACAAGAAGAACGAAGAAAGGAGTGGGACAAAGTGAAAAAAGCAAGAGAGGATGGAAAATGGGCATGGCTGAAAAATAGAAAAGCTAAAATCAACGAGCGTTCTTTCCACAAAAAATAGGAATTCGGGGCCCCATGAAAGCCCCTGCATATGATAAGTTGGAATTGCAGAGGTTACCCTTAGAGAAGAGGACCGGGGTTGGGGCCCATAGCAGAAGGGAAAGACATTATCATTCTAACTGAAACACATGAACATGAGGGATACAAAGTCCCAAACTTTGTAGGGTACAAGAAAATCTCAGCGTGGAACGAAGGGATGGAAACAGGTAAAGGTCATGGGGGGGTCACCGTGCTAATAAAAGAAGTGTGGGATGGAACAATGAAAATAGAGAAAGAGGATCCCAATAAACAATACATTTGGCTGAGAATAACAGACAATAAGGACATAATCAGGTTGGCTGCATGCTACTTTGCCCCGAAAGGGTCAAAGTTCTACAAAAAGAGAAATTTGGACAGGGAAGACCCGTATGTGGCGTTAAAGAAAGGTGTCTCTATTTTTAGCACATTAGGGGAAATTGTTTTAATAGGAGACTTCAATGCTACAACAGCCAACAATCAATCTCTTCAAATGGGAAGAGAAGATAGAGGGGATAGCAATCCCTTATGGCTAGAAGAGGGTGGAGACCAGCTTTGGGAAAGAATGTCACAAGATGGAAAAGGCAGTGTGACACACTTCGGTGCCAAACTTTTGGGTCTTTGTAGTTTGTACGACATGGTTATATGTAACAGTACACGATCTTGGCCAAGATCTGGGGGTATTACATGCAAAACCTACAATGGTCAAAGTGTGGTTGATTATGTCATCTGCTCTAAAAATTCGACTGCTAGGTTGCTAGAGTTTGTTATAGGGGATTGCCCTATGGAGATGAAGTTCGACCATATGCCCCTCTTGGTTAAGTTTGGCTTTCTCACAAACAAGCAAAGTGAAAGGCAAACTCAACACATGGTTAGGACAGCTAATTCGCATGGTAGAATCATTTTGAATCAAAAAAACCAGGAACTCTTTACTGTTGCCCTTGGGCAGCACATTGAGATGACCAAAAACAATGTTGGGCTTAAGGAAAACAATATTACAAGGAAACACATTGACAGTAGTTTGTTGGTCCCTTTGATTCACAAGGCTCTAAGTGTTTGCAAGAAATCCAAGCCTCAGAAAGGAGTCTCTAACACCTTCCCGACTAACCCCTGGTATGATGAAGAGTGCAAAGCAGCAAAAAGATCCTACAAAGAGAGTGAGCCAAACAAAGAAAACAAGAAAAACTACGAGAAGTTGTTAAAAACCAAGAAAGAAAATTTTGTTATCCTAAGAAGGAAGGAGCAAATAACGTTAGGTAAGCACAATCCCAAGGGTTTTTGGAGGGAGCTGCAACAAGAGAAGAAACATACAGAAAATAATATCACAGAAACTCAATGGTTAGAGTATTCAAAACTGCTTTATGAATGTGAACATGAGGAAGCCTTCCCTCCCAATGTTAGCATGTCAACCAAGCTCTTCTTGTAGGAGGAGATCAAACAGGGTATAAAGAAATTAGCAAATGGTAAAGCACAGGACATTGACGGGTTGCAAGCTGAATTCTTAAAGTGGGGAGTTGAACACCTTACTCCGCACATCAAAAGAATTTTTAATGAGGTCACGAAATGGGGATTTCCAGTGGAATGGACAACTAGTGTTGTTATCCCTCTCTTCAAGAGTGGGGAAATCAATAATCCCTCTAATTATCGTACTATCATGGTCAACCCTCTTCTTGGAAAGTTGTTTGGGAGCTTGATCGAACGTAGAATCAGCAGTTGGGCAGAAAAAGAAGGGAAACGAGCAAAGGGGCAGGTCAGCTTTAGACCAAGGCACTCTACCATCGACCACTACATTACTCTTAGGAATTTGATTGAAAAAGCTTGGAACACCCAAGGTGGGGAAGTTTATTGTTGTTTTGTGGATTTTAAAAAAGCTTTTGACATGGTTCCCAGAGACAAACTTTGGAAAAGGATGGAAGAATTGGGGGTTCCTGATGAGTTTAGAGTAGCTGTTCACAAACTTTATGAGCATGTTAGAGAAAAAATTAGAACTAAAGAAGGCATGTCGGAATGCTTTGGCAGCAACATCGGGGTCAAGCAGGGGTGCCCTCTCTCCCCCACTTTGTTTGGTCTTTACATTGACAAACTTGAAGAATGGATAAATAAAACTAAAGGGGGTGGCATCCAGTTGGCCAGTTTTGTGGTAAAGCTACTTTTATATGCGGATGATCTTATTCTTATAGCTAAAATAGCCCATGGTTTGAGGGGTCATTTGAAGGCTTTAGAGCTATTTTGCCAAGATGTCGGGATGCAAGTGAACATTAGCAAGACTAAAGTCATGATCTTCTCTCTAAAAAGGAAACAACAACAAACTAATTTTATGTTCGAAGGTAGCTCGTTGGAAATCGTCGAAGAATACAAGTATCTTGGCATTATTTTTCATAATAGGCTCAGTTGGGAAACTTGCAGGGTGAAAAGGATACAAGGAGGGTGGAGAGCTTCTTACCTTCTCCAGAATAGATGTAGGAAAGCAGAACTTTGGGACTAGAAAACCAAGAAAACCCTTTTTGGATTGTTGGTCATGCCAGTTGTCCTCTATGGTTGTGAGGTTTGGGGGAGCAGCATGCCTAATAACAGATGGAGACAATTGGAAAGAATTCAAAAACATCTTATCAACAGTAGTCTTAAAGTTAAAGCAACTGTTCCATATGAGATTCTCTTGGCAGAGGCCGGTACTTTCCCAATGGAAGCAGCCACGATATCACGGTTACTAAGTTACCTAAAAAAGGTCGAAAACATGGGGAATCACCGATGGCCCAAAGTGGTGGTGAACGAGGTGTTAGATCGGAGGAAGAAGACGTGGATGAAGCAAAACATCAAGTGGTTGGGAAAGTGGGACATTAAGTTGCATGAGTTTCCTAACACCAAGAAGGAAATAAAAAAGTTTGTGTTCAAAAAATTCAGGACCACAATGTGGACAAATCAGATTGGACGTAAAAAAATGAATTATATTAAAGAGTTCAATCCCACTTGGGAGCATGGGGATAAAGCATACCTAAGTGCCGATCTTAAAGGTAAGGCTAGGCTCCTAGTGGCTCAATTGAGGATCAGCTCACATCATCTTAGGTACAAAACTGGTAGATGGACGATTCCCAAGGAAAGGTGGGAAGATAGGACTTGCATCTTCTGCAGTGATAGAGTGGTTGAAACTGAATGACACTTCATTAGGGAGTGCGATGCGTACAAGGATATCCGTATTCAGCAGGGTAACGGTGGGAATGTGGGCAGTCTTAGTGAATTATTTAAGGAAGAGAGGCTTCACAAAACGACCCGGCTGTTGGTAAAGATCCATAGGAGGTGGGATGACATTGAAAGGAACCTGAAGAAATCCTAGTGCTCTTGACACTTGGTCCCATAGACTGTTTGGTCTTGTGGACGTTATTAAAACTCATTCATTCATTCATTGCGACCTATGCAGATAATAAGCTAAGGATGTTATGGATGAAGTAAAAGCTAAATGTTATGATAGCCAAATGTTATTTTTGACTTTTTATTTTCTATATTATGCTTCATAGCTTATCCAACACGCTCTTTTAGGAATTTTGTTGTTTAGAGTGTCAATTTAAATCTACTCTCCTAATTGTTATATAACAATGCTCACAATAGATATCAATAATATGGATTATTAGAAGAAATTGAAATTATTATTAATTTCTCTAAAAAGAGTAATGGGATTGAAGATAAAGTCTACTGTAATATGTTAAGAGAGCATTTAAAATATCTCTAATTAAAATAAAACAAAAAAATATGTACAGTAATAAAATTTAAAACTAATTCAGTTTTGAAAGAAATTTATAGTATAAGTGTGTCTATCAAGACAAATATGTAAAATGTTGTGCATCTATTTAGTTTTCACACCTTATGTTTTTTATTATGGTAAGCAGCAAAATGAGGGTGTTGATCCCTTTACATAACATCCCAAAGGGCAACCAAAACAACTAAAACATACCCACAACTGGCCAGAACCAGTGCATAGACAACACACTGACAGAACATTAACAACACATTAACAATAGCAGAGGATACAAAACATAATCAAAAACCAACAATAAAAGATTAACACAAAAAGGAGAAAACTAATTAAACATATGCTCCCAATCATCGGTGAGGAAGTTGTACATTTCCTCATAGTTCTTCACACTATCCACTCCAATCCCTTTCTTTCCCGGCTCAGAATCCTGTACAATGGCCAGGGTTGTAGCCGAGCGGTGCATTATCTTTATGGTGAAGCAAGACAAGGTTCTGAACTTCTTCTCCAACTCAACCAACTTATTCTAAATACTAGCAATCTCGATGACAGTCTGGGCATAGGTAGCACAATCCTTCTTAACATCGGACTAAGAATCGACAGGGTGATCATCATCCTCAGGATCTGAATTAGGGGTATTCAATTCAGCAAACAGGCTAGGACCCTCCCCACCTTGTTTAGAATTATCAGAGGAATTTGCAATGTTCACCTTCTCCTCTTCCCCCTCACTTTCCTCGACTTCCTCACCATGTTGAGAGTCACTAGTCTCAATGGTCTCCTGCAAAATAGTGGTAGACATGACAGCAAGCCTGCTAGACCTTCTGATGCTAGGCCTCCTAATCCTCATTTCCCCATAATTACCTAGGTCCCCTCTCTCCTTATAGTCAGAAACCCTTTTCTTGACCTAACCAGAATCCTTATCAACCCCAAAATTCTCTATCTCAACTTGACCCCTTTCAGAGGGGTTTTTCTCCTTCTAATTAAAAGTCTCGACATCAACAAACCTACACTTCCCAACCTTGTACTGCACATTCCCTTTAGCTTTTTTGTTTTTAGCATTCAAGGCCTCCTCCAAGTTTCTTTTAGTGGAAGGTTTGAGGTCATCCTAGTTCAGGAGGTCTTCTTGAGAGCACAAAGACTATCCACTACCTCTTGTGGGATTTGGACTTGGAGCCACCGGACTTAAAGATTTTAGGGCCACCAGACTTAGAGTTTTTGGGGTCGACATCTTCAAAGGGGGCTTGGATTTAGACCCCAAAACCAAGGGTTGAGTAACATTATCCACCTCCATAGAGGGGTCCAACGGGGTACTTTTCCTCTCAACATCATGAATCTTAACCTTACCTTTGGAGGAAGGAGGAGGTTTTCACACCTTATGTTTTATGAGTAAAGAACTATAGTTGCATGCTTCAAGCCACTATCAAAGTTGGTTGGAATGAAGGAGGTTATATTTCTAATGTTAGCATAAGCATTTATTTATCTCCTCTTGCTCAACTGATGATGTCTAAACATGCAAGCTTCTCTACTAATGTGTAACGCAACACATCTTATCTTCATACTAAAAGTGTAATGCCCTAATTTTTACAGTAGGATATTAGCAGGTAACAACCAGACTAACATTTTTTTGCATTATAAATGCAACACAAACATGTTGTAATGCACACTCATGCACTAGAGTTGTCACGATACGACATGACACTTGTATAATGCAGTGTCAATGCACAAGCATGACTACATAAGTGGAAGACTTAACACCGTCATAAGACAACCAAATCATGACAAATATACAAAAAGATAGAGTTTCCTCTAACACAAGGGTGGGGCACTAAACCCTAACACCATTTCTCACAAATAAGCAAGAACAAAAGGGAACAAAACACCATTTTTGAACCAAGGAAGACACTAACCCTTGATTCACTCTTTGGTTCAACCCTAGATGCATTCATATATTGAAAATGATATAGAAACAATAATTAAATCATGAGATTACTCGCCTATGAGGTAGAATAGATGGGAGATCCAATATCTCACCCTAGTCTTGCAAGACAATATGTGCTTTTTCTTAAAGATAAAACCATGACACAAAATGGACAATAAGCATTAAAGGATATAAAACAACATCAAACTAAGTTGATATGAAGTAAAAGTAAACCCCTAGGATCAACCTTCGATTATGAAGTTTTTTAAATTGTCATTTTCTATTCATTGTGACAAAATCACCCCTATGAGTAAAATCACCCATTTTACTATTACAAAATCACATTGGCAATTTTGGGATCACCCTAGCATTTCTGCAATCACCCGCTTGCACTTTTGGAATTGTTCCTTGTACAAATTGGTAGTCCTAAATAGTGGATAAAGCCTTTCGTGCATATATGGGTTTTATTTGACTTCTCACTCACATTTGGGCATGGTTTGAGGTTCCTAAAAAGGTTCTACATAGCATTCCAACCCTAAGGTCAAGATCCCATCAAAAAAGGCACATACTAAAGTCCAAAAGCCAAAATCCAAGGCATTGACAAGCCATTGCAAGCCAATGTGACTAAACCATAAAACAAGCCATATCTTCTACATGTCGAGTGATGTTTATAAATGGTTCCCATCAAAGGATTACACCATGTTTAATCATTATATTCAATGTTCTAAATCCTCAAAATTCCTTGTTTCAATTTTTGTGAAATTCTATTATTCACAATCATGCAAGCCATTTCAACAATGTTATCAGAGAAACATGAAATCAAGCATAACTTCCAAACTACATGAGTTGATTGAACATACATATCACCATTGAATTTAAATTATTCATGGTGTTGGTTCTCCAACCTAGTTTTAGCAATTTCTAAGAAGTTATGAATTTATATGCTTGAGATTGGTAAGAGCATGGGCCAACGAATGAGAGATAAACAAATCTCTCCTACACTTTAGGCTCTACAAACCCTAGGGGGTATCCCTATCAAGACTTTTACTAATTTCTATATGAAATGTAATAGTTTTACCATAGTAACAAGCAGATAAAATGTTCATGGAAATATAGCAAGGTGTTGTTAATTTGACAAAACTTTATCATATCCTTGTATTTCCAAGCTTGTTCATGCTAGAAAATGTTACAAATAACTTATAGCTCGAAAGATTTTTCATTATCAAATCTTACAAGATTGGGAGGAACTTAGAAAATGACTAGTGCCTATCGTCTAGCAAAATAGAGTTGTCCTAATGATACTACATCTCTGTTTTAAAGTCATTGTTTGGATGGTTTATCATCGGTATTATTGCCTCACAATAACATAAACCAAGTTGCAAAGGTTTATTTAATGTAATTCTTCTTAGTTATCCTCTAAAAATATTTCCAATATCATTCTTGATCTTGAAAGAATTTACCAGACTCCTTGACCCTGAACTAACAAAAATCAATAACACGTGCAACAAATGCATATGTTAAGATTCAACTACCCTTGACAGTTGTATCTTCAAGACGAGGCAAATGACAAAGGAGATAATTACATAAGTAAACACATACTCATAGAATTCATAATAGAGAATCGTCTAACATAAAAATGCAAAACAACATATTTTATTGAGTACACAAAAGTAAGATACATAACATTTTCCTGGGTCCCCTTGCCAACCCAACCTCTCCTAACAATAGGAAGATATCCCTATTTAAAGGAAAAGACAATGTTCATCTCATGCAAATGATTGACACTTGAGACTTTCAAATGCGTCAGGCGGTTGTAAAATGATTCACACCCACTCAAGTACATGAAGTGGTTATACCTTTCTTTCATCTTTTATGGAGCTAGCATGTGATAGGGCCTTCCTAAAATGAAATGGTAGAAAAGCTAAAATAACCCTTACTTTTCATTCAAGATCAACTCAGTATTAATGTTTGTCGAAAAAAGTAGATGGTGGAGTTGAAGAAATGTCCTTTTTAAGGCCAACATCACCAAGTCCATATAGTCTCTCCCATATACACAAACTTGAGGAAGAAGAAAAAACAAGATCTACAGGCTGAGGACGCTGCCAAATTGCAACAATAGTTTCTTCATTTCTGACTTTCCAATCGAGAAGGTTTTGGAATAGAGCATGGAAAGCTTATTGAGCTCTCATAACTATGCTTTGAGGCATTAGGCTAAATCCCCCCTCGATTGGAAATGCATTAAAAGATAACACATAGCTAGGAAGAAACTCATTCATTTCCTCCTCACAGGTCTTCTCATGCTAATCAACGTGTTGCATACTACATGTTGTAAGGGGTTGTTGAAGTATAACCCCCTACTCTAGCTATAGCTCCTCATTTCTAAAAGTAATTTTGAGAGACGAAAAACACCTTGATGAACCTATACTTCTAGAAAAGAAAAGAAAGTAGAGAAAAAGACTTGGATAAAGGGTGTTGAGTTTAATAGAATTGAAAATTCTTCCTAGACCCTCCCTTTCCATAGCTAAGCAGAGAACAAAAGAACCTCATCATTTGCAACCATAGATTGGATGATGAACATAGCAAACATACCTTCCTTAAATAGAGAAAAATAGGATAAGCTCCACCTTACAAAAGCAATGAACAAGAGAGACCACGTGTGTTCAATATAAATGTAAACTTCGAGTTGGATCCCCCATCATCGCATAAAAAGGCATAGCACACATGTGAAGGAGGATATGCCACCTCTTTCCTACAACTTCAAGTTTTCTTTTTATGTGAAACACATACCAACATACTCCATGTTAGTGTAAATAAGGCCATTATGTATCTAGTTAGCTTATCACCTTTTCTAGGTAGACCTATTCACAGTTAGCTTAAGTCCAACTCTAGGCTTTTTACTTTTTTGTCTCACTTCATAGGGACTTTACACATGTCCTCACACTTGTCCCAACCGGTCTAACATGTGTTGCATTCTTGGAGGGTTAGTCAATCATCTACTTCTACCTTCCTTCTTCATCCTTGTCCTATTTATACAAGGAGATACATTGTACATTTTACACTCTCGTTTTATGATAGACTTGCTTGTTTATGCTCATTCTCATTGTGGAAGTTATCATTGGTATTTGCATTTTGATCTTGGCTACTCCAACACTCCACAATGTGCAGGTGCAGGAATTCATGAAGGGATGGTGAATATCAAGTATATCCTTCACACCCATCTATATCAAACTCCCATGAAGTAATCGCATAGTCGTTAAGGTGCTCTTGATTCTATAGACATTAGAGTTGTACTTAGTGCTTAATCATAGCCCCATTTACCCTAGAGGTGCAAAATTTTACTTGGGTTGTTAAAGGCGGTAGTCTTTTCAATAGTTATGAAGGTATAATAGTGTGACAAGCCCCTTTTCATGGCACAATTCAAGAAACATAGAGCATTTGCAAACTTCAGATGAAAATTCATCATTGAGATCAATTGCTACAATTATTTTCAACTCTCTAAATGTTGGAGATTACAAATTCACCACTAATTTTGACTTTCCATCTTCAAAACATATAGCTTCCTCAAATTTTGTGCATCCAACATTGCCATTAAACTTTTTATTTTTTCTTGAACTTGATCATTGATGTTGACTGTGAAATAAATCAATGAATATCGCATATGACGACTTGGGATATCATGTGTCCCTTTTAAAAATATAAAGAAATAAGGGCTCAACACATGTCCTTTCATCCCCTACCTCTGTTTGAAACTAGAAGAGGACTTGCCACCTTTTAAACCAATGAGAAAGAAGCATCTATGCCAACTATAACATAGGTGACATGATGAATAGGCATATTCTTGACATGCTCCTTGACAACTAGGACTTCATTAACATGGGGAGGATTGCCACCATTGGATCTCAACAACCAAGATCAACAATCATTATGCATCGCGATGTTGGGAGTGGGCCCACAAACGAAAACTATGATGCAATAACAATTGGACATGTGTTAGTTTCCTTCATCGCTCTACACCTCCATAGTCATAACACATCTCGCCATTGAGTCAACAAATGAGACTTCAACATGCATAGTTGGCACCATGTCAAATCCCTTCTGAATGGGTGAGAAGATGTTTGGCCCACTCTTAACACCAGCTGAGTACAACACTGTTAGATCTGGTCAGAGGAAATCTACAACCATCACACATTGCAGGAGTGATGAGCAAGCCCACCACCAAGGTTGTGATGTGAAGGTTGTTTGTGATGCAATACTAAGCTGCCACCTATCTAGTTACTGCCAACCCTTATAAATAGGTCTACGTACAAAGACAACAAACAACATAAGCCAAATAAGAATGTGACAATTGTGTACCAGGATTCACATGATACTATCATTTCTAGAATGGTATGCCTGACAAGGATACACGTGGCCCTAGATCGCAATCTCGTAAATTCAAAGCTAAAGCCCTTTGACCTAATGTGACCATGACCTATAGTAACATAAGTGTGCAACAGGAAAAATTGGTAGGTATTGTGTGAGGTTGGTAACAAAGATGGATCTTGAGGATTAGTAGGTTAGCTTTAAGTGAGACAACCTAGGCACCAAGTTAATGAGAGATTAAAAGTTACAAAGGGATAAACCTTGGAGGTGTTGGAGGAGCCAAGATCAACCAACAAGAACTAGAATCACTTCCACAAGCTACAAGCGCACAAACAAACCAAATAATATATTCAAAAGCTAAGTAAAATGTCCATATATGCCTTGTGTAAATAGGCTTGAGAGAGGAGGTAGGAAGGAAGGAATCAACGACTGACTATGCCTCTAAAATTGCCACAGTTGTAAGCTCAAATGACAAGTGTTTGAGCAAGTGGCAAGTAAACATGCAATAGGTGTCTCAAAAGGATGAGGACATGTGTCTCAACCATATGAGTTGAGGAAAACTCCTAAAAAAGTCTAAGTAAACTTAAGCTAAGTGTGAATAGGTCAATCTTAGAGAGGTGATATCCTAACTAGATATAATATGACCAAATTTACACTAACACCCCCCTTAAGTGCAACTTAGAGAGAAGCGATACAAAGATGATGGGTCCCATATAATAGGCCATGTTAGGTACCCATGTACAAACAATTTTCTCATAAGTCCAGAGTAAAGGAGAAAATCCAATGGGAAAAACCCCTCTCCAAAAGAGAAATGATACAAGAAAAAATGTACAAGTGAAGACTTGAAGAAGAAGATAGGAGGACTCAACATGACCCCCCAAGGACTACTTCTATCACAAAATTTCATGAAGTGTTCCCCCCAAAGGAGATAAATAGAGAGACTAGAGAGCCCCCCATAGAATAATGTATCCTAAAGTGATGACTGATGCTCAATGAAGAACATTGAAAGTGATCCCAGAATGACGAACAATAGTTCTTCTCTCTGGAAGAAAGAGAACTACAAAAAGGTGTATGTGATCTTCCCAAGTGTGAAGAACAAAGTAGGTCTCTGAATGTTGCACATAATTTAGAGACTTGATGAAATCTCTAGAATTTGTATAGAAACCATTGATGGAAGTGGAACAGGATCAAGAGATGTATGGCAACATCCTGCCGCGTGAAATATGTGGAAGTCCTCTGTGAAGTAACAGGTTATAGTGGAGGTGATGGTTGGCCTATCTAAAGAACATGAAAGTTTGATTGACCAAACTGTACCTCCAATGAACTATCCACACTAGATTCAGGAGTGTGAATTGGAGAGAATAAATCATCAAGTGTAAAGTGAGAAAATGTGTAAACACGAGAGAAGTTGTCAACTTTTCCAACTGTAATAACCTTTCTACTCTGAAAATCTCATATAAAAATTGATTCTGAAGTGAACTCAATTGTCTTCCTTGTCCCACTTTTGGTAATCTCATAGACGGAAAGAAGATTGTGTGACAATTGTGAAATGAAAAGAACATCAGTGAATTGTCCTACGCTTATGTCAACAATTTCTTTCCCACAAACATCCATATATGTGTTGTTTGCCACCAGTATTTTTGATGTGTCTATAGGGCCTAATATGGAGAACAAAAGTAGTGATGAAGTCATGTCATGGGATGCTCCAGAATCAAGGATCCATTAGCTAGACTCTAAGATTGCAGAAGCAACTAGTGCTTTGACCTTTTATTTTTTTGATGTTGATGGAGAAGATGAAGAAATACTTGCTTTTAGTTCAGATATTTCAAGGTCTTTTTGTTAAAGAATTTTCTTGAACTTGCCATCTTTCTTTTTAAAACAATTACTTTCTTCATGTTCAATTCTCTTGCAATAACATCAAGTAGGTTTCTCCTTAGAACTTTTCCCTTTTGACGAGGGAGATGAATCAGGTGGAGCTTGTGATTTTGATCCCTTATCTTGATCCTTAGATTGTTTCTTTTCCTTGTGTTTTGAATATGTAGATGCAACAAGAGCATGTGATGTTGGAGACTTCAATACACCCATTTGAATTAGATTATCTTGCTCCCATGTGAGAGAAACAACAAATTTTACAAGTGTTTGCATAGTGTAGTTTGTACCAAATGCACTCATTGTAGTATGAAATGTTGAAACAAATATTGAATATTGTGGACCAAGTTTGGACAAAATACTTAGGATCATTTGCTCATCTTTCTTTTCAATGCCACGTTGCTTTAGTTGAAACCTTAGTAGATTCAACTTAGTGAAGAAGTCTTTCGATTGTTGTGAAGTCTTGTGGATTAAGACTTATTAATTCATTTTCCAATTGATGCCCTCTCATGACATCTTGTTTTCCGAAAAAACTTTGTAATTTAGTTCATAATTCATTAGGAGTTGTAGTGGAGTCAAGATGAAAGAGAAGATCTTGATAAATAGAGACACACAAGGTACCATATACTTTATCACTACGATTATACCACTTACACTTTTCAAATGTTGAAGTGGGTTCAAGTTCCAAACCCATTATGACATGATATAATCCTAGTTGCTTTAGTTGGATTTCCATTTTTTGCTTCCATTCATGGAAGTTAAATGGAGTTGGAATTATATCCATTTTGTGAAAAAATCACACAAGACAACCTCCCTGGTATTATTATGCTATTTTAGAAGCCCCCCAGAAAAATTTAAGATAAAAATTATAAGTTTGGCAAGTTTGGAAGCCAAATCATCTGTGTATAAGACATGGAGATTTTTTTAAAATTTTGATATAAGGCTTACCAAAACTTATTTTGACCTATACTAGTGAATTCCTTGCAAAATTTTGATCATTGTCAAAAAAAATTCCTGAATTTTTGATAAGCGGGGTGAAAGTTATGCCCCATCGAAAATTACACTTACAATGGACTTTGCAGGTTAAAAAGTTAGTCAAAACAACAAAAAAAAGTTAAAATAACTTTACCACAGCGAAGTAGACAGAAATAGCTTTCCGTGGACTACAATTTTGCAAAAAATCGATAAACGGTTTGCAAGTTAGAGAAAATTGAAAAAAATGCCCTTGTAGGTGCAAAAAATAGAGCATGTGGTGCTCTGGTGGAGCCCTTGCGATAGCCTAGTAACTGGCTGGTGGCGCCCTGGTGGTGGCCCGACAGAGCCCCAAATGGGTGAAGTCAAGGCTGACTGGGCCAAGATTTTGGCTTGTGAGGCCGAATTTAGGGCCTAGTGGCCAAATTGAGGGCTTGGTGTGGATTTAGGGGGGCGAGTGGGCCGATTCAGGTGCGTAGACGATGGATCATGGCTGGCAAAGAGGCCTTTGTGGCTGAGTTTGGTGCAGAGACCTTAGAGTCTGGTTTGAAGGTCGTCTTGGGGCTACTAAGGGCGTGAAGTAGTCCCTGAATGGGGGCCAAACACCAAGGTTGATTGCGTAAGTCTGGCCAAGGGTGGCCAGAAGGGTGCACGGGGGTCAAAGAGGCATTGAAAGGGCTAGGAGATGAATGCAGGTGTAGGTTCTATAGGACCCTATAAATTGCAATGAAGCCCGAGCGGACCAATTTGGGTCGAGCGCTGAAAATATATGAGATTTGGAGTGCCAAAAAACGGGGCCGAAGAGATTGTAGGGACCAGCAGGGGGCCGAAGCGACCAAATGGGCCCAAAGGGACTAAGATCCACATCAAATTGGGATGGAGGAGTCTGGACAGAGTGCCAAACACATGAGCTGAGGGGTCGATAATCTCCAAAGGGTGCAGAAGACCTCGGAGATTGAGTGAAGGTCGAATAATAGGTCAAATAGGCCTCAACACGGAACAAATCTCTGCACAAAACAAACAATCGATCCAAAAATGAAATTTTGCAGGGGACATAGGTGCCCTCTACAAAAAAAATTACTATTTTTAAAAAACATCCATACAGTACGAAATTAGAGGTTGTGATGCCCTCCCAAGAAAATAGCTAATAAAATAAATTAATAGATTATTGAATTGGGTAATTACAAGAAAAGAAGATAAAATCTACTTACTTTAACTCTATAATCACCTTATAAAGATAATATATGAAACTATATAAGCTTGGGGGCCACAATATGAACAAAAGATTATATAAAATTTTACATCAAAATTTTATATCTAACTTGAATCTAACTTTAAGAAAATACTCATAGTAATAAATTATTAATAACGACTTACTCTATATTGAAATCTCCTAAAAGCTCTAAATAAATAATAATGTTGATAAAGATTTGTTGCTAATATCTGCTCAAGATTACATTTAAATCGAAGGTTAAATAGCTATCAAGAATTCAATCTATTCAAATTAACCAAAATGATGCGATAATTAAATTCATGATATGATGCATTTAGCTGAATTAGAATGTCCCAAAACAAATTACGATATATCAGCTCACTCCTATTACTCATTTTAACATAGCATATTGATTCCAAACATTTTCATACAGTGGATTTAATGCTTCACTAATCCAAACTGAGAGTGATGCAATAACATACATTTATATAGAGATATTATTATCTTTCTTGTTGTCAACCGAACAATTTTACCATAATCATTTATATAGAGGTATTAATATTGAAACGTATGTTGAAAACTCATTATATATATAAACAATGTCTGTAAATTAGAATATCATTGAAGAGAGTAAGAAATTGCTCATAACGCATGCCTTAAAGAAGATATAATTTAAAGGAAGACAAAAATGAAAATAGTGATGGCCGAACTACGGCATCCAAGAGCCGACCGCAACCGGACGTTGTGACTCATGGGAGCTGTGGCAGTGACGGCTACCACCCGCCATTAAATAAAACTATAACAATTTAAAAAATACACAATGCAAACTTCCATCTATTTATTCTTTATACATCATCAAGCTTTCGTGATACAAGATTCTTTAGCATTTAAATTATAGTTTAATTCTGATAATTTCGTAATAAAAATATGTAACAATATCTCAAGTATGTTATAAATATATATTTGTATAAACGAAATGAATACAATGGAAGATTTAACCATAGAATTTACAACAGTAAATCATTTATCCTCTTCTTTCAATATTTACTAATGAAACTATACAACATTTACAATAAAAGAACCTATTAACAGTATCGAAGTACTATTTACTTGGAATATAATCAAATTACAACATTTCCTTGCCTTCAATCAAAGGATAGAAATTGTCTGTATCTTCTAACTGTATAAGAATCACTTATGATCAATGAAACAAGAGATAATATAAAATACATATTTTTACACCAATTCCTTCTACAACTTACATGTCCAAACGAAGTACTAAAAAATCTACATACAACAAAATAGAGCAACCCAGTTTTTCTCTCCACCCATCCATAGGACTGATGATTCCAGGCCACCCTCGAGCGGGAAACAAAACCCATTGCTCAAATTAAATTACAAATAGACAAGAAATCAGAAAATAAACCAATAACAAATGGACTCATACACAAGAAAACCTGCATACGGATTTCCAGTAAGGGAAGAAGGGGGATTCCTCTTGGGGTATAATTTTAACTCCCTTTTACTCTCATTAATTCTCCCAAACTCCCATTCTCCCAATCTCCCATTCATTCTCCTAATCTCCCATACATTCTCCCAAAACTCCCATTCATTCTCCCAAACTCCCATTCTCCCAATCTCCCATTCTCCCAATCTCCCATTCATTCTCCCAAACTCCCATTCTCCCAATCTCCCAACACAACCAGCCACAACACCATCACCAACTCCACAAAAACCCCAAAAGAGGCTCCCCACCCTCCTTAACCCCACACGAGGGAATCTCTTCACTTGATTGGAGAGCAATTCCCTTTGAACACCCAACTCTCAACAAACAAGCATAGATTTTTAATGATATGTTAATTATGATTGTTGTATGCAAGTAATGTGTTTGTTTTCCAAAATCCTCATCTTTTCCTATTCAAGAAGCATACAACAACCCGAAGAACCAAGAAGGATCACCATTTTCAAGAAAGCTACAACACTTTTTGATTTTCCAAGATGAGGAATGATTCACATTTCCCTCTTTTTAAAATAAGACCTTTTTCCCAACCCTTTACATTCCCTTCTCATAAAATAAAACAAATACTTCTTTTAATTCAAATAAACATATCAAAAATGACTCATACTTTCGACACAAAATCCCCCATTACAAAGAAATAATAATAAATAATTAAACAATAGTCAAGGTTTGAGCATATGGATTTTGTCTCCAAATTCTTAAAGAACCTGGGCCACTCTACCTGCAAAAATCTCATAGAAACATTAGTATTTTTAAATAAAACTTATAGCCGAAGCAATTAAAACATTTATTTCTAACATCAATAAATCACATAATCTAACATATCAAAACTTAAATATTTATTTTTGCGGAATTTAAACATATAATCTTTAGTATTTCATAATCCATTATTTTACTAAATTAGCATATCATTTTATTTTAATAGATGAAAATAAATAAATAAATAAATATCTAATAGGAATTTAAAGCATTTATTTCCTTAATCAAAATAGTAATAATAATATCCAGAGTCCATTACACACACATATATCAAAATATATAAATCAAGCCAAAATGTCTAGGATAAAACTAGCTAGGCCTCACATTCTCCCCCTCCAGAATCAGGTTTCCTCATGGAAGCTATCAAAAAGATAAGGAAACACGGATTTCATCTTGACTGTATCCTCCCATGTAGCAGAAGACTCATCATAGGGGTCCCACTAGACCTTGACTCGATCCAGCTATTGTCCTCACAGGGCCAGTGTTCGTTGATCCAAGATGCAAACTGGTTCCAATGTTAGTTGTCCATCCTGTGCCACCTATAAAGCATCCCACTCCAATATATGAGAAGAATCTGGTACATATTTCTTAAGCAAAGATACATGAAAAACATTGTGGATACGAGACAGGTTGAGTGGCAAGCCTAAGTGATATGCAACTGGGCCTATCCTCTCTAAGATCTCAAAAGGGCCAGCAAATCTAGGTGACAACTTAGAGCCTTTTCCATAATGGATGGAGCTCTTATGAGGTTGCACACACAAGAAAACTCTCTCCCCAACCTGGAACTCTCGATCAACTCTCCTGATGTCGGCATACTACTTCTTTCGATCTTGAGCTATCTGTAACTGCTCACGAATCTGAATCACCTGCTGCTCCATATCCCGAACAAGCTCAGGTCCAATAGTGACTTGATCCTCTAGTCGGTCCCAACTCAAAGGAGTCCTACAAGGTCTACCATAAAGATCCTCAAAAGGTACCATAAAGATCCTCAAAAGGTGCCACCTTGAGTAAACTATGATGTCCATTGTTGTAAGCAAAATCTACTAGATACAAGTAGTCCTCCCAACAAGACTATTGATCCATAACATACATCATGAGCATATCCTCCAAAACCTGGTTCACTCTCTCAATTTGACCGTTTATCTCTAGATGATAAGCGATGTTGAAATTGCGTTGAGTACCTAAAGCTTGCTGAAGAGCAGTCCAAAAGGATGAAGTGAAAACTGGATCTCTATCAAAAATAATTCTCCTTGACACTCCATGAAGTCAAACTATGTCGTGAAGAAAAACTCTGGCTACTGAGGCAGCATTGTAGGAAGAACACATCGAGGAAAAGTGTGCCACCTTTGTTAATTTGTCCACAATCACCATAATCACTTCATGCCGGTGTGTGGTCAAAGGTAAACCCACAATGAAATCCATAGATATCACATCCCATTTCCACTCAGGAATAGCATGAGGGTAAAATAGGCCAACCAGATGTTGATGTTCTGCTTTTACTCTTTGGCACTCAAGACAATGAGCAACAAAATCTACAATATCCTTCCGCATCCCTGCCCAAAAGTATAGCTTCTGAAGATTTGCATGCATTTTCTTAACACTAGGATGAGCCGCATAAGGTGCTTTGTGAGCCTCGGCTAGAATAAAACCTCTAAGGTCACCGAAAGAAGGAACATATATACACCCATGATGTCAAATCAACCCATCAACATCAACTGAATATCCCTCAAACTTTTCCTTCAAAGGACTTTAGAACTAAATATAAGTTTAAAAAAAATGATGACAGACTGATTAATAAAATTCTCCATCTTTCAAATTGGTCAGAGAGAATGGCTGTAGTGGAACTAATTTACAACCGTGTCCCTTATGCCCGACCATACTTATACCTCCAAGGGATAAAAAGATTCCCTCCCATTGCTCTTCTCTAGGTTCTTTAGTATATTTGCTGATGTTACACTTCCTCTAATTCATTGATGGATGTATATTTTATTTGGGCGAGCCGGAGGACTTATCCTCTGCTATGGGAGAAAAACCCTTGACTCTTGATGTAAGAAGATTAATCTCAGGAAATTTCTTAAAATCACCAAAAAGCTCAAGCTTAGAATAAATATACTCACCCTTAATCTCACAGTAAGTAATGCATCCCGAGGTAACAACTCTAGAATATGTCCTCTGAGATCTGTCTTAACTGTTAAAGCTAGCAACTCATGATGTCGCCTACTAAGGGCATCGGCTACAACATTCCCCTCCCCTTAATATAATGAATCTCAAAATCATACTCACACAGAAATTCCATCCATCTATGCTACCAAGCATTCAAATTAGGTTGAGAGAAGATATACTGGAAAATCTGATGATCAAAATGCAACTCAAATCTATGCCCAAGAAGGAAATGTCACCATTTGGTCAATGCATGAACCATTGTAGCCAGCTCCAAATCATGTGTCAAGTAGTCGAGTTCATGACTCCTCAACTTGCGAGACTCAAAGGCTATCACATGACCCTCCTGCATAAGAATAGCTCCAATACATTTGATCGATGCATCAGTGAAAAAAAATCACTGATAGGATCTGGGATAGCTAAAATAGGTGCACTAGTGAGTTTCTCTTTCAAAATTTGAAAATATCTTTCACACTGCTCAGACCAAACAAATTTCTTACCTTGCCTCTAAAGAGAAGTAATCGGATGAGAAATCCTGGAGAAGCCTTCCACGAACCTTTTGTAGTAACCAGCTAAACCCATGAAACTCCTGACCTTAGCTACATTAGTGGGAGGAGGCCATTCCAAAATAGCTTGAATCTTAGAGGGATCCACAAAGATTCCATCACCTGAAATAATATGCCTTAGATACTGGATTTCCGTCTAGAAGAATTCACACTTAGAAATATTTGCATACAATTGATTCTCTCTTAGACATTACAATACCTATCGCAAATGCTCCTTGTGCTCCTCCATAGTGCAACAATAGATTGAAATGTCATCTGGAAAGATTACCACGAATCGATCCAGCAAAGTATGAAATACACCATTCATCAGGATCATAAAGACTGTTGGGGCATTAGTCAAACCAAAAGGGATGCCATTAAACTCATAATGATCATATCGTGTGCAAAATGTTGTCTTATGGATGTCGACTTTAACAATCCTTAATTGATGATATCTGGACTTGAGATCTATTTTAGAGAAAATCTTTGCTCCTTGAATCTGGTCGAAAAGATCATCTATCCTTGGCATAGGGTATCAATTCTTTATGGTGAGCTTATTAAGCTGTCTATAGTCTATGCTAATGGGTTTAAATATTGGACTCTTTTGTGTTGTTTTTATATGCTTTTAGACCTTTTAAACATGATCGAGATACTTTTCAAACATTACCATCATGATATACTATCTTTTTATATATTTTGAAAAACCTTGAACCTATTTTGTTAATATGAAATATGGTGATGATATTTATCAATTGAATGATTTGAACATGAGTATGTATGAAATATAGATGAGATTCTGTGGTTTAATTATGAAGGTTATTTGCATGCATATGTTTTGTGGATTAACCTCTAAGCAACAACAATCACATGGCATCAAGGAGAGGAGAATTTGCACCAAGTCACAGAACAAGGGAATTGAAGGAAGTTGAAATCAAGCCGCCAAAAGTGCAGGTAGCTAGAAGCTGAACGTGAATCATTATGGGAAGAAATAAATGCAGAAGAAATAATTTGTTCCAAGATTCTAAAGGCAGCTTTTGTGTTTCTCATATGAGCCATTACATAGGAATTCTTAGTTGAATGGGATTCTCCTTCCTCTGTTCAGTTAGAATTAATAAATCAATCTTAACTCTGTATCCTAATATCTAGGAATTGATTAATGATTGTAGTTAGTTGGTAGTTGAATAAGACTCTCCCATTTTGTATAAGTGAGGAGATGAGCTCAGAGTCAAGTTAGTTACTTAGTTGTTAGTTGTTTTATTCACTATTAGAAGATACAACAGTTAGTTATTTCTCTAGACATGAATTGTTGAAATGCAATTATTGAATAAAATCTGCAAAGAAGATTTTTTTTTAAGTATTTCTGTGATATGGAATGAATTAAACTATGTGTTATGTGGATGCATGAGTATTTGAGTTAGATTTGATTTCCAGCTAAGTGAGTCAGTCCCCTGAGCCGGCCACTCAAGGTACTGATCTTCACTTCATTTATTTTCTTATTCATTTATGCATTCTTGTTAAATTTGTTTTCCATTATTTTATAAATGCAATGTGAGTTAAGTAGAATACTCTTGTTCTTAATTATAGTAGTTGTGGTTCATGAACAAATGTATAATTGATCCATCTTAGTCCTCCAAAGGTTAGCATTAGCTTTCTCATCATTTTGAATGGGTTTGGATTAGTTCTATACTTTTCTATTGTTAGCAGTTATCTACAACTTATGCTGCAGGTACCTGTAGCCACTAGGTTATGTAACTATGTTTACTATTCTTGCATTTATGTGAATTCCAACAAAGTAGAATAATCTGAGTAAGTTTGAATAGGATAGTTTAGGAGAATATGAGCCCCTAAAGGAACATATAGTGTAGTGCCATCATAAGCTTACGCTCCTTGGTTGATATTTTAATGTAGGTGTATAATCTCAAGTGGACTATTCAGATAGGTTTACCCCTGAATTGTGTCAAGTCTACAATGCATTAGTTAGCCTCTACATTTTTGGCACCATTGTCGCGGATGGTGCTACCTTCATAGACTCATTTTACATGTTTTCATAATTTAAAATTTTGATTCCAGCATTAGGGTTGATAGATTCACTCTTCAAGAAACACCAGAAATTGTACTAACATTGTGCAGGACTACTGATATACAAAAGCTAAATCCATTGTATGTGGAGGTAGAGAGACAACCGAGGCAGATTCCTCCCTTCAAATTATCAGGACAAAGAAGATACTACTGACTTTATCAACTATACAATATGAATTGCTGAAGGAGAAAGACTTGTTCTTCCATCTTCATCAACATCTTCTACATCTTCATTAGCTTCTTCCACAACTATAGAAGGGACCTTTAGAACCATGGTAGATGCGGCAGTGGATGATCCACTAGAGCAAGTAACGTTTAAGTTTCCCATCACTGATCAGGAGAGGGCTACAGTGCTGAAGAACATTCCACCTTCAGCATTACCAATCTTCTATGGCCTGGTGATAGAGGACCTAGATATGTTTCTATTTGAGTTTGATATCCTGTGTAGGAGCTATGACTACACTTCAGATGCTCACAGGCTTAAACTCTTTCCTGCCACTCTCAAGGATGCAGCCTTGAGATGGTTTATGGGGCTAGGAAAAGATGTCATTCCAGATTGGGATACAATGAAGGAGAGATTCTTGGAGAAATACCAAGATTACTGTAGAGGACATGATAGGAGAGATGACATCTTCAGGATGTCACAAAAAGAGGAGGAGCCATTGGAAGATTATGTTGAAAGATTCCAGTTTGCCTTGAAGAAAAACCCCCAAAATAGATTGTCTGAAGAATCACTGAAGCTGGTTTTTTTGAGAGGGGTTAATGATGATTGCATGGATGCCCTGAATCTCATTGGGCAAGGTGATGTTTCTCAATTACCTATTGAATCAATCTGCAAAGTTTACATAAATTATTCAAGAACTTTCACCAGACAACCAAGGAGAGAAAGGACACCCATCACAAACAAAGCAACCAATGGGGTTTCAAGAGTGGAAATCAATAACTTGTTGTCCAACATGAAGGAGGTTATCATCAGCCATATGGCTACACAGCTAGACACTCTTCACATCAAGAAGAAACAAGAAGAGGCAGATGCAATGCTTACTGAGTACTACCCCAACTATAGACAAAGGAGGGCCAATTGTAAATGCAAGAGGGTGGCCAGTATCCAACAAGAGAAGGTTAAAAGGCCAAAATTTCAGCCATTTGAAGGAGAGGATGGGCAACTGTTCTACATAGCTTAAAGGAGACCTTGGCAGCAAAGACAAGGTATGCCCTTTGATCCACTTAATTTCAATTCACCCTTTCCTGCTGTAAACCAAAATTTCTCTACTTGGAATACTCAACCATGGCCTAGCAATCAAAATCTATGGCAAAACCCACAATGGCCTACTCCACAACCCAATTAGAACCAACAACAACCAAACCCATGGCCCAAACAAAGTTTCCAAGGTTCCAACTATAACCCCCAGTGGCCTACACAACAACATCAATGGCAACCCCAATGGAACAAGGGCCAACAATGGCAGCAAAATGTAAATTACCAGCAACCTATGCTTCCATCTCGGCCCCAGTAGCCAACAATCATGCCATCCACTCCTCAAACACAACCTCCTAGACCTACCCAACTCCCTGCCCAACCTGTACCTAACCCTAACAACAAGCCTGTTCAATAGGCTTATACTAACGAGGTGATGCAATACCCCACCTACGGGGTAGAGGTGAGTAATGTTCATCTTAGATCAGGGAAGCAACTTGCGAGCCCTTCATCTCCCCAAATTACAAAACTTGAAGATGAAGAACCCATAGAGGGAGCCTCAGATAAGCCACCTTTGGAACCAAAATTAAATCAGGACCCTTAGACCACTTCACATCTAAAGCCTCCTTTCCCTGAATGCTTGGATATCCAGAAGCAACCAACACAGGCTGAAACTGACCTTCTAGGCTAGTTAAAAGATATAAGCATAAATGTTCTCTTAATCCAAGCTATCAAAGATATTCCTATCTATACTAAGACTATTAGAGATCTCTACATAAAGAAACCATGAAGGAAGAGAATGGACCCAAAGATAGTCCAAGTCTTGGGTAATCTTGTTGACATAATGTTGGGGAATATAACTGTCCCCAAATATACAGATCCAGGTAGTCCAGTAGTGGACGTAAAAATTAATGGGACTCTAATCAAGAATACTTTGATAGACTTGGGTACTACAATTAATGTAATGACCAAGGAGACAATGCAGATGTTGTAGTTAAACAACCTTCGGCCTACTTAGATAGTTTTTCAATTAGCTGATAGGTCTACAGTTAAGCCTGAAGGAGTCATTGAGGACTTGGTAATTGCATTAGATTCATGGGAATACCATGTTGATTTTATAGTACTACAGCCTAAGGTCAATCTTTTTGGTTATCCTCTTATACTAGGCAAACCATGGCTTGCCACAACAGATGCATTTATAGGTTGCAGGTCAAAAAATATGATCATATCCAATGGGACTATGACCAAGAAATTGGTCTTATATCCACCAGCCCAACCATATGATGAACTTGAGTAGACTATATGGCCTACCTTGGATGATGAGGATAGCTAGTCACTGCAAACCTTGATGACCATTGAACGTAGCCCCTTGCTAGATATCTGAGATGAAGATGAGCTGATAGCTCACATTATACAAAATGACTACGGGAGGCACCCACATCAGCAGGACTGTCTATCCTACTTACAAGACCCCTTGAGAAGTATAATACCCACTAGTTCCTCAGAAGAGATATCCCAAATATTTCACAGTTTATTACCCCAACAATGCTTACCAGTAATACCTAGCCTTGATTTGTCATCTGTACAAGAAATGTCTAAACAATTAGAAATCAAGCCAGGAAAGATGTTGACTGTTAATAATGCATTGACTGATGAACAATAGCAATCCCTGCACACAGTGTTGCAGGCACACGCAACAACATTTGCATGGGATTACAGTGGCATTAAAGGCATTGATCATGCCTTATACATGCACAAAATTTACATTGATGATGGCTGCATACCTATAAGGTAGCAGTAAAGATGCATGAACCCTGCTCTAAGAGAGATAGTGAAATCTGAACTTCAAAAGCTTTTGGATGCAGGATTTATATACCCCATTTCAGATAGTGAATGGGTTTCACCATTGGTAATAGTTCCTAAGAAATGTGGAAAATGGCAAGTTTGTGTTGACTACAGGGAACTAAATGTTGCCACAAGGAAGGATCACTTCCCATTATCGTTTATTGACCACGTTCTTGACTCTTTGGCAGGGAAGAAATATTACTCATTTCTTGATGGCTTCAGTGACTATAACCAAATCAAGATTGCACCTGAGGATCAAGATAAGACAACGCTTACCTGCTCTTGGGGGACCTATGCAGATTTTGTCTTGCCTTTTGGTCTGTGTAATGCTCTAGCCACATTTCAAAGAGCAATACTTAGTATTTTTTCTTATTTTGCCCATGATAGCATGGATATTTACATGGATGAATTCACCACATATGGTGAAACATATGATGAAGCCTTACACAATTTGGAGAAAGTTTTAAAGAGATGCACAGAGCATAATCTATCTTTGAGCAATGAAAAATGTTTTATGATGATGACACATGGCATTGTCTTGGGACATTTTATCTCAAGTGCAGGAATACAAGTTGACCCAAAGAAGATTGAAATCATATCTACCCTGCATATTCCACAGAGACAAAAGGATGTAAGGAGCTTCCTTGGACATGCAGGTTATTACAGGCGATTCATTCAAGATTTTAGCAAAATTGTTGTCCCTTTGTTTACTCTATTGACAAAAGACATTGACTTTGAATGGACCCCAGACTGTCAAAATTCATTTGAGAAGCTAAAAGTAGCCTTGACACAAGCTCCAGTTCTAAGAGGACCAAATTGGACACTGCCCTTTCATATCCACACTGATGCATCAAACTTTACCATTAGAGCAGTCTTAGGCCAACAAGAAGGAAATAAAGAGTATGTAATATACTATATTAGTAAAAACCTACAGGGAGCTGAGTTGAACTACACTGTGATAGAAAAGGAAATGTTAGCTGTTGTTTATGCCATTAACAAATTTGGACACTACATTACTGGCTATAAAGTGTTCATATATACAGATCATACAACAATTAGATATTTGATGAACAAGCCAATAGTGGGTGGAAGACTTGTAAGGTGGTTGTTGTTATTGCAAGAATTTGACATAACAATAGTTGACAAACTAAAAAAGGCTAATGTGGTTTCTGATTTTCTGTCTAGACTGCCTACACAATCAGCAAAAGGAGTGGTTGGTGACTCTTTCCCTGATGAGCATCTATTTGCTCTAAACATACACACTCCATGGTATGTAGATATAGCTAATTATTTGGTGACAGGGCAGATTCCAGGTTACTTTTCTCCAAGGGAGAAAAGATAATTCACAAATGCTTCCCTTATTCTTAGATTTATGGATTCCTATTCTACACTGGCTCAAATAACATTATGAGAAGATGTATCAGGGAGGATGAAGTGTTTGACATATTGAAGGCATGTCATGATGAACCCTATGGTGGACATTTTGCAGCCAAAAGGACAACCTTCAAGATCTTGACAATAGGATATTACTAGCCAACACTACACAAAGACTCTGTCAAGTATACTAGAAGCTGTGATCGGGGCTAGAGAATGGGGAGACCTACAAGAAGTGATGAAATGCCTTTGTAACACCAAATAGCGTTAGCTCCTTTTGATAAGTGGGGGTTGGAGTTTTTTGGACCTATCTCTCCCACTTCAAACAACAAGGAATATATATTGCTATGCACTGATTACTTAACCAAATGGGTAGAAGTTAAAGCTTTGTAGTTTGCCAGAGATGGCAATGTGGCCAAATTCTTATACGAGGAAATCTTCACTAGGTATGGTGTACCTAGGGAGATAGTGACTGATCAAGGACCATAATTCACATCACACTTAATCACCAAACTAGTGGAGGAGTATCAAATCAAACACAAGAAGTCTAACCCATATCATCCTCAGGCTAATGGTTAAGTCGAGGTTACAAACAGGGAGATTGAGAATATATTGACAAAAATAGTACAACTCCACATAAGAGATTGGGTTTCCAGATTACCAAAAGTTGTTTGGGCATACAGAACCACATGGAAGACAACTACATGATTCACTCCTTATGAATTGGTTTATGGCAAGACAATAGTACTGCTTATAGAGTTTGAATACAAAACTCTGAGGACAACAATGGAATTGGGGATGGACTTGACAGAGGCTCAAAAGGAAAGGTTACAACATTTGAATGCTCTTGACAAAATCATATTAGAGGCCATACACCACACAGAGGTTATTCAGAAACAAAGAATTAAATCACATTTATTTTTCGATTTAAGCATCTTTTGGATGTAGCGACAGATTCAAAATCAAAACCTGCAGCTACCGCAATTCAGGATGAAAAAGACAAATGGTTGGCCAAAAATGATGAAGCTCTCGGTCTGATAGGTATCTCAATGTCCCCTGAACTCTATGTTCACGTAGGAGCATGCACAAAAGCCCATAACGCATGGGACATTCTTAAAAATATTTACGACAGTGCAAATGAATCTAGGAAGATTCAACTTCAAGATCAATCGAAGATCTTAGGTATACAGATTTCAAAACCATGGATGAATTTCTTCTTAAATTTAATGATATTAGTGCTCAATTGACTGATTTAGGAGTTAAGCTTGAACATCTTAGATTGATTCATATCATTCTTAAAAAATGTTTACCTAAACCGTTTCAACAATTTATTACAAACATTCATTCTCAATTAGCTATTCCTACCTTAGCTACTCAGTTAACTTATGATATTTTCAAAATTTGTTATGACAAGAAGAAGCTAAGTTAATTCAATTTGATACTCTTAAAAATAATGAGCATGCTTTTATGTCGAAACATAATAATTCATCTAATTCAATTCACAATTTCCCAACAATCATAAATTTGATAATCGCAAGCACACTACTTCTAATAATTGACACAATTTTAAAAAGTCGCATTGTAATTATTGTAACAAAGATGGTCATTGGACTAGTGATCATTTCAAAAAGCCTAATGCTAATTATAGGCACAATTCTCAAAGTTTTTGATTTTTTTCCCTATAGTTTTAACATGTACTTTGTTATTGGACTTGATCAACCCAATCACCTTGAACATGTCTTCTATAATAGAGGATATTCATGTAGTCGCGAATGCATGAATATTGTCTTATTTTGAGTATTTTATACTTGTCGTTTCTGACCTAATGCTAGGTTCTTGCTTATAACATTTCTCTCAATTTGTGACCTTTTTCATTTCTCTACCTAAGTCTTGATTTATCTCAATATTTAAAACAAGTCTAGTGTTTCTTCTCAACTATGATTATGTTGTCTTGATAAAGGGAATCTAATTTTTTGTGCCTTATTTATTTGGGATATTAAAAGCTCAATGAAGCTTCTACCTTCTTGATGGTTTTATCCCATCTATTCATTTTTTTTGTGAAGTCCAATGCTTCATCTAGTCTCAATGGAGTTCTTTTTTTATGCGCTAGATGCATTTGCCATAATGTTGCATATGGAGCCCTTTAGGTCTCATTGGAGTGTCTTTTTGGCCCCATGGAAAATATTTCCATCCACTTTGATGGTATGCACTTACATTTTTGTTGAACTGATCATTGGGGATCATGTTCCTAAATTTCTATTGAAATCAATATGGTTGTTATACCATCTTTAGGATTATTTTCAAAGTCCTCTGATATTTTATGAAGGCATTATGGTTTTAAAAACCATCTATAGGACTATTTTTTTCAAAGTTCGTATTATTGAATTTTCAAATGATGGCACTATGATCTTAGGACTAATTTTCAAAGTCCATTATAATTAAAATTGATATAAGTTCCCTTTACAATTCAACAAATGATGTAGTGAGAAGCAACCTAGAACTATTATTACTATGCTTATATGATTGGCATTTTATAATTTGGGCTATAAGCCATGAGTTGTGCTACAATTTTTTAGCACTCTTATTCAAGACTTAAAGTTTTCTTCATTGAATCACTCTTATGTTAGCTACGCTAACCTTTTGCCTTCTTGGCTTCATGACTCCAATTTGGATTCATTCTATCCACAAACCTTTGTTATGCTCTATGCAATTTATATCTCTTTATATGATTATACTAATTCAATTTAGAGATGATCCCAATTATGGGAAATCTATTTGTGGTTATGGTTTCTTTGATGAAACAGGTTCAATATCTTGTAGCACAAGAACCATCAATCCACTTCTCTTGGCTCTAAAGGAGCTCATTGTTCAGATTGTTCAAAGGCATCCATACAAAGCTCTTTGGTTCACTCAATTCCTTGAAGACTTGAAGACTTGGCTCTACATCAAGCTTCTTTCTTAAACTATTTATTCTTATTCATTGTAAAGGATTTTATGCCATTCATGTAACATGTAATCATCCTTTGATGGATTTATTGTAAATCTCCCCAAGTAAAGCTTAAGGGGAGGTATTAGAATTTAATCTTTACTTAGTGAAGATTATTCTATAATTTTGTATTTTATTATTTTTGGTGTTTTATCCCCACATGTCGGGTAACACCTCTATTATTCCTTTTGCAGGAATAATCTATTTTGATAGATTCCTCCTTAAGAGGAAACATGTGGCACACCCCTTATGCAAGGTGGCATATTGGAGTTACGTATAACTCCATTCTTCACCTCTATTTAAGAGGTGGTTTTTCTCTCTTTCTTGATATATCCTCTTCACGACATCTTCTTCTTCTTCATCTTTTCATTGAGAAGCTTCTTACATCTTTGTAATCTTTCTTTTTGGCCTCCTGCCACTTGCATATCACGGGGGTTTTTCTCTGCTTTTCCCCCTTCAAAATCTTGGTGTTTGTCTCTGGTGCATCTTACAAATCTGGTAATATCTTTATTGTGTTATTTATCTGCTTTGCATGTTTTGGTTAGTACCTTGATCCTGCAATTTTCCTTTTAAGTATATAAAGACTAAAGAGTTCAATGTTGGTGATTGGGTCCTTCTCTATGATTCTAGATACAAAGATTTCAAAGGCAAGCTTCAATCTCGATGGTTGGGACCATATGATATTCAATAGGTATTCCCTAATGGTGCAGTCCAACTACAAACCATTGATGAGGTCAGATTTTCATTACTGGTAAATGGACATAGGCTAAAACTTTATAAGAAACTGCTTCAAAAAGATGATTTTATTGTCTCTCTAATAAATAAGTATGGCGCTCACAGTGATATTGATGAAGGCTCTAAAACACACAATGATGTACCGACAGAAAGTGATCCACCCATCATGTCTATTGATGTAGAGGTTGACAACTCAACCCCTGTCACTAAGACTTAATTTTTATTGCTTTGCGCTTCACATGCACACACTGCACACTACCCATGGTGAACACAGTTATCTCCAGAAGGACCTGTTCTTAAGTCTCAGTCGGGACCTGTTACAATTGGGAATTGAAATAATGAATATGTAAACATTCAGTCGAGACCTGTACTGGAGGTACCCATATCAACACCTGTCTATTGAAGTCTTTAACACTTTGGAAAAAAGTAAACTATTTTCCCACACATTCCATTTCTTCCACACATGTGTTATTCATTTTGAATAAATCAAACACCACAACAAAAATGTTCAACTCACACTCACGAGTTGTTAGATCAAGTATTGTGAGCTGTCACATCACATCACTTTCGAAGTACCCACCGCATTACCATTCACTCTCATGCATTTCATTCTGCTCACATTAAATAAATGCCAAGTACGTGTTCTCCAGTTCTAAGGTGCGTTGATCACTTACTTCCCTAACGTATGTACAAAAGGTAACCTTACATGATTAACTTAGATTTTATTTTATATTCATTATTAATCTTCCTTTAATTCATGCATGCAAAAATATATATCACCATTAAATTTCATAATTACTCTTTCAGCCCTATCAATTCATGCGTGAAGTGAGGTCACTTCACCCATTAGTTGGGGGGAGGGGTATAATGGTTAGTTCATTTTCAATTTTTGCCACCCAAGTCTTTAGAGTTATCAGATAGAATTCTATGTCATTTTCCCAAAGATAGTAGACCTACCTTGTTTCATCCAAATTGTGAACTTATTACCCTATGAGTGAGCTAAGATACAAAATTTTACCTACAAGAGAGATCCAAAAGTCGGGGGAAATAGCAGAAGGCACAAGAAAATGCAGCAAATTATAGGTTCTTCTAAAGGTGGTGGAATCAAAGTTGAGCAGAAATTTAAACCTTTTGAGGTTGCAAAGTATAGAGACAATGGGAGGTGATGTTATAAGACGAGAACCATCTGCGCATAAGGAAATATTAGAGGATATGATGGTTCTACCACTCTTCACCAGAGTGGGATGGCTAGAATACTTCTTAAAGCTAACAGAATATGATAATGAAATGGTGAAAGAATTTGCAACTACATTGTGGTATGATGAGGCAATAGTCAAGGGATTGGTTGTAGATGCTTCTGAAATGGCCATTGCCCAAGTTACAGGATTGCCGCGTACAGGGTCTGAATATCTAGCTCGTGATGATGCACTGCAACAAGAGAAGAATTCTGTGAGCGTGGAGAAAACCTAGACTCATCATCACAAGGTACAAAGAGACCGTCCCTTCCATTCTTTTGGGGGAAATGTGCTTCTTATATCATTAAATTCTTTACCTATGATGGCCGGCACAATTTTTTATATACTGTGCACTTTAAGTTGCTAAATCGCTTACTCCATGATAAGTTAGTCAATGTTCCCAATTTCCTCTATAACATGTTGAAGAGGATGGCATCTGACTATCAGAGAAAGAAAACAAACACCATGTTGTCCCATCACTGCTTAATAGCCCTATTGGTTAAGAGAAGCATGAGAATTCAACATCCACAGGTTGATTAGAATGCCTTTAAAAAATGCATAGATATCACAAAGTTGTTGGAAGTACCTGAAGCAGAGGATGAACCTCAACATGAATCAGAACCTGAGATTGCACCTGAGATTGAACCAGAGCAAGAAGAGCCACAGGAGGAAAATACTCCAAAAAATAGGCCGGTGGCAATAGAGAAACCCTCATCTTCTACAAACTATAAAGCTATGAGAGGCGCTGCTTCAACATCTTCTAAGAAAAAGAAGAATAAGAAAGGTGTTGAGAAACATAAGAGCACTATAAAAGAAGAGGATGCAGGGGAGAATAAGGAGAGTAAAAAGAAGAGGAAAAGTAAAGTTAAACAGGAAATTATTACTCCCAAGCACTCAACAAGGTTAAAAAGGTAGAATGTTGAAGAAAGAATTGTTGAGGAACAGGGATAGGAAGAAAATGGTGAAGGACAACAGCATCGTGATTTAATGCTACTAGATATCGACTCAGACAAAGAAGGGGACACCCCTGAGAATGTCCCTGCTGATGTTCATGAAAATATCAATGTGTCTGCTAAGAGGAGAAGATATGTTTCTTCATCTTCTAACTTTGATTCAGAAGATTTTTTTATTACAAAGAAGATGGGGAAGTCAGTTCCCAATAGCTCTGTTAGGGAAATTTTTGATATCACTGGGGATGATGATGAAGGTTTAAATTTTGAAAAGGAAAAAGAACTGTTGCAGGATAGGAATATAAGGAAAGAGATTCAAGAAGCTTTTGTCAGGATAAAGCAATTGGAAGAGCAAATAAAGCAATATGAGGAAAAGGACAAAGAGAAGGAGATACGAATACAGGAATTGGAGGAGAAAATCCAAACCTATGGCCATGGAACCAACTTGGATCTATTAGCACAGATGGTCGAGAATAAAACAAAAACTGAAGAGAATAAAGCACTAAATCTACAACCTCATGTAGCAAGGTCTCCAACATATCTCACTACTTTGTCTTTAGGATTTGAATTGATGAAACTTACTAACAAATTCAAACAGGAAAAAAAGGTAAGAATTTGGAGTTGAAAAGGTTGGAAGGTAAGTTGACAAGGGTAATAAATAGAGCCATTCAAATTATTGAGTGTAGAGCTCCACCTAGGGTGTATGCATTGTTTTTAAAAGAAATTTTTCTCAATTTTCAGTTCAAAAGGTTCATTAATGATCAGCCCATTTCTTTACACTCGAGGCATAATTTTCTCAGCTATTTCAAAGAAGTCATCCTAGAGGAGCAAGATCAGTTGTGTGAGTATTATTTACACAACTATCTGATGGAAGAGGATACAAATTGGAACCCCTTAATTTGTGTTGGGAATGTACAAGTTAGAGCACTGTCATCCTATTTCAAGAATGAACAACTCAGAGGTGAATTAATGAACAGATATGAAGAACAAGAGAAAATAGTGGCACTATAAATCATAAAAGAAGCACTAAATCCCAATTTAATCATTATTCAATGGTTGACACTCCTTTCTCACAAGGGTCTAGGAAAGGTAATCATGGATTTGAGACTCTGAGATTACAGAAGGATACAACAGTTAGTAGTGCCTATCCTTCAAAACTGCCTAAGGTATGTACAAAATAGATGGAATAATCAGACCCCAAAGTTGCAAAGGAAAGAGTCTCACTCTTTCCATAATTTTATAAATATGTTTGAAAGATTGTGCAAGCACGTCTAGGTTTTAGAACAAAAAGGAGTGGGATGGCTGCCACTTATCATCCTCCTATTCTCCTCTATCTAGTACCACACTGGACATGAGAAAAGAATGATGAATGTAGGAGTGCAGAATTAGTTAAGATGAATAGGATTGCATGTTTTAATGGTTTCTATCTTAAGCAGGGGGTGGGGGTCAGAGAAGTGATGGACCTTAGGTAGATCACCTTGCATTACAATCTCTTCCCCTAGATGGTTAATTAAGTGTTTTTCTTGAGGACAAGCAAAATGATAGTTGGGGGGAATGATGGGTTTAAATATTGGCCTCTTTTGTGTTGTTTTTATATTCTTTCAGACCTTTTGCACATGATCTTCCAGATACTTTTCAAACATTACCATCATTATATATTGTCTTTTTATATATTTTGCAAAACCTTGAACCTATTTTGTTAATATGAAATATGGTGATGATATTTATCAATTGAATGATTTGAACATGAGTATGTATGCAATATAGATGGGATTCTATGGTTTAATTATGAAGGTTATTTGCATGCATATGTTTTATGGATTAACCCCTATGCGGCAACAAGCACGTGGTATCAAGGAGAGGAGAATTTGTACCAAGTCACAGAATAGGGGAATTGAAGGAAGTTGAAATCAAGCTGCTAAAAGTGCAGGCAGCTGGAAGCTGAACGTGAATCATTATGGGAAGAAATAATTGCAAAAGAAGTAGACTTGTTCCAAGATTCTAAATGCAGCTTATGTGTTTATCATATGAGTTGTTGCATAGGAATTCTTATTTGAATGGGATTCTCCTTCCTCTGTTCAGTTAGAAATAATAAATCAATCTTAACTCTGTATCCTAATATCTAGGAATGGATTAATGATTGTAGTTAGTTAGTAGTTGAATAAGACTCTCCCGTTTTGTATAAGTGAGGGGATGCAATCAAAGTTAAGTTAGTTACTCAATTGTTAGTTGTTTTATTCACTATTAGAAGATACAACAGTTAGTTATTTCTCCATACATGAATTGTTGAAATGCAATTATTGAATAAAATCTGTAAAGAGGATTCTGTTTGAAGTATTTCCGTGATATGGAATGAATGAAACTATGTGTTATGTGGATGCGTGAGTATTTGAGTTAGATTTGATTTCTAGCTAAGTGAGTCAGTCCCTTGAGTCGGCCACTCAAGGTACTGATCTTCACTTCATTTATTTTCTTATTCATTTATGCATTCTTGTTAAAGATGTTTTCCATTATTTTACAAATGCATTGTGAGTTAAGTAGAATACTCTTGTTGTTAATTACAATAATTGTGGTTCATGAACAAATGTATAATTGATCCATCTTAGTCCTCCAGAGGTTAGCATTAACTTTCTCATCATTTTGAATTATTTTGGATTAGTTCTGTACTTTTCTGTTGTTAGCAGTTATCTACAGCTTATGTTGCAAGTACCTATAGCCACTAGGTTCTGTAACTATGTTTACTGTTCTTGCATTTCTGTGAATTCCAGCAAAGTAGAATAATCTGAGTAGGTTTGAATAGGATAGTTTAGGAGAATATGAGCCCCTAAACGCACATATAGTGCAGTTCCATCATAAGCTTATGCTCCTTGGTTGATAATTTAATGTAGGTGTCTAATGCCAAGTCGACTATTCAGATAGATTTACCCCTGAATTGTGTCAAGTCTACAACGCATTAGTTAGCCTCTACATATGCAAAGTCGAAGAGTCCCATCCTTCTTTACAAAAATCACAGGTGCACCCCAAGGAGATATGTTGGGACGGATATGACCTTTCTCTAAAATTTCTTCCAATTGTAGCTTGAGCTCTTGAAGTTCTTGTGTAGTCATTCTATAAGGGGCCTTCAAAATAGGTTGTGCTCTTGGAACCAAGTCAATATGGAAATCAATCTCCCTTTGCAGCGGCATCCCAGAAAGCTGAGAAGGAAAAACATTAGCAAAATCTTGAAGAACAGGATGATCATCTAAGGAAGTATCTGGCTTGTCCTCTGATCGGTCACTAATGGAAATGGCAAGTAATTGGTATCCTTTTCTCATACATCTCTTAAGCTGCGTGGCTGAAATCATCCTAAGCGACACTGGTCTCTTAATTCCTGAGGCTACCACCTTATGGCCCAAATCATCTAAACACTCTACAGATTTGTGTCGGCAATCTAATTTGGTCTCATGAGCATTCATCTAATCCATACCTAAAATTATATCATATGACCCCAATGGTATCACCCTGAAATCTGCTTTGGTAGAAAAAGAGCTAAGCTCTAATTGGCAATCCCTAACCAAAGAATTGACAGACATTCTAGCACTAGAAGTTAACTCAACATCCCAATTAACATTTTACTTAGCAGCCACTAGCCCACACTTATCCACTACGGATGGGGAAATAAAATAATCTGTAGCTCTAAAATCAAAAAGTACCAAGATAGCAACCTGGCCAATTTTTCCAGGGACCTCTATGATTGATGCCTAATGGTCTGCTTGTCGATTATCAATAGCTGCAAAAACTCAATGAGATCTACCCACATCCCCCACTGTAGGCTTTGAAGCTACCGCCTGCTAAACCCCTGAAGCTACATTGTTCTGGAAACATTCTCGAGCAATGTGTCCCCTACCTCCGCAATTATAACAGGGACCCTTAGGTGGTGCCAGAAACTAAAAAATTGATCTACTGGAGCTAGCCTGACTACCACATGAACTTTGCTGAGGGTGAGTTGATCCAACAAATTATATCTATGTTCTCTGATCCCCTCTCTGTGAAAGAACTTGCCAAGACCTAACTGAACCTCCCTGATCTGACTTTGCTTTCTGTCCCTGTTGTGACTGCTGTGGTGCCGATCTAGCAGGAAAAGAGTTTGCCCTACTCCCACCTCTAGGAGGTACAAAAGAGCTGAATTGATTGCGATTTTGATGCTGAGGCATATTCTAATGATGATCATGATGTTTTAGCTGAATCTCCTCTGCAATAAGTGCTTTCTCCACTGCCTGCGTCATAGTAGTAGGCTCAGATAACCATACCGGTCCTGTAATACTATGATTAAGACCTCTAATAAAATGGTTTACCATCAGTTTCTCACCCTGAATGTAGTCAACATACTATGAAAATTTAAAGAATTTAATCTCATACTGAGCCACGGTAAGTCCTCTCTATTGAAGATCATGAAATTCATCTTTTTTTCACTGTCAGAAATGATCTAAAATGTATCTCTTTTTAAATATATCCAAAAAAACTTTGCAAGTAATATTTTTCTAGAGTCAAATGCCTTTTCCTCTCCTCCTATAGCCACTAGGTATTTGAATTATCCTTGAGCAGGTGAATAGCTAGTCTAGCTTTAAGATTACTCCCATAGGTTTTCAGTGCAAAACATTTCTCAAGACTAATTAATCAAGATTCTGCCTCTGATCCATCAGTAGAAATGAAAAAGTGTTGTGGTCGAAGCAAAGAAAATCTTGGATCAACTTATCAATGTCTATAGAAGCCTCCTTCTCTACCCGAGTGTTACGAGGAGGAGGTGAATAATTCCCTGATTCTCCTTCCTCAGAATGCTCCACCCCTCCCCGATGGGGACTTCTACTGCGCTCTCAGAGAATAGAATGTTGCCCTTATGAATGATGTTGGCCTTGATTATTAGGCAAAGGAAGTCTCTCTTGAATAACATTTACCAAGTTTTGTAAGACCTGAAGAATTTGAGGCCCATGATCGATTGGCTCCTCGGAATGATCTGATGTAGAATGACTATGTCCTTTTTGAGGAAACATGCTACACACCCAAAATAGGTTTACGTTACTAAGACTTTTTACCCCAAAGCTCCCAAGTGTTGCAACCTGGTGCTCTGATACCTATGTGATGCCCTCCCAAGAAAATAGCTATTAAAATAAATTAATAGATTATTGAATTGGGTAATTATAAGAAAAGAAGATAAAAACTACTTACTTTACCTCTATAATCACCTTATAAAGATAATATATGAAACTATATAAGTTTGGGGGCCACAATCTGAACAAAAGATTATATAAAATTTTACGTCAAAAATTTATATCTAACTTGAATCTAACTTTACAAAAATACTCATAGTAATAAATTATTAATAACAACTTACTCTCTATTGAAATCTCCTAAATGCTCTAAATAAATAATAATGTTGATAAAGATTTGTTGTTGATATCTGCTCAAGATTACATTTAAATCGAATGTTAAATAGCTATCATGAATTCAATCTATTCAAATTAACAAAAATGATTTGATAATTAAATTCATCATATGATGCATTTAGCTGAATTAGAATATCCCAAAATAAATTACGATATATTTATATATATAAATATAAATTCGAGTGTCTACAACTCACTCCTATTACTCATTTTAACACAACATATTGATTCCAAACATTTTCATATAGTGGATTTAATGCTTCACTAATCCAAACTAATAGTAATGCAATAACTTACATTTATATACAGATATTATTATCTTTCTTGCTATCAACCGGACAGTTTTACCATAATCTTTATACAGAGGTATTAATATTGATATGTATGTTGAGAACTCATGATATATATATATATATATATATATATATATATATATATATATATATATATATATTAACAATATCTGTGAATTAGAATATCATTGAAGAGAGTAAGAAACGTATTAAATTGCTCATAATGCATGCCTTAAAGAAGATATAATTTAAGGAAGACAAAAATGAAAATAGTGATGGTCGGACTATGGTGGCCAAGAGCTGACCGCAACTGGCCATTGTAGCCCGTGGGAGCTATGACTCCCACGGTTGCCACCCCCCATTAAATAAAACTATAACAATTAAAAAAAATACATAATGCAAACTTCCATCTATTTATCCTTTATACATTATCAAGCTTTCGTGATACAAGATTCTTTAGCATTTAAATTATAGTTTAATTCTGATAATTTTCCAATAAAAATATGTAACAATATCTCAGCTATGTTATAAATATATATTTATATAAACGAAATGAATACAATGGAAGAGTTAACCACATAATTTACAACAGTAAATCATTTATCCTCTTCTTTCGGTATTTACTAATGAAACTCTACAACATTTACAATAAAAAGAACTTATTAACAGAATGGAAGAACTGTTTACTTGGAATATAATCAAATTACAACATTTCCTCACCTTCAATCAGAGGATAGAAATTTTTTGTATCTTCTAACTGTACAAGAATCACTTCTGATCAGCGAAACAAGAGATAATATAAAATACATTTTTTTACACCAATTCCTTCTACAACTTACATGTTCAAATGAAGTACTGAAAAACCTACATACAACAAAATAGAGCGACCCAGTTCTGCTCTCCACCCATCCATAGGACTAATGATTCCAGTCCACCCTTGAATGGGAAACAAAACCCATTGCTCAAAATAAATTACAAATAGACAAGAAATTAGAAAATAAACCAATAAAAAATGGACTCATACACAAGAAAACCCGCATACGGATTTTTGGTAAGGGGAAGAAGGGGGATTCCTCTTGGGGTATAATTTTAACTCCCTTTTACTCTCATTAATTCTCCCAAACTCTCATTCTCCCATTCTCCCATTCATTCACCCAATCTCCCATACATTCTCCCAAAACTCCCATTCATTCTCCCAAACTCCCATTCTCCCAATTTCCCAACACAACCAGCCACAACACCATCACCAACTCCACAAAAATCCCAAAAGAGGCTCCCCACCCTCCTTAACCCCACACGAGGGAAGCTCTCCACTTGCTCGGAGAGCAATTCCCTTTGTACACCCAACCCTCAACAAATAAGCACAGATTTTCACAAAACCAAACACATTACTTTCATAAAACAATCACAATTAAGAGATCATTAAAATTTTCACAAGAAAACATTCATACCTTGGCTATCCAAGTTAGGATCAGCCCCAATAAATTCACCAAAAAGTTGCACAATCTAGTTTTCCAACCAATAATCTAAACTCAAGCCTTCATTCCTCATCCAAAATCCTCATCTTTTCCTAAATTCAAGAAGCATACAACGGCCTAAAGAACCAAGAAGGATCACCATTTTCAAGAAAGATACAACACTTTTTGATTTTCCAGGATGAGGAATGATTCACATTTCCCTCTTTTTAAAATAAGACCTTTTTCCCAACCCTTTACATTCCATTCTCATAAAATAAAATAAATACTTCTTTTAATTCAAATAAACATATCAAAAATGACTCATACTTTGGACACAAAATCCCCCTTTACAAAGAAATAATAATAAATAATTAAACAATAGTCAAGGTTTGAGCATATGGATTTTGTCTCCAAATTCTTAAAGAACCTGGGCCACTCTACCTGCAAAAATCTCATAGAAACATTAGTATTTTTAAATAAAACTTATAACCGAAGCAATTAAAACATTTATTTCTAACATCAATTAATCACATAATCTAACATATCAAAACTTAAATATTTGTTTTTGCAGAATTTAAACATATAATCATTAGTATTTCATAACCCATTATTTTACTAAATTAACATATCATTTTATTTTAATCAAATAAATAAATGAATAAATATCTAATAGGAATTTAAAGCATTTATTTCCTTAAACAAAATAGTAATAATAATAATAATATCTAGAGTCCATTACACACACATAAATCAAAATATATAAATCAAGCAAAAAATGTCTAGGATAAAACTAGCTAGGCCTCACAGAGGTCGTACGACTATACAATACCCTAGGGCTAGGGGTAAAAATTTTGCAAAAAAATGATTTTACTAAAATTTGCCAAACAAAGGGTAATCTTTACTATCCGGGGCCTTCTAGACTCAACAGTGAGGTCTGTTTGGCTCCATGATGAACTCTTGACAAGGCTAGGTGTGGAAATAGCTCAAAATGAGAATGGTTTTGCTAGCATGGCTCTGATACCATGTTGGAGCAACCAAGATCAGCTAACAAGAACTAGAATCACTTCCACAAGCTATAAGCACACAAATACGCTAAATAATATAATCAAAAGCTAATTAAAATGTATATAGATGCCTTGTATAAATAGGCATGAGAGAGGAGGTAGGAAGGTAGGAATCAACAACTGACTACCCCTCTAAAAGTGCCACATTTGTAAGCTCAAATCATGAGTGTTTGAGCAAGTGGCAAGTAAACATGTAATAGGTGTCTCAAAAGGATGAGGACACATGTCTCAACCATATGAGTTGAGTCAAACTCCTAAAAAGTATAAGTAAACTTAAGCTAAGTGTGAATAGGTCAATCTTAGAGAGGTGATATCCTAACTAGATATAATATGACCTTATTTACACTAACAAGAGGTACTTAGGAATCATTTGATATAATCCTAAGCCCTAAACCCTAGCACATACACAGGGAAACCACTATATGATCATTTTGCAAAGGTAACTCCAACATTAGCTCTTGTTTAGGGACAATATCCCCTACAGGTATAACGAAATCCCATAAATCATCTCTAGGTGTGTAAACCAGTACCTTATCCATTGGGCGATTCAACTAACTGTTCTACCAATCTTATCAATTTTCCACCTCTTTTATCTTAGTGACCCAAGGTCACTAATAAAAATGCTATTAACAATTTGCCTTTGTCAAAAATCTTATTTTTTGAAGATTTCTTGAAATTTGATCTGAATGTGTGCAAATGATACAATTGCAATTTTATCCTAATAACCTCAATAGAGTATACTTAGACCATTTATCATTGATAGTACACTTGACTCCAAAAAAGCAATTCTTTGGCCCACATATGTGGACCTAAAATAATATGTTCATAATATTTGCCTATGCTATATATTGTTTCATCCCATATGTCTCGGTACCAAAATTAAACAAATTTTTTAATGTGGATTGAAAATTGAAAGCATTGATAATCCATGCCATATGAGACATCCTGAGAACTCCCCTGGCTAGGCATAGTTGCATTAAACCTAAAACTTTCATATTCAAACATCTCATAGAGTACCACCTGGTTATCGATGCCAACATCAGAAATATTAATAATACCTAATGCAATGTTTGCATAATATTGACCTTGAAAAAATAGTAAACCACAAATATCTATATCATCACCAATGCCCCTCTCGCTATGAGAAATCAAATTTGAGTCTTCTTTTAAAAGAGAGAGATCCATCTTTGTATATCGCTTCAGTGCAAGTCATATTCCTATCAATTATAGTGCTGAAATCCTTTATGTTATTAATGTTGGTGTGAATAGGAGTATTTCCTATTCAGTTTCCCCTTTGTAGTGTCAATAGGGCACATTATCTAACTAGTTATTAGTAAGGACCTATTCATATGTGTTCACATGTTAAGTTGGCTTAGGGCTCTAGGAATATTTTTAGAAATTTCTAGTACACATAGGATCTTATCCTCTAGTTGTCACATGACATAGGATTAACACTTGTCATCATCCTATGTAGTCCTATCTCTCAACCTTGCCTAGATAAGTGAGCTCCCTCATGTACATTTTATATGAGTGTGTAATAATATCATTATTCCATTATTGCACCATAATCAAGCAATTCATCCTCTTGTTTCTCTCTTGTACAAGGAAAATCTTAGTTTTGTAGGTGATCCTAAGAGCTTAAGTCCATTGGTGACTCTTACATGGTATCAAAGCTTTAGATTTGCGAGCCCCTTGTCAAAATTGAGAGGTAATCAGGCTTGAGTTTTCTCTAGGTGTAAATCTTGGTAGATCTTGAAAAGTTGAGCATGCTCTTCTATTGCATCATATGACGACTTAGATAATTAGAAAAACTTGATAGAAATACCGGATTTGGGAGGGTTTTCTCTTTGTGGCCTTGTATTGTAGGTTTATTTTATAGCATGTTGGTACAAATTTGAGCTAACCATTGAGTTCAGGGTGTCCAGTAAAGTTAGTTTATCCTTTTGATTTGTCTAAATTGGACATTAGAGATAAGATCTACAAGGGTTTCAAGTTGGGAGATGGTTGCAAGATTCAGGAGGTACCTACATTTTTGGAGCATTTTGGGTCAAATATGATCTTTCCATCATGTCCAGAAAGCCTTAGAACCTTAGGATTGATTATCAATTCATTAAAATTGAGCACTTTTACCTCGCGACATCAAATAGAATCTTTCCCCTCAACCATACGAATCACATTGTCAGAATCTTTCTACAGAATATTCTTTCACTTATGTGATTAGAATCTTTGCAAGTTATTATCTGTTGGGTCTTCACTAAATCAGTGTTGGGAAAATGTGTCTCAACCTTGCAATTATATAAGGTTTATTGTTGAGAGAATATATATTTCCTAGTTACACCGATAGGTGTAATATACAATGGGAGCATGGGGTGGAGTGGGATGCCTATTAACATTTTTTTGTTAACAAAAACTATTAAATGGCTGACATACATTAAATTAATGATATATTTTAAATCTGGACCGTTCATTATTAGGTTTTAGATCTGATGGTAGATATTTTGTTGGCTTGTCTTGCCCTAAAAGGTAACCCTATTTTATGAGGGCGGTGTATTACGGCTGCGGTATCGTGATGTATTCTAAGAGTCTAATAGTGGTCATGTTGTCTCTGGATTTCTGGTGGTGATACTCCTATGAGAAGCTTTCTCTGCAAGTATATTGTTTAATCTTTGTGATTTCTGAATAATATATTGGGCAACTTTTGGAGCTCCCAAAAGGGTTTTCCCCACATAAATCACCGTGTTGTGGTATGCATGATATATAATTTATTTATGTTTAAGTTTCTGTAACTGTTAAAGATTTGTAAAGTTTGGCATTATCCTCCTCTCAAGATTAGTGTAGGAAGTTGTTCCGCTACCTTAGCTTCCTTACAAGTGGTATTAGAGCTGGATCACCTTTGGTTTTAATTGTGGGTTGTTGGATTTTTTGAACTAATCTAGATTTAAGTGGGAGATTGTACAGAAGATACTTTGAGATCTTGTTGCATAAATTTTTAGATGGCAAGTTCATCAGGGAGAATAGAGGTGGATAAATTTTCTAGAAATAATTTTGAAATGTGGAAGCTAAAGATGGAGGATCTGTTGATAGATCAAGATCTGTGGGATGTTGTTAATGAGAAGATTTCAAGACCTGCAGATCCTACTTTGGCTACTCAATATGATATTATGGACCATAAAGCCAAAGGTCTAATTAGATTGTGTTCAGGCAGATTCTATTTTAATCAATGCCCATGAAGAGACCTCTGCACAGAAACTATGGAAGAATCTTGGTGAGATGTATCAACCCAAATCTTTAGTGAACAAGATTTTCTTGAGGAAGAAATTGTATTCCTTGAGAATGGAAGAGGGTGGATGAATTACAGACCACCTGGAAGTTCAATATGCTAGGGGCTCAATTGGCATTAGTTGGTGTCAAAATGGATGAGGAGGAGAAATGTTAGATATTGCTTTGTTCTTTGCTTAATTCATGGGTTTCTCTTGTTATGGCCATTGGGAGTACTTCTGTTATATTGTAGACTAAAGATGTGGTGGGTTCTTTGCTTTCTAAAGAGATGAGGAGGAAGGTATCCGTCAGTGTCAAGGAGGCCCTAAATGTTCATGGAAGACCTAAGGAAAAAGGCAAGAAGAATGAGAAGCGTGATAAATCTGAGTCCAAGGGGATATCCAAATCTCCTGGAAAGTCCAAAGTTGTTTTCTGGAATTGAGGTAAGCCTGGACATATTCATAAGGAATGCAAAGAAGAAAAGAAGAAGAAAAAGAGGAGATTTGATTCTGATTTTAAGTCTGAGAAGGAAGATGGTGATGCATTCATTGCAACTTTGGCAACTCATGTAGGTGATGATGCATGGTTAATTGACTCAGGTGCATCTTTCTATATGACCTTTAATAAATATTGGTTTTCTGAATATGAAGAATTTGATGGAGGTAAGGTGTACTTGGGTGATGATTCTTATTTAAATATTGTTGTCCGTGGTAAAGTTAGAATCAGGTTTCCTGATGGTAGAATAAAAAGGATTAATGGTGTGTTGCATATCCCTGGATTAGCATGAAATTTGTTATCTATGAGCAAACTGATAGATGCAGGTGTGTAGGTAGTATTTTCTGATGCAGGATGCAAGATGGTTAGAGGTACTATGGTTATTGCTAGAGGTGTCAGATATGGCACATTATATAAGCTTGGTGCATGCACTGTTGAGTGCAATAGTACTTCTGTGAAAAGCAAGTCTATGGAAGAGGTGAAGGTTTCATCTTTAGCAGATGGTCATGGCTTTTGGGTACCCAAGGGTGCTCTTTCTTTTGAATCAAAGTTACTTGCAGAGAAAACTATGTTATGGCACCAGAGACTTGGCCACATTGGAGAAAGGGTCTAAGGACCTTGAAAAATAAAAACCTTGTTGAAGGGTTGTCTGATTGTAATCTTGAGTTTGATTTCTATGAGCATTGCATTTATGGAAAACAAAACCGCATTCAGTTTTACTTAAGTTCTCATAAATCTTGTGGTGTATTGGATCTTATTCATTCTGATGTGTTTGGTCCTATAGATGTTCCTTCAATTGGAAAATCCACATATTATGTTTCATTTATTGATGACTATAGTAGAAGGACATGGGTATACTTTCTAAAGAGTAAATCTAAAGTTTTCAGTCGATTTAAAGAATTTAAAGCAATGGTTGAGTTATAGACTGGAAAGAAAATAAAATGTTTGAGGACTGATAATGGCGGTAAATTTTTCTCTAATGATTTTGATAGATTTTGTAATATACAATGGGAGCATGGGGTGGAGTGGGATGCATGTTAATATTTTTTGTTAACAAAAACTATTAAATGACCGACATACATTAAATTAATGATATATTGTAAATTTGGACCGTTCATTATTAGGTTTTAGATCAGATGGTAGATATTTTGTTAGCTTGTCTTGCCCTAGAAGGTAACCCTAATTTATGAGGGCGTTGTATTATGGATGCGGTATTATGATGTAGTTTGAGAGTCTGATAGCAGTCGTGTTGTCTCAGGATCTCTGGTGGTGATACTCCTGTGAGAAGATTTCTCTGCAAGCATATTGTAGTCTTTGTGATTTTTGAATAATATATTGGACGGATTTTGGAGTGGGGTTTTTCTCCCGAAAGGGTTTTCCCCATGTAAATCACTATGTTGTGGTATGCATGATATCTATGTTTATTTTTGTTTAAGTTTCTGTAACTGTTAAGGATCTGTAAAGTTTTGCATTTTCCTCCTCTCAAGATTAGTGTAGGAAGTTGTTTTGCTACCTTAGCTTCCTTACAAGTGGTATTAGAGCCTTATCACCTTTGGTTTCAGTTGTGGGTTGTTAGGTTTTTTGAAGTAATCCAGATTTGAGTGGGAGCTTGTGCAAAAGACACTTTGTGATTTTGTTGCAAGAGTTTTCGGATGGCAAGTTCATTAGAGAGAATAGAGGTGGATAAATTTTCTGGAAATAATTTTGAAATGTGGAAGCTAAAGATGGAGGATCTGTTGATAGATCGAGATCTATGGGATGTTGTTGATGAGAAGGTTTCAAGGCCTACAGATCCTACTTTGGTTGCTCAATATGATGTTATGGACCATAAAGCCAAGGGTCTAATTAGATTGTGTTTGGCAGACTCTATTTTAATCAATGTCTATGAGGAGACCTCTGCAAAGAAACTATGGAAGAAGCTTGGTGAGATGTATCAAGCCAAATCTTTAAAAAACAAGATTTTCTTGAGGAAGAAATTGTATTCCTTGAGAATGGAAGAGGGTGGACAAATTACAGACCACCTGGAAGCATTCAATATGTTGGTGGCTTAATTGGCATCAGTTGGTGTCAAAATGGATGAGGAGGAGAAATGTCAGATATTGCTTTTTTCTTTACCCGATTCGTGGGATTCTCTTGCTATGGCTATTGGGAGTACTTTTGTTATATTGAAGACTAAAGATGTGGTGGGTTCTTTGCTTTCTGAAGAGATGAGGAGGAAAGTATCCATCAGTGCCAAGGAGGCTATAAATGTTCGTGGAAGACCTAAGGAAAAAGGCAAGAAAAATGAGAAGCACGATAAATCCAAGTCCAATGGGAGATCCAAATCTCCTGGAAAGTCCAAAGTTGTTTGCTGGAAATGCGGTAAGCCTGGACATATTCGTAAGGAATGAAAAGAAAAAAAGAAGAAAGAAGAAGAAAAAGAAGAGATTTGATTCTGATTTTGAGTCTGAGAAGGAAGATGGTGATGCATTCATTGCAACTTTGGCAACTCATGCAGGTAATGATGCATGCTTAATTGACTCAGGTGCATCTTTCCATATGACGTTTAATAAAGATTGGTTTATGAATATGAAGAATTTGATGGAGGTAAGGTGTACTTGGGTGATGATTCTTATTTAAATATTATTGGTCGTGGTAAAGTTAGAATCAGGTTTCCTGATGGTAGAATAAAAAGGATTAATGGTGTGTTGCATATCCCTAGATTAACACAAAATTTGTTATTTGTGAGCAAACTAATAGATGCAGGTGTGTAGGTAATGTTTTTTGATGCAGGATGCAAGATGGTTAGAGGTGCTATGGTGATTGCTAGAGTTGTCAGATATGGCACATTATATAAGCTTGATGCATGCACTGTTGAGTGCAATAGTACTTCTATGTAAAACAAGTCTGTGGAAGAGGTGAGGGTTTCATCTTTAGCAGATGGTCATGGATTTTGGGTACCCAAGGGTGCTCTTTCTTCTAAATCTTAGTTACCTGTAGAGAAAACTATGTTATGGCACCAGAGACTTGGCCAAATTAGAGAAAAGGGTCTAAGGACCTTGAAAATAAAAACCTCGTTGAAGGGTTGTTTGATTGTAATCTTGAGTTTGATTTCTATGAGCACTGTATTTATGGACAACGAATCTGTGTTTAGTTTTACTTGAGCTCTCATAAATCCTATGGTGTATTGGATCTTATTCATTTGAATGTGTTTGGTCCTATAGATGCTCCTTCAATTGGAAAATCCACATATTATGTTTCATTTATTGATGACTATAGTAGAAGGACATGGGTATAGTTTCTAAAGAGTAAATCTGAAGTTTTTAGTCAATTTAAATAATTTAAAACAATGGTTGAGTTGCAGACTAGAAAGAAAATAAAATGTTTGAGGATTGATAATGGCGATGAATTTTTCTCTAATGATTTTGATAAATTTTGTAAAGATTGTGGTATTCATAGACAAAAGACAACTCCATATTCTCCATAATAGAATGGAGTTGCAGAAAGAATGAAAAGGACACTGATGGAGAAGGATAAGAGTATGTTGAGTGGTGCTAGTCTAGAACAAAGGTTTTGGTTTGAATTTGTTGCCACTACCTGTTACCTGATTAACAAGTCTCCTACATCAGCTCTTGTTGCTAAGACACCTATAGAGGAATGGTTGGGTCACAAGCCTTCATTTAGACATCTTAGAGTTTTTGGTTGCGAGGCATATGCACATGTGCCAAAGGAGAAGCAAACAAAGTTGGAGAACAAGTCTGTGAAATGTATCTTCATCGGTTATAGTTATGGTGTGAAAGGATACAGGCTTTGGGATCCTATTGCATAAAAGGTAATATATAGTAGAAGTGTTATTTTTAGAGAAACTAAGCCTTCTTCTGTTACATTGCAGCCATAACAAAGTAAATAGGAAGATGTGATTCAATTTCCTTCTACACCTGAGAAAGTTGAATCGAGGCCCATGGATAGACAAGAAGTTGAGGAGAGCTCATCTAGCTCTAAATATTCAAAAGAGGAGGAAGAACCTCCAACTAAGCTTGTTCGTAGGTCTACAAGGCATAGACAACCACTTGAAAGGTATTCACCTGATGATTGGAGATGTATTTTTGCTTTGAATACTAACATGGATGAACCCAGATCTGTAGAAGAGGCATTAGGTATAAATGATGCAGAGTTCTAGAAGATTGCTATGGATGAAGAAATGACATCTTTGAAAAAGAATGATACATGGGATCTTGTATCATTTCTTGAAGGGCGAAAACCTGTTGGTTGAAAATGGGTGTTCAAGAAAAAGATTGGTTTAGATGGAGGTATTGAGAAGTACAAAGCAAGGTTGGTTGTGAAAGGTTACTCTCAAGTTGAGGGTGTTGATTATGGCGATATATTTTCTCTTGTTGCAGAAATGACATCTATTAGATTTTTGCTTTCTATTGTTGTTTCTTATGATTTAGAGGTTGACAAAATGGATGTGAAAACCACTTTCCTTCATGGTGACTTGGAGGAGGATATTTATATGACACAACTAGAGCACTACGTGGTGAAAGGTAAAGGTAATTTGGTTTGCAAATTGAAGAAATCTTTGTCTGGCCTAAAATAGAGTCCTAGGATGTCGTACCAGAAATTTGATACATAATTGTTGAGTTTAGGATTTGAGAATTCTAAATCAGATCATTGTGTTTATTATAAAATTGATGGTGATTGTTTCCTATTTATTGCATTATATCTTGATGATATGTTATTTATTGGTAAAGGGAAAGGTATGATTTCAGAACTGAAATCTCAACTTGCTGCTAAATTTGAAATGAAAGACCTTGGTGCAGCTAGACACATTCTTGGGATGGAAATTAGAAGAGATAGAGTGAACAAAAAGCTATGGCTTGGCCAAAGTAAGCATGTCAATTCAATTTTACAGAGGTTTAACATGTAGGACTGTAGACCATTATGTGTTCCCTTTTCAGTTGGAACAAAGTTATCTATTTCAGATTGTCCAACATCTCCATCAGAGATGGAAGAGATGAGCAGAGTGTAGTTGAAAGTTTGATGTATGCTATGGTTTGTACTAGACCAAACATTGCCCAAGTAGTGGGAGTTCTTTCCAGATATATATCTAATCTTGGTAGAGTTCATTGGGATGCAGTTAAAAGAGTGTTTAGATATTTGCTTGGTACCTTAGAGTATTCCTTGTGTTATCATAGTAATTTGACTGAAGACAATATTTCCCTTGATATTCATGGTTATATGGATTCAGACTAGGCAGTTGATATTGATAGTAGACGATCCACCAATGCTTATGTGTTTACTTTATTTGGTGGTGCAATTAGTTGGATGAGTAAGCGACAGGCTGTGGTTGCTTTGTCCACTATTGAAGCTGAGTATATGGAAGCTACTCATGCTTGCAAAGAAGCCATTTGGCTTAAGAGACTGTGTTCAGATATTAGAATAAAACAAGGTACAATGATAATTTATTGGGATAGTTAGAGTGCGATCTGTCTAGCTAAGAACCTGACATTTCATGCTAGGAAGAAGCACATTGATGTACAATATCATTTTGTTAGAGACATGGTCAAAGATGGTAGGGTGAAGCTGATTAAGGTAGAGACTTTGATGAATGTTGTTGATTCTTTAACTAAGCCTATGAGCACATAAAAGTTCAAATGGTGTTTAGAGACTATGGGCCTTTTGGCCCCTAGCAATTAAGAGATGATGTTTACTCCCTCCTGTTGCTCTTGCAAGGTGTTCGACAAGTGGGAGATTTGTTGGGAAAATGTGTCTCAACCTTGCAATTATATAAGGTTTATTGTTGATAGGATATATATATATTTATATATATTTCCTAGTTACACCGATAGGTGTAATATACAATGGGAGCATGGGGTGGAGTGGGATGAGTGTTAACATTTTTTACTAACAAAAACTATTAAATGGCTGACATACATTAAATTAATGATATATTGTAATTCTGGTCCGTTCATTATTAGGTTTTAGATCTGATGGTAGATATTTTGTTGGCTTGTCTTGCCCTAGAAGGTAATCCTATTTTATGAGGGCGTTGTATTACGGCTGTGGTATCATGATGTATTCTGAGAGTCTGATTGTAGTCGTGTTGTCTTTAGATCTCTGGTGGTGATACTCGTGTGAGAAGCTTTCTCTGCAAGTATATTTTAATCTTTATGATTTTTGAATAATATATTGGGTGGCTTTTGGAGTGTGGGGTTTTTCTCTCGAAAGGGTTTTCCCCACGTAAATCATTATGTTGTGGTATGTATGATATCTATGTTTATTTCTGTTTAAGTTTCTGTAACTATTAAAGATCTGTAAAGTTTTTCATTATCCTCCTCTCAAGATTAGTGTAGGAAGTTGTTTCGCTACCTTATCTTCCTTAGAATATGTTGGTCAAAGGTATAATACATTGGTTTAATATTTGATTTGCAATTTTTTTAAAATATAAAATAAATTTGTTACAAGGTACCCTATGTAGTCTACAGGGTACCACAAGTACCTACGCGGTACCATGGGATGCTTAGTAGATGCCACATGGCATCACGGGTCCCATGGGCTCATCCTGCCATTAGTAATAAATTGAAACCACTTAGTGACCACCGTTCTGCATAAAACAGTCAATGACCATGTAAAACTAGGTGGCATGAACAAGCATATTCTATCGAATATACCGGCCATAAAACTTAAACTACCCAGCAATATAATATGTAGGGGTATATTCCCCTCAACTATTGGAAAATAGTTTACATCACCTCAAAACATATCTTACACCCACCAAACCACCATTTTCGTCTAGAAAGTGGTTTCTCGCTACCTAAAAGGCAGTTTTTCAACTCAAATTGACAATTTTAGGATAAAGAAAATGGTTTTCAAAAATATGCAAGCAGTTTTAAATTCTAGGGGAATATTCTTGCTGACCAAAGAATATTCTATCATTGACTTATGATATCAACACTACATCATTATGACATCATCAACAACTCTTCACCCCATCCAACCCCTTTCTCCAATGTAGTTTTGGTTTTGATAGTCTAACTTTGCAAGTCATTTTCTCAATAATATGGGCTCCCTTTTTGGAGTATTTTTTTATTTAGGGTATAATCTCATAGGCTTCATAGTGGTGCAAATGGATTTTTATTTTGGTACCTAGTTTTTCCAAAAAATTGTAAATTTTTACACCTGTTGCTAAGCATTTCTCATTTTGGGAACTTCTAGGGCTCTGTTTGTGTTCATACGATAACATTTTTTGGTGATTTTTTTTAAAGTGCATAATTTTTTGAGTACTTATCAGATCTATAATTAGATTGATCTCATTTAGATCAAAATTATACTTTTAATTTATGGCCTAATTTTGGAATTTGCATGTACTAAGATCAAATACCACTTTTTTTCTTTTTGGCTAATGGCAATTGTAATCACACTAAGTATAAAGTGCCAACATCATATATTGTTAGGCGTTCTCATGATTAATTGAAATTGGGGGTAATATTTTTAGTTTTGATCTCTAATCATTTGAGGAGATAAGGAGATATCGTGGGTTTTTCTATTCATCCTTCCATGATAAACCTAAAAAAAGATAATAATGAGTCTTGGCAAAAAGGCATCCTAACACATTATAGGTGGCTCAATATTTTGCCTTATCTTTATGGACTCATACCTGAACCAGATACACCTTTGAATAAAAATTCATGGGCAAATAATAATGATCATATTGTAGGATTGATTTGTTGTAGTGTTGATTGTGACACTATGTGGGCTATGTTAGACATTGATTGCCCATGCACACTTTAGACCAAGATTTGGGAGATATATGGAGACCCTGATGTCTCTCCACTCCTAGATGATATTACTATGGATTGCCTCATACCCCTTGATGATGCAGATAATATAATCTTTGATGATAATACAAAAGAGGATCTTGAATATCTAGCAAGTCTTGAACATTGCGATGACATAGAGACTTCTCTTGCTTCTCCTTATCCTCATATTGAGATCACTACTTCACCATCACCTATTGCTACTTCAGAGTTCAAAGTTTCTTTCTTGAGAGCTTCCATTGATTCTTTGCAACAGGACCATTTCAATCTTTCTGATCCACCTCATCATGATTCCTATTTATTAGACATTGCATCCTTGTTTGTGGAGTCTCACATTTCATATTTGGAGGACACATTTGAGGGGTTATCTCTCCTCTTTAATGATAATGATGTCATTACATCTTTAGTGCTTTTAGATGTAGTTCACTATCCTTCCTCTCCTGGTTATATTTCCTTGATTGGGCGGACAATTCCTGATTTGGAGAAGACATATTTTTTCAACATGAGGACACTAGAGTTGTATTCTAAGGCACACATTTGGATTTGGAATCCCTTTTCATCCAAATTGTGGGATTTTATTCTACATCCACCATTAGATTTGTTTCTTCCCAAGGGGAAAAATGTTGTTTGTAGGCAATGGATTGTATTATATCTTCAAGCATTCATTTGGTATGGGATCTACTTCTATGTGGGGGGGATCTATCATCTCACTCTATTTCTCCTATGGGGGTAATTGATTCTATATTGGTGAAAAAGTAGTCCTTGGGGGGTCATGTTGAGTCCTTCCTTCCTTCACTTTATTGTTTTCTCACTTTTGGAGAGGTTTTTTTTTTCTATGGGTTTTTCTCCTTTACTTCATTTTTGAGAGATTATTTTGTACATGGGTAGCTAACATGGCCTTATAGTCAGGACCCATCCATCATCCATCATCATTGTGTCATTTGCATGTTTTCATATTCTCCCTAATTTGCACTTAAGGGGGTGTTGGTGTGAATAGGGGTATTTCCTATTCAGTTGAATCCCCTTTGTAGTGTGAACAAGGCACATTATCTAACTAGTTATTAGTTAGGACCTATTCACACATGTTCACATGTTAAGTTGATTTAGGGCTCTAGGAATATTTCTAGAAGTTTCTAGTACACATGTGATCTTATCCTCTAGTTGTCACATTTCATAGGATTAAGAGACTTGTTATCATCCTATGTGGTCCTATCTCTCAAACTTCCTATATAATAAAGTTCCCTCATGTATATTTTGTATAAGCATGTAATAATATCATTATTCCATTATTGCACCATAATCAAGCATTTCAACCTCTTGTTTCTCTCTTGTAGAAGACTAATATTGGTTTTGCATGTGATCTTGGGAGGTTGAGTCCATTGGGGACTCTTACAATTAATGTATTCACTCAATTGTGGGCCATCATCAGTATACACACCCATAGTCATACTGTCATTTTCATGCCTTATCACTAAAATAAGTTCATTGGGTTGTAGGCTATCATGGAACATTTTGGAAGAAGATCACACCTTCTCTCCCGTTCATGCTCCTCAAAGTGGTTCAATAAGTGATGGTCATTATTAGAAAGACATTGTTTAATAATCCATCTTCTGAAAAATAAAAAAGATTAAATCATGACATCATCTTCCTTAGCTTCATCACTTTTAGAAGAAGAACAACTTACCTCATTTCCTTGTGAGCACATATTGTCATTGTTAAGATTGTCATAGGGAGTAGAATAACACATCTCTGCTCCCTCAGAACATCTATTTTTTGCTTGATTATCATGAGCATAGTCAATACAAGGAACATTCTCTATATGATCTTTTATAGTAATCATATTATCATAATAGGCTTTGTGGTCCTCTCCTTTATGCTTTTTATCAACACATGTTGTGCTTTCCCTCTAGTTATCGAGAATAGTTGGTCCACTATCATTGACATTTGAGGGTAACAGAACCTTCATACATTCATGTTTTATGCTTTCCTAACCCAAAATCCATTTGCAGACTTGACCAAGATTGACAAGTTTCAACACCTTAGACGTTGCATTCAAGTCAGGTTCATTGGTCTTATAAGACAAATCAATGCTTATTGAATTATCAGGTCTATGAAGCTTAGAGATTGTATCAAAAATTTCACACAAGAGTCAAATGATGACTCATTCTCTTCTCTTCTAACTTTAGCATGTGCTTGGATGGGAGGTACATACTCAATACAACATGCACATTGATCATTAAAGGCAATAATAAGATCATTCCAAGTAGAGAAATAATGATCAAGGAAACTTGTCAGCCACCTCTCAGCCTTACTATACAAGGATAGACTAGAATACCTCATCCACATGTCTTCTTTAGTAAACAAAAAAAACTCCATGAAGTCTAAAAGTTCTTGAATATGAATGCCTACTGGTGAATCAACACGTGCATCAAACTAAGGCTCCTTGTAACTTTCCACTGCTAATTTATCTTCATGACACCCTACCCCACATTCCACCAAATTGAAATTTAATTCAGCTTCTATTTCACTTTCAAATGTTCTATCTTTAACCTTTGATTTTATATCATACTCCTCTACTCTAGGTAAGACCTCTTCCTTCTCATATTCTCCTTGGACTCTTTTAAGGCTTGAATATTTATGTGGTAGTCTATCTATAATAGTAGATTTGTTCTTGTCCTAGTATTAATCTTCATACCCCTTTGTAGACTACTCATTAAAGGGAAATGTTTGAAGGCACCCTATCAACACCTGCATATGTAACACCTTTCATCATTAAAAAATTTAGGTTATTCTCGACATCATTTGTCGTGATATATGCTTGTTGAAATGTCACATAATTTTTATCCCTTAATAAGAAACCCATTTCCTTATCAAATGCGTCTAGATATAGAACTAGGAACATCAAATTATTTGGCCTCATACTTTTAGGAATGTCCCTCATAGCCCTTGCAAATCTCAAGTTAAAAGAACAAACTGAATTTTCTTCACTTTTCTTAATATGGATGAGTTTATTGATTAGCAAATTCACATCAACTTTCTCACTAAACTGATCTATAAACACTAATATGAAATCTTTCCATGAAGAAACATAGAATACTAGTAAATCAATGGACCAATCCCTTGAATCTTCCGTTAAGGGCTGAACAAAGAGCTTCATTATGACATCATCATATTCAAATTCATAATCCCCTATTAAATCACTAAATGTTTGAATATGTTTATTGGTTGATTCAGTATTTCCACTAAATTTGGGCAAGTGGTCTCTAATTTCATGGGGTATGGGGTTTGGATAATTTGGGATACTAGTGAAATCAATTGGTCTGTACCTTCCAACAATGAAAGGTGTTCTTCTAGGACATTTCCTATGCTATTACATCTTAGGAGGATCCATACCTAAATCTGTAAGGAAGGGTCATGGTGTTACTTCATTTTCAAATTTATTCTTAGAAGGAATGTACTTCGCTTGACACCATCTTTTCAGAACTCTTTGCTCTTGAAAAGACTACAAGACTATAAAGCACAACTCTTTATCACTCCCACTTTTGTAGCCTTGTTTGTCATTAAACTTCAACACATGAGGAATTCAAAACTTTTGTTGGTTGTATAGGGCTTACGCATCTATAAAAACTTTATGTATTTTCACAAAACATGTATCTATAAGCATGAATAATCCCTCTGAATTTCATTTAATATGCATATTTCACAAGCATGTACATATCATGACCATATTTTAGAAACATACAAGTGTATATTGCTCATCCTAACACCCTTATTCCAATACAAATCCACTCCTAATAGAGAAATTACATTTCTCTCACAAAGTCACTTCACAAATGAGTCCCATACATAAAGCTATCATCCTTTGAAGATAGAATATGAGGGAAAAACATAATACTTGGAAAGTTTTACAATCTTCATACAAGTTCTCACTTTGACTAAATGATTTGTAGATCTATGCCAGACATTTGTAAAATAAGAAGTAATTTCTCAAGCACTTGATAGTGAAGTCACCACCTCTCAAAGAGATCTAAAATTTTTAACACACCATCACTTCTTCAAAGCTAAAATAAACTCTAGGGTTCAAATCTCCAGTAGAGTATTCAAGTTTTCATAACTCAGGACAAGGCTTGTTCAGAATTTCTCCCAAATAGAGTCACTAATTTGTTGGTTCTCCGACCTACTTTCAACAAATTTTAAGAAGTGAATTTCTATGCTCAATATTGTTGAGAGGATGGGCCAAAAAATGAGAGATAAACAAATCTCTCCTACACTTTAGGCTCTGCAAAACCTAGGGGGTATCCCTATCAATACTCACTGAGTTTTATATGAAATGCAATAGGTTTACCATAGTGACAAGCAAATATAATGTTCATGGAATTATAACAAGGTGTTGTTAATTTGATAGAAATTTCTCAAATCCTTATATTTTCATGCTCATTAATGACATAATAAGTTAAAAATAACTTATGGCTCAAAAGATTTATCATTATCAAATCTTACAAGATTGGGGGGAACTTAGAAAATAATCGGTGCCTATCGTCTAGGAAAACAAAGTCTTCCTAATAATACTACATCTTTGTTTTAAAGTCACTGTTTGGATGGTTTATCATGGGCATTATCACCTTGCAATAAAACAAACCAAGCTACAAAGGTTTATTTAACATAATTCTTCTAAGTTATCCTCTAAAAATATTACCAGTCCCGTTATTGATCTTGAAAGAATTTACCAGACTCCTTGACCCTTAACTAACAAAAATCAATAAAACATGCAACAAATGTGTATGTTAAGATTCAACTACCTTAATAGTTGTATCTTCAAGACAAGGCACATGAAAAAGGAGACAATTACATAACTAAACACATGCTCATAGAATTCATAACAGAGAGTGATCTAACATAAAAATGCAAAACATCAAATTTTATTGATTTCACATAAGTAAGTTACATAACGTTTTCCCAGGTTCCCTTGCCAACCCAACCTCTCCTAACAATAGAAAGATATCCCTATTTAAAGGAAAAGATAATGCTCATCTCATGTTACTGATTGACACTTGTCACTTACAAATACATCAGGTAGCTATAAAATAGTTCACGCCCACTCAAGTACATGAAGTGCTTATGCCTTTCTTTTGTCTTTTATGGAGCTAACATGTGATAGGGCTTTCCTAAAATGAAATGGTAGAAAACCTAAAATAAACATATATTTTTATTCAAGCTCAACTCCATATTGATGCTTGTCAGAAAAAGTAGAAGGTGGAGTTGCAGCAATGTCCTTTTTGGTGTAGCATCACCAAGTCCATACATCATCTCCCACATACACAAACTTGAAGAAGTAGAAACATGATCTATAGGCTGATAAATCGCAACAACAAATTCTTTATTTCTAACTTTCCAGTTAAGAAGGTTTTGAAATAGAGAATGGAAAGTTTATCGAGCTCTTATAATTATGCTTTAAGGAATGGGGCTCAATCCTCCCTCATCTGGAAATCCATTTAAAGATGACATGCAACTACAAAGAAACTCATTCAATTCCTCTTCACAAGTCTACTCGTGCTAATCAATGCATTGCAAGTTACATGTTGTAAGGGGTTGCTGAATTACAACCCCCTGCTCTAACTATAGCCCCTCTTTTTTAAAACTAATTCCTGAGAGATTGAAACACCTTGATGAACCTATACATCCATAAAAGAAAAGAGAGTAAATAAAAAGACCTGGATAAAGGGTGTTGAGATGAATAGAATTAGAAATTCTTCCTAGACCCTTCCTTTCCATAGATAAGTAGAGAATAAAAGAACCTCATCATTTACAACTATAGATTGGATGATGAAAATAGCAAACCTCCTTTCCTTAAATAGAGAAAAATAGGATAAGCATCACCTTGGAAAAACACTGAACTTAGAAAGATCACATGTGTGATATAAATGTAAACTTCAAGCTGGATCCCCTGTCATCACATAAAAAGGTAGGTCACACATGCTAAGGAGCATACACTACCTCTTTCCTGTAACGTCAAGTCTTGTTTTCTTATGTGAAACACATACCAACATGCTCCACAATGTGTGGGTGTAAGGATTCATGAAGGGATGGTGAATATCAAGGATATCCTTCATGCCCATCTCTATCAGACTCCCATCAAGTAATCACACAGTTGTCAAGGTGCTCTTAATTCTATCAACATTAGAGTTGTACTTGGTGCTTAATCATATCCACATTTACCCTAGACGTGCATAATTTTACTTGGGTTTGTCAAAGGTGGGAGTCTTTTTAGTAGTTATGAAGGTGTAATAGTATGACAAGTCCCTTTTTATAGCACAACTCAGGAAACATAGAAGAGTTGCAAACTTTAGATGAAAATTCATCAATGAGATCGATTGCTCCAATTATTTTCAACTCTCAATATGCTAGAGACTGCAAATTCACCATCAATTGAACAACTTTCTATCTTCTTCAAAACATATAGCTTCCTTGGCTCCTATGAATTTGATGTTGCCATTAAACTTTTCAATTTTGCTCGAATCCTTATTGTTGATGTTGATTGCGAAAGCAATCGATAAATATCACATACGATGACTTGGAATATCATGCGTCCCTTTTAAAATTGTGAAGAAATGAGGGCTCAACATGTGTCCTTTCACCCTCACCTCCATTTGAAATTAGCAGAGGACCCGCCATCTTTTAAACCAATGAGAAAGTAACATTTAGGCCAATTATAACACATGTGGCATGATGAATAGGCATATTATTGACACATACCTTAACAATTGGGACTTCTTTAACACAGGGAGGATTGTCGCCATTAGATCTCACCAACCAAGATCAATAACCATTGCATCACGATGTTGGGAGTTGGCCTTCAAACAAAAACCATGATGCAAAGACCTCTCATAATGTAATAAAAAATCACCACCTATCAATTTACTTTATCACTCTACACCTCCATAGTCATCACACAACTTACCATTGATTCAACCAATGAGACTTCAACATGCATAGCTGGCACCATGTCAAATCCGTTTTGGACAAGGGATAAGACATCTGGCCCACTCTTAATACTAGCCAAGTGTGGCACCATTAGATTTGATCAGAGGAAATCTATGACTATTGCACATCACAAGAGTGATGAGTGGACCCACAACCAAGGTTATGATGTGAAGGGCATTTGTGATGCAATACCAAGTTGCTACCAACCCTTGTAAACATATCTACGTACAAAGCCAACAAACAACATAAGCCAAACAAGAATGTGACAACTGGGTACTAGGATTTTCATGATACTATCATTTATGGAATGACATGCCTAACAAGGATACATGTGGCTCTAGATCACAAGCTCACAACTTCAAAGTTGGAGCCCCAAGACCTAATGTAGCTCTAGAGTAACATAAGTGCACAACAGACAAAAGTGGTAGGTACTGCGTAGGGCTGATAACAAAGATGGATCTCAAATGATCAACAAGTTAACTTTAAGTGAGACAACCAAGTCAACGAGATATTAAAAGCTATGAAGGGATAAGCCCTAGAGGTACTTAGGAATCATTTGATGTAAGTCTAAGTCGTAAACCCTAGCACATACACAGGGAAACCACTGTATGAGAATTTTGCAAAGGCAACTCCAACATTGGCTCTTATTCGGGAATGTATACCCCCTATGAGTATAAAAAGATCCCATAAGTCATCTCTGGGTGTGCAGACTTGTACGCTATCCATTGGGTGATTCAACTAACCATTCTACCAATCTTTTGAATTTGCCACCTCCTATTTTATCTTACTGACCCAAGGTCGCCTAAGAAAAATGCAACTAACAATTTGCCTCTATTAAAAATATTGTTTTATGAGGATTTCTCAAAATCTGATCTGAATGTGTGCAAATGATACAATTGCAAAATTTATCCTAATAATGCCCTACAAAGTATATTTAGACCATTTATCACTGATATTACACTTGACTCCAAAATCCTTCAATGTGATGAGCAATTCTTTGGCCCACATATGTGGTGTAGTAACCAACCTTGATTTTTTTTAATTTGTAAAATATAAATTACTACAACAACACTATAAATCAGATTTCTCACAGACACATCAAACCCATGTTCCCACACTACTGTTCTATTAAATCAAAAATATGTAGTTTCAACGTAATGGATTAATATGCAACAACACCCATAATGACATAACACTGTTTATTCATAAATATGAAATACCAATAAGCTGCAAAGGATTTTTAGATCTGATACAAGGTTTTTTCAGCCATGTCTCTTGTGTTTTTGCATTATAATAATATTAAAACATACCCAGAAGAGTAAATCAATTCAAATGACATTTCACACATACCCATATGTCGTTGTCACAAACAAGGTAAAAGATGACTGTAAACAACAATCTGGTACTCATGAAACAATCTGAAACACCTCCAAACAACACCTCTTCGAACAACATTGATGGAAATATAAATGAGACCCCTAAATGCTTCCAAAAGGCTCAAAATAGTCCCCAAAACTAAGTCATTTGTCCTAAAAATGCCCATGTCCATCCTAGGACTAGTACAACCTCCCTTGACTTGGGCGACTAGACAAAGTGACCCGAAACCTGCCTTTGGTCTTCATAAATATGCAATGATCTTCTCCGATATCTTCTACAATCTCACCTTCAAAATATCATTCGAAGAATCCTGATATTTTGCAATGAAAACCTCTTCGCGACAAATATGTAAGCTCCACAATAAGCACCGACATAGTCTGTAAATGAAACTATTAGCAATCACTCCGAGTAGATCTCTCACCATTGAGAATGATATTCTCTATGAGGGTTTTTCGTCTTCACAAAGTTCCTGGATAAAAACCAATAGCATAACATTTCTTCTCATCAACACATAAGCAAAAATGAGCTAAATAATTCACTTTTATTTTTCTTGCCAAACCCTCACGCCTCACATGGGAAAATAAAATATTACTTTATTAAAATTTCCCTTATGTCTCCCAAGTTGAGTGCCCCCTCATTAAAAATATGAATTTTAACTCACTTTTAATATTTCCTCATGTCTCCCTAGGCACCCCACATTAAAGTCACTTTATAACATTTAATAATGCTAAAGTTAAGTATTTAATTTAACTTTATAATATTAGTGTTAATTAAAATAACCCCATGATAAATACCAAATGGTCACTAAATGAAAGGGCCAACCCTATCAGAGTGAAACCATTGCCACATGATGAAGTCAGTGCCGACATAGTGACTTACTAAAAATAGGCATGGGATCCTAAAAAGGTGGAACACTAACCAAGTGTTTGAAACAGTATCCAAAAGTGTCATTACGAACCTCTCTGCCATCTGAGCTTAATTCCAACAAGAGAAATGCCACATAAGCATCTCCCACATGTCTCTAAGAACTACGAAGCTCCCTAACCATCTAGTGTTAGCCTACAGGAACCTGAGTGATAATCTAACTCTCAACAAACTTTTAGTGTTTAGGAAGTGGACATTATAGTCCTCCCTCACCAAAATTGCTTGTTGTCAAGCAATTGTAACTTTGGATGCTGTAAAATCTACTTACTCTCCCAAGTAGCATCCTCTACAGACAAGTTCTTCCACTTCATCAGGTACTCTCTAATAGTCCTCCTCCTGAGAGTACGTTCCCTAGAATCAATGATAGTCTCTGGAATAAGTATAAGCTTCCCCTCCTCATTTAAATTCAGTAGCTCTGTAGAAGGAACCACATTGTGACCAAGCACCTTTTTAAGGGGAGATACGTGGAAGACATTGTGCACTCTACTAGTAGTTGGTAACTCCAACTCATAAGCCACTTCTCCAATTTGCTTAGAGATCTTGAAAGGGCCATAAAAATGTGGCTTAAGATTCTCTGACCCACTCTTCTTGAGAGTGGACTACCCATAGGGCTGCATCCTCAAGTACACCATGTCATCAACCTCAAATGTATGCTCGATGTGATGCTGATCTGCGTACAACTTCTGCTGATTTTGAGCTTGTTGCAAGTTTTCTTTCAAAGATTTCATTATGTCTTAACTTTCCTGCAACAAATCCTTGGCCTTAGGCACTCTGCTATCTCCAAACAACAAGTCAAGAAAGATTGGAGCGTCATATACATACAGTGCCATAAATGGTGACATCTTAATTGACATGTGGTAAGTAGAATTTTAACAATACTCACCAAGGTGCAACCATCTCACCCATGCCTTCTGCTGCTCTGAAATATAATTTCTAAGGTACCCCTCCACCCACTTGTTCACAATCTATGTTTGCCCATCTGTCTATGGGTGATAATTGGTACTAGGAGCGAGCTTACTCCCATCAATCTAAAAAGTTCCTATCAAAAAAGACTCAGGAACTTGTTGTCCCTATCGTTGACAATGCTCCTGGGCATCCCATGAAGTCTATATATCTCTCTAAAGAATAAATCAACCACATGTATTGTTGTATATGCTATTGAAATGGTGAAGAAGTGAGCAAATTTTTTTAATTTGTCCACAACAACATAAATACAATCCTTACCTTGCACCTTCGGTAGCCCTGTGATGAAATCCATAGAGATGCATTCCCATTTTTGCTTCAGAATAGGTAGAGGTTGCAACAAATCACCTGAGTATGTGTGTTTGTTTTTGTTCTGCTGGCATGTGGGACACTCATGAACATATTTAAGGACTTCATTTTTAAGCCCTTTCCAAGTGAACCTTTTCGGATCTACCTATAAGTCTTGAAGAAACCTGGGTGTCCAACAATAGGTGCATCATGGAATGTCCTCAAAATCTTCACCTTAAGTTGAGAATTGGGTACTAAATAAATTCTTTCCTTATAAATGATCAACTCATTAATCACAACATACCTATCATCCTCTATAGTACCCTCTATGATGCCTGTAGCCCAGGAGTCCTTAGCATACTAAACTGAAATCATCTCTCTCCAATCAACTGTAATCTCTACTAGAGAACACAAATGAGGTCTCCTGGATAATTCATTAGCAACTACATTTTTCTTTCCTTTGACATACACAATGTCAAATTCATATGCCTGCAACCTACTCACCCACTTTTTTGCCTATCATTAAGGTACCTTTGATTCAAGAAGTATTTGAGGCTATTGTGGTCAGTCTTGACAATGAATCTACCTCCCACAAGATATGATCCAAACTTGGCCAAGGCATGCATGATGGCCAACATCTCTTTACCATATATAGAATATTCCCTCTCAACACCTCTCAACTTCTTGCTCTCAAATGCAATGGGATGCTTATCCTACATCAAGACAACTCCTATGCCCTCTCCTAAAGCATCACACTCCAACTCAAAAAGTTTGGAGAAATTAGGAATAGTTGAAGTTGGGCAAGTTTACATAACCTGTTTGGAATGATCAAAGCATCGTTGTGCTATATCTAACCAAATGAAAGTTCCCTTATTAGTTAAATCAGTAAGTGGGGTAGTCACCTGTGAAAAGCCCTTAACAAAGCTCATGTAAAATCCACACAAGCCAAAGAATCCCTTGAGCTGCGAGAGATTAGTTAGTGGAGGCAAATCCATAATTGCTTTGATCTTATCAAGATCAACTCTAACACCCTTAGAGCTAATAATGTGACCAAGGTAAAGTAGTTCTCTCATGCCAAAATCACACTTAGACTCCTGGGCATATAATGACTCTCTCTCTAGGATGCTCAACACCTCATCAAGGTGCCTCATGTGCTCCTCCCATGTCTTGCTGAATATCAAGATATCATTAAAGAAAATGAGAACAAACTTCTGGAGATGATCACGAAATACCTTGTTCATACAAGATTGGAAGGTAGAAGGTGCATTGGTTAGGCCAAAAGGCATAACCAAGAACTTGAAGTGTCCAAAGTGACACCTGCAAGTTGTCTTCTCCACATCCTCCTCACGGACCTGAATCTGATGGTAGCCCAATCTCAAATCAATTTTGGAGAAGAAACAAGCACCACGTAGCTCATCTATGAGCTCATCAATATGAGGAATGGGATACCTATTTTTATTGTTTTCTTGTTTAATGCCCTATAATCAATGCACATATGCATTGCCCATCCTTCTTTTTAACCAACCCCACTGAAGAAGAAAAGGGATTCTTACTCGGCCTTATATGTCCCATGTCAAGTAACTCTTTAATTGCTTTTTTGATCTCATCCTTGTGCCTCTTCAGATGCATGTATGGTGTTGTAATCACAGGTTTGGCACCCTTGTCTAGCTCTATAACATGCTCCATGCCTCTCTCAAGAGGTCTCCCAAGAGTTATTCTACTAAACACTTTGTTGTGTTTAGACAACAAAACCTGGATAACAAGATGATAACTATTCTTTTGCTCCTTAGTAATGGTAGGCATTATGATGCACTCTGCTGCCCACTCCACCTGATCATGTTGAATTAGTCTCTCCATTATTTTGAAAGAGACCACCCTTGGCCCACCATCAAACATGCCTCTGAGCACTTTTTTCTTACCATCCACCTCAAACCTTATCTCCATAGTATGCAGGTTTCATTAGAACTCTCCCATGGAATGAAACCAGTGCATACCCAGTACCACATATGTATCTCCTATGCTCACCACATAGAAGTCATCTCTCACCTCATAATCACCTAACTTTATACTCATGTTAGGAATCTTTCATGTGCATGTAAGAGTAAATCCATCTGCTACCATTACCTTGAAACCATCAAATTCCTCTATTTTGATTCCCCTCTTGGCTACAACTCCCTCATCTATAAAATTATGTGTGGCATCTGTATCAATAAGAGTGATTATTCACTATACATGAAGAACTCCCCAAACTGTAAAAGTATTGTATAGAGAATATTTTGTAGAATATTTCATATGGCTATAGGAATTAAAAATTTTCCTTTTTTGCCAACTATGCCAAATGGACAAATTTTATGTTGATCTATAGGTTCTTGGGCCTTCTGAATGCAATGGTAGGGTTGATTTCACACCAAAAGGCTTTGAATAATAGATGATTTGTAGATGCCCAACAGGAAAAACTTTCCTTCAAACTCTTGTAAATCTAGCCTTCAATGTCCAATTTAGACAAAATAAAAGGTAAATATAACTTTCTCAGATGATTTGGATCCAATGGTGAGCTCAGATTTGCTCCACCAATCTTCCAAATGTACCTACAAAACAAAGTAAAAAATAGGAACCCTCTAGAATCTATTATTTCTCTTAGCCTTTCTAATTCTCCAGATCATCCAAGGATGCAAGAGAAGATCATCCAAGTATGACTTAGTTTCAAGAAAGAAAATAAATCACAATCCCAGATCTTCTAAAATAAATCACAATCCCAGATCTTCTAAAATAAACTAACTCTAGACAATCTCCTGCTTTGATTCCATGTTAGGATTAGCTATGGAGGTAGCTATCCCAAGATCAAGATGCTTAAGAGCTAATCACTTCAATCAAAGAAGATCAACATTATAGAATAATAATCTATACAAAGAATGCAATACAAGTGTTTTGTGTGTGTATAAAAAGAAACCTTGGTTATATAGGCCAAGGTGAGACATAGGAAAACTTAGTATTATGAGAAGTGTCATAATCATATGTCATGAGACACAGAGATAACTATCCTAATTGTGCCCTAAGTAAACTTAACAAACTAGGTGTGAAAGGACCCAAGAGGGAAACTCGTTAGGGAATAGCCCCATCCACACCAACATTTTATTGATGATTTATCCAGGAAGACATGGGTCTATTTTTGAAGCATAAATCTAAGGTCTTCAATTAGTTCAAAGAGTTTAAGGCTATTTTGGAGAACTATATGGAGAAAAACATCAAGGGGTTGAGAACAAACAATGGTGGGAAATACTATTCAATGGAGTTTGATAGATTCTGTAAGGAAAATTGCAATGGCATTGTACAACACAAGGCAACTTCATACAACCCTTAGTGTAATAGAGTTGTGGAGAGGATGAACAAGGCATTAATAGAGAAGGCTGTTAATATGCTTACTAGAGCTAGTTTGGAACAAAAATTCTAGGTACAAGTGGTTAGCATAGCATATTACTAATTAAAAAGTCTTCTGCATCAACACTTATTGAAAAAACTATTATGAAGGTTTGGATGTGTAAGAGGCCCTCACTTTAGCATATTCAAGTTTTCAGTTGTGAGGCATATGTGTATGTGCATAAGGAGAAGCATTGTAAGTTGGATTACAAAGTTTTAAGTGTATTGTCATTGGATATAGTGATAGTGTGAAGGAATACAAGCTTTAGGATCTTATGATTGACTAGAATTTGTATAATTAAAATGTGATCTTCATGTAGATTAGGCCTCCTACAATTGAGCAGTCAGAGGGGAATCTGAAGTCTATAATGTAGTTACAACCAAAGATGAATGAAGATGCAACTGAGGTTGAACTAGAGCTTTAGGATGGAATAGATGACGATGATAATATTAAGAGATTTAAGAGTTTAGAGGAAGAACATCCACCTCATCTTTTGAGGAGATCCACTTGGTAGAGGAGGAAACCAAAGAGAACTATAAAGGAGGCAATATAGATGAACAATATTGAATCTTGGAAGATGGCCATGAATGAGGAGATGGTTGCACTAAAAAAGAATAGTATATATGGTTTAGTTCATTTGCTTGAGGGTTGGATACCTATTGGATACAAATGGATTTTCATGAAGAAGTTTAGTTTAGATGGTATTTTTGACAAATACAAAGCAAAGTTAGTTGCAAAAGGATATTCTCGGTTGAGGGAATTAAATTTGGCGAGATTTTTCTCTACTTGCTAGATTTTTGTTACCTATTGTTCTATCTTTTGACCTTAACTTGGAGTAGATTGATGTGAAGATAACTTTCTTGGATGGTGACTTGGAGGAAGAAATCTACATGAAACAACCAAAGCACTACGTGGTAAAGGGTAAGGGGTCATTGGTTTGTAAATTGAAGAAACATCTTTATGGTCTTAAACAATCACCTATAGTGTGGTATCAGAAGTTTGATTTTTTATTTTTAATTTGGGATTTGTGAGGTCCAAATCAAGTCATTGTGTTTATTGTAAGAAGGATGGTGATCAACTTAATATTATTTATTTGTATACTAATAATATGTTATTTTTTGTAACAGTAATGATATGATTAGGGACTTGAAATCACAACTTTATATATAGTTTGATATGGATTTGGGGGTTGCTAATTTTATCGTAGAGATGAAGATTAGATAGGATAGAGATAACAAAAACACTATGGGCAAACCAAAGGAAGTATGTTGACTTTGTTTTGTAGTGTTTTAGCATGGTAAATTACAAACCAATGAGTGTTCATATTTATTGGGAAAAACATTATCAATTGAGTAGTGTCCATATACACTGGGTGAGAGGGAGGATATGAATCATGTTATTATTCTAGTGCAGTTGAGAGCCTCATGTATACTATGGTTTAAACTAGACTAGAAATTATCCAAGTAGTAGGTTTTTTTAGCCATTTCATGGATAATCTTGGCAAGGGTCACTTATTAACAATAAATATGGTCTTTAGATATTTCTAGGGTACCTCAGAGTACTCTATATGTTATCAAGGAGTTAATGCCTTCGGGGACCTATAACAATCAATCGATATTTAGAAATACGTGGATTTAGGTTGGGTAGGGGATGTTATCCCCAAGATGTCTATCGATGGCTATGTGTTTATCCTATTTAATGGTACGAAGAGTTGGATGAGTAAGAAGCAAGCTATGGTCACTTTATCTACTATACAGGTAGAGCACATGGAAACTAATTATGCTTGTAAGGAGGCTATTTGGATTTAGAGATTATGTTTATATGTTGCGTTGAGTTAGGGAGTTGTTAGAGTTTACTATGATAGTAAAAGTGCCATTATCTTGGCTAATAACCCAAATTTTCACACACAGATGAAGCACATTGATGTTGAGTATCATTTTGTTTGTGACATGGTGGAGGATGAAAGGATGATGCTTGGAAAGGTTGACACTTTGGTGAATGTTGCAGATGCATTGATGAAGATAGTGAGCACAAATAATTTCAAATGGTGTAGTGTGTCTATGAGCCTCATGACCCCTAGCAAATAGTTCACAATTTGTTGGTGTTCCCTTTTTCTCTTCCAAGGTATATGACAACTGGGAGAATGTTGCGATAGGTGTCATACACCTTCAATCCTAATATTTGATTTATTAGTAAATTTGTATTTATCTTATGTTCCCTCATTGAAAAGGGCACCCCACTTTGAGGTTGCATTTATGACACATGTATTTTGTATTATGATGCATGTATAAGAGGATCTATGACATTGTAAAATGTATAAGATGTAAGATATTCTATGTTGCATGTAAGAGAATATAAGAACATGTTACATAGTGGAATATGACAAGTTTGAAGAAATTATGATGCATCACAGAGAATCTTTAAATGGAGATAACATGTCTAAAGTGGAGAGCCCAAGTTTGGTGGTGATTATGTAATGAAATAAATTGCACAATAAAATAACATAATAGTAAATATGTTGTAAATACTTGATAATAATATGCCACTTCAAGGGGGCAACCTCCTAATCCACTTCAAGGGGGATACCTCCAATAGTCTTCAATAAGAACATAATACTCAACATGATGATAATAACTAACCTCGACCTCCTATATATACCATACTTATGCCATGGATGCCACCCAAGCCAACCTAACTACCTATATAAGACTATATTAATGATTATATAACTTAAGAGTTAAGGTAGCCACAAAATGATTAGTCATAACCATATACACACTATAGAATTAGGTGTGTAGTAGATTATGTTAGATTTTATGACATGGGAGTTACATCTTATTTTTAGTGGTTGACCATCATGGAGGGGGGTGTTGGATTTTGGTCTAGACTTGGGTGCCATGTTTATCCCATGGAATCTTGGACCATTTTTTTTGTTGAAACCACTTGGTAGTTTATGGTTTAGGATAGCTCTATTTATTTAGTGTTTGACATGGAGGTATCATCATGTTACTTTGTAGGAACATTATGCTACCTAAATATCTCTAGACTTAGTTGGTGTTGATCTCTTGTGGAGTCTTGAGCCTATGATTATATTGTAACCATAATTATTGTTGTGAATACAATTGGTATGATATTTGGAGGCAATGTTTTTCCCAAAAGGAGTTTTCATAGGATATATGTTGTGTCTCTATCTACATGGTTGTAAATTTTGTGTTATCTCTTGAAAATAATTTAGATATCATGCTTTTCTCTTTGCATAGATTGGTGTAGGAAGCATTTGCCATGTATTTCTTCCTTTCACTAAAAAATCCTCTTGAATTGTTTTATTAATGTACTTTAATTAGAAGATTCATGATAAAATCTAAATAGATTGATGAATTAGAAGAAGCAAAAGAACAATTAGTTATGATAGAATATAGCATGAGTACTACTCGCAAAATAAAAAAAAGACTTAATCCCAAGTTCTACCAATCTTCTCTTGCAAGGAGTGGTGTCTGGTGTGACAAACCTAAAGAATTAGTTTCAACATAATGGTCTAGCTCAATAATATCAAGGACATCATCACCAGAATGTTGATCCCTCCAATAATAATGATAGATTTCGATTACCTCCAGGAAAACTTAATTAATTTCTACTTTTTTCATGAGACAAGAGACCATGGTACTATAAATTTTTTGAAGATGCTTCACATGATGTAGCTTTTGTCTCCTTCTCAATCGAATCATTAGATGTTTTTGAGTAGCCTTCATCATCTTCGAGATGAGCACAATGATGATTCTATGATAAGATATTTTCAATTTGGATCTATTCAGGTTGAAAAGGTTAATACATTCAATGACTAAACATGTTTCTAGAGTCAAAGAGATAAGAAAGATCATGAAACTAAAAGGAGGAAGGTACATAAAGAAAATCCATGGAGGGAGCCACTCAAAATGTCTTGTTGTTAAGAACCTATCTTTGTCCCTCCATCAACAAGTCTTGGTGAAGAGTTGGATTTTCCATATACCTTAAGTTTTGTTCAATTTATATGATAAAGAAGACCAAGTTTCCCAAGCATCTATAAAGACAAATGATGATTCAACTATTTCCACTTAGAAAGAGTACAAGTACTACATGGATGAAGGCACATTGGATGGATTATTCTTTACATTTGAAGGATTGTTTGAAGATCTTGCATAGGATGAGATAAAAGAAATGACATAGTTAATTAAATAATAAGAGCTTCTTCAAGATGATTCACCACTAGGGGCACACATCATGGTTAAAGTACCTATAAAGAATTCATTGCTAGGCTAGACATTTTTCCTACAACACCTTAAGAGTGGATCATCAAAAGAAGACACAATGAAATTTATTTTGAGTTTGACTTATCCTCATCTTTAGCATCTCTTATGATTATCAATCCGGAATCAAATGTTGAACTCTCAATAATTGTCAATAAGTAGATGGTAGGTTTAAATTTCAAAGAAGAAGATGGGTTGTTTTTGATAAGATAAGTGGCAAAACAAGGGTGCCGATCCTATTACATAGTAGCCCCAAGGGCACGCCAGAAAGTCAGCAAAAAGAGACCATCACAGCAAAAAGAACTACTAGCAACAAAAAATGTAGAAACAATAGTTTAACAACAAACAAACAGTAAGCTAAACATAAAAACATAGAAAAGCCTCCCGGTAATTGAAGAGTTGTTCCCAATCCTCAGTAAGAGATTGGTACATATCCTCATACTCATTCAGCTCCTTGTCCTTCATGCCATGCCTGGTGAGCTCTATGTCCTGCATCACTACCAGAGTCATCGCAGACCTGTGCATCACTTTAGAGGTGAACCTAGCCAGGATCATGAACTTCTTCTCAAGCTTCATCATTTTGCTTTTAATGTCCTTGGTCTCTTTGCCTTTTATGGAAATCTTCTTACCCTTGTTGTTCTTGCTAGTATCCTGTCTTGTTTTCTCAGAGATATCTGTCTTTGACCCCTGGACATTTAGTTCAGGGAAATTACTCAGGCCTTCGTCCATAGTCTCCAGGATCATAGTCTCCTCCTGGTTCTTAGTCTTGACTCCTCACAACCTTCTAACTCTACAGAATACACTTGCTCCTTGCGCACATGGCTAGGTTTAGCGACCAATCTGGCTGACCATCTGGTCGACGGAGCCCTAACCTTACTCTAAGGTGTAACATACTCCTCATCTTTCTTATCTTCACTACCATCCCCACCATCCATAGAACCCTCGGCCTTAATCTCTAGGTTGTGCACTTCCATCTTGGGATTATCCTTATAATTCACAAAGAGGCTACCCCCATCCTTCCCCTCCTTAACCTTCTTCTGGGGAGTGTCGCCCTTAGCATCATCGACAACAAGCTTTCTTTTGGCGGGTTTAGGGATGGCCGCCTTAGGGTTTATCTGGTCCACATTTTGAGTATCGGGGCTATTCAGCACAAAGGGTTTCTTTTTGGCAGAAGAGGCCTTAGCGGTTTTGTGAGAGTGGGTGTATTTTTCAGGGGTAACTTCATTGATAATCATAGGGTTTCTATGGGTAGGTTTCAGCTTAGGTTTAGGCATCACAGAGGAGCTGTCAACGTGGGTGGCGGTGGTAGTATGGGGGGACAAAGGGCTAAGTGAAACTTGTACAATCTATAAATAAGCCCCTGGTGGAGCATAATGGGGGGTTTCTTAGGGTAAAGCTTGTGTTGTTCAATAGATGCCTCAACAGAGACTTCTAGGGAAGAAAGCAGATAAAACAAAAAGATTATGAATTTGCTACGTCTAAACTGATTCAGCAAAACAAAGTGGTAATGGAAGAAGCGGTGAAACCTACCTTCAAATGTAAAATACTTGATGATCATATGGCAGACGTTGTCCCAAGGTTTGGGGAGATATTCTCTGTCAAACCCACCTTGCAGGCTATGCAATATTTCTCCTTTTTTCAAAAACAGAGCCGTTCCCTCCAGGTCTGAGACTTTACTGGTCTTCTTATGTTTCACACTGTCCATGGGCATACTTGTTGCCATCCCTATGACTTCTTCAGACACTTCAAATCCCACGCCACCAACTTGAACATGTCTATCCACCCAAGACTGCGCAAACTGCATGGATAAATTCTCGTCAGGCCCTTAAAGGCATTCCAAAAATGATGCCACCCCACCCTTCTAGCAGATATGCCAGAGGGTTCATTCCTTCTAAATTCCTTGCAAGAATCTGGTTCAGTACGGGTCCTATCTCCCCCACATTTTCAATAAGCAACAACACTTAGTAGAAATTTTAGACAATAGGAAAGCTCTTTGCAGTCGATAATCTTTACCACTGCAGATCTGAAATGGAGAGCAACACGAAGCATGAAGATTAATGAGCAACTTGTGTTGATCAAAGATGCAGAAATGTTATTAGACTCATGTTCCCATTTCAAATTTTGTGTCAGAAGACTATAGGTGAACAATAAAAAATTATCAATTTGATTATCTTCTTCTCTTTTTGTAGGATTTCTTTGAAGCAAATTGTCATGATGAGGTTGAAGAGATTTGTTTTCTCAAAGCCCATAATTATTTTTTAGAGGATGATGTATTAGGTTTTCTTCTAGAGATTGATGTTTTCCTACAACATGTTCATTTGATGATGATCTAGTGTTTGAAGAGGATACAAATCTTGACAAATTGTTGCTAACATGAGGTTCACAACCAATACTAATTGTAGACTTGGAAAGTCAAATGCAAATAATCAAAGTATTACAATTTTAGACTTTTTCTAAATTTATGATTTGAGCGTGTTGAGGTGATAGCAAAGAAGATCAGATAAAATATGAGGTAGCCATTATTCCCAAGGATAGGTTACAATGAGAAGATTTTTCAAGGTATATTTAGAAAGAAGTAGAGTATCTCCATTATATGGAGATAAGTTTCAATGAAGGAGAAGATTTTCGTAAACTACGAAAAATTGACGAGTACATCCTTGAGTTTTCCCTACATGGTCACTCATGTATCATCCTAAACCAAGGGTCTCAATAAATTTTTTAAGAGGTTTGAAGGATGTGAATTGCATTGATTGAATTCCCAACTCAATTGGAGGGGTTGTTACTTTTCCTAGCTATAAAAATGGTTTCATCTAGCTAGTTTATTCTCTCTTGTCAATAGGTAGGTAGGAGATGTCATTTCTTAGTGTTCATATTTCAGTAATGTGTTTACCTTTTCCAATCTATGTTTTCCTTTGTTGTTGTTGTTGTTTTTATTATATATATGTTGGGAAAAGGGTCCCAGTCCCTTACATGGAAAGAAAGTTCATCATAACAAGAAAGAGAAGACTAGAAAAAAATACATCCAAAAAGTATTGGTTGGATAAACACGCAATATAGTTACCAAAATAGAGAAGAACAACAAAAGGACAACAAACTAACAACACACAAACAACACAGAAATAAACTAGACAACAAAAAATTAGATCCTTTGATTAGCGACCAGGGAATCCCAATCCTTGCTCATTGCCTGCAAGTGTCTTCCTAGTTGGCTTCACCCAATATCCTCTAAGCCTCCTTCCTTTTCATCTTTTTCTTCGATGCCTCAATTTCATCCTTCTGATAATGTTTCCGCTTGTTGATTTCAACTTGAAGAGTGAGGACACCCGTAACTACCCTTCTCATCATATCATCAGTGATTTTCACTAGATTATTCATTTCCTTTTCAACCTTAACCAACCTATTTTGGTACAACTTTATAGTATCATACATATTATCCCATCTCTCAATACAACTATCACAAACTCTATCTCTTCCCTAAATATTTTCAAGTCTATTCACTTTGATGAGAAGATCCTCCAAAGTAGTACAAATTTTAGCAAGATTTTCATTCTCATGAGCCTCTATACCATCACCCTCCATTTGGTCATTTTATGGATCTTCACTCTCCATTCCCAATTCTTCATTCTCCTCCTCCTCATTCAAATCAAGAAAAAATATATCATCCATTTTCTCATAGTCACCTTCATTCCCAACTCTCTCTCTCTTGGCTATGAGAATTCAAAGTAAATTTCCTGCATAACTGTCTGAGAAAGTTGAACATCATCCCTTTTTATGTGACCTCTATCTCCACTAACAGTTGTAGAAACTTTGGTAAGCTTGGCTAATCTTTGACCACCACTAACAGTACAAGCATAGACCTCATCCAGGTTATCAGTCTCTTTGGGGTTAAATGACTCATAATCCACATCTAAGTTCAGAGTAGCTTTACCATAATTAATTTTAATATTTTTCCTAGGATTCTGAGAAGAAGAACCCATCCTAACCTCGTCCTTCTTAAGGGAAAGAAAGATCTACTCTAGGGAAGAGACACTGTTCGTATTACCCTAAGGCCCTTTAGTATTAGTAATAGGGGTTGAAAGTAGAGGGTCTTCATTCATAGTATCTACAACATCAAACGTTGACGCATTATCAACAAAGGAGAGTTTTTTCTTCCCCTTATCCCCAACAGAATGGGGGTTACCAGAAATAACAACATTCTTCTTAGGATCTTGAGGTTCATTGGTAGGGCTACCCTCAAAAATAAAGTCACACTTCTTTTTACCCTTCCCACTCTGTTTAAAGTTAGAGTGCTTAGCAGGGGTCTTTACAAAAGATGGAGTACCAACATTAGGGATAATTAAGGGGATTAAATAGAGATTATATTGTTACATGGAATAAGTTAAACCTTGGTGGAGAGGGGGAAGGCGCCCTCCTTAATGCATTTTTCTAATGAAGAATACAAGAAAAAAGGAAATCTAACAAGGTTCCTATGCCTAAGATGATCAAGTAAAGGAAAGTTGTAATTGTGGACTGTGGAAAACCTGCCTTCTAGCATGAAAAACTTCATGAGATGAAATCTAACCAAGGCCCAAGATGAAGGAAGAGTAGTCCTATCATAACCATTTTGATGTCAAACCATAGATTCACCCTTCTCCAGAAAGGAATCAATGAATTATTTTTCTTTACCTTTCCCCAACTGTAAGACCTTCCTCCCATCACAACTAAGACTAGTATCTTGACCAATCATCTCCTCTATGATAGTAAACCTAACACCCCCAATAGAAACTTCTCAATTATGCCAAGAATTCATAAATTGGGAAGTGAGGGCTTCATCATGGCCCTTCATGGCTTGAAAATAAGGAGTTATCCCTTCCTACTCAAAGATACTCCATATCTTCATAGTTTTCTTCAAATAAACATAGGAGACTGGCTCAATCTATAGACATTGCCTTCCCATTTTTCTCTGCTCACAATATTTGCTAAAATGATCTTTGCTGACAATAAACGAAGTAGAGGAAAAATAACCTCAAGTTGGATAAATTGAGCCTTCCAATATTGCCAGCACAATGTCATAATATAAGTGATACTTCAACCACCGATGGACAAATAATCATTACTTCCCATAAAGAAATACAAAGTCTTTTCGTGAGTAGGTGAGAGAAAGCAAAATATCTTACGAATAACCTTCACATGTTTCCAAATATGAATCTTCTTGGAGTAATATACTTCATTTACAATATCCATGCTATACAATCTAAAGACCCCCTGAAACGTGGTCATGCTTGAATAATGATTGCACATTTCAATTAGCTTCATTATGAATAATAACACCCATAGGCATAGGAAGATCTTTAATATCATGCTAATACACCTAATTTTGTTCATCGATGCCTAAGTTAGCCAATTTATCAGTAGCCTTATTCCCCTCTCGATATATATGATTGATATTATAGCTTTTAAAAGTTTAAAGGAATCCCTTATATCTTCAATATAATCCATCAACTTTGAAGGGGGATTTTCACTACTCCTAATCAAATCTAGGATGACCTTGGAGTCTCCTTCAATTTTGATATTTTGAATTCCATAGTAAAGAATGCTTTTGATTCCCTACCAAAGGGCTACAAATTTAGCTTCATTATTAGTCTTAATATCAATACACTTAGCAAATCCTTCAACCACAATTCTTTTGTCATCATGAATGATACCTCTTGAGGCAGCTTTTTTCAGGTTACCCTTTGAGCAACCATCAAAATTGAGATTCAACCAACCCTGACATGGATATTACCATTTGGTATGCTTCCTGACTAAGGCCTTTTGAGTATCTATATATTTCAAGCTCTTAGATATCACCCAACTTTTATAGATTCTAATCTCCTGGGTAGTCGGTAGCTTTTTGGGTTTTCCAACAATAGCAACATTCACATTTTATTAAATAGCATGACACACCAGCAAAGAAATAGTCAAAGAATCCCTACTAGTATCCTAAACTATCCTATTATTTATTTCTTTCCAAACTCCCCAAGTAACATGAGGAGGGACTTGGTACCAAGGCTTTCTTATAATATGATGCTTAAAAGGAGGATTCTCATTCTAGCCATGCACAAAAGTAAAAAGGTCTTCAGGAATAATCCACTATATCTCAAACTTGGAGAAAATCACCTCCCAAATTTCCCTGACAAAGCTAAAGTGAAAAACAAATGGTTAATATTTTCTTCATTAGCACAACATAAAGGGAATCTATAAGGCAAATAGAAACCTCATTTAATAAGATTATCCTGAGTAAGAATTCTATTGTGATTAGTTGTCCACCAAAATAAATTTATCTTGGGGATGAGTCTATGATTCCAAAGAATCCTCCAATCAAAAATATGATTAGGAAGATTAGAAATCATAGTGTAAGCGGAGCCACAGTGTAATTTCTAAATGAATGACCAGCCCAGATGGCTTCATCTTCTCTCTTGGGATATAAAAAGTTAAAACCATCAAGATAAGCTTGGAAATCAACAATGATATCTTGGACCCCATTCATTTGAGCAAAAATAACTTGAAAATTATTCCACTTGAAAGTGTGAGCTTGAGGAACAACATAATCTTGAAGAACAGTCCCTAACATCCTCGATAGAGACTGCATTAATCTTGAGAATTGTTGGTCACATGTAGAAAGAGGGGAATTATTCAACTAGGTATCCTCCCAAAACTTAATTCTTCTACCATTCCCAACCCTCCACTGAATGCCTACTCTGAAAACTCTATTTTCGTCATGCTATTCCAAATCATAGAAATAATAGGGATGTTAGATTCATTAAGAAAATGAATAAGATCTCTATTTTGAAGATATTTAGCCTTGATCATAGAAGACCAATCCTTATCTCCATTTAGAAGATTCGATCCTATTTTGGACAGAAGAGCTTTGTTGAACTGCTAAATACTTTATATACCCAATACACCATTCCTTTTACTTCTACAAACCTTCTCCCAACTAACCAAAGCCAACCTTTTCTTTTCCTCCATTCTAGTCCAAAGAAACTTCTTCTGGATCAGTTCAATTCTTTCAGCCATATTTTTTGGGGATTTTAAAAATGGATAAAAAATAAATTGGAGTATTTTATAGAGAGGCATTCAAAAGTTGATACTTCCTAGCTTGACTCAGGAGCTTTCCTTTCCAACCTGCCAGTTTTTTTTGGATTCTCTCAATAATGCCATACCATAAATTATTAACGATTTTCTTAGTGGTGAGAGGGAGACCAACATAAATAACATGGAGGTTAGCTCTAGAACAACCAAGGATCCTAATAATCTTCTTCCGAAGAGATTCCTTTGTATTGAAGAACTAAAGAACACTCTTCTCATAGTTGATAAACTAGCTTGAGACTTCATCATATTGATTGAGGAGTTGTTTGCAAATCTTAGCTTCTATAGTTGAGGAAGCACCAAAAAGGATTGTATCATCAACAAATTGCTACTAAGAAGGAAGGAGAGAAGAAGCATATTTAATACCAACAAGGTTTTTGGCTTCAATCAACTTATAAATGTTTCTTCCAAGAACTTCTGCCACCATGATAAAAAAGTAAGGGGAAATAGGATGTTGTTATTTAGGTTAAAGTAGTTGTCTATTTAGGTGTTAGAAATAGGATCGATTCAATTTCCCATATATAAAACACTAATTGAAAATTTCACTAGAGATTCTAAAGTTTTCCCATGACCCAAGTTTCTCCCATGGTCCCCAGAAAGAGCCAATTGTTGCACCCATATGAAAGTTAATGTTCATACTTACCTTTTTCCCATTTGTCATCAACTCGATCATTATTTGTGTGTGGATTGAATTCAATTCATGGTCTCCTTGTTTAGTTTGCAAGGTTGCCATGTTATGGTCTTTATTCTTTGACTACTAAATTTTGTAGGATGATGGTGATCATCAGAAATCTAACAAAGAACAATAATGGTGTTCTAAATAGTGTCAAAGGTATTAATAAATGGGAAATAATGAAAATATGGCTAAGTTAGTTGTTTTATCCACCTCGAAAAATATGACTTAGAGTTTTGCCCAACAACAGTTGGAAAGGATGGCATAAGTAAAGAAAAGTTTTGCCTTAGAATTGTAAGTTGATAAAAGCACATATAAGTACTACCCAACTTTGTGAAAGTGGCATGAGTGGAGTCCAACTTCCACCCAACACTGTAAAATATGGAAATTATACCTTGAGCACTCATTTGTGATGGCTTAGGCACTTGTTAATTCTTCTTAAGTGTAGAAAAGTGGTAGTAATTGAATAAATCTCCACTCAAGTGACTTAAGGAACATTTTATGAGTGGTTTAGTGATTTGAAATCTCTACACGAGTCTTAGAAAGATAGGAATGAGTGATGAAAACTCCCTTTCATGGAAAAGTGATAATAAGTGAAATGATATTTGCCTAGTTTGAGTAAACATAGGTTCCACTTGTGTTTGTAAGGGTGTCAGCATAACTTAAGTGCACTTTTATCATGGCTTAGCCACCTAAAAGTTGTACCAGCCATCATAAAAAGTAGCTCAAGTGTGAGAGGCATGCATTTGGGTTGTTATAGCCAATTTCAAAGACTTTAAGATGTCTAAAAAATGACTAAAGTAAACCAAAACTCTACTTAAGTCTTTTGGACACATTTTTGGGATGGTTAAGCCATGTAGAATCTTTGCCTTGGCTTAAGTGATAAAAATTCTACTTGGAAATAGTACGATGTTGCATAAGTGTCAAAATAGTTTGTTGATGCAAAGTAGGGAGCAAAATCACTAAACCAAATCAATCAATCCACCTCTAGAGTCTTGAATCATCAAACAATGGCATTCCTTCACAACTGCCCCTTAAACCTAGTAGCCCTTCAAAATAGGTTTTTCAAGCATAACTTTTAGAAAAGGCCTCCATCCTAGAAACAAAACACCATTCAGGATACCCTTTATGCCCCTTTGAAAGATATCAAATTTGTGGATAGGGTTGTTTTGAAACAAAACCCTCTAAAATTCACTGTTACACTCCAATTAGGCCTGTTTTACAAAATAACTAAGTGACAATCAAAACCCAAACTACAAAAACTCACTTCAAGGCATTCCTCACATTACATGGGGTTTGGATATATTAATTTCACCAACTGGAACTATCACCCAATCACCAAGTTACAAAACTCTATGCCTACCTATTCACATAAGCCTAATACATAGAGATATTAGGCTAGGGCTGCATCAAACTTGGTCCTAACTCCATCCCCTACTCTTGCAAACACCAAAAAAATTGAAAACCACCTAACTACTTCCATTCCACCAATTCTCAGATTTTTCCACCAGTGGAATGGGTCAAAAACTCCTTTTTTTTAATCAAAACAACCCTAAACTAGGGTTTTTGACCGTTTCTAAGAAAATAGCTGTAACTCGCTTCAAATTTGATGAAAACCAATGAAATCAAGTTAAATAGAAATTAGACTCAGTATACCATCAATTCCAATAGGGTTTAGTTCATGACCAGGTCGTACAGAGCCGTACTACTCATTGTAACAACAAAAATCAATGTAAATTGCAGAAAATAGAGTTTCTTATTGCTTCAACATCCCAAAACATCACCAACACCTTCCTCAAACAAAACCAAGGCATATTCAACCATTTCCAACCATATCCAACTAACTTTTGAACTCCTAATGGTTCACCTTCCATAGTTTGTGCATTTTTTGCAATTTTTACAAAATTGATATCTACTACAAAACTTACCCCACACCAAAAAAATAACTTAAAACATGACAACATGGTCTAAATAGACCTTATTACATCAAAAAGTGACTCAAAATTATAAAATACTCACATTTGACCATATTTACAAAAACACCTAGGTGACCCTGCACCATACACCCGGGGAGAACAAAATCTCAAGCCCCACTTGAGATCAGATCTTGAACTGTTGTACCATGCTTCTTAATGTCTTCCTCTGTCATCCAGGTGGCATCCTCCATTGGAAGGCCTTGCCACTTCACTAGGTACTCATTGTACACCTTATGCCTTGTTCTTTTAGCTTCCTTTGTGTCCAAGATACATTCAACCTTCAATGGTTGACTTGGTGTTAAATCCTTGACCCAATCTTCATCTGGAACTCTTGATATACCTGCATCCTCACCTGCAATCATAGATCCTTTAAAAGGATATAGGTCAGAAATATTGAAAATTGGAGAGATAACCACTCTAGAAGGAAGTTCTATCTCATAGGCATTGGTTCCAAATTTGTGGACCACCCTACATGGCCCTATCTTCTTCATCTGCAGCTTTGAATACTTCCCTTTTGGTAGCCTTTCTTTCCTCAAATGAGCTAAGACCAAGTCCCCTACTTTGAAATGCACCTCTCTTCTTTTCAAGTCTACATGTTGCTTGTATTTATCCACTCTTTTGAAGGTTCTCTCTGACTTGCTGATGTATATCTTTCATTGCCACTACAAACTCTTCTTCTTCAACACTCCTCTCCATACCACTCAAATCTCTGAGTTCAAACATTCCCCTAGGCTTCAATCCATATACAATCTCAAATGGGCTCTTATCAACACTTCTGTTCACAGAGTCATTATAGGCAAACTCATCTTGGGGAAGAATCAAATCCCATTGGGTTGAATGTTATTTTGTCAAGCATCTAAGGAGATTCCCAAGACTTCTATTGACTACTTCAGTTTGCCCATATGTTTGGGGATGATAGGTAGAGCTAAAGGTCAAGTTTGTTCCCAACTTCTTATAAAGGGTTCTCCAAAAATGACCTACAAATTTGCTATCTCTACCAGAAAAAAATTTCAATGGTAACCCATGAATCCTGACCACCTCCTTGAAAAACAACCCAACAATGTATGAGGCATCTTTTGTCCTTTTACAGGGTATAAAATGAGCTATTTTGCTAAACCGGTCTACAACAACAAACACACTATCATAGCCTCTCTGAGTTTTGGGCAACCCCAACACAAAGTCCATGCTGATGGACTCCCATGGCCCATTTGGAATTGGAAAAGGTTGGTAAAGACCTGCATTTGTACTACAACCCTTGGCTTTTTCACATACAACACACTTTTCAACAAATTTTCTAATATCACTTTGCATCTTGGGCCAATAGTAATACCTTCTCACATATTCCAAAGTCTTATCCACACCAAAGTGACCCCCTAAGCTGCCACAATGCTTTTCCTTAATAAATTAGTCCTCATAGAACATTTGGGAATGCATAACTGAGCCCCTTTAAACAATAAGCCATCTTGTATCAAAAAATCAGAATGTTCTTCATGAAAAGTGCTATTGAACTGATTGCAAACATCATAAATCTCTTTGAAATCATCATCTCCTTCATACATACCTTTCAAAGAATCAATACCTACACTTTGGAGTTGAACTTCTTGAACCAACAATGTTCTCCTGCTTAAAGCATTTGCCACTTTGTTTGACTACCCCTTTTTGTGTTTCATGGTAAAGGTGAAACTTTGTAGGTACTCCACCCACTTCACATGTCTGTGGCTGAGTTTGTCCTGGCTATTTAGAAAATACAAAGCATGGTTGTTAGTAAAAATAATGAATTCCTTGGGAAGGAGATAGTGTCTCCACTTCTTCAATGACTACACCATGGCATATAACTCCAAGTCATAAGAGGAATACTTTTCTTTGCCTCATTGAGCTTCTCACTAAAAAATGCAACACGACTGCCCTCTTGGCTCAATACTGCCCCAATTGCATACCCACTTGCATCACATTCAATGGTGAAAACTTTGTTAAAATTAGGTAATGCCAAGATAGGTTGTTGTGCCACTCTATTTTTCAGATATTGAAAGCTTTTTTCTACCTCATCAGTCCATACAAACCTTTTCCTTTTATCTCCTTTAATTGTATCAAGAATTGGAGAGCATATATGAGTGAAATTCTTCACAAATTTTCTGTAAAAGGTAGCTAGGCAGTGGAAACTTCTTACCTCACTAACTGATGTAGGAGTGGGCCAACTGAGAATTGCTTCCACCTTAGCATGATCCATCTTCAAAGAGCTTTTTGAGATCACAAATCCAAGATAGACTAACTCTTGCTTCATGAATTCACACTTTTTCAAATTGATCATCAACTTTTCTTCATTTAGCCTCTTCAAAACCAAGTCTAGATGCTGCAAGTGTTCCTCTTTAGTCTTACTAAACACAAGAATATAATCCAAATAGACAACCACAAACTTACCTATGAAGGGTTTCAGAACTTCATTCATTAACCTCATAAAAGTGCTCGGTGCATTTGAAAGCCCAAATGACATGACAAGCCATTCATATAACCCCTCATTTGTTTTGAAGGCAGTTTTCCACTCACCCCCTCTCTAATTTTGATTTGGTGGTAGCCACTTTTGAGGTCAATCTTAGAAAAATAACAAGCCCCTCCTAAACAATCCATCAAGTCTTCCATTCTTGGTATGGGGAAGCTATACCTTATGGTAATCTTGTTAATTTTGCTTGAGTCGGTGCACATTCTCCAATCTCCCCCTTTCTTTGGTGCCAAAATAGTGGGGACAACACATGGTCTAAAACTCTCCCTTATTAGGCCTTTGTCTAGCAACTCTTGAATTTGGTTCTTAATCTCTTCATTATGTTGAGGGGTCATTTTGTATGCAACTTTGTTGGGTAGGTTTGTACTGGGTATAAAATCTATATGGTGGCTCACATCTCTTATTGGTGGCAAAGAGCTAGGGAGTTCATCTACCACAATGTCTTTGTATTTGTTCAACAAGGTTTGGACCTCTTTAGGTACATCTTCAACGTTTGCTGCTGCTATCATGGTAGACTTTGGTCTAATTAGAATGGCATAACCTTCTCCTCCTTCCTCTTTCATGGTTTTCAAAAACTCCTTTTCCCCAACCAGCATTACACTAGACCCAACTTGTGTATCTACACCCTCATCTTGCAATGGAATAAGAGTGAATGAGACCCCATCCTTTTCAATCACAATAGTGTTCTTTTGCCCATCATGATTAGCTTTTTTGTCATACTACCATGGTGTCCCTAAAAGTATATGACAAACATCCATTGGGATGATGTCACACAATATTTTATCTTTGTATGCTCCTATGTTGATTTCCATCCATGTTTGCTCTTTAACTAGGACTTGCTGACCCTTATTCAACCAAGAAACCTTGTAGGGAGTGGGATGTGGGATTCTTTTCAGTTTTAACTTTTCAACCATCTCTAAAGAAACTAAATTATCTATGGAACTGTATACTCAAAATCGTGACTCCGGTTGCCTGGGGTTGTCGGGTCAGATTTCGGCATGCACACGGACCCTTTCCCTCCTTGCCATAGGGCGATCCGCCACGTCACTCTCACTCACGTGGAAGTAGCCAGTGGAGAGGAGGTGATACACAGTAGGGTCTGGCTCGTTGGAGAGATGGAGTTCGTGAAGGGGGGTCGACAAGTTTTGTGGCCTTTGTTGTTATGCGTTTTGTTGAATGTTTCGCTTAATTGATGTGGTAGTTGAGATAACCCTATGACCCAAAGGGTCACTAGTCTCTCTTCATCTGTTTGGATTCCTTGAATTCCACCTTTGTGTGGACAAATGGTTGTTTTCATTGATGGCTTCTATTGTTTCTATGTCTCTGAGAAATGCTCTGTGTAGTCATAATTGCCTAATTTCCTTAATTAACAAGAGATCAAATGGGTCTCCTTGTGGCGGAATAAATGTCTGTTGCGGCGGTTGTGGATACAACTCTTGGATCTCACTATGGATAGCTCTCACCCACTCTCCTCTCACCCCTAAACACATTCGTGAATCAGGGTGATAGGGGATATGTGCTTTACTAACCTTCACCAGATTTAGGGTTTTAACCTAGGGTTTGACTTTGATTAACTGTGGTTACCTCGTGATGGAATCGAGGGTTTGCAATGTTGTCTATTCTAACAGATCTATATGAATGCAAGCTAAATGACATGCAAAGCATCTTTTTGATTTTTTTTTAGAGTATTTTGGTGAGGAAAATGCTTCTAATCTATGAAAGAAATTTGTATGCAATCCTATATGTCTTTTCAAATGCAAAGTTTAATCTATGTTTTTGTGGGTTTTTGGTGTTTTGAATGCAATCTAATTTAATGGAAAGGGAAGATGCTTTTTCTAACAAAGTAGATTTAGGAATGTAAAAACAATTAATCTAGCATGCAAGATCTAACCTATCAAGGAGAAATCAAAATGTTACTATTCCCAAGAGCAATGTGATTATCTAATTACTACGAAAGCAATGAAAGAACCTAAAAGAGATGAAGATTTATTGAATCCACTACCCTTAGTATCCTTGTGTAGGCAACCTCGAATCCTTCTGTGGCAGCAAATGATCCTCTTGACAAAATGACCTGAAGAAGCAAAGAGAAGCTTTTTGTGAAGCTTGTATGAGCTCGATGTGAGCTTTGAATTGAGCACAATGGCTAAGAATCAAGCAACGTAGCACTTCTTGATTGAACAAAGAAAGTAAAAGGCACTTACGTCCTGTATGAGCATATGAATGCTAGGTTGGAGAGCAAAATTGGCAAGAGCTAGTGCAAAATGAATTTGCCTCCCTTTGTGCTTGAGGGAGGGGGGTATTTATAGGTTTGAGGAATGGAATGGATTGGAGAGTTAACTCATTTGATTGATGAGTTAACAAGAATAGATTGGGGAGTTAACAAGGTTGATTACCCAGTGAACTCAGCTAATTAGGGAGTGCTGAAGCAATGATAGCTTATCACTGAAGAAGAAATGGAGGTGAGGGAATGCATGAAATTGATTAGAGAGTTAATTTGAGATCAAGTAGAGATAATTATGCATATGTGGGTGCATGAAATAGTTAACTCTATATCAAGGATAAAAAATCATGCAAACAGAAAGAAAAATGGGCGAAAATGAAGCAAAAACATGAGAGAAACTTGAGTTTTTCCGTGGGTTAAAAGACGACAGGGTCGCCACCTTTGTCAGACAGGGTTGCCACTAGGGATCATGGGTCGCCCCATGGGTGACCCTAGGTCACTCGGGGAGATACGGGATCAAAAGTGCAGAATGCAGAAATTTAGGCCGACATAAGGTAAAAAGGAGGAAAAGGATGATTTTTACATCAAGAAATAGGTCAGTCATGTGGAAGAATCCAAATCTCCACTTGCATTTTTAGGATCCCCAGTGGGGATCTAGAAATAATAGGGGGAGATTTGGATTGGTTGGTCGAAATCGAAAACTGATAGTGGGAGATGGGTCGGGGGACCTCTAGAAGGATTCTATGAGGTGCACTAGAGGAAAAACAAAGGGGAGATGTGAAAACTCACCTACTAGACTCTCACAAGGCTTAGGATCAAGGTTGAAATCTAGAAAATGCAAGTCAACAAGTGTCGCAACAAGTGTCGAAAAGCATTGCAAATGAGGAAGGAAGGGAATCGACAAAGCATAAACAACACAAGACAAGAAAAGAGGCCACATCATCAAGAGGCCTGCTGCCAAAAGGATTTATTTTCATGCTTACATGTATGTGACAAGGATTTGAATCATCATAGGGATCCTCGTGGAGGCAGTGCGTGATTTTTGTACTTATAGGAACCAGAATCAACAATAACTTTACACACCTTACCTTGAGATTCACATGTGGTTCTAAACATAGATTTTCTTTGTAGAGGCTCTTTAACCACAAGAGCTTTGAGTAATGTTCTCCTCATCATTAGTGTTTCTCCAATTTCTAGAACAACAGGCTGAGATGGAGAGTTAACACTCTTATTATCTTCCTCTTGCACCAATTGAGTTCTCCTTTCTCTACCATGTGAAGTAGAAGGTTACTTATCCGGGCATTTCCAAGCTTGGTGGCCAAACTGATTGCATTGATAGCATCTTCGTGAGAATGTATTTGAGCATCTACCTTGACCCCCAAATCTGCCTCTGCTATTTGATCTCCTACCTCTGAAACTACCTCTTGATTTTGAGCTTTGTTCTTGCTGACCACTTGTATCTCCTTGTGGTTTTTGAGACTGTCCTCTTCCTCTAAATGTTCCTCTACCCCTGAAGTTCTTTCCTCTACCTCTATTTATTTCTCCTACCTTCTACTCAACCTTTCTTCTACCTTGATTTCCATTTGAAAACATTCTTCCACTGTTCTTGGGGGGGAGTAAGGCTTAACTCATCTTGTATATTGAACCTCAACCCATTTATGTACCTTGCTACTTTTTCCACCTCATACTCAACATGACCTGTCCTTATGATTAGATTGAGAAACTCCTCAGTATAATCCATCACATCCATCTCTTTTTGTTTTAGGTTATGCAGCTTCCTAAATGTCTGAATTGCATAATCAGCAGGTAGAAATTGACTCTTAACCTTATCCACCATTCTGTCCCATGAATTGATTTTTGCTTTCCCCTTCTTCAACCTCTCTTCCTGCACGTAATTCCACCAAGTTAAGGTAGGACCTTTCAACTTTGTTTTAGCAAGTTTCACCTTTTGATTTTCTGCCACCTCCTCATAATCAAAATAGTTATCAAGTGCATCTATTCAACCTAGCACCTCTTCACTATCCAACTTCCCACCATACATGGGGAATTCTATCTTCACATTAGGAGTATCTCCCCTCATAGACTTCAACAACTTTACCATTCTCAATTCATCAGGGTCTAACTCTTCCTCTTGGACTCCTTCTTGAGGGTTCTCATTCTCACCCCCTTCCTCTTCCTCTTCACCAATTTGGTCTCCGGTGACCACACCTCTTCTTTGATTTGATTCAAGTGTTGCAAGCCTTGCAAGGACAACTTCCTGAGCCTCTTTTACCTATCTTAACTCCTTGGCATGTTTTTCTTTCAACTTTCTCACTTCTATAGCAATTTGATTACTTTTAGGAGGCATCTTTGTTTCTCAAACTTCAATCTTTCCCACCTATTGACCAAAACCTATGCTCTGATACCACTATGATGCATAGAAGGGAGCAAAATCACTAAACCAATTCAATCAATCCACCTCTAGAGTCTTGAATCATCAAACAATGGCATTCCTTCACAACTGCCCCTTAAACCTAGCAGCCCTTCAAAACAGGTTTTTCAAGCATAACTTTGAGAGAAGGCCTCCATCCTAGAAACAAAGCACCATTCAGGATACCCTTTATGCCCCTTTGAAAGATATCAAATTTGTGGATAGGGTTGTTTTGAAACAAAACCCTCTAAAATTCACTGTTACATTCCAATTAGGCTTGTTTTACAAAACAACTAAATGACAATCAAAACCCAAACTACAAAATCTCACTTCAAGGCATTCCTCACATTACATGGGGTTTGGATATATTAATTTCACCAATTGGAACTATCACCCAATCACCAAGTTACAAAATTCTATGCCTACCTATTCACATAAGCCTAATACATAGAGATATTAGGCTAGGGCTGCATCAAACTTGGTCCTAACTCCATCCCCTACTCTTGAAAACACCAAAAACATTGAAAACCACCTAACTACTTCCATTCCACCAATTCACAGATTTTTCCATTAGTGGAATGGGTCAAAAACTCATTTTTTTCAATCAAAACAACCCTAAACTAGGGTTTCTGACTGTTTCTAAGAAAATAGCTGTAACTCGCTTCAAATTTGATGAAAGCCAATGAAATCAAGTTCAACAGAAATTAGACTCAGTATACAATCAATTCCAATAGGGTTTAGTTCATGACCAGGTCGTACAGAGCCGTACTACTCACTGTAACAACAAAAATCAATGTAAATTGCAGAAAATAGAGTTTCTTATTGCTTCAACATCCCAAAACATCACCAACGCCTTCCTCAAACAAAACCAAGGCATATTCAACCATTTCCAACCATATCCAACTAACTTTTGAACTCCTAACAGTTCACTTTCCATAGTTTGTGCATTTTTTGCAGTTTTTACAAAATTGATAACTACTACAAAACTGACCCCACACCAAAAAAACAACTTAAAACATGACAACATGGCCTAAATAGACCTTATTACATCAAAAAGTGACTCAACATTATAAAAGACTCACATTTGACCATATTTACAAAATACTTAGGTGCCCCTGCACCATTTGCCCAACATTTTGACAAGGTTGGTAAAGATACATAAAAGTTTCACCTAGATCAAAGAAAGATAATCTAAAATTTTCCTAAGATAAGAAATAGGTGGTTAAAGTGCTATGGAAGTGTGCCAAATTAGGGCTTCAGTGACTTAGGGTTTATCTAATATTACACGTCTCTATAATTAGTAGATTTCATATTCCTACAATAGAAAAAGACAATGTTGTAGTTGCTTATGCGAGTAACACTTCAATCATGCATGATCACACTTCATATATATAAATGGTTTAGACAAGAAAGGGTCAAAATAACTAGGGTTTTTAATCTCCCACAAGGAACAAAATGAGGGTTTTTAGTCCACAGTACCAACAACATTTTGAGTGATAACCAATGGTAGATTTGTGTTCATTACCAAGCGTTGCATGAAAAGTTTTAGTCATTTTCATGAAGATAATCCAACTAGAGTATTGACTAATTTAATAAATTGTATTTTTTAGTTGAGTAGCCTAGGGTTTGAAGTTGTCTAATGAATTTGGTAGGTGACAACTTTTAGTAGCTTAAAAAGGAGGATTGAGAAATAGTTCTTTAACCTTATCCATTACCATTTTTAGTAACAAATTCTTGTGTGACTATTGCTAGTTTCTCCAAACCTTATTCCTAGCATTTTAATCATACATTCATTTGAGAGATTATATCCTGGATTTTTAACATAATCAAAACCCTAGGCAATGATTTTTCATAGTTTGTAGATGGATAATAAAAAATAGCATTTTAGTATTCATCATTTAGGATCCATTAGTCTCAAGATCATGAAGGATGCTCATATGTAAATTTTTAATCTTAGTAGCAGTTGTTTCTAGATAGTGGATGAATGCCTATTTTTAGGCCGCTTTAGTTAGTTTTATTTTATGTTGTTTTAGGATAGGTTTTTTTTAAAGTATCTTTCTTTCTCGCTTTTTCTACATCTTTATAAGAGGTTGCATTAAAACATTTATTTTTGGGATATTTAGTTATTATTCTTAAATCCCTAAAAGCATATTCATTGTAACCTATAAATAAGTGCCTTGGGCACAAGATATTCTTAATGGTAGTTGATGCTATGCTTATGTTGCATAAACTATTGTTGAAGTTGGTTACTATTTGTGTATTTATTGTGTTGATAATTTCATCAAGTAAATTGAAATTAGATTGTACTGAGTCAAGCTTTATATTGATGAAATCTATCTACCTAATTTGTGACTTTTAGCTTAGTTTTTTAGTTCCTAGAATAATGTGTTGTTCAAATTGTATTCCTTTAATTATTGTTTACATTAAATAGTTGGTCTCTATTTTAGCTATCTATAAAGTGTCATTTGTGTGTTTAGATTTGTAGTTTCTTTCCTTCAATATTTGAAAATATCATTTGCAAGGCATGACTATTAACAATTCAGTGCATGTATCTAAAGAAAAAACATAGGCACTAAAACATTTTCATTTATGCAAACCCCTAGTGAACCATGTATAGTGTACACACTTGTATATTTTTTTATATTTTAAGTCTAGGGTTGGTTTAACTTAGATTAGAACTTAGGGAACTTCCCCTTGAAATTCCAAGAAAGGTTTTACCTCATACACTATTTCATTTTGTGTTGCCTTGCAAAAGATAAATTAAAACAAGAGCTAAAAGGAAGATAAGGAATGGAAGTATGGATACATCATTGGACTAGGTATTCACCAATCCAAAAGATTCAAGATCACTTTGAAAAAGAAGACAATGTATTATCCTTTGATAATTATCTCAGTTGTTGAGGAAATCATGGGTAATCCCAAGTCACCTAGTACCAATGCCACTGTTTGTTCAGGACCAAAAAAACCCATGTCTTTGCTTCCTTCTACATTAACAAAAACATAGTCCCTCTAAATCTTAGTGCCATTTCTTCCTTTTTACAAAGACCTAAAATCAAGAAAGCATGTAACAAACAATTTTGAGGAGGGATAAGCAAGGGATTATGTTTGCACAAATGACAATTTATCCACTAGATAAAGGACAACAAGAAGTTGAAATGAGCAACTACACCATAAAGGAGACACCCTTTTGGAAGAACAACAAATAAGAGGATATGTAACTTATAGGGGTTACTGATATGTCACTAATAGATGGGATAAATAAGAATGGGGAAGATAAGACTACTTTAAAAGAATAGGTGAAGAAATTGACAACATTTATTGAACACTTGAGTAAGATCCTTTCACAACTTCACAAATTTCAATTATCCTCTTTAGGTACACACAATACAACTTGGACTCAAGTAGATAAAATAATAGATTATCATAGAACAATGGATGCATGGATATAGTGTTGAGAATTTGTTCCTCAAACTCACTGGTAAAATCCTAGTTCAGTCGCCATCAAAACACAAATTTCCTAAAAGTGTTGCATTCGGCCTTTACCGCAGCCCCGCAGCCCCGCATGGTGTAGATAAGAGAGGTGCGGGCTGGCGGTATTAACCGCCATCCCGCGGGAGTCTTCATTAGCTTGTGTGGGGCCATACCACTATCCTGTAGCGGTCTGTGGAATGACTGGCGGTAGTATGGGAGATCACAACCTTGCAGTGATGTTGGACGGTGCCGGCGGTAGAGCAGGAGTTACCCTGCCATCCTGCGACGGTGAATGGAGAGGCTGGCAGGTGTGTGGTGTTACCGCCACCCGCAACAGTCTGTAAGATTGCCTGTGACAATGCAGTATACATACCACGGTCCCACGATGGTCAAAGGATTGGGCCTGCGGTGTTGCGGTGTAGCTCGCCACCCCACGATAGTCCAAGGGAAGGCTTGTGGTGGTGCGGTATAGACCCTGTCACATTGCGTTGGTCTTTTGGAAGGGCTGCGATATAGTGGTAGGCTATGATATTATGGGAATGATTGAAAATGACAAGTAAAGACGGTTAAGCTACTTGTGACAGTTAGTCTGGTGTGGAAGTTGAAGTGATGGTTTTCCTGAAACGTTTGTGAAGTCTGTATTAATGCGACAATGTATTGTAACCGAGGGGGAGGTGTGACTAGATGTAAGGAAATGCTACCAGATTTTCCCAAGAGATGGAACAAGATATAAATATCCAATAAAGGCTATGAGCCTGATATTGTATTGTAACTTGTATGCTTGTTGCTGAATAATACAATAGCTCTATGTTTTGGAGTGTGGGGTTTTTTACCTGAAAGGGTTTTCCCCACATAAGTCTTTATGTTCTTGTCTTCTGCTCTATCTTTCATGTTTAGTGATTTTGTTTATTGAATCTGTTTAATGTATGTTGTTGAAACTGGTTTAAATTGCAATCACTTTCCTCTAAGGGTTAATGTAGAAAATGAACTATGTCTGATTCCGCTTTATGACATAGTAGTATGTGTTTTGAGGCAATAAGAGAGAATGATTATTACTGCAGACACTTATTGATCTCAGATGCTCATTCTAGGATGAATGTATTTTCCCTTCAATTGGTATTAGAGCTACGATGGTTCTGTTAGTGCCTGAATTGACTGGTAGTTTTTGAGCAATTTTCATTCAGGCACTCTCCCTAAGTATCCAAAAAATGTTCTAAGTGTTGGACCTCCTCAGCAGTTTTTCAGCTGCATCATCATATTTTCTTGAGGAGGAGGTCATCATCATCATGTTTGTTTCGATGAAGGTCAGCATCATCATGTTCTCCGTCGACCGGTTTCTCATCGTCATCATCATATTGAAATATCGGGTGATGTTTGGTTTTTATCCTGATGATGCTGACGAGCTACAGTGCGCCCTGATTTGCTTGCGGGGGTGATTTTTCAAGTATCCGGTGATCTTCCAATTATCACCTTGCCCAGACATGATGATGATGTTGCCCCGATATTCTGAAGGGGTTATTCTCTAAGTTGTTCGACCTGACTTGCTTTTTCTTAAGGGTCGTCATCATCATCATGATATTTCCAGTTATCACCGTGTTGCTTGCAAGGGTCATCATATTTTTTGCCTTCATGATATTTCGCCGGGGTGATATCTTTATCATTGGGTGATCTTGGTTATGATCATCCTGATGATGTTGTTGAAGGGTTCTAAGTGCGACCCGATATTCACCGGGGTCATCATATTTTGAACGTCAGGATGATCTTAGTCAATATCATCCTGATGATGTTGTATCACTTCTTGTTCGATTGTTTTGTCATCCTGATGATGCTGACGTCATCCTTATATCAGGGTGATATCTTTCTTTCTACCTATCTGCATCATGATATTTCTGAAGGAGGGGGTGATATTTTCATATCACCCGGGTGTATGTTTGTTCCAGCGTCATGATGATGCTGATATCAAGGAGATATCCACCTGCTGGCTTCGTGCATTATCTAGTGGGGGTGATCTTTTCAAGCATCATCATATTCATATTTCGCCCTGATCTTATAGCGGAGCTACAGTGCAGCATGATGTTAGTGAATCAGGATGATATTTCCAAATATCCGGTTGTCTTCCGAATATCATCCTGATGTTAATATGATGATGACGTCATCGAGGTCCGGGGGGGTCATATTTCTAACACAGATCATCTTGTGGAGGTCCCCCGATATTTGCAAGCATGATGATGACGTCATCCGGATATGAGGAGGTGCGCAGTAGGCAGATATGATGATGACGTCAGCAGGATATGATGATGATGTCATCAGGATGTTCATTGGCCAGACTTTTGGTATAGGCTCAGCAGGAGGATGTTTCTCCGATGGATCAGGTTGTGCCGATGAAGGCGATTATCATGCGGTTGTATTGCAATATGATGCTGACGTCAGGGTGATATTTCGGGCAACAGGATATCATGCTGCTGGAGGATGATGATGATGAAGTCTTATACTAGTGTCGTCAGGAGCAAAAGCACCGACATGATATATGCTCATGACCTAGTATATAAAGCGTTAATGAGGTTGCTGCGGGGTGCATGTGGGATAATTGATATCCTGCATTTTCGAATATCATGATGATGAATCTCGGCGGGAAGTGGTTGCGATTAACTGTCTGATGTTCTTCCCAAGGCCGCGGGTTGGTGCGCCATTAATGGCGATTGTTGCAGAGGTATGGGCGATGGCGTGGGTTGATCTAGTACCCGGTTGAAGATCTGGATCCCTAGGCGGTGGCGCAGGGCTCGAAAAATCTTCCTGTCTCCTCCCCTACCTGCTGCATTAATGTTTGAGCGCCATTTTTATGATACTGTATATCTGGCGGGATTTTTGGTCAACCTGGTAGTTAATGCTGAATACACCCTCCTGCTATATAAGGCAGACGGTGTTTTTCATTCAAGGTTGTTGAAAGTGGTGGATTTTTGGCTCTGTAATCCATAACCAGCTGATCTGGTTACTCTGTACAGTCTAACTTGTGAGTTTATGTATCTCCTGTTGTACGATTTGGCATGAATCCACTGATTTCATGGTCGATCTTATATGAGTAATGCTATCTTAGCATGTGTTGTGTTAATTCTGTCTCCAGTATTGCATGTATTCTTCTTCTGGATCTGGATATTTGCGTAATGTTTAGATTCTAGAGCATAGAATTCCTATGTTAAATGTCTGATCTTTTAACTTCTGCTCAAGGGGTAGATTAAACTGTTTTCAGGTTGAACATTGGGAAGGGTATACTGCAGTAGGGATGCCATAAGTAGAGATAACTTAACACTCTTCATTGCGAGATATCTGTAAGGCAGATATCATGTGTATCCCCTTGAAATCCAGTTTTAGCTATTCATGCTGATCATTCACAGGTGTATGTCTACCGACTCCAAGCCCTGGATAGGCACCAATCATGCTGTGTTCTTGTGTTATACACCATGTCCAGCTTTGCATCCAAAATTCAAACTAAAACATTTCATACTTCCACCTGTTAGTTGTAGGAGTAGGATTAGGAACCCCCTGCATGCTCTCATACCCAACCAGACATCATGTCCAAGAATGTTGCCAGCCTTGTGATCTATCATGCAGATCTTGGTCCATACATGAGAGTATTCTGCCTGTTGTTGTCAAGTTAGATCCTTCTATCTTTGAGCTAGTCAAGGCTACATCTTGAGTTATAGGGATACCCCCCTTGGTGCGGCAGAACCAGAAGTGAAGGAGAGGAGCTCACGCAACCTCCTGTATTCAGTTGGCTGAATCTGCCTGTGCATTAGAAGTGGCAAATCCTAATGCTGATTCAGAAGAAATACCAACAAAATGGCGACTCCGCTGGGGAGATCAATGTCATATCCATGAAAGTTTGAGTCCACAAGATTAAAAAATTAGACCTGGAAACTGTTTGTTGTAGCAGAGAAAAAAGGTTGTATATGTGACTCTGCTGGTGGATGACCCAGAAAGAAAGAAATCAATTTGCAGCTTCAGCTTGTTTGAAGCTCATTCCTCTTCAAGGAGGTGGCGACTCTGCATCAAAGAACCTGATAAAAGAACAAAATCAGTCAGAGAAGAATTTGCAGCTTCTGCAACATATTCAGGTATTTCATATTATTTGACAGATTCCCTATTTGGTGAGAAAGCACTGGTTAAAAGGGAACATTGGTGAAAGCAGAGCTTGCATGCTTCTATTAGAACTTACACTGTATTTCAAAGGGCATGCAATGTTGTTCAAAAGACTCATTTAAAGGACTTTAGGCAAGTTTGAGAAAACAGTCTAAACTTTGAGTGCCTAAAGTCATTGTTTCTAGAAAATCTAAGTAGAGAGGAGGGTTGCAATAACATAAAGGATGTATTATCTGCCCATGCACCCTTGTGAAGTGTCAAATGCAAAAATGTATAGTAGTCAGTCCCAACAATGTAATAAAAGAAGTTTCAACATAGACAGATATAAGCCCATAGATTTCAGTGGCATTTGTGGCTGTCCAAATGCCTTTCCACCTAAAATCAGAAATTTTTTGCCTAAATTTAAGGGTATAAAGGATGAATCAGCTGAGAGACACTTGCAGCAGTTTATGAATGTGATAGATGACTTTGAGATTGACCATGAGGATGTGGTTATGAGATTATTTGTTCAATCTCTAGATGAAGATGCAAGGGACTGGTTTTCCTACCTTCCAGCTCACTCTGTCAACTCTTGGCATGGTTTTAAATCTGCATTTCTAGTACAGTATGGTGAAAGGGTTTCTGAATATGCAGCTATTAGTGACTTCATGTACATCCATATTGAAGAAGATGAGTTGATCCCAGCCTTTAACCTCAGATTTATGAGGGCATTGAATAGAATACCAGAATGTATGAGACCTAATGATGCACTGTGCTTAGTTGTCTATTTGGGAGCCTTTGATAAGAAAATGAGTTACAGATTAAGAGACAAGGAGCCCACCACATTGCATCAGGCACATCAGTTTGCATTGGATATTGAAAACAATTGGAGGTATGGAATACAAAAGGGTTATTTCTCTGAAAATTTTTGTTGTCCTGCAGCCCCCAGTGTTGATGAAGGATTTAATTCAGGTATTGACAATGAATGTCATAGCACTCACACCCCTGTTGTCCCAGTTTTTGCATCATTCCAAGTGGATGATGTTTCTATCATAGAGGAGGATGTCCTTTTTTGCCCAGCAAGTGAAGTTGAAAATAATAATTTTTCAAGTAATATTTGCATACCAATCCTAAACAAAGAGCCTTCATGTTTAAATGATCCAGTTGTGCAGAGTTGTGATCATATGGATCAAGAATCAATATCAGTTTCATCAGGAAGTATTAGAGGGCTGGAAAATGATGCAGATTGTTCAACTTTAGAGTGCATTGAAACAGTAGCAATCTTGTATATGGGGCAATCAGTTGATAAAAATGATATCCATGACCAGTGCATGGATCAGGTTTGTTTTTCTTATGACTCTGGATCTGATAGTAATGAAGAAGAATTGGAATGTCATGAAGAAGAAGCAGAGGCCTTTGCAGTGAGTGTTAATCCCCTTTATGATGAGCCTGTTGATGCATATAATGTTGTGAGTCATGACCCTCATTGGTGTAGGATTAACCCTTTGTTTGAAGATGATGATACTGATTTGCAAACTGTGAATAATGAATGTTCATCATCACCTGATTCAGACATGTGTAACATTGGGTGTGTGGATCAGGATTTGTTTTCAATATCAGTAGATATTAGGGGTCTCATATTTTCTGAGTATTTTGAATTGTTGGATCAGCTGGATGAGTGCCTGATAATGTGCAGCAGCCAGATAAATGATAAAGAGTGCCAAGAGCAGTATGATGTACTGTCTAAGGGACATAACCTACATGTGTTGCCTAATGTTGAAGAATATTATGTGTATGGTTATATGTCTAATTCTGAAATCCAAAATGACAGAGCTGAAAATGATGGTGACAAGCTTTCAAAACTGGTGGAATATTTTTTTAAGCAGGTGACATTATGGGCAGATTATGCCAATCTTTTCAGTTGGGATTGGGATATTCCAGTTTGGAATCAGGCATTTGACAAGAAAAAATTATGGTTCTTCCTTTTTGGTTGCCCGGGGCCGCCAAAATGATGTTTAAAAATATTGTGTTTGGTGATGCAGATCATGATAACTTCATGACTCTATGCCTAATGGATAAGGGACTGGTCTGCATCCCAGAGATCTGGGGTTCTCGCTGCAGGTTTTCACCTGCACGTCCCCAGACAGAGCCACTGTTAGTGCCTGAATTGACTGGTAGTTTTTGAGCAATTTTCATTCAGGCACTCTCCCTAAGTATCCAAAAAATGTTCTAAGTGTTGGACCTCCTCAGCAGTTTTTCAGCTGCATCATCATATTTTCTTGAGGAGGAGGTCATCATCATCATGTTTGTTTCGATGAAGGTCAGCATCATCATGTTCTCCGTCGACCGGTTTCTCATCGTCATCATCATATTGAAATATCGGGTGATGTTTGGTTTTTATCCTGATGATGCTGACGAGCTACAGTGCGCCCTGATTTGCTTGCGGGGGTGATTTTTCAAGTATCCGGTGATCTTCCAATTATCACCTTGCCCAGACATGATGATGATGTTGCCCCGATATTCTGAAGGGGTTATTCTCTAAGTTGTTCGACCTGACTTGCTTTTTCTTAAGGGTCGTCATCATCATCATGATATTTCCAGTTATCACCGTGTTGCTTGCAAGGGTCATCATATTTTTTGCCTTCATGATATTTCGCCGGGGTGATATCTTTATCATCGGGTGATCTTGGTTATGATTATCCTGATGATGTTGTTGAAGGGTTCTAAGTGCGACCCGATATTCACCGGGGTCATCATATTTTGAACGTCAGGATGATCTTAGTCAATATCATCCTGATGATGTTGTATCACTTCTTGTTCGATTGTTTTGTCATCCTGATGATGCTGACGTCATCCTTATATCAGGGTGATATCTTTCTTTCTACCTATCTGCATCATGATATTTCCGAAGGAGGGGGTGATATTTTCATATCACCCGGGTGTATGTTTGTTCCAGCGTCATGATGATGCTGATATCAAGGAGATATCCGCCTGCTGGCTTCGTGCATTATCTAGTGGGGGTGATCTTTTCAAGCATCATCATATTCATATTTCGCCCTGATCTTATAGCGGAGCTACAGTGCAGCATGATGTTAGTGAATCAGGATGATATTTCCAAATATCCGGTTGTCTTCCGAATATCATCCTGATGTTAATATGATGATGACGTCATCGAGGTCCGGGGGGGTCATATTTCTAACACAGATCATCTTGTGGAGGTCCCCCGATATTTGCAAGCATGATGATGACGTCATCCGGATATGAGGAGGTGCGCAGTAGGCAGATATGATGATGACGTCAGCAGGATATGATGATGATGTCATCAGGATGTTCATTGGCCAGACTTTTGGTATAGGCTCAGCAGGAGGATGTTTCTCCGATGGATCAGGTTGTGCCGATGAAGGCGATTATCATGCGGTTGTATTGCAATATGATGCTGACGTCAGGGTGATATTTCGGGCAACAGGATATCATGCTGCTGGAGGATGATGATGATGAAGTCTTATACTAGTGTCGTCAGGAGCAAAAGCACCGACATGATATATGCTCATGACCTAGTATATAAAGCGTTAATGAGGTTGCTGCGGGGTGCATGTGGGATAATTGATATCCTGCATTTTCGAATATCATGATGATGAATCTCGGCGGGAAGTGGTTGCGATTAACTGTCTGATGTTCTTCCCAAGGCCGCGGGTTGGTGCGCCATTAATGGCGATTGTTGCAGAGGTATGGGCGATGGCGTGGGTTGATCTAGTACCCGGTTGAAGATCTGGATCCCTAGGCGGTGGCGCAGGGCTCGAAAAATCTTCCTGTCTCCTCCCCTACCTGCTGCATTAATGTTTGAGCACCATTTTTATGATACTGTATATCTGGCGGGATTTTTGGTCAACCTGGTAGTTAATGCTGAATACACCCTCCTGCTATATAAGGCAGACGGTGTTTTTCATTCAAGGTTGTTGAAAGTGGTGGATTTTTGGCTCTGTAATCCATAACCAGCTGATCTGGTTACTCTGTACAGTCTAACTTGTGAGTTTATGTATCTCCTGTTGTACGATTTGGCATGAATCCACTGATTTCATGGTCGATCTTATATGAGTAATGCTATCTTAGCATGTGTTGTGTTAATTCTGTCTCCAGTATTGCATGTATTCTTCTTCTGGATCTGGATATTTGCGTAATGTTTAGATTCTAGAGCATAGAATTCCTATGTTAAATGTCTGATCTTTTAACTTCTGCTCAAGGGGTAGATTAAACTGTTTTCAGGTTGAACATTGGGAAGGGTATACTACAGTAGGGATGCCATAAGTAGAGATAACTTAACACTCTTCATTGCGAGATATCTGTAAGGCAGATATCATGTGTATCCCCTTGAAATCCAGTTTTAGCTATTCATGCTGATCATTCATAGGTGTATGTCTACCGACTCCAAGCCCTGGATAGGCACCAATCATGCTGTGTTCTTGTGTTATACACCATGTCCAGCTTTGCATCCAAAATTCAAACTAAAACATTTCATACTTCCACCTGTTAGTTGTAGGAGTAGGATTAGGAACCCCCTGCATGCTCTCATACCCAACCAGACATCATGTCCAAAAATGTTGCCAGCCTTGTGATCTATCATGCAGATCTTGGTCCATACATGAGAGTATTCTGCCTATTGTTGTCAAGTTAGATCCTTCTATCTTTGAGCTAGTCAAGGCTACATCTTGAGTTATAGGGATACCCCCCTTGGTGCGGCAGAACCAGAAGTGAAGGGGAGGAGCTCACGCAACCTCCTGTATTCAGTTGGCTGAATCTGCCTGTGCATTAGAAGTGGCAAATCCTAATGCTGATTCAGAAGAAATACCAACAGGTTCCATGGTTGCATGAGATTGCATGTGTTGGTTCCATGGTGTTTAAGGTTCTGGGTATTTCTTCTGTTGTGATTTCTTAGCTTGGAAATCTTGAGGGAATCTGTAGGAAGGAATTGGTTGATTATTAATCCTTGTTTGAGTGGAAGTCTTGCAGTTGATCTTGTTTTTAGGTTACAATAAACATTTGAAGGATGGAGAAGACGGAGAAAATGGAGTTGGTCACTTTGAAATGATGTTGATCTGGGGCTCCTAATAGGTAGTGGAACAATTCTGATGCATGGGGTGGGATTCTTTGCTCTATGGTTGTGTTGCAGCAAAGCTTTCATAGTGGGTTTCTATGTGAGAGGCTCCCTGGTGATATGGAGAAGCTTGTGTTGTTTTTTATCTATGGAGTAATGTGCTTATGTTGGGTGTTTATTCTTGGTATTGGAAGGCACTATTTTTTGTTACCTCGATTGGATATAGGCTATGGAGTTGATCATTGGATGATCTGGAAGCTTCTGTAATAACTTGTCTCCCTTAGATGCATGTGCATGTTGGTGGTTGTGGAGTTGGCCTACAAGTGGGCCTGGAGTTTCTGGACCTCTACTTCCTTTTGGTTGGTTGTACTTGCGTGTCTTAGTTTCATATTGATTTGATCTGAGGGTTTTGTAGATTTTCCGTTCAAAATCTATGGTTATGCTTATCTATGTTATTCCATTGTTCTGGTATAGCTGTTATGGTAATTTTTTAGACTTGTGGGTCTTCCAGATGATAAGTGGATATGGATTTGCAGGTATGTCAGTGACATGGTGGTTTTGTAGGTTTTACACAGTTAATCAAAACTTGTGGAGTTGTAGATTTGCGGATAAACTATTTTTCAGATTATGATTCCTTGGGGGTGTTCTGGATGTAAGATAGTTGTAGGTTTGCATGTATGCTTCGTGCATGGTGTGAGGAGGTTTGTAGCTTTCTCAGTGTGGAGATGTTGGTATGTGATTAGTCACTCATAATTTCTACAGTATTTGCTTGATGGGTTCCTTGACTATGGTTACTCATATGTGGACTAGTTTGGCAAATCAGATATGTGGTTTGTTTGATGTTTGAGTCTTGTGGTCTACATGTTATCTTTTTGTTATCTCAGTTTATAGGTTACTAATGTGATGATGAGTTTGCATGTTTCATGTTTGGGATGTACGCGTTATGCAGTTTTGTGGGCTGATTACCTATTTGATTGCAGTGGGGTGACTTAGATGTGGACTGTCTATATCCACAAGATTGATTCAATATTTATGCAGACTTTGTTAGTTGGCCTTGTCTATTGTCATTTGTGCATTGGTATGTTGCATTGGGATGAGAGGATGGATGATTAGAGTGCCTGGATAGTTGGTTATTGGGACTTGTAGCATGTTTATCACGATGTCATGAATAGCTTGGTTACACAATTTAGTGTGAGCTTTTGACAGTGATGGTTTTATCTTCTTGACTTGGAGATCTTGGTTCTACTTTATTCTTTTGTACTGCTAATATTGCAGGTGAAGTATTTGATTGTGTTAGAGCCATGGATTATCTTCATTGAGAGGATGGTTATCATGATGCCTTGATAAGCTCGGTATCACAGTTTCAGTGGGAGCTTTGGCAGTGATGTGAATTCATCACTTGGTGATGGATGATGTTCTTTATTGTTGCAGATGTTACTAGGAGGAGCTCTTAGATCCTGTTGCTACAGAAGGGTTCTTTCGCATTTGCATGTACACTATTTGGAGATGGGTCATCTTCATGATATTGAAGATGTGTAACATCTTGGAGCCATGGAGGACTCATGGAGTCTTTGGTTGAGGTATCAGTGGTGATTGACGAGTGATGTTGGTTTAGAGTTTGTTTGTTTTATGTCATGGTATACTCTTGTTTATGCATTAGAGTTTTGGCATGATACATTTCTCTTGAGACCATGCTATGCTCACATGGAGCATGAAATTTTCTAAGGGGGATGGTAAGATCATGATGTCATGACAAGTTCTTGATTCAGATGATTGGAGCTTTGACAGTGGTCTAGTGATTCTCTATGTTTTGGCTGCATTGGTCATATGCTTGGGAACTTCATGATGGTGCAATGATGCATTTGGAGTTTAGCATGAGATGATTGTTTGCAGGTGCTCATGGATACATGGAGAATGAGGTGAGCCTGTATTTCTCTTAAGATGAGAGAAGTGTTGTTGAGATGGTTACTCTTGATGAGATTTCAATAGAAAGTTTGAAGAGCCTACACCTTGGTTGGACGTGAGTTCAACAGAGACCTATGAGGAGATTGCTTTTGGAGGAGTCATGATGGCTTGCATATCTTGGAGCATTCTCATTCCCCACTCTTAGCCTATTTGGTAGTTTATTATTTGAGAGGTATTTACCCATTATATCTTTTAGATGTATTATGTTTCATGCTTTGGTTCTCATGGGATTGAGTTGATTCATGGTGATTGATTATGGAGACTCATTTGAGGATGGTTTAGCATGAGTCCATATGCTTTATATTTCATAGATATGGATCTTGAGCTATGTAGTTAGTTCTGGAGGATTCATTTGAGGGATGTCTGGAATGGTTATCTCCTTGTGCATTTGAGTTTGAGATATCATTCTTTGATGAGGACTGTTAGGAGATGGTTTATGGGCTGATTTCCTGAGATGGGAAATGGAGTAGTTTGATCTTCTTTGAGAAGCTTACATCCATGTAGTTACATGATATATATGTTGTGTTTGATCTATTGAGATTGAATAATTTTGGGTGTTGTTATGCTGTTCTCTTTGGGGTTTTATGGAGGAGATCATACTTGACACAACTGGCACTTAGAGGTGTATGTAGGAGGATGTTCTACAGGTATATGATGTACAGAGTTTCTCTCTTTGTCTCAGTTATCTTCCTGGATGGTTGGTTTCACATTACATTAGTTTGAGGTTTGGTTGGAGCTATTGTGATCACCAGCTTGTGGTCATGTGTTTTCACTTATGTTCTTGGGTGATGACATGGAAGCTCCTTTATCTCTTTCCTTTGCTGGGTGTGGAGAACTTGGGAGAGCTATGAAGACTTGTGGTGAGAGTTCTTTTTACAAGTTTTGCATATCATTGTGGATGGTTCCTTGGTACTACATGTTGTTGTTTACACTTTCTATATGATGCTATTGGTAGACTTGGTATGCCTTGATCTTTTTCAGATTTGCATTACCCATGCAGTGGGAGCTCTTGGATGTGTATGTCATTCTTTGACAGGTTTGCACATGGAGTTTATGATTGCAGTTTATGGGTGTATATATATTTATGGCATGAGTTTACTATGTTTTGCATACCTTGGAGGTATGGGTGATTGGATGGATTAGCACTTGCTGTGTGTGCTATTTTCAGTTGCGTGGGTTAATTAGTAGGATGAGAGCAGTCAGTTTCCTGGTTGTTGTTCTAACTGATGTTCTATCTTGTTTTCTAGAGGATGTCTTCACGGTTGTGTTTAGGTTGAAGCTTTGAAGTTGATGTTGTTGACGCTTTTGTATATCTTGTGAGCACAGTGGAGTGGTGGCAGTATTCTATAGCCTTTGCTATCAGTTGGATCCGATGCTTGTGTTCTTTAGACTAGTGCATATATGGCTTGGCTCGTTCCCTTTCCTTTGGTGGATGGCTGGAACTATTGCCTGAGATGGTGGACATTTTGGATGTTGTTGCAGGTGTCTTGGTTGGAGCACAGAAGCATTATTTGAGATTCTTGAGATTGCATGTATGGCTATGATGATGTGATTCAGTGACTTCAAGCGTTGGAAGGGGTTTAGTGAGTTCTTCGTCAAGTGGGACAATGTTGAGAATTTGTCTCAAACTCACTAGTAAAATCTTAGTTCAATCACCATCAAAACACATATTTCCTAAAAGTGTTGCATTTGGCCTTTATTGCAGCCCCGCAAGGTGCAGACAAGAGAGGTGCGGGCTGGCGGTGTTAACCGCCATCTCACGGGAGTCTTCTTCAGCTTGTGCGGTTGTATGGGGCCATACCGCTATCCTGTAATAGTCCATTGAATGACTGGTGGTAGTGTGGGAGCTTGCAACCCCGTAGTGATGTTGGATTGTGTTGGCGGTAGAGCGGGAGTACCCCTCCATCCCATGATGGTGACTAGAGAGGCTGGTGGGTGTGTGGTGTTACCGCCACCTCGTGATAGTCTATAAGATTGCCTGAGACAATGCGGTATACATACCGCGGTCCCGTGATGGTCAGAGGATTGGGCCTGTGATGTTGCGATGTAGCCCGCCACCTTGCGACAGTTCAGGGGAAGGCTTGTGGTGGTGCGGTATAGACCCCGCCACACTACGTTGGTCTTTTGGAAGGGTTGCGATATAGCGATAGGCTGCAGTATTGCGGTAACAACTAGAAATGACAAGTAAAGATGGTTAAGCTACTTGTGACGGTTAATATGGTGTAGAAGTTGAAGCGATGGTTTTCCTAAAATGTTTGTGAAGTTTGTATTAATGTGATAGTGGATTGTAACTGAGGGGGAGGTGTGACTGGATGTAAGGAAATGCTGCCGGATTTTCTCCAGAGATGGAACAAGACATAAATCTCCAATAAAGGCTATGAGCCTGATATTGTATTGTAACTTATATGCTTGTTGCTGAATAATACAGTGGCTCTATGTTTTGGAGTGTGGGGTTATTTACCTGAAAGGGTTTTCCCCACATAAGTCTTTATGTTCTTGTCTTCTGCTCTATCTTTCATGTTTAGTGATTCTATTTATTGAATCTGTTTAATGTATGTTGTTGAAACTGGTTTAAATTGCAATCACTTTCCTCTAAGGGTTAATGTGGGAAATGAACTATGTTTGATTCTGCTTTATGGCATAGTAGTATGTGTTTTGAGGAAATTAGAGAGAATGATTGTTACTGTAGACACTTACTGATCTCAGATGCTCATTCTGGGATGAACCATATTTTCCCTTCATATAGTAGCTGATAATAAGAGGCTTAAGATCCATTGATAAATTGGTCTAACATCTTTCAAAGTATTAAGTTGCAAAAGGACGTTGTCAATGATTCTAAAGGATATGTTAAATGACATAAAAAAATTGTCTATACTCCTTCCTAGCCTGAAAGCAATGATAGTAATTAAGGTGAAAATTGTGGTTAGTGTTGGAACTTTTAAGAACTATGAAACATATTACTCCTGTGAATGAAATGAGAATGCCAAGTTTTTGGTAGAAACATTAAGTAGGAGTGACTTCCTTGGTGAACATGAGAAATCAAATCAAAGGCATCAAATATGAAGTAACCTTATTTTTATAGCCAAAAGTTTGTCTATAATTTGATGTTGGCTCAAAGGAGATGGGTGTTACTGAGATATAGAAAGAATTGTCTAAACAAATCAAAGAAGAAATGGTCAACATGAATGGATATGATGTTGATAGAATCGTCAGGCTAATAGAATTGACCAAAATAATAGATATAGTAGAAAATGAACAAACAATGTAAATGACTAGATACAATGAGGACATCATCCACACATATGAGGAAAGCATTCACAACATAAATTAGTCAAACTTCAATGATGTAAAGGAAATGATAGACAAGTAGTAGGTGTGTAGGACCAAGAAAGGTGCAATCAAACCTGTCATGGCCTCAACTGTGAACTAACAAGCTTAGTCATTGAAATACTAGCTATTTTTGGAAAGCTCTATGTTTTTGGAACCAACTACTTTTAGATATAGACTAAAATTAAAAGAAAGATACTTTAGTCAAAGATTTATTTGTAGAATTTTAAGGGATATTTAAAAAATATTTTAGCTTAATAAGAACCATGTTAAAACAGATTTCATGCAATTTTGATTTGTAATTATGTGATAAAATTGTGATACCATATTTGTTTTTAGTGATGGCGTAGATAATCAATGTTCATGTCATTTGTGAAAATCTTATAAATAAGTGTTTTGCATGAATTTTGTTATGTTGAGTTTAATTTCATTGTTCAATCTTGAGTGAAATTTTTTGAAAGACAAAAAATACAACTTACAAATTTAGTCTTAGTACTAAATTTATTACTCATTTGTGAAAGATATTTGGTCAATAATTTACCAATCATTGTCTAGTTTGGAATCTCATAAAAAATATGTTTTATTCCAATAATCCGTCTTTTTCTTGTGAGAATATAATTTTTATATTATATGATTAGTTCAAAATGTTAAGAAAGGTGTCTCAACCTTGCATCCTAATGTTAAGAACACAAAAATACAAATTTTGGGTTATAAAACACAAAAAAAACAATTCCTAGGCTAGAGAGGTTAATTTTAGCCCAAAAAATATCAAAATAGGCCTTAACCAGAGAACACATGTTATAGTGACATGGAGATCTCTAATACCTTCAATTTTTTAAAAAAGCATTCAATCACCTTTGTGAATAAAAAGTTATGGCCTCCAAAAGTTAGCCCCCCCACATCAGAAATACATGAGCATCTATCGCACATAAGACAGCTATAAGAGGGTGTTACACTTGTTGATCAACCTACACCACATGTTATAACATATCATAAGGCATCTTTTAATGGAGATAATGGAGCCAAAATAGATCACCCAAGGTGGTGAGTGGATTATGATGAGCTTATAACAAGTGTAAGGGATGTGCTATTTTTAGCCCTATGGACTCATCTTAGGATTTGGGAATTGGATTTAGGGATTTGGGTTCCACATTTGGGTGGTTTTAGCTCATGGTTTCCAAATTACCATTTGATGGTTTCATGTGTTGCTTCTATTTATTAAGTGCTTGAGATGGAGGTTTCATAGTGAGTTTTGTAGGTACCATTATGATACCAGAATTGCTCCAAATCTCTTGTTAGTGATACTCTTGTAAAGGATTTGATTCACATTCAAGTGTATTATAATAATTAATTACTAAATAATATATTGAGTTACTTTAGAGTGTGGAGTTATTCTCTCAAAAGGTTTTTCCCCACGTAAATCACTATGTTATGGTATATCACTTTTATGTTTAAATGTATGCTCAATTTAATTTTAGCACATACCTTATCTCATAATTAGTGTATAAAATGTATTCCACACATCTGATTCCTTTCATTTGGCATCAAAGTTTGAACAACTTAGGTCCCAGGTGTTAGGGACAATGCTTTTTTATTTGATATTAGTTTGAGAGGGAGCTTGCATATAAGGAGATCTTGTTGCAGGAAAATGCAAGCACATAAATGATAGAGATGGAGAGGTTCATCAACACTAAATTTTAGTTATGGAAGCTCAAGATGGAGGATATTCTTGTAAACAAAGATCTATGGGCTATTATATCTAGATTCAAACCAATTGTAATGTCACAAGCCAACTAGGATTTATTTATTAGGAAGGAAAATGGCCTCATTAGGCTCTACTTGGTAGATTCGGTTTTGTTGAATATACATGAAGAACCCACCTCACAAGCTCTTTGGAAGAAGTTGGGATACTTATACTAGGATAAATCCCTAGTTAACCAACTTTTTTTGAGAAGGAAACTGTATACCTTGAAAACAGATGATGGTGGTTCTATGGCTAAGCATATGAATGCATTAATTATGATCATGACCTAGTTACACTTTATTGGAATGAAGATGGAGGATCATTGTATGAAAATTTTATGTTATTTTCCAGATTCATGGGATTACATGGTGATGGTAATCGGGAGCATTACCTCAAAGCTTCAAATGGGTGAGGTAGTGGTTTCTTTACTCTTAGAGGAGATGCAGTGAAAAGTTTCCAATATATTAAGGAGGCCCTAATAGTTTGTGGAAGATTTAAGGAGAAAGGAAAGAAGAAGGACAGAAAGAAAGAAAAACCTAGATCCAAATCCCATGAGAGATCTAAATCACTTGGAAAGTTCAAGGCTAAGTGTTGGAACTATGACAAGACTAGACACTTCAAAAGAGATTGTAAGAAGGAGAAAAATAAGAAAAATAATTAGTTTGATGATGAATCTAATAGATCTTTATAGAAGGACAGTGGCAATGATTTTATCACAACCTTGGCAACACATGCATCTATGTAGGTGCATAGTTAATAGACTCTAGAGATTCCTTCCATATAACCTCCCATCGTGAATGGTTTTTAAAGTATGAAGAATATGATGGAGGGAAAAGGTATCTTGGTGATGATTCTCATCTAGGAATTATTATCTATGGTAGAGTCTTGATTAGATTCCCTAATGGATGAGTGAAGAGGATCAATGGTGTTCTATATATCCCAAGTTTGAAATGGAACCTGTTATCACTTAACAAACTTAATGATGCATATAAGCAAGTTAATTTATTTAATGGAGGATCTAAGATGGTGCGAGGAGATATGGTGCTTGCTAAGGGTGTTCATGTGGGCACTCTATTAAATAGCTATATGCATGCATTGTTTAGTGAAATAATTATGTAGTTCATGTAGTGAAGAGATCTATAGAATCTACACCTTCACCATCAGAACCAAAAACAAAGATGAGTGTTGTATCTACTTACAATGGTCATGATTTCTAGGTACCCAAGAGAGCTCTTACTTATGAGAGAAAGCTACCTACAAAGGAAAGAATGCTATGGCACCAGATAATGAGTTATATTGGTGAGAAGGATCTAAGGACCTTGAAAAATAAAAATCTTGTTGAGGGGTTAAATGATTGTACTCTTGAATTTAATTTTTGTTAAAACTCTATATATGGTAAACAAAAATATAATTAGTTTTATTCTAATTCTCAAAATTCTTTTCGAGTGTTGGACTTAATTCATTTAGATGTATTTTGTCTTGTTAATGTTCCTTAAATTTCTGTCTCTTTATTATGTATCTTTTTATAGATGATTATTCTACAAGGACATGTATGTATTTTTCGAGGAGTAAATCTAAAGTCTTTAGTTAGTTGAAGGAGTTTAAGGCTCTTCGGGAAAATTGGATTAGTAGCAAGATTAAGGTTTTTAGGAATGACAATGGTAGTTTTTTGTTCCACAAATTTTGATAGATTTTGTAGGGAACACATAATTGAGAGATATAAGATGACTCCACAAACCCCTCAGTAGAATGTAGTTGTAGAAATAATGAACAAGACATTGATGGAGAGGGATAGAAATATGCTTAGTGGAGCTAGCTTAGAGCAGAAATTTTGGTTAGAAGCGATTTCTATGGCTTATTACTTAATTACTAGGTCTCCTACATTAGCTCTTGTTGACAAGACCCATATGCAGGAATGGACAAGCAAATAGACTTCATTATAGCATCTTCATGTTTTTGGTTGCGAGGCATATGCATAGGTGCCTAGGGAGAAGAGGTCAAAGTAGGATAATAAGGTAGTGAAATGTATCTTCATAGGTTATGGTGTAAGTATGAAAGGGTAAAAGCTTTGGGACCCTATGGATGAGAGAGTTTTGTACAATAGAAGTGTTATTTTTAGAGAGATTAGGCCTTCCTCCATAGTTTTGTAGCCATAAGAGGATAACAAGAAAGATGTGGCTTAGCTACTCCAAGATTGAGAAGGTTAAACTAGAAGCTTGTGAGGGACTTGAAGAAGAGGAGAGATCATATAGTTTTGATAGTTGTGAAGATGATGCAGAGTGCCAGCAGAAGTGGATGAAGATTGACTATATCTTCCCTATCGGCAAGAGGTATCCCAATGTCTCTCCGAAGCCAAGAATGACTTCTCTATCGGTGAGACATGAACTATCGGCCGGGTCTTATTGTTATATCCCGATGGCTAAGTTCTCACCGATAAACTCCGTGACGGTTAGTTGCCTATCGGCAACACCTCATACTATCGGACCACGATAAAGTTCCTTCGGCCAGACTTCTTCCTTCGTCACCCCGATGACCACTCTTTGTCGGCCAGACTTCTTCCTTCGGTGAAGCTTCTTTCACCTACACCGACGCTTTGTCTCTCACCGATATCGTCAGGCCCATCGGCCAGACCTCCTGCTTCGGTAAGACTCCGGTTCGTAGTCCCGATGTTTCATCTCACTCCGACGAGTCCTTTGTCGCTGAGACTTCTCGAACTCCTTCCGATGAACTTCTATCGGTGGGACTCTAACGGTCGCCGTGACTTCTTCGGCTGCCCCCGACAAGGTTCCTCGCGCCGATACTCTCTATCGGCAACACTCCGAGGATGTCTCACCGATCGGTGAAACTTTATACCGTCGGCTAGGTATATTTTCCTTAGCCCGATATCGTTTCTCTCACCGATGCGAACACAAAGGTATGTGTCTCCGGCACTATACCAATCTTCGGCAAGACGGAGAGCCTTTCACGCCGATGGATCTCCAACTGTTCAGAGGCGCCGAACCAGAATTCCCTTCGACAGAACAATGGAATTTAGCCGTTTCATTTATCAAACCCTTGATCACTTGTAGCAATCTGATCCCACATCAAAACTATCCAATTTCACTCCGATTTCCCGACTAGCCACATGATGATGTCTAGTCGAACTTGACTGAGTTCGCTGGCTTCCTGGGTAAGAATTCAACAACAACAAACGTGAGAAATCTTTCCCCCATCCCACTGTTACTATACAGGGCTTCAGTGGACAGAGGAAAGGGCCTCCATGTATGAATCAAAACCCTACTCCTAGGTTACGAACCAGCCACTATGGAACCGTGGGTTTTACACCGTCTGCACACTACAGAGTCACTATGGATTGACGGATAGCATCCGATTAGGTTCTATTTACAAAATCAGGATAAAGATATCAGATCACTAAGAACAACCAATAAAATCAACACAGATCATACCCAGAACTCTCTTCATTCAATTATCAAAAACTTGTTGTAATACACACTTCCCTCTCTCCGTGTGACATACAACCTGCTTCTAAAGAAGATGTAGAGACAGCAGTTATCCCCTCCAACCGTGCAAACTGATTTTCAAATCAGTTAGCCGTTGGTTTACCCGTCATACAAGCAAAACTACATGTGTGCCTTGCACAATTACATTCATGGGACCAAATTGACCCTTATTACAAAATGAAATGGCTTAAGAGCCTTATGAGACAACAAAAGAAAAGATGATCCTGCACTACAGAGAGTGTGCTCCTGCACCATACTCCCCCTGCAGGAAAGACTCAAGTCCCTTGAGTTGCTAACTGCTGAAGTGTCTTCCCATGCTTTAGAATATCGGCTTCACTCATCCAGGTTGCCTCTGAATCAGGAAGATCCTGCCACTTGACCAAGTAATCTTTGTATACCCCTTTTCTTGTCTTCTTGACAATTTTGGAATCCAAAATGCATTCCAATTGCAAAGGCTTACTTGGAGGTAAATCTTTGATCCAGTCTTCATCTTCAATCACAGCATCTGAACTATCTTCAGCATGTAATGGAGGTCTAAAAGGGAACAGGTCTGCAACATTGAAAATGGGAGAGATACCAAGGCCAGATGGTAAGTCTATTTCATATGCATTTGGACCAAATTTATGCACTACCTTACAAGGTCCTATCTTCTTCATCGACAATTTGGTTGGTTGCCCCTTAGGTAATCTTTCCTTTCTGAGGTAGGCCATCACCAAATCTCCTACCTGGAACTGTACCTCCCTTCGCTTCAGATCTGCTCTATCCTTGTACTTGGAGACAGTTTTCTCCAACTGAAGCTTGACCTGATCATGTACTGTTTTCATGGTAGCAGCAAAGTCTTCTCCTAGAGCACTCCTTTTATCCCATCCTTGGAGGTCTTTGAGTTCAAGTGGTCCTCTTGGGTGGAAACCATAAACTATGTCAAAAGGGCTTTTCCCAGTACTTCTGTTTCTTGAATCATTATAAGCATATTCAGCTTGACTGATCACTAAATCCCATGCTAATCCATGCTGTTTGGTAAGGCATCGCAAAAGGTTTCCCAAGGACCTATTAACAACCTCAGTCTGACCATCAGTCTGGGGATGGTAGGCGGATGAAAAAGACAACTGAGTGCCCAATTTTCTCCATAGGGTCCTCCAAAAATGACCAACAAATTTGGAATCTCTATCAGTAACAATTGATAGGGGTAAACCATGAATTCTGACCACCTCTCTGAAAAAGAGACCAGCAATCTGAGATGCATCATTTGTGCATTTGCATGGCACAAAATGAGCCATCTTACTGAATCTATCCACAATGACAAAAACACTGTCTACACCCCTTGCTGTCCTAGGAAGACCAAGCACAAAGTCCATACTAATGCTTTCCCAAGGTCTGGTGGGAATGGGCAGTGGTTGGTACAAACCAGCATTAGAAGACATACCCTTGGCCTTTTGACATATGGTACAGCTTGCAACATATCTCCTTACATCTGTCTGTACCTTGGGCCAATAATAGAACCTGGTGACTTGTTCCAAAGTCTTGTCCAACCCAAAATGTCCTCCTAAGGCTCCATTGTGCTTCTCCTTGACGATATTGTCCCTCATTGAACATTTAGGAACACACAATAAATTACCTTTAAATAGGAGCCCTTCTTGCAGCACAAAATCAGAATACTCGCCATGAAAAGTGTTAGCCAAACTTGCACACACTTCATAGGCAGCCTTGAAATCTGCATCATCCTTGTACAACTCCTTCAGACACTCTAGACCCATATGTTCCATTTGTACTTCCTGTATGACCAGTATCCTCCTACTCAAAGCATCTGCCACTTTGTTGGCAACACCTTTCTTATGCTTAATAGTGAAGGTATAGGCCTGCAACTGTTCCATCCACTTAACGTGCCTATGATTCAACTTTTCTTGACTATTTAGGAAGCTAAGAGCATGGTTGTCAGTAAAAACAATGAACTCTTTTGGCAGTAAGTAATGTCTCCATTTTTTTAGAGCTTGCACCATTGCATACAACTCTAGGTCATAGGTAGAATACCTCTGTTTGGCCTCATTCAACTTCTCTGAAAAGAATGCTACTGGATGTCCTTCCTGACTAAGAACAGCACCTATAGCCTGTTGGCTTGCATCACACTCCACAACAAATACTTTGTCAAAATCAGGGAGTACCAACGTAGGTAACTCGGCCACTTTCTGTTTCAACAGTTCAAAACTATCATCTGCTTGTTTTGTCCATTGAAATTTACACTTCACTCCACCCTTGATGGTATTGAGAATAGGAGCACTTATGTGACTGAACCCTTTAATGAACTTCCTGTAAAAAGTTGCCAAACCATGAAAACTTCTTACATCTCCTACTGTCTTAGGAGTAGGCCAATTGAGAATAGCCTCAACTTTTGTAGGATCCATTTTCAAACAGCCATTGGAAATCACAAATCCAAGATACACTAGTTGAGTTTTCATAAAATCACATTTATCCAAGTTGATCATCAACTTACTCTCATGCAATTTCTTTAACACCTGTCCAAGATGCTTCACATGCTCTTCTTTGGTCCTGCTGAAAATCAATATGTCATCAAGATAAACAATAACAAATTTTCCAATAAATTCTACAAGTACCTCATTCATCAACCGCATGAAGGTGCTTGGAGCATTACTGAGACCAAATGGCATGACAAGCCACTCATAGAGACCTTCATTTGTTTTGAAAGCAGTCTTCCATTCATCTCCCTGCCTTATTCTGATCTGGTGATAACCAGATTTCAAATCAATCTTGGAATAGTAACATGAACCACCAAGATAGTCCAACAGATCCTCAATTCTTGGCATAGGAAATCTATACCTTATGGTGATCTTATTGATAGCCCTTGAATCTGTGCATAATCTCCATTTGCCATCTTTCTTAGGAGCAAGTACACTAGGGACTGCACATGGACTAAGACTTTTCCTAATCAAACCTTTCTCCAAAAGTTCTTGAATCTGTCTACCTACTTCTTCATTCTGCTGTGGTGTCAACTTGTAGGCAGCTTTGTTGGGTAATGTGGCTCCAGGAATCAAGTCAATCTGATGACTTATGTCCCTCATAGGTGGTAAGGAGTTAGGAGTATCCTCTACCACAAGATCTTGGTACTTATCCAGTAATTGTTGCACTTCCAATGGGATCTCCTTCTGCTGTTTGCTTTGCTGATTGGATACAGGCTTCATCATCAGTGCATACCCTTGGGTATCCTTCTCCTTCATGAGTTGTAGGAACTCTTTGCCACTCACTAACATGACACTGTTGTCATTGCTCTTCTCTCCAACCTGCTCTGGTAAGGGATCCATCTGAAACTTCTTACCATTCTTGGTGATCATATATGTATTCTTTTCACCATCATGCAGTGCCTTCACATCATACTGCCAAGGTCGTCCAAGAAGAAGATGACAAGCATCCATAGGAATAATTTCACACAGCACCTTATCCCTATAATCACCTAGTTCAAACTCTACCCAAGTTTGTTCTTCCACCAAATAGTTCTGATTCTTATTCAACCAAGATATTTTGTGAGGATTAAGATGGGGTAATCTTTTCAGTCTACACTTTTCTACCATTTCAGTAGACACTACATTTTCAGTAGAACCTGAATCAACAATGATTTTACAGAGCTTACCATATGCTATTCCTTGGGTTCTGAAGAGATTCTTCCTTTGTGGGGGCTCCTGCTTCAATGGCATCTTCACGAGGGTCCTCTTAATCATCATATTCTCTCCTTCAAGCACTGGTGCAGCACTACCAATTGGTGAGTTTACACTTTGACAATCATCCTCCTGCAATAGTTGGTTCCTTCTCCCACCGTCATGGGAGCTAGACGCCTTCTCAGGGCACTTACTTGCAGTGTGGCCTACTTGATTGCAGTTGTAACATCTTCCAGTGAAGACTCCACGTCCTCTGCCTGCACCACCATCTCTTCCTCTGCCATTAGGTCTTCTCCAACCTCTGAAACCACCACCTTTTTGTTCTGTGTCAGAACGTGATTCTTGTTGACTAGAACTTTCACCTTTGTTTGGCTGTCCTCTGCCAAAATTACCTCTTCCTCTATTGTTCCTGCCGCCTCTTCCTCTGTTATTTTGATCACTTCTCCTTTTCAGTTTATCCTCTGCCCTAGAGGCTAACTGAAAACATTCATCCACAGTCTTGGGAACCACCATACTGAACTCATCCTGTATATTGTACCTCAGTCCATCCAGGTATCTGGCCACCATCTCTTTTTCTTCTTCTCTGTGATTGGCTCTCATGCTCAATCTGTGGAATTCTTCAGTGTATGTAGCCACGTCCATATCTTTCTGCCTAAGATGATTAAACTTTCTGATAGTCTGCAGATCATAATCACATGGTAGAAATTTGGCTCTCAGCATGGCCACCATTCTGCTCCACTTGGTGATTGGACTCTTTCCAACCTTCTCCCTTTCACATTGAGTGTAGTTCCACCAAACCAATGCAGAACCTCTCAGTCTGGTCTTTGCAAACTTTACTTTCTTACTGTCACTATACTCTTTGAAGTCAAAGTAATTACTTATGGCTTCAATCCAGTCCACAAGAGTATCTCCATCCAGTTTCCCATTGAACGTGGGAACATCCAGTTTCGGATCACCACTATCTCCATGACCCTTGAGTGCATTCAGAAATGCCTTTTGATCAGCAGTCATACCTTCTCCTTGAGGATTCTCCCCAGTTTCTCCTTCTTCATTCTCCTCTGACTCAGAAGTGCTTCCATCCTTCTCTTTGGATCTCTCTTCCTTCAGTCTCTCTTCGAGCATTTCTTCCACCATCTTCTGGATGGCTGCTTTACTCATCGTCTTGGGAGGCATTGTGCTAGCCTCTGTTTCTATCTCCAATTCTTCGTCTGACATACACGGCTGTGATTCAGAATATTGGCTCTGATACCAATTTGATGCAGAGTGCCAGCAGAAGTGGATGAAGATTGACTATATCTTCCCTATCGGCAAGAGGTATCCCAATGTCTCTCCGAAGCCAAGAATGACTTCTCTATCGGTGAGACATGAACTATCGGCCGGGTCTTATTGTTATATCCCGATGGCTAAGTTCTCACCGATAAACTCCGTGACGGTTAGTTGCCTATCGGCAACACCTCATACTATCGGACCACGATAAAGTTCCTTCGGCCAGACTTCTTCCTTCGTCACCCCGATGACCACTCTTTGTCGGCCAGACTTCTTCCTTCGGTGAAGCTTCTTTCACCTACACCGACGCTTTGTCTCTCGCCGATATCGTCAGGCCCATCGGCCAGACCTCCTGCTTCGGTAAGACTCCGGTTCGTAGTCCCGATGTTTCATCTCACTCCGACGAGTCCTTTGTCGCTGAGACTTCTCGAACTCCTTCCGATGAACTTCTATCGGTGGGACTCTAACAGTCGCCGTGACTTCTTCGGCTGCCCCCGACAAGGTTCCTCGCGCCGATACTCTCTATCGGCAACACTCCGAGGATGTCTCACCGATCGGTGAAACTTTATACCGTCGGCTAGGTATATTTTCCTTAGCCCGATATCGTTTCTCTCACCGATGCGAACACAAAGGTATGTGTCTCCGGCACTATACCAATCTTCGGCAAGACGGAGAGCCTTTCACGCCGATGGATCTCCAACTGTTCAGAGGCGCCGAACCAGAATTCCCTTCGACAGAACAATGGAATTTAGCCGTTTCATTTATCAAACCCTTGATCACTTGTAGCAATCTGATCCCACATCAAAACTATCCAATTTCACTCCGATTTCCCGACTAGCCACATGATGATGTCTAGTCGAACTTGACTGAGTTCGCTGGCTTCCTGGGTAAGAATTCAACAACAACAAACGTGAGAAATCTTTCCCCCATCCCACTGTTACTATACAGGGCTTCAGTGGACAGAGGAAAGGGCCTCCATGTATGAATCAAAACCCTACTCCTAGGTTACGAACCAGCCACTATGGAACCGTGGGTTTTACACCGTCTGCACACTACAGAGTCACTATGGATTGACGGATAGCATCCGATTAGGTTCTATTTACAAAATCAGGATAAAGATATCAGATCACTAAGAACAACCAATAAAATCAACACAGATCATACCCAGAACTCTCTTCATTCAATTATCAAAAACTTCTTGTAATACACACTTCCCTCTCTCCGTGTGACATACAACCTGCTTCTAAAGAAGATGTAGAGACAGCAGTTATCCCCTCCAACCGTGCAAACTGATTTTCAAATCAGTTAGCCGTTGGTTTACCCGTCATACAAGCAAAACTACATGTGTGCCTTGCACAATTACATTCATGGGACCAAATTGACCCTTATTACAAAATGAAATGGCTTAAGAGCCTTATGAGACAACAAAAGAAAAGATGATCCTGCACTACAGAGAGTGTGCTCCTGCACCAGAAGAGGAGGTAGAACCTCCACCTCAACTCTTAAGGAGGTCCACTTGGTAGAGACAATAGCTAGAAAGGTATACCCCTCCTGATCAGAGATGTATGTTTTCCTTGATTACTAATATCAATGAGACTAGAATTGTGAAGGGGGTGATGAATATGGATGATTATAAGTCCTAGATAGTGGCTATGCATGAGGAGATGGACGCATTGAAAAAGAATGACATGTGGGACTTGGTATCATTGCTTGATGGATGAAGACTTATTGGTTGTAAATGTGTGTTCAAGAAGAATATTAGTTTTTATGGTGGTGTTGAAAAGTACAAGCCAAGATAAGTTATGAAAGGATATTCCCAGGATGAGGGGATAGACTTTGGTGAGATTTTTCACTAGTTACTAAGTTGACATCTATTAGCTTCTGATTATTTGTACCATTAAATTTTGATTTAGAGATAGAATAGATGGATGTGAAGACAACATTCTTGCATGATGACTTGGAGGAAGAGATATCCGTGGTACAACTAGAGCACTATGTTGTTAAAGGTAAGGAGTATTTGGTTTACAGATTGGAAAAATATCTGTATGGTCTCAAATAGTCTTCTAGAATGTGGTACTAGAAGTTTGATTGTTTTGTGATGGGATTTAGGTTTTCTAGGATCTAAATTGGATCATTATGTTTACTATAAATTGGATGGTGATTGATTCCTTGTTATCACATTGTACATAGATGATATGTTGATTTTGGTAATAGTAAGGATGCGATTTATAATCTGAAGTCTAAACTTTCAAGACAATTTGAGATGAAGGACTTGGGGGTTGCCAAGTATATCTTAGGTATCAAGATCAAAAGAGATTGTTGGGATAAGGTGCCATTAACCTTGTAAATGCCAATATTGTATTTATTCCATTTTATTATTTGTAATTACCCATAAGGGAATGAGGTTGTTTCACTGGCAGAGGTAATTCTAGATTTACCGGAGGTAATTATGGAGTGACATTTACGGTGGGCAATTGTAAAAATCATGAGTGAATGAGTGTAGGCGCCACCTTGGAGGAATCAACGATTTTTAGCATGTATGACACACGTCATAAAGTTGGTGAGTGCTGTAAGAGAATCTATGACAATTGCAAGTTTTCATAAGATTATATGACACTATGACAACTTATGACAAGTAATTAATAGTTGTAAGATGCTATGTTTAGCTCTAGGCATCCATATTGGGAAGATGATTTTTGGGAGAATCTATGACGGTTATGACGCATCATAAGATGCTGTAAGAGACCATTTTTGGCCTTGGGCGCCCAAATTTGTATGGATGACTTTGGACAAGTGTCATGAGCTTGTAAGAAGTCATTTAATGTTTTCATGTTGGAGATTCTTAGGAGAGAGAAAGTGGATGCCTAGTTTGGAGGAAAAACACTTCTATAAGTTCATTTCCATGTAAGTGTTGTAGTATGACAGATTTTAGTACACAAGTTTTGCCAGAGTGAAGGTTTGAGGGAAGAAGGAAGTGCATGTATTATGTTATTCAGATTTTGAAGATAATACAACTTAAGCCTTTTTTCTTGGTGGGGTTTTTTACCTGAAAGGGTTTTCTCCACATTATATCTGGAGTTATTCTTATATGGTGTTTGTTCCTTTGTTGTAGTTTGATTTATGAATGCAATCTCTATTGATATTACACTATTTGGGGTCATTAACATATTGTAATCATATTTCCATTTTAGTAGTTGTTACCTTCAATTTCTAACATTTGGCATTAGAGCCTGGCCAACTTTGACTCTTGGGTGGTAGTGTGAAGGTTGTTTAGCTGTAGTGGGAGATTTGGTTTTTTGTGTTTGTAGATCTTGTGTAGATAATATGGATGCATCCACCACCGCTTCAACCTCTCGTTTGGACATTGAGAAGTTCAATGGTATGGGGTATGAGTTGTGGAAGCCGAAAATGGAGGATTTACTAGAAGAAAGAAACCGGTGGTTGGCTATTCAAAAAGAGAAGAAGCCTAATGTTGTGAGTCCAAATGAATGGAAAAGGTTGGATAAGAAGGCATGGGGAACTATCCGACTGTGTCTTGCAAATTACGTCCTGTTGAATATCTCGAAGGAAGAGACTGCATACAAACTCTAGAAGAGATTGGGTGAAATTTATCAAGCCAAGAGCATGGTAAACAAACTTTATTTAAAGTGAAAATTGTTTTCTGTTAAAATGAAAGAGGGTGATTCTATTGTAGAACATTTGAACAATTTTAATTTACTTTTGAGTCAACTTGATTCTATAGATGCTAAGGTTGAAGAGGAAGATAAATGTATACTTTTACTTTGTTCTTTACTTGAATCTTGGGAGAATGTTATCCTTGCTATTACTTCTAACCTTGAATATTTGAAGTTGGATCATCTTGTTGTAACTTTGTTGGCACAGAAGATGAGGAAGAAGACTTATGAGGTTAACACTGAGTCTCTCAATGTGAGGGAAAGGTCCAAGGAAAGAGGACCCAAGGGGCTAAAGACAAGTCTAAGGGCCGATCTAAGACTCTTGGAAATAATAACAAAGTTAAGTGTTGGAATTGTAGAAAGAGGAGACATGTGAAAAAGGAGTACAAAAACCCAAAGAAACAATGGGATACCACTTCAGAGAAGTCCTCGAATGCAGGTGAAGATGTTTTACTTTCTGCATGCAGTATTGTTTCTAATGATCACTGGTTGGTTGAATCAGGATGCTCGTATCACATGACCCTGCATAAAGAATGGTTTTCCACATACGAAGAGTATGATGGAGGTAAAGTGTACCTTGGGGACAACTCTACATATCTGATAGTTGGGAAAGACAAGGTATTGTTGTGTTTCAGTGGTGGGAGGATTAAAACCCTTCTTGGTGTTTTGCATGTTCCTGGATTAGCTAGAATTCTAATTTTAGTGTAGAATGATTCAGGAATGCATGTAACATTTGATAAGCATGGTTGCAGATTGGTGAGAGGAAACTTGGTGGTAGCGAAGGGGAAGAGATTGGGAACCTTGTTTAGGCTAGATGCCACTATAGTTTGTAATTCCTCTTATGTTTTTGAGGCTTCTGAAAACACTTATATGTTGTGGCATCGTAGATTGGGCCACACAAGTAATAATGCTTTAAAAACAATTAAGAATAAAGATTTGTTGGACAATTTCTCTTATTCTGATGAGCACTTTGATTTCTGTGAGCATTGTGTTTGGAAAACAAAATAGAACATCATTTCCTTTAGGAAGTAATAGAGCAAAAGAGAAGTTAGAGATTATTCATTCAGATGTGTTTGGACCTGTGGATAATGACTCTATCAAAAAATCTCGTTATTTTGTCACCTTCATTGATGATGTATCTAGATTTACATGGATTTATTTTATGAAACACAAATCTAAAGTTTTCGCTAAGTTTAAGGATTTTAAAGTCTTAGTTGAAAACCAATCAGGATTAAAGATAATAATATTAAGATCTAACAATGGAGGGGAATATTGTTCTAAGGAATTTGATGAGTTTTGTAAGTGTGCATGTATAATAAGACAAAAGACAACTCCGTATACACCACAACAAAATGGTGTTGCAGAAAGGATGAACCAAACAATCATGAAAGAGCCAAAAGTATGTTGAGTGATTCATAGTTGGAGAAATACTTTTGGGCAGAGGCTGTGTGTACCGCTTGTTACTTGATTAACAGAACTCCTTGTAAGGCTCTTGATTCGGCACCTTATGAAGTGTGGACAGGTAAGAAACCTTCTGTTTCACATTTAAGGGGTTTTAGCTATGAGGCTTTTGTTCATGTGCCTAAGGAAAAGTGATCTAAGTTGGATCCAAAAGCATAGAAATGCATCTTCATTGGATATGTTGAGAATGTTAAAGGTTATAAGATTTGGGATCCTCTAACTAGAAAAAATGTTTTCTCTAGAGATGTTATTTTCAGGGAACTTAGAGCTATTTTTGAATCTGAGTAGCTGTTGACCTATTTTTCCCCTTCCTAGAAAAATAGTCCAAGCTTGAAAATATTGAAAATCTTGTTGAAATTATCTAAATGCCTAGTATTCTTCTGTTTTCAGTGTGTTTTCCTTGTAAAAAACCTAGAAAATTCCTAGGGAAAATCCCTTGAAAAAACCTAGAAAAACCCAAAAATTTCATGTCTTTTACCTTAGTTGACAAATTATTAGGTTCGCGAACCTACCGGTTCACCAGTTTCTGGAACGCCCGATGGGACCGTTTGATGATCCTTATCATCCATTGAAGAGTTCCAGTGTGCTCTTCAATACATCTTGCTATTCAGGGCAATCTCTCCAACACCATGGCGATTCATTTATTTTGAAATTGGATTTTGTTAGAAGTGAAGAGGATCACTGTGTTTACATTCGTTGTATTGATGATTCTATACTAATCATTGCATCGTATGTTGATGACATGTTACTTTTCAACAATACTAAGGGTATGATTAGTGAGCTAAAAACCCAAATTTCATGTGCATTTGATATGAAGGATATTGGTGTTGCCAGGTATATTCTGGCTATGGAGATTAGGAGGGACAAAGGTAACATAAAGCTTTGGTTGTCTCAAAGTAAATATGTGAATACCATTTTGCAAAGATTTAGTATGCAAGACTATAACCCAGTTAGAGTTCCTTTTCCCACTGGTACTAAGGTTTCATTAGATACGTGTCCAAAGAATGAGGATGATTTTGAGGATATGTCTAATGTGCCATATGCTAGTACTGTAGTGAGTCTGATGTATGCAATGGTTTGCACTAGGCTAAATATTGCCCAAGTAGTGGGAGTTTTGAGTAGATTTATGTCTAACCTTGGCAGACAACATTGGAATTATGTGAAGATGGTGTTTAAATATCTTGCAGGTACTCCTAATTATTTTTTGGTTTATTCTGGTGCTGGTAGTGCTGATAAAGCTTTAGACATATAGGGATTTGTTGATTTAGATTGGGCAGGTGACTTGAATAAATAAAGGTCCACTAGTGACTATGTCTTTACTTTGTTTGGAGGAGGAGTGAGTTGGATGAGCAAGAGGCAGCCCATGGTTGCTTTGTCCACCATCAAAGCAGAGTATATGATTGCTACTCATGTCTCTAAGGAGGTAGTTTGGTTGAGGATGTGTATAGGTATTAGTTTTGATTACAGAGTCATTTAGATTGATTGTGATAGCCAAAGTGCTATTTATTTTCCCAAGAATCCTATGTATCACACTCAGATTTAGCATGTTGATGTTCAGTATCACTTCGTTTGAGAAATGGTTGCAAGTGGACATATTGAGCTAAAAAAGATAGACACTTAGGAGAATGTTACGGATTCATTAACCAAGACTGTGAGCACAGAAAAATTTGTTTGGTGTAGAGAGGCCATGGGCCTTGTATCTAGTGCCTGATTATGTTTCATTTGATTTCCTATGGGTTGATTTACAATGTATAATGTCAAGTGGGAGAATGTTGGGATAAGGTGACATTAACCTTGTAAATCCCAATATTGTATTTTCCATTTTATTATTTGTAATTACCCATAAGGGAATGAGGTTGTTTCACCGACATAGGTAATTCTAGATTTACCAGAGGTAATTATGGAGTGACATATACGGTTGGAAATTGTAAAAATCATGAGTAAATGAGTGTAGGTGCCACCTTGTAGGAATCAACTATTTTTAGCATGTATGACACACGTCATAAAGTTGGTGAGTGCATGTAAGAGAATCTAGATGACAGCTGCAAGTTGTCATAAGATTCTATGACACTATGACAACTTATGACAAGTAATTAATAGTTGTAAGATGTTATGTTTAGCTCTAGGCACCCATATTGGGAAGATACTTTCTGGAAGAATCTATGATGGTTATGACACGTCATAAGATACTGTAAGAGACCATTTTTGGCCTTGGGCACCCAACTTTGCATGGATGACTTTGGACAAGTGCCATGAGCTTGTAAGAAGTCTTTTAATGTTTTTAGAGAGTGAAAGTGGATGCCTAGTTTTGAGGGAAAACACTTCTATAAGTTCATTTCCATGTAAGTGTTGTAGTATGACAGATTTTAGTACATAGGTTCTGCCAGAATTAAGGTTTGAGAGAAGAAGGAAGTGCATGTATTATGTTATTTAGATTTTAAAGATAATACAACTTGAGCCTCTTTTCTTGGTGGAGTTTTTTACCCGAAAGGGTTTTCTCCACATTATATCTTGTGTAATTCTTATATGGTGTTTGTTCCTGTTGTAGTTTGATTTCTGAATGCAATCTCTATTGATATTACACTATTTGAGATCATTAACATATTGTAATCAGATTTTCATTTGAGTAGTTGTTACCTTCAATTTCTAACAAAGATAGGGTGAACATAGAGCTTTAGTTGGGCTTGTAAGTACTAAAATTATGTCAAGCCTACATGGTAGTCCAATGATGATGTGGCAGTCCCAACTCATGACCCTCGAAAGTGTGATTATACTTCTCCCAACAATTTCATGTCTTGATGACTCAACCTTTAGCCTTTTTGTCTTTTTTTCCACCTCATTTAACCTTCGAGATAACTTTCCTAGCCTTGTGTTTTTCCTAGTTGACCCTCTCAAACCTCTTCTGTAGGGTTGCCCCTTAGACCTCCTAGGTCACTCAGGTGACTTTTTTTTAAGTTGTAGGGTCACCAAGTGATCATCCCTGGTAAAAAATGCAACCCTATTTCCAAAAGGGGCGACCTTGTCATTTTTGAATGTGTGAAATAAATCTTTGTTTTAACTTTTATTCTTGATTTTTAGACTGTTTTAGCTAACATTTTTTCATTCCAACTCATCCTCTTCTTGCTTCCTTTCCTTTGTGAACTCATGATCAAATCTGATCTCTTCTAAATTGTTTCCTAAATCTCTTTAAGTTCTCTCTTGTTCTCTTTTAGTTTTCTCTAGTTTTATTCTTATCTCTTTGCCTATTCTTGAAAAAGTTTCCATTTACTATTTAGTTAACTATTTCTTTTGATCTTATCTCTTCTTCTTCTTTTCCCACTCATTTCTACCTATAAATACCTCTTCATTCTTCATTGTTTAGCATCTTCGAATGCTCATCTCATCTTTGAAAAACATTTTCAAAATCACAAGCTTCTTCACAGGACTTTGAGCCGTTTTCTTTCTTGCATTTAGTTCAGATATCTTCAAAGCTTAGATATCTCAAAGAAATATCAAAATCACTTTCATATGCAAAATTAGCACAAGCTTCTTCATAGGAATTTGAGCCTTTTTCTTTCATATTTTTAGTTTAGATATCCATACTTCAGATATCTAATTTTCATTTCAAGAGGCTCTAGTTTCTTCAAAGCTTAGTTTAGGATGGAAGATTCCAAGCTTCTCGGAAAGGTCTTTGAACCTTTTGATTCTTATGCTTGACAAGCCTTTGTGCTTCCTTCCTATTTTTTGAGTCTCCTCAAATCCCTCACCCTTTCCTGTCATCAAGTGGAGGACATGATTATTACAGAGAAGGTTACTATATTGTTGGAGCCCTAATGACATATGCCCAACATTGGTGCCATTATAGGTTCTATTATCCCTTTTTAGATTAGAATTAGTAATTAGAAAATACCACTTCTCTTGAGGAAATAAAACTTTGTTTAGTTTTCTCTGACTTTCATTTCTTTTTCTAGTTCTAGATTAAAAGTTTATTGCGCACATTAGATTAATTGAAAATTTACTTTTATTGGATTAATTCATTTCAAAATTGAACCTTCGAAAACACAAAAACATAGAAATATTGCATATAAAAACAACCCTATAGGTTTGCATGAAAATCCATTTAGTAATTAAAACACATTTACAAATTTGGGAAAATATAAAGTGCATGCATTCATTTATATTTAGTCACATTTAGAAAATTCATTTTAAACATTTTAAAAACACAACTTTCAAGTCCTCAATTTCACCATGAGACATACATTCAACATGCAACATGTCAAAACAAGACCTCAATTTCATCCCAAGGTATAAAACATTTAAACATCAACATCAAACATCAAACATTATATCTTCTTCAATAAGCACTCAAAGTGCCCTGGTGTGAGGGAAGATTGGATAAAAATAGTCTTGGAGGAAATCAAAGAAAATCTCCCTGAACAAGAAAAACCAATTGAGGAGAACATTCAAGAATACACATAAATCTTAGATCAAATTAGACAAGAAATAATTAGGAATCACATTCCTAGAGTTTCCCAAATCCAAAACCAAATTATCAACAAATTTCATTAAGAAGTCGCACATGACTTACAAATCATTAGAGAGGTAGGCAACACAAATCTTAACTTACTTCATGAATTGACCTCTTAATTATGCAAACTAAACACAACAACCACAACAAAACCAATTCAACGAGCTCAATGACAACTAAGAAAAAATGATCTCAACAATAACAACAAAAATTCTCAACAAATAGACACGATCAACCGAACTGCAATCTGTGATGTCTTACTCTTGAGGGAATAGGATGGTCCCTTAGTACATCACCGTTCAACTAGATTTTACCACAAGAGTAGGAGTGACTAGGAGGTAGCCTCTACAAAGATACAGTTCATGTGCTATGTCAGGGTTTGACTCATTTGTATTGTGCTTGAGTCACATTACAAAAAACACATATTTTGGTGAACTTGACATAAATATCAAATCCTTTTGGATGTGTTTTTCATGTATCATTTGCTTTTCTTGTTGCTTTTTCATTCTACTTTTTGTTTCTTCTTCATCAACTTTTTTTGCATCCATTTCATTTTATTCTATGGTGTTTTATAGCACCCCTAGATATGAAAGTTAGATAGACCCCAGGGGAATATCCCCTCAAGTGAGACTTCACTCCAACATTTGAAAGATATGAGCCAATAGATCCATTGACATTCATTACAAATTGTTTTGACTACAAAAACTATGACCACGAGTGTGGTCGTTAGGAGCCACAAGGATCCTTATCATTCAACAATCTAGCCTGGGAGTAAGACATAGTTATTCAATTGAAATATCCTAGCCAAAATCAACCACACTAAATTTGATTAGAAATACACTAACACAACCATCCCATTCACCATTCAAATGGATGATGAAGTAGGTTGTCTCGAAAAGAACATGCAAGAGGCACGAGAAGCACATGAATCCCTCCATGTGTCCTATCAAATGAAAAGATCTATGACACGTCTAGTATTGATAGAAAACATTCTTGGAATAAATGGGCTACTCAAGCCCAAACACAAAGCAATCTGCTACAAGGTAGTGAAAATCAAAGAACTAAGGGAGCCACACCTGCAGACCTCATAGATACCTAGTCCAATGGATTAGAATATTAGAAGCAGGAGATGTTGGAAAAACTCAACTATAAAGGCCTAAAGTGTAAATGAATCCTTTCACTGATAGAATTGAACCAAGCCAGGGGCAACCCAACTCTCCCTTGCCTAAAATTTTATTCTCACAACTTAGGAAATGAGGCATTTATGCCTCCTCAAAATCAAGTCCATGGTATTAATAGAATGTAGAACTACATGATGCCACCTAAATTTCAACAAATGCACACTCAACAAACATATCCAATCCTACTTGTATATCAACCAAACCCTCAAAACTAGACTTTCACGCCTACAAGGCTTATGTTCGTTGGGACAAATATGACTTCTCAAAACTAATTTACATGAACATATCTTGAACATCTAAAAGAGCCCTTAGATCACACCATTTGTAATATGTTGCTTCCTCATCCTCTCCCATATTTACCCAATTTCAAAGGAGAGGGTGATCTTAATTCTCATATCAAAGCGTACACCACAATAGTGAGAGAAATCCTCCCCTAGGATGGAGTTGTAGAAAGAATATTCCCAAAGATGTTTGAAGCAATTGCTCTCAACTGGTACTATTGCCTCCCTGAGGCATCCATACATTCCTTTAGGTAGCTCATTGGTGAATTCATGATAGATTTTGATATGAAAAAACTCATGAAATATGAATTAGAGAATTCTTAAGCATGAAATAAGATACCAATGAGTCTATAGCACACTTTGTAATACTATGGAGGTAAGTCCTCTATTCTTCGATGAGTGCACCAAACATGGACCATAGGAAACTCTTTGAACTCTTTTTGCATGCCCTTAATAGGGATACAAGGGAGAAGTATAGAAATTATGTTATAAATCAGTTGAGGAAGCCTTGGAAAGTGACTTGAGAATTGACCAAGTAGTTGTAGACAGTGGGAGAAAGACCTACGAATCAAATGAAAGACTAGTAGTTTAAAGTGACAATAGTGGAAACAACCCATCCACTCTTAGAAACCTGAAAAAATAATTAAAATATGACAACAAATAGGGTGATGGAAAATCTCTTTAACGATGATGTAAACATAGTCAGACATCAACAAAATAATGATAAAACAATAAATTATTAGTTGTATCATTGTCCTTAAAATCCCAACTTGTTTTTCTTATTTCACAAGGTAAATGGACACGATACAAAAACATGCTTCAAATTCAACAAAACCGTTGCAAAACTTCCTACTGATCAATAACAAAAAATCATAAGGATTCTGCAATCTCAAAAGAGAAATGAAGATAAAAATCAATCACAAAATTCTTAACTCTTTTTCAATCAAAACGCATCGAGACATGTAGAATTGGAAAAGGATCAAGAAGTCTAAACCACACATAAAACAAGACATCAAGATTCTACCACAAATGACTTGGTCTTCTTACAAATAACGGATCTTCTCAGAGACTCTCCCATAGATAAAAGAGCTCCCCTTGATGTCCTAGATCTAGGGCATCCTGGCCAGGCTTCCTCACAATAAAAATTTAATGTGTTCACATTCAACCTTGAGAAATTAGCTTTGGATAATGACATGACTAAACAAGATAATATTCCCCTTTACCTGCAAATCCAAGTTCTCAAAATGGGCATTAAAAGAGTCATGATAGATGATAGCTGTGGTTAATTTCCTCCCTTTTTCTCTCATTCAAAGGATGGGTTATGAGGAAACTCACATCATATGAGGAACTTACATCCTTAGAACTAATGACAACCTAAACATGTGAACCATAAGAAAAACCACTCTATCAATCACCTTGGGTCTCAAGATCCTTCCAACCGAGTTTTACATTATCAATGAAGAAACCACTTATAATATGATCTTGGGTAGACCTTGGATCCATAAGATGAAGGCATTTCCCTCTAGCTTATTTCAAGAAATCACTTCTCTTATATGGGTCAAATCTATGTCATCAAAGGAGATCTAGACCCTTTAAGTATTTATATATTGGAATAAGAGAAGAAACAAAAGACAATAGAAACCAACCCAGAAGTTTAAACCTTCAAAGGAGCGACATCTAAAAGAATTGTGAATGTTGCCAAAACCTCGAAAGATGCATTAATAGAAACCATGAATGAATTCCCATTTGACCTTCATTCGACCAAACCTTACACTCCCTTCAATTTAGTAGGCATTCCATGTAGTGAAGAGGAGATTGTCCATAGAGACGTTCATATCAATATGGTCAAAATCACTGAGAAAGGAAAGGAGAAAGAAGAAGAAATAGAAGAAGTAAGATAAACATATGAACTGGGAGAGATTCTAACATCATAGATTCTTGACAACCTTTGAGTTCTCTATTTCAATAGAGAAAGCTATAAAATAGGAGTTGGAGCTGAAATGGTCCTCATCTTCTCAACAAGAAAAATCTTTTCGCTTGACTTCAAATTATATTTATTTTGCACCAACAACATCACTAAATATGAAGCTCTATCTTTGGGCATCATGCTAGCCATTAAGTTAGGATTCAAAAACCTCTCAATTTTTTTATGATTCACAATTAATAATCAATCAAGTATCAAAAACTATGAGACGAGATCAAAACACTTATGTCCCTATAAGGATACCATACGAAAGTTGGTACACTTATTTGACTTTTTTACAATGAAAGCCATACCAAGCAAAGGAAATCAAATGACAGACTCTATGGCTACTTCAACTATAATGTTCACACTTCATGCCCAACTATAAAATTCTAAGTTCATTATTTCAGTATAAGGTGGGCCATTGCTAGAAAGTGGTGATTTACCAAGTATTCTTAGTTATGCAGAAGATAGAAGAGAAATTCCCACAAAAGATTACGTAGAAAATGATGATGCCATTCTAGAATATCTTCATTCATATAATGGTCTCTCACAAGTTTACCACGAGAGGGGATATACACTTCTTCCCCACGTCAATGATTATTTTGGAGATGAATTAGAAATCTTACAAATTATTGAAAACATTGACCTACCTCCTACCCCAAAAAAATCGAAGGTCATCTCTCATTGGCAGGAGACACAATAGACCTCAACATAGGGACACCAGAAAATTAAAGGATGTTGAAATTAGGAATATAACTATCTAATGAAGAGATCAAAGAATGGATCAAGCTTCTTATTGACTTGCCTAATATATTTACATGTACTATTTTAAACATTCTCCAAGAAGGAATTGTTCCAACCTATTGAGACCAAATATACATCATCCTTCATTCTCTCAGAGAGGATGATTCAATTGAAAGGGTCATGAGGCCTTGCAACTAATAGTTATGATATTGTGTAAGATTGTAGAATGATTTTTCAAAGATCACTTTGATACCATGTGAGATTTTCCAAAAGGGAAAATTAACTTAGAATCTTGATGACACAAGCAATCCATAAAATCTAAATTATACATGAAAATTGAAGATTGAAGATGCAACACATGACTATTGGATGAGAATGAGGATGCAGCTGTAAATGTACAAGATGAGTACAAGAAGGATTGTTCATATGAAATCTATGGTTGGGCATTTATAGTATATACCATCAAGAGATGTGAATTTACAACCAATATGGGATAAAGGAGATAGTAAACATTTGTAGTATAAGTCTTTGCCAAACTAGGGAAGTAATTGACCACAATTATTAAATGCATGCTACCTCTATAAGTATATGTCTACTATTATGCAAGGGAGATAACACCTACCCAAGTATATACCTACCTACACAAGCTTATTCTAGGTGCACACTAATTTAATAAAGTAATTAACTAAATGTAAGAAATTAAATATGCAACAACACATTGAAGTGACATCACTGGGTTGATTCCAAGTTAGAGCAAGGGAAGAGGGTGAATTAAGTGGTGAAGACTGACACTTTTTGGATCAATGCCAAATACATAGTCTCCATCATATCTCCAATTTTCTCAATGATAATATATGGGACTTACTCCAAGCCTTAGGATGTGTATGAGTGCATTAATAACATGCTTTGCCAAATGAAGGTCATTGTATAAAAGAAAAATCCTCGTAGTTTTATAATGAACAAATTCAACTTATCATTTAGTGGAGGTGGGAGAAGCTCAACACTCCTTTGCACAAGGTTGCCTATGCATTGAACTAGAATTGGTATGTGCAAAGACTTCATAGAGTTGTTTATGTGGTAGATAGTGAGGTAAGGAGAGACTTCATGAAGATAATTTAAAAGATGTATAGTGCAGAGGATGTTGTCATCATTCATCATGAATGGCCCAAATTTTCCACAATTAAGGGTTATGTAGATGAGACAAATGGTGGCATTTTCATGGGCCTCTATCACTAATAAGCACACTATCAATTTACCTCATCACAATTTTTTAGTTCCTCTACTGCTGAATAGAATGGTTCTACATATAACTTCTTCCTTTTTATCAAGAGGAATAAGATTACCTCTAGGAGGGTGAAGAAGTTTGTGGTTGTATATAATAGCACACCTCATGCACCATAAGATGCTTGTGTATAAGGAGAGTCAAACAACATAGTGGGTTGTAGACCCAGTGAAATTGATAGATTGATGAGTTAAGTTACACAAACAAGGTTGATTGGTGTCCTTTTGGAGGAACTTCAATGAGATGGGTCCGACAATTCTAGCAATGAGGAGTTTACCATAATATTTGGGGAGGATGATTAGATCACTAAGACGTTGGCCCACTCTATTTAAAAGTTGAAACTTGATATAATCATCATATTGGATATAATAATATATTGATACTGAAAATTTTCAATCCATTATTCATTCAAATGATTCATTATATTCACAATTTTAACTTTACATAGAGGTAAATTGTAATTTCGTTTACAATTTTTTTTCAAGTATCAACTATAGAAGATGTAAGATAAGCATAGAAATACCTCTTAACATATATAGGTATTATGTTATTAAAATAGAGCACCCCTTATAAATTGTGCTATTTTTAACCATAGAGCTAAAGAATTTTTTAAAATAGATACATGAAAATGTTGTTTACGTAGAATTTAACATTTTAATTGGTGGATCCTAAAGGATATGCTTGTCATGTTCAACAATACCAATTTCAAAACCTAATCTTTTTTTCATATTAGAAACAATGGAGAAAAACACATGCACATCCTCATTAAATCTTAGTATAACCCTTGCATAGATCTAAACTCTACCAAAAAAATAGATTCCCCCATAAATTGTGTTGTTTACTTTCAAGCTTCAACCTAATGTATTGGAATTTTAAAAAGATACATGTAAACATGGTTTCCATAGAATAAATGGCATTTAAATTGGTGGATCCTAGCATCGCTTATAAATCATGCTATTTCAACTTTAGAATTAATGTATTAAATTTTAAAAATAGATACATAAAAACTCGGTTCGTATAGAATGAACAACATTTTAACTAGTGGATCCTATAGGGTGTGCTTGTAGTGTTCAACTATGTCATTTTTAAATCCTGATACTTTGATGTTTTGACATAATGAAAAGAATGGGGAAATTGCATGCACAATCTCACCAAATTAACAATATAATAATAGATCACACAAATATTTCAAAATTTCTATTTTTCTGTTCAAAGATCAAACAATTATATCTATTTTTTAAGTATATCTGAATTCAAACCTCAACCACCAGGTAGGCTCTTTGAGCCACCACCAGAAATGGTCACTTCCAATGTGTGCTACCACAATAGCTACACTCTGAATGAATGTACATTACAAACCCTTTGACCTGGATAAATCTCCAACTATAGATGAGAGAAGGGGGGTCCACTTCTAGATAAAACGTTTCCCGTTTGTGAAGAGTAGAAGCCTCATTCTATTACCTTTGCATGCTTGAAAGAAGGTTTGATCTACTTAAATGGGTATTGGTTCAAAATATATTTCTATTTTATGTACATGGTAAACATATACATGGAACACGAAGGCTTCTAACTTAAATTTTTCAAATGCCATGTCCTACTTTTAAGTGTCAAGAGAGATTCTTTCAATCATGGTTTGCAATGGCCATAGTCATTGAACAAGTAACAAACATGTGATTCTTGATTCTTATTTATGGCACCTAGTAATGACATCTACCTTTAGTGGTTGCCAATAGGCCATGTGTACAATAGGTGGAGTCTGGTGAAATTGTACAATCATAGATATCATTGTAAACTTTTGAGTTTGAAGCATATAACATAACTAAGATTATTTTTGTATTATGATGAATTGTGAAAGTTTTAAGCATATTTAACAACCTCTACAACTTTGGCTATACATAAGGGTGTCAAACAAACGCAATTGGACATCTCACTAGAAACAAAATTGGACATCTCACTAGAAAGATATGTTTAGAAGAACAAGGGTGCATAGAGCTTTCAATATGAGATTCTAATACCAAAATGATATAATGAAAGATGTCTAGTGTTGAAAACGTATTAGGAGACCCTAGTGTCCAGCCAAAGACAAGAACTTATCATAAAAAATACATACTTGTAAGGACCACAAGTGTTTCTTTCTTTCTTTTGTCATGTAGCTTTATATCTGTTATTATGCAATATTCTATGATGTTTTGTATTTGTTGGTGATCACTTATGGATACCAAAGTATTCTTAGGATATAGTGTTATTAATCTCCAACCCTATGTACTAATGTTAGATCCCCAACATCTTGTGAATGGGTAATTGGATGCCCATGTAGGTGGTTGAGAGATATTATGATTCTATTAATTCTCCTAATAACTTAGAATATTAGTTGTAATGTCATTGAGAAATGAGGTTACTTATGATAGTGGTGGTTACAAAGTGTTTTGACTTCATTTATACCTTTCCCAATCCTAGGCACTAGGAGATAGAGTGGAGCATCTTGTTATGATGGATGGGGTCCATATTAGTTGCCCACTCCATTTTGAAGCATCATGCTTTGGAATATGTGTCCAATCTTCACATGGGTCAAAAATATTATTAGTTATGGTTGTTATTCATAAATCATTGATTGATTGGTCACGGGGGCATTAGTATTTTTCCATACTATATATTTTGCTAGTTTTGGTTTTGGGAAACCATGCATAGTTTTCCCTCTCTGGTTCTCTATAAATTGGATGCATTGAATAGTTGTTTCATGGGTCTTTTGCAAGTGAAGTAAGGTTATGCTACTAGAATATTATCAAATTGCAGGGATAAGTTGGTTGTGTTATTGTAACATGTATTGTTATTAGATTGATTTAGACTTGTGCTCTCTTTGGTGGTGGTGTTTTTTTCCCAAAAGGTTTTCTCCACGTAAATTATGGTGTTATGTGTTTATCATATGTTTCCAGATTTAAACTTTGTCACATTAATCTAGTGTTTCAGATTTGCATAGTGAGAGCATAAGTTTTTACTATAATAGTTTGCCCTATTTATCAATAGTTTGTGTCAGAGATTTATTTTTGTTTAGAAGAGGATGCCTTTCTTGGAAGTCTTTTGGGTTTTTTGGTTGTAATAGGAGATTATAACTTAGTCATTGTTTAGATTTATGAGTGGTTGAAAACATGGCCTCTACCTCTTGCTCAGAGATTAATTAGTTTAATGGCTTTGGGTATGAGCTATGGAAGTTGAAAATGAAGGATCTCTTGGAAGAAAGGGGTCAATATAAAACTTTGTTGCAAAGAAAGAAAGGCCTACGAGTATGTCAGATGAAGATTTTACAAAGCTATACAAGAAGGCATGGGGAACCATTCAATTGTGTCTTGTAGATTTTGTTCTCTTGAATGTCTCAAAGGAAGCTACTCACATAGTTTGTGGAAGAGAATAGGTGATTTATCGAGATAAAAGTCTAACTAATAAGTTATATCTCAAAATATGTTTGTATTATTTAGAAATAAAGGAAGGTGATTCTATTACAGAACATTTGAATACCTTTAATTAGATTTTGAGTCAACTAGGTTTAATAGATGTTAAAATTGATGAAGAAGATAAATATATTGTTGCTTTGTTCTTTGCCTGAATCTTGAGGGAACATGATTGTTGCTACCAGTGGTAGTGTTGTACAACCAAAGATGGACTCCCTTATTACTATGTTGTTTAGTGAAGAGATGAGGATACCTAACAGTGATGAAGGTTCTAAGGATACCTTGCACGTTTAGGGAAGGCTCGAGGACAAAGTAGGGTCTAAAGGGGAACATAAGAAATCTAAATCCAATCAAAAGGATGGTCCAAACCCCTAGGAAGAGAAAAGTAAAGTGTTGGAACTATAAAAAGAGAGGACATGTGAAGAAGAAATGTAGAAACAAAAAGAAAAGCTTTGAAGATTCCTCCATAGAGAAATCCTCTAATAACAATGATACTGATGCATTGTTTATTTCTATTAATGTTATTAGTGATGACTCTTGGTTGATTGATTCAAGTTGCTCCTACCATATAAATCCTCACAAGGAGTGGTTTTCATCATACCAAACTTAGGATGGAAGAGAGGTTTTCCTTGGAGACAATAGTACACATTATATTGTTGGTAAGGAAAAGGTACAATTGTGTTTCATTGAATGGAGGGTGAAAACCCTCTATGGTATTTTACATATTCTAGAATTTGTAAGAAATCTTCTTTCTATATCCAAGTTGAATGATTCTAAAGTGCATGTGAAATTTGATAAGTCTAGTTATAGGTTGGTGAGAGGGAATCTAGTGGTAATGAGAGGCTCACAATGTTAGACTTTATTTAGCCTTGATGCCTCCACATTTTATAATTATGCCAACGTAATTGACACCTATAAAATACATATATGTTGTGGCACTAAAATTTGAGCCACATTGGTGAAAAAGGTATTCAGACCTTGATTAATAAAAAGATGGTTGTCAATTTTTCTATTTACAGTTATGAACATTTTGATTTCTATGAGCATTGTGTGTTTGCAAGCAAAATAGAGTTTCCTTTCTTGTTGGAAGTAATAGAGCAAAAAGATTATTAGAAGTTATTCACTCGGATGTGTTTGGTCCAATGGATGTTGGTTCAATGAGTAAATCTTGTTATTATGTTACATTCATTTATGATTACTCTAGATACACTTGGGTTTATTTTTTGCATTCTAAATCTAATGTTCTCTAAATTTCAGGGTTTTAAGGCACTTGTAAGAAACAATCAAATAATAAAATAAAAGTGTTGAGATCTAACAATGGTGGCAATTATTGCTCTAGGGAAATCAATGATTTATGTGGACATGCATGCATTGTTGGATGGAAGACTACCCCTTTATATGCCTCAACACAATGGAGTTACAAATATGATGAATCAAACCTTAATGGAAAAAGCAAGAAATATGATGAGTGCTACATAGTTTATTTGATACTTTTGGGTAGAGGCTGTGAGTATTACTTGTTAATTGATAAGTTGTTCTCTATGTTTGACTCTTGTAGAAAAAGACTCTTTACAAAGTGTTGATAGGTAAGAAACCTCTTGTTTCACATTTAAAGGTATTTGGTCATGAGGCTTTTTCTCACGTGCCTAAGGAGAAATGATCTAAGTTGGATCTAAAAGTACATAAATGTGTCTTCATTGGTTATGATGAGAATGTAAAAGGTTATAATCTTTGGAATTCTCTAAAATAATTTCTTCTAAGGATGTGATTTTCAAGGAGCTTAGAGTATTTTTAGAATCCATGCAACTAAAGGAAAAGGAAGGAAAGAAAATAATGCATTTTAAGACTAAGGTTGAGAAGTAGGAAGAAACACATGTTGAAGAACATAATGGTGGATTAGAGGATGGAGAGGAAGAAGGGGATTAAAATGAGAGTTTTGAGTAGGTTGAGCATGTAGAGGAATAGATATAATCTCTTACTCCACCCTTGAGAATCCACAAGACAACAAAATCGAGTTGACAACTATAGCACACCAAATTTCCATTGTGTTTTTGTTTTGCCATGTCTTTTTGGGAGGCTCTCTCTTTGGAGGAGCATGATTCTTAGACGAAGGCCATGTAGGAAGAGATGATGGCCTTAGATAGATGTGACCCCAGAGATCATGTGAGTTTTCTTGAGGGAATAAAGTCAATTGGTTGCAAGTGAGTGTTCAAGAAGAAATTCAGAGTAGATGGTAAATTAGAGAAGTGCAAAGTTAGGTTGGTGGCTAAGGGCTACTCCCAGAGAGAAGGAATTGATTTTGGTGGAATTTTCTCTTGTTGCTAAATTGTCTTCCATTAAATTTCTACTTCTTATTGTTATTGCTTATGATTTTTAAGTACAACAAATAGATGTTAAAACTACTTTCTTGCATAGGGTTCTTGAAGAGGAAATTTATATGTGACAACCATATGGGTTTGAGGTAAATGGGAAAGAAAATTTGGTTTGTGTGTTTAAACAATAATTATATGGTTTGAAACCATTGCTTCATATGTGGTATCAAAAGTTTGATGTTTTGGAATTAAAGTTGGGTTTTATTAGAAGCCAAGAAGATCATTGTGTTTACATTAAACATATTGATGATAAGGTTCTAATCATTATCTTGTATGTTAATGACATGTTTATTGGTAACAACAAGGCAATGATTAGGGAGATTAAAGCTCAGATTTTTGGTGCATTTGAAATGAAGGACCTAAGGGTAGAAAAAATCATTTTGGGAATGGAAATCAACAGGGACTGAGCTCATAAAAAGTTTTGGCTTAATTAGAGTAAGTATGTTGACACTATTTTTCTGTGGTTTACTATGGGTGATTGTAAATCAATGAGTATTCCTTAGGCACTAAGATTTCATTAGATATGTGTTCTAAATCAGATAATGATTTTGAGGATATGTATTGTGTGTTATGCTAGTGTTGTTGGTAGCCTAATAAATGCAATGGTTTGTATTAGACTAGATATTGCCCAAGTAGTGGGAGTTTGATCTAGAGCAGGGGTGGAGTATGTCCACACAATCACAATAAACCAACTCTTCAAGTTCCAAAACCTAATTGTGGTAGTATCTTTCACAAATCCTCATTATGCCTTGTAGCCCTTGGAACATGGTTTTTCTGGCATATCTTTTGGAGAAGGTTACAAACCCAGAAAACAATCACCTTTTTGGATACCCTTTATTGAGTACTTCAACATATCAAAAACTTAGATAGGGTTGTTTTGAAACCCCTCAGCCAAAAAATTGATTGTCCTATGTTTTCTAGGCCTAATTAGGCCACTTTTACAAAGCAAGTACCCCTCAAACACCTTCTCAACCCTAAATCTCTATTCCTTAACTTCAAATAGGTCACAAATAGACTGAATCAACAACTTTTATTATCTAGAAAGCCTACAAAGTCATCAAACTCCAAAACCCTTGTTTAAGCCATTCTAGGCATGCTTAAGGACGGTTTATTGAAACTCCTTACTCTAGGCCTTAAACCACTTTGCAAACACCTCAAACACATCATTATGGGTTTGCACTTGCTTTCTAAATCATCTCCCATCATTTACCAATGCATTTTCCTCAAACCCCAACTCTTAGCCACCATTCTTTGCTTAAAATATGGATGAAATCAACTAGGGCATCACTCAAACTTCATCAAACTGCCTCCCCTGCTCCTGCAAAACACATAAACACAAAACCTATGCCTAAATATGTCATTTCACCAAGTTATAGGATTTTTCAACAGTGGCAAGTGCTCCAAATTACATTTTTGCCATTCAAGCCCACAAACCCTAGGTTAACAGGTAGTTTTTAGTAAAAATTCCATAACTTTCTCAAACATGATAAAAATTGATGAAACCAACGCCAAATGAAAGAAGATTCAGAGAAAAATCAAACTCAATTGGTTTCACATCATTATCAGGCCGTACAGGGCCGTACTAGCCTTGGGAACAACAAAAAAATAGTCAAAATTTAGTAAAAACTGAGTTTTCTTGCATTATTTGATCTTCAAAATGTCTTCAACAACAAAGATCTTCAAACCAACCCCTTACATCAAGTTTCTCAAGCATATTTAAACTTGTCTAACCAAAAACCAATAGCTACAACTAGCTTTTGAACTACTTGACCCTTCAACTTCCACTTTTTACATTTTTTGCATTTTGCCCATGACAACTTTTTGCAAGATTTACAAAATATGACAACTTAACTACAACCGACCCAAAGATGAATTAAAACATTAGAAAGATGGTCTATTATGACCTTATTTCATGACATAAGACTCAACACACCAAAAACCAAACTTAAGACCATATTTACATGACTTGAGATGGTGCCCCTGCACCATACACCCGGACTGAAAAAGACCTCAAGTCCCTTTGAGGACTATACTGCAACCAAAATTATGCTTGATGACTCCACCTTCTTGCTCTCCAATTGCTCCTTTTACCTGGTAATCCCTTCCATTGGATCAGGTATTGGAAACTTGAATCATTCTTTGCACTCTTGAACTATTTTCCACCTAAACATTGCTCCATCTTCACAACATTCCCTGTTGTATGCCCTCTTATCTTTCCTTTATCAGAAATTGATGTGAAACCTGCTTGAACGCCTACAGATATACATCTACCAACTTTGTCTTGAACTGCTCTCTCCTTAACTCTTGTTACACACTTGAAATCACCTACATGTTCTTGCCATTCACCTTTACTCACTTCATCTTTTGCTTTCATCTATGTCCTCAGAACCTCTACCCCAAGAATCTCTATATCATCAGGTTTATAAACCTTTGTCTTGGCAAAACTTGACTGCCCACTAACCTTTTGTCCCATCAATGGACAAATCACTGTTCCTATCATAATCTCATCATGTTTCATAAGCCCATTTTAAGCCTTCAAAATCAATTCATCCTTGACCTTCTCTTTGTCTGCTCTTGACACGAACTTATCATCATCTTTTCTTCCCTCCAATACTGAATCATTTTCCAAACTCACTGTCTCAGCATCCTTTTCATTTGTAGTGGTTGCACACTCTCCATCTTTGTCTTCCTCAAACTTTACAAACTCCTTCTTGCCAAACATTATCACCTTTGCTGTCTTAGTCTGCTCTTTAACATCCTCTTGCAATGGAGTCAAGGTAAAAGTGTTACCATCCTTTTCAATCTGATATGTATTGTGTCTACCATCATATATGGCATGTCTATCAAACTGCCATGGTCTTCCAAGTAATAAATGACAACAATCCATTGGCAAAACATCACAAAGAATCTTGTCCTTATATCCACCTATGTTAAACTCAACTAAAGCTTGTTCACTCACTAAAATGGACTGATCATCATTCAACCAAGACACTTTGTATGGTGTTTCATGAGGAATCTTTTCTAACTTCAACTTATCAACCATTTCTATTGACACCATATTATCAGTACTCCCTGAATCTATTACTACTTTACATACCTTTCCTTTGCACTTGCAGGTGGTCTTGAATAATGTTCTTCTTTGTGTTGTTTCCTTCTCCTTGGATGCTTTAAGTAGTGTTCTTCTCACCATCAAAGATTCCCCAACCTCTAGAGTAACAAGCTGATTAGGAGAATGAATGCTCTCACCATCTTCCTCTTGTACCAATTGAACTCTTTTATCACCACCAGTTGAAGTAGAAGCTTGTTTCTCTAGACACTTCCATGTTGGATGGCCAAACTAATTGCAATTGTAACATCTTCCTAAAAATGAGCTTGAACTTCTACCTTGTCCACCAAATCTTCCTCTAAAACCTCTGAATCCACCTCTTTGATCAGCAACTTGGTCTTTGCTTTTGCTTGCATCTTCTTGGTCTTCATAGGACTACCTTGAAGTAGAACTTGTACCTCTACCTCTAACATTGCTGCCTTGTCTTTCTTGCCTTCTTTTTAACTTCTTTTTTGCCCTAACAGCCCACTGAAAACATTCCTCAACCGTCCTAGGAGTAGCCAAACTCAATTCGTCTTGAATTTGAAATCTCAACCCACACATATACGTTGCTATCTTTTCATTCTCATCTTCAACATGACTAGTCCTAATACTTAATTTGTGAAATTCTTTAGTGTATCCCATGACATCCTTATCCTTTTGCTTTAAGCTTTGCAACTTCTTAAATGTTTGTATTGCATGATCACTTGGCAAGAATTGACTCTTCACTTTAGACACCATCCTATCCCATGAACTGATTTTTGTCTTTCCCTTCTTCACTCTTTCCTTTGGAACATAATTCCACCATGTCAAAGTAGGACCTTTCAAATTAGTCTTGGCAAACTTTACGTTCTATTCTTTAGCAACCTCCTTGTATTCAAAGTAATTATCCAGTGCATCTATCCAATCCAAGACTTGTTCAGCATCCAACTTTCCATTATACATTGGCACATCTATTTTCTCACCAGAAGCATCTCCTTTAATAGCCTTGAGCATCTTTATCATCCTTCTCTCATCAGGATCCAATTCCTCTTCATCATCTTGGAATCTTCCTCTAGGGTTCTCACTTTCACCCTCTTCCTCTCGGTCACTTTCCTCTTCAGTGGCATTTCATCTTCTTTTCTTTGTCTCTAATGCTGCAAATCTGGCTAAGATTGCTTCTTCTGACTCCTTTAACAACTTAATCTCTCTTGCAAGAACTGCACTACCTTTAGGAGGCATCTTGTCTTTCATTTTCAACTTTTCACTTCTTCAACCTTCAATTTTTCTTCCTCAAAAGATCTAACACCTATGCTCTGATACCACTTGATGTAGAGTAGGGGTGGAGTATGTCCACACAATCACAATAAACCAACTCTTCAAGTTCCAAAACATAATTGTGGCAGTGTCTCTCACAAATCCTCATTATGCCTTGTAACCCTTGGAACATGGTTTTTCTGGTATATCCTTAGGAGAATGTTGCAAAACCAAAAAACAATCACCTTTTTGGATACCCTTTATTGAGTAATTCAACATATCAAAAAATCAGATAGGGTTGTTTTGAAACCCCTAAGCCAAAAAATTGACTGTCCTTTATTTTCTAGGCCTAATTAGGCCACTTTAACAAAGCAAGTACCCCCCAAACACCTTCTCAACCATAAATCTCTATTCCCTAACTTCAAATAGATCACAAATAGACTAAATCAACAACTTTTATCAGGTGGAAAGCCTACAAATTCATCAAACTCCAAAACCCTTGTTTACACCATTCTAGGCATGCTCAAGGAGGGTTTATTGAAACTCTTTACTCCTCAAACCACTTTGCAAACACCTCAAATACATCATTACGGGTTTGCACATTATTTATAAATCATCTCCCATCATTTACCAATGCATTTTCCTCAAACCCCAACTCTTAGCCACCATTCTTTGCTTAAAACATGGATGAAATCAACTAGGGCATCACTCAAACTTCATCAAACTGCCTCCCCTACTCCTGCAAAACACATAAACACAAAAACTACGCCTAAATATGCCATTTCACCAAGTTATAGCATTTTTCAACGGTGGCAAGTGCTCCAAATTACATTTTTTCCATTCAAGCCCACAAACCCTAGGTTAACAGGCAGTTTTTAGTAAAAATTCCATAACTTTCTCAAAACGTGATAAAAATTGATGAAACCAACACCAAATGAAAGAAGATTCAAATTACAATCAAACTCAATTGGTTTCATGTCATTATCAGGCCGTACAAGGCTGTACTTGCCTCGGGAACAACAAAAAAAAATCAAAATTAAGAAAAAACTGAGTTTTCTTGCATTATTTGATCTTCAAAATGTATTCAACAACAAAGATCTTCAAACCAACCCATTACATCAAGTTTCTCAAGCATATTTAAACTTGTCTAACCAAAAACCAACAGCTACAACTAACTTTTGAACTACTTGACCCTTCAACTTCCACTTTTTACAGTTTTTGCATTTTGCCCATGACAACTTTTTGCAAGGTTTACAAAATATGACAACTTAACTACAACCGACCCAAAGATGACTTAAAACATTAGAAAGATGGTCTATTATGACCTTATTTCATGACATAAGACTCAACGCACCAAAAACCAAACTTAAGACCATATTTACATGACTTGACATGGTGCCCCTACACCAGAGTTATTAGTAGGTTTATGTCTAACCCTGGTGGAGAGGATTAGACTTGTGTTAAGAGGGTATTTAGATATTTGTGAGGAAATTTTGATTATTTCTTATGTTATCATGTTTCTAATGATGTGGGCAAGATATTGGACATACATGACTTTGTTGATGCAGATTAAGCAGTTAACTTAGATAGTTGAAGGTCCACTAGTGGTTGTGTTTTCTTTGTTTGGTAGTGTTGTTAGTTGGATTAGTAAGAGGAAAACCACAATTTAGTTGTCCACTATCAAAGTAGAGTATATATCTACTACACATGCATGTAAAGAGGTAGTTTGGTTACAAAGACTGTGTTTAGGAGTTGGTTTTGATTGCAAGGTGGTACAAATTGAATGTGATAGTCAGAGTGCTATCTATTTGTCCAAGAATCCCAAGTACTATGCTCATACAAAGCATATTGATGTTCAATATCACTTTGTTCAAGAGATGGTTGAGAATGGTATTTGGTTAATGTTGTAGATTCACTTAAGAAACCAGTGAGCATGGATAATTTCTCTTGGTGTAGGGAGGCCATGGGCCTAGTATCATGTACTTGATTCATTTTATATTTCATGTTTATGTCATTCCAATGTATAATATCAAGTGAGAGAATGTTAGGATAAGGTGATATTGACCTTACAATCCTATTTATTAATGTCGAATCTCCAACATCTTGGGAATGGGTACTTGGGCACCCATGTAGGTAGTTGAAATATATTATTATTTTATTAGTTCTCCTTGTAACTTAGAATATTAGGTGTAATGATATTAAGAGGGGAGGTTACTTATGATGGTAGTAGTCACAAAGTATTTTGACTTCATTTATATCACTTTCCCAATTAGGTGCTAGGCGAAAGAGAGTAGAGCATCTTGTTATAGTAGGTGAGGTCCATATTAATTGCCACTCTATTTTGGAGTGCCATAATTGGGAATGCATGCCCACTCTTCACATGGGTCAAAGATGTTATTCATGAAGCATTGATTGATTGGTCATGAGGGGTATTGAATTTTTGCCATACCATGGGTTTTAGTAGTTTTAGTATTGGGAAACCATTCATAGTCTTCCCTCTCTGGTTCTCTTTAAATTGGATTCCTTTTATAGTGTTGTTTCATAGGTCTTTTGTAGGTGAAGTAAGGTTATTGTGTCAAAATGTTGTTGGATTGAAAAGAAAATTTGGATGTATTATTGTAATAGATTGTTATTGGATTAATATAGACTTGTGCTCTTTTTGGTGATTGAATTTTTTCCCATAGGGTTTCTACCCATAAATTGTGATGTTATGTGTTTATCACACATTTGCTGATTTAAACTTCCTCACATTAATCCAATGGTTAATCACATCATATCTTACTTAGTATTTCAAATTTGTATATTGAGTGTCTAAGTTTTTATTGTAATACTTTACCCTATTTCTCAAAATTACTGATATACATGACATACTATTATTTTATAATTTAACTTGTACGACTCTTTTAGCTTCACTATTTTCATAAAACTTGTGTGATGTTAGACAATTAATTATAGTGGCTATGATTTAGTGATTTTATTATATGCAGTTCAGTTGTACATCTTATATTATCCTTATTATGTTTAATTAAATGTTTAGTATTAAGATGCATATGATGTGATTTTGAGATGGATATGCTTTGTTTAATATATAATCACGTTGGTTGTTATATGTTGTGCTTTGAATATTTATATTGTGTGGGTACACTTGATATGTTAATTGAGTGTGCAAGTATAGGATTGAAACCAACAATGGTTAATTCGAAGTCAGACACATGGTTTGCTTGGTTTTGTAACCCATCTTGCTCCATGTGGGGTAATGAGACATGAGAAGTGTTTAAGCACTTAGTCCTATCTAAATTGTTGCAATTCAAGATCCTTGTTTGTGAAAGACCTATGAATTATATGCACTCCTTCTGCATTAATTTATTCCTATGTGCATTTGTCTGCTTTGAGTGTGGGGAGGTAACTTAATGTTTGAATGGAACACTAAAATGCACTTGGGAATTAGTACAGGGCCATTTGGATTCTATATGGTCAATTTATAATTGATAGAAAATATCATTTTAAACTTATTTATGCAAAAATAAAAGGGTTTATATGTATATATTGCTTGGGAGTAATAAATGACTTGTAAAGGAAAAATGACTTACTATGGCAAGTTTGGAGGGTCGTTTAAATTTTTTGGTATATAAAGATATTCTCTTTGGAAAAGCTTGTAAACGCATGTGTGAAAAAAATGAATTGGGTATATCAAATTAGAGATTGCTTATGGGCACAAAGGGAGTTTTTGTTTTCATTTATGCATGGAATCCTTGTGTATGCTTTGAAGGAGAGATTGAAAGAGAGCCTTAGGAACTTGTGAATATATTTTCCAACATTCAGTTTGCTTGATTGAAGATTGTGGAAGAGGTTTTTGTTTGGATAAGGAAGTAGATTCTTTGGAGTGACTTGGTTCATTTTTGTGATCAAAGATTTTTCAAACCCTTGAACTTCTACTTCTTGAAAGGTAAAGGCATTCATCTTTGTAATGGTTTATATCCTTTTTCAATGCATTATAATAGGGAAATATTTTTTTCCTTCATTTGGGTGATTAAAATGAGTGGTTTCAATTGATTTGTTGTTGTCAATTTTTAATTGTAAGAATTAAATTATGAAAAAATGAAAAATGCTTCCAAACCTTCTGAAAATTTCATAAAAATTATGTGATTAAAAATGGATTCCTCATACTATTTAGAATAAAATAGTATGTTCATATTTTTGATTGGGTGAGTTCCAATTTTATGCAAACCTTTGAAGTCCATTAATGGTGAACACAGTTTGTGTATGGTTCCTAGAAAAAAAAATTAAAAAGATCGTTTTGAGTTTTCTTTTCAGGTGTTATATTTTATGGCTTTATGAATGATTAAGGGTAGTGAAATAGTGTAGGTGGAATTTGGTATGTATGTGTATATGTGAAAACCCTAATGTCCAATCCTAAGAGTTATTTGTAGAAGTGGTATCTTTAGATTGTTAGAATGGGTATGGGATTGAAGTGGAATATTAGGAACAATCCTTATGTGATTGATATGCAATGTTTAGGGAAGATAAAAGGAATTTAAGAGATAAATTCAATAAACATTGGGAATGATCCATTTGTGTTTGATGTGCAATGTCTATGAAATAAAGAATGTGAGTTAAAAGTAAATAAACATAACATTGAAACCAACACATGGTGTAGTTGAAGTACGATGTTAAAACAAAAATAAAATGAACTCTCATTAGGAACAATCCATGTGTGATCAACGTGCATTGCTCAATGAAAAATATTCATTTTGAGTGAGTGCTTACTTGAAGATATATTAATGTCTCATGTCCCCTTCTTGCGCTTTGGAAGGTTGAGGAGGATGACACTCCTTTCCTTTACATACTCTCTTCTTTCTTGAATTCAGTTGGATTGATTGTCTCCACTATGTGTTGAGAAACCATTATTTTTGTTTGTTTGAGGACAATCTTGTGTGTTGTCTTTGTGTTTAATGATAATGGTTTTTGTTTCTCAATCGAGTAGGGTGGGCCTTAGAGTGCCACATTAATCAGGTGGTAGACGCCACCACTGGTTTGCAACGTTCAGAACAAGAACAATGTCAAAATATGTCCATCCATGTACATGGATGCATGTTTTAATTTGTATTCTATTTTGTATTATGGGATTTTATAAAAAATAATCCTATAATTGAGAAATTTGAATTGAGCAATATTAATAGTGTTTTCCTTCATTTCTGAAAAGCATGAATACGTTTTTATTTGATAATTAGATGTTATGATTACATGGAATTCAATGGTGTTATTTGTTTAAGCTTAGATTTATATGGTTAAAAGTGATGTGTAAAAGCATAAGTTGGGTCATTGACTTGTTGTGGCTTGGCAATATCTCGGTAGATGGCCTTTTTGGCCTTGGTAGTTGTTTTGCCAATTTATCTTGGTTCTAGGGGTTGGCTAAGTTGATTGACATTAGGGAACCTTTGATCATGCTTGGTTTTGAGTTTGAAGCAAAATGGGACCCAACTGTTCTAAAAATGCTTGTTCCCCGTTCTAAATCACCTATTTTTCCATAAGGGGCGATTCTACTCAAAATGGACAATTTTGCAAAAGTGTAGGGACGATCCTGCTCAAAAGGGGTGATTTTGTTTCTAGTAAAAGAGATGAGTTTGTCACAGTAAGTAGGTAAACATTAGTTTCCGAGAAAATTTTGTTGAGGAGAATTGAACCTTAGTGTTTCCTTTCCTTTCCCATTTACTTGGTTTTATGTGTTTTCATGTTCTTATAATCCTTGCATTGTCAAATTTAAGATGTGGTTGTGTTCTTAAGTGTGTTTAGTTGGGCTCTTGCTTGACTAGGAAAGTTGGTGTATCTCACTTATGACCAACCACTAATGTCATGTTGAGAGAATGTTTTGGGTGTTGCAAATTGATTCTTTTGATGTGCATATGTATGTTTGTACACTTGAATGAGTGAGAGAATGATCTTTAGCTCGTGCTTTAGTTCTTTCCGTATTTTCCTTTCACTTTTGTAGATGACAAGAGTTGAGCACTCTATTGTCAGTTGAGAGGAGACTCTATCTCCATCTTTCATTGTGTTGGTGTCATCCCATGATTGTAGTGTAAGTCTTTTGCTAATATAATTCTATTTTTGGGCTTTGTAGACCTTGAGAAGCCATGCCTTTGGCATCATCGTAGTGTGTGAGCATGCATTGAAACATGTATATGTGGTAATTATAATGCAAAAAAATTGTTAGCTCATTTGTTATCCACTAATGTCTTGATGTAAAAGTTGGGTCATTACATCTACGATCAGAGCACTTAGTTTGAAACATTGTGAGCTCTAGAGTGTGTGTGTCTGTGTGTGTTGTATTGTTGCTCATGTTGTTGTGCATATGTTTTGATGTGCTAATGTATGTGCTAACCTTTGTGTCTTTCTTATGGAGGATGCCTCCTAGGCTATATTTTTCCCTAGTCTAGTTGTGATTTCCTAGGTAGGGAGTCTCCAAAGATTTAAAGAGAGGAATCTCTCATTGTGGGACAAAGTGAACTACATAAAACAATTGATTTTCCATAGGTAGTGGGGTTGTTGCAAGAGTTTCAATGTTTTGCCCTAGGTAGGAGGAGACTTGATCATGTAGTTCTTAACCATTGCAGGAGAGGGAGGATGCTCAATCCTTTTAGAAAGAGCACTCTAGGAGCCCACTTAGGTCCAAGTGGAAGGGTAACTCAAACAGGGGTAGTCTCATCAAGAGGTTAGGTAGGTAGAGGGTGGTCTAAGTGAGTTAGCATGGCATATGAGGGATCTCCTCCATTTGTAGCTATTTATATTTAAAGGTTACACTAAGGGGATATAGGTAGAGGCTTGGATTTTGTCACTGGATCAATGTTTCAACATGTAGCCATATAAGAGTAGAATCTCAAGGCTCATTTCATTGTTTTGCAAGTACATGGTTATGCTTCCACTTGATGGAACAAGGAGCAAAAGTGTAACCTTAACCTTTCTTCAATTATGTGGAAGATCTTCTTAGAGAGATTTCACGTGTGTTACCTATTTGAACATTTTAGGCAACACAAGATCGATGAGTTCTACGATTTGCAACAATTGGGATAACAATTGCTTAGTACAAGAACACGTTCTTTGAACTCAAGCAATACATGGAGTGCATTGTTGATGAGAAGTTTCTCGGTAATAGGTTCATGAGAGACTTGAACTCTCAAATTGTGGGCCCAATTTGCATGGTAGTCCATAAGACTTTAGAGATCGTCATGAAGAAGATGAAGGTTGTAAAGGAGAACTTGGTGTGGGGCCATGGGATGCAAGGTGGATCTCAGACTTGTGTTCCTTAGAATTGAAGGTTTAGAGATCTCAGCCTTGACCTAAGGGAGGCTTCAAGACACCAGCTACACCACTTAGGACTCTGGAGCCACAACAAGAGCGTGAGGAGCTTGAGTTTCAGTAGGATCTTAGGGAGGTCAACCTAGTGGTGGTTTTTCACATAGGCAATAGAAGAGGTAGAGAGCAAGGGGAGGGCAACCTAGTTTCAGTTACTCAAGCTTCCAATAGTTGAATAGGCCACAACCAACTCAATTACACATCAAGGGATCATGTTATACTTTTGGCCAAGAGGATTAATTGCATGGTTTTGTCGTCATGGTCTAGTGGTAACTAGTGGTTAGGATGCCACAAGATCGACATTGACAGTTGGTGATGTTGATAGATCTCACCAAGTATTTTTGATGGTTGGTGATTGCTAGTTGATCTTCAAGCTTCATTTGCAAAGGCCTTAGCTAGAGTAGGGAGGACAACTTTCTTAGAAGATCATATGTATTATGTAGTGTTAAAGGTAGAGGCTTAAGGGTCAAGGCATGGACTAGGGAAGGGTCTAGAGGATTAGTCTTCTGAAGCCAATAGTTTTGTGTGAGGCTATGTGGTTGTGGGTATTCCATCCTTATATTCTTGCAGGCTTCCAAGAGTAAGCCTAATCCTAGTGAGGGAGGATGAAAGGCTCACAAACATTTGTGCATTTCCCTTCATTGTGTAGTTATGGACCAATTATTATATGATATTCTATGATGTTTTGTATTGGTTGGTGATCACTTATGAATACTTATATGATTTAGCTTGTATGACTCAGCTTCATTGTTTTCATAAAATTCATGCAATGTTAGTAAATTGCAATGGTTTTGATTTAGTGATTGGATTATATGCAATTTACTCGTGCATCTTGTATTATCCTTATGTTTAATTGAAAGTCTAGTATTGAGATGTATATGATTTGATTGTGAGATGGATATGCCTTGTTATATGTTGTGTTTTAACTATTTATATCATGTAGGTACACTTGATGTGTTAGTTTAATGTGCATGTACAAGATTGAAATCAACAATGGTTAATTCACAGTTGGATACATTTTCTTAGTTTTGTAACTCATCTTACTTCATGTTGGGTAATAAGACATGAGATGTGTTTAACCAATTAGGCCTATCTGAATCATTGTGATTCAAGATCTCTATTTGTGTAAGACCAATGAATTATATGTGTTCCTAGTGAATTCATTTCTTCCTATGTGTATTTGATTGCTTTGAGTGTGAGGAGATAATCTAATGTTTGAATGAAATGATAAAATGCACTTCAAAGTTAGTAGGCGGTCATTTGGATTCTAAAAGGTCAATTTATAATTAATAGAAAATCTCTTTTTTAACTTCTTTACGCAAAAATATGTATATATCGCTTGAGAGTAATTTATAACTTCTTGTGAAGCAAAAATCACTTGTTATAGCAAGTTTAGAGAGTTATTTAGATATTTTTGTATGTAAAGATATTCTCTCTTTGGGAAAAAACTTGTAGATGCATGTGCGAAAAGAATGAAAAGGGTATTTGGAATTAGGGAATGCTTATGGGCAAAATGGGAGTTTCTATTTCATTTATGCATGGCTTCCTTGTGTATGTTTTGAAGGAGAGATTGAAAGAGTGCTTAGGGAACTTGTGAATTTATTTTCCGAGATTTAGTTTGTTTGGTTGAAGATTGTGGAAGAGGATTTTACTTGGATAAAGAAGTAAATTCTTTGGAGTGGTTTGGCTCAAATTTGTGATAAAATATTTTTCAAACCCTTGGACTTCTACTTCTTGAAAAGTTAAGGTATTCATCTTTGTAATAGTTTTTATATTTTTTTTCAATGCAAAGAATAGGAAAAATTTGCCTTCATTTGGATGATTAAAACGAGTGGTTTCAATTGATTTATTGTCAATTTTTAATTGTAAAATTATGAAAAAACATAAAAATAATCCCAAACCCTTGTAAAATTTTCATAGAAATTATGCGATTGTTAAAATGGATTCCCCATGCTATTTAAAATAAAAGGGTATATTTATATTTTTCACTGGGGTAGATCCAATTTTAGGTTTGAGGTCCATTAATAGTGTACCTAGTTTTTGTATGGTTCTTCAAAGAATTCTAAAAAGATTATTTTTGAGTTTTGAGTTTTCTTTTGGGTGTTATATTTTGTGACTTTATGAATGATTAAGGGTAGTGAAATGATGTAGGTGGGAATTTAGGGGTACAAGAGGCGGTGCATGTATGTGTGTGTCAAACCCTAATTGTCTCATCTTAACAACCAGTTGTATAAGTGGTCTCTTTATATTGTTATAGGAACAAGGACAAAGTTGGAGGCTTAAAGTGGAACATTCAAAACAATCCTTGTGTAGTTGATGTGCAATGTTTAAGAAAGATAAAAGGAATTTAAGAGAAAAATTCAATAAACATTGGAAATGACTCATTTGTGGTTGCAATTTCTAATGCAATGAAATAAATCTAGGTTAAAATTGAATAAACATATCATTGAAACCAACCCATGGTGTGGTTGATGTATAATGTTTAAACAAGAAATATAATGAACTTTCATTGAGAATCATCCATGTGTGGTCGATGTGTGATGCCCAAAGAAAAGCATTCATTTTCAATGAGTGCTTACTTGGAGAAATATTAATGTCTCATGTTCCCTTCTTGTGCTTTTGGAACACTTAAGTAGAATGCATCTCCTTTCTTTTACACACTCTTTTCTTCCTTGAATTGAATTGGATTGATTGTCTCCAATTATGTGTTGAGAAACCATGCCTCCTATTCTTGTGTGTTTGAGGCCGATCTTGTGTATCATGTTTGAGTTTGATAAGTATAGCAACGATTTATTAGTCTAGTGGAGTGAGCCTCAAGGTGCCACATTGGTTGGGGTGGTAGACACCACCATTGTTTGCAACATTTGAAGCAAAAGAACAATGTCAAAAATGTATCCATGCATGTACTTGTTGGATGCACATTTTAATTTGTAATCTATTTTGTATTATCAGATTTGATTGAAAACAATCATGTAATTGGGAAATTTCCTTCATTTTTGAAAAGCATGAAATTGTATTTTTCATTAGATAATTATGATGTTATGAATACATGGAATTCAATGGTGTTACTCATTTAAGCTCATATTTATATGGTTAAGAGTTACATGTAAAAATATTACTTGGGTCATTAGCTTGTTGTGGCTTGGCAATGTCTGGGTAGGTGGGCTTTTTGGTCTTGCTAGCTGTTTTGTTGTTTTTATCTTGATTCTAAGGGTTGGTTAAGTTGGTTGACCATTTGGAGAAGTTTTGACCATGTCCGATTTTGAGTTTGGAGCAAAATGAGAACCGACTACTCCTAGACTGCTTGTTCCCTACTCCAAATCCCTTATTTTGCCACAAGGGGTAGGGGTGATTTTGAGAAGTCACAAACATGGTTCTACTCAAAACAAGAATTTTGTTTCTAGTAAAAGGGGCAATTTTGTCACATTAGCTTTTGATAAAATTTCATTAAGATCCTTGTGTTCTATGTGTGTTTGGTCAATCTCTTGCTTGACTTAAGAGAGTTGTCATATCTTCCTTACAAACAACCACTTATGACATGTTAAAAGAATGTTTTAAGTGTTGTGAATTCATTCTTTTGATGTACATATGTATGCTTGAATGAGTGAGAGAATGATCTTCAGCTTGTGCTTTAGTTCTTTCTGTTCTTGCTTTTTGTTTGTGTCGATGATGACAATTGAGTACTCTATCGTTGGTTGAGAGAAGACTATCTTCTCCATATTTCATCGTGTTTGTGTCATCCCATGATGGTAGTGTAAGTCTTCCATTGCTGTAATTTTGTTTTTTGGGTTTGTAGATCTTGAGAAGTCATGTATTATTCACTTGCCTTGTGCATTGTTTGTGATAATATGTTGTATGTTGTTTGGCATTGTCATAGTGTGAACATGCATTGTAATATATATTACAACATATTATCGCAAACAATGCATAAGGCGAGTGAATAATACATGACTTCTCAAGGTCTACAAACCCCAAAAACAGAATTACAGCAGTGGAAGACTTACACTACCATCATAGGATGACACCAACACGATGAAATATGGAGGTCTTCTCTCAACCAATGATAGAGTGCTCAATTCTCATCATATGTTGCAATTATAGTGCAAAAAAATTGTTAGCTCATTCGTTGTCTGCTAATGTCCTAATGTAAAAGTTTGGGCATTACAATACTCATATATCCTAAACTTTGGGCCTGTATAAACAGTACAAAGAATCAACACTCAATTGAAAGAAGAGTGAATAATAATGACATTTATAAGTGGATGTCTCCCTAATACAACTAAAAAATAATCTCTAGTGAAATTAAAAATTATAATTGCCAGGGCTGCTAGTCAACCACTTGAAGAAATGCAAATTACTGAGGATCACACTTGTGATGGTGCTCTTACTGACTGGGAACCCATTCCAAATGATGAGGATAACCTGAATGTGTGAAAACCAGATGACTGTGACCCACCTCTTGCCACGGGGTCTATAGCTCTTGCTGCTTAGCAGGTTTTCTCTCTCTGAATTTGATGTTTAATGTTTAAGGCTCTGTTTTGCCTAGGCTTTGGGGTGTGACTCTCTCCACCCATCTTTTTTTGTGATATAGAGTACTTTTTAAAAGACTTTTTATTGTTAATATAAATTCCTATTTCATAAAAAAATAAATTAAAAAAATTACAATTGCCACCTACACTAGGTTGCAAATATACAAGCTGACAAATTGCAATAAAGAGGAAGCATAAAGCAGATTCACTTTGTGACAAATAACTAAAGTAAAACCCGAGATTTATGATACATGAGGAGCACCCAAGGTGCTTGTCATGTGGTTTCACTGTTGACAGGTTATCCAGTATTTAGACTGAAGAAATTCACAATTCTGTTGAAGAAAAAAAGCATTTGTCATGATTTATTCTCTGCTTCAAGTCCATATTCTTGTCCTTTCTGTCTCTCCTTTGGAGCACTCCAAGAGTTGTGGAAATCAAATTCCTCTACAAGTATTTGAGATGCTAATGTCTTATAAACTATGGTACAAATAAATAAATTAAAAGCTTGCAATTTTCAAGTTTCCTCTTTGTCCTGTCAATGCCAAATACAACTAGCTGAACTGACTACTTACAAGAAAGTAATATTCAAACAGCATAAGTACTACTGTAAATATTGACTATATTCTCTCTTCAACAATTGTGGTCTTGAATTCAATGCTGTTCCACTCTAAGACAATGGTATCTTTATGGACATGGTACGGTTGTAAAATCTTGGGACCGATCAGGCTAGAGTTTTCAATTTCCACTGCACATTTCTGAAGCTTGCAACGTGCAAGCTTTACCGTGCACAAAGATAACCTGTCAAGATGCTGCCAGAGAAAGTAGAACTAAGTAATCTTCCAGTCCATGTTTCAGAGTCTAATAAACTGTAAGAGTTGTAGGGAGTCAAGTACAAAGAAAATGTGCTTAGACACCAATGCTTACATGAGGGGTATCAAATCCTGTCTCACATGCATCACACAAATCTAGTGATAGTGTCCGGAGCAAGGGCAACTGCAATTGAAGTATCCACTGTAAACCAGTCATTATACTAAAAACAAATATGAAGTTTGTGATTGTACCCCAAAAAATTGTTCTTATGTTAATTGAGCACTCTGAAAGTCACAAAATTATCTTTCAACCGAGGACTGCTTTAAGAAACCTCAAAAACTGAGTGTGTTTTGATGATTCTGAAATGATAATGCGATACTTCACCTTCGATGCAGCCTTGAAGACAAAGTTCCTCTGTATTCCTAAACCCTGTAAATCAACAATGTACGTAAAAAGCATTAGCATGTCTTTTTAATGATTTCAAGGAAAAACAAAAATAATGTTGATCATCATTAGAAATTATGTCATGAAGCTAAATCAATGAAGCTTTTAGCTGCATACTATTAAACCCTAAAACTGTGAAGGGTAACTCATCAGTAGAAACACCATCTAATATTCCGAAAATCAGAATTATGTGCCTTTGTTGACAGCTGAAATTAATAATTTGTATAAGAATGTTTCATGTTCCAAAAATATCAAAAGGACAGTAGTGTTTAGTAGCCTATCCAAAAATGTCACCCTGATTGTCAAACAATGCCACCCTAACAACTAAACCTGTCTACTATTACTGTTTTTATACCCATATGCCTTCGTAACTATTTGCTATGACCTTTCAATTGCTGACTTTGCACATATATACATACTAAGAAGCCGTATCATCTGCTGACTCTGTAATGTCCCCATTTCCAGCATGATCACCTACCATGTGTCAGCTAGCCTATTTTGTTCCCGTAGGCTAGGTCGAAGAAGCAAGGGAATACCTTGCGTAGTTAAATCATGTATTTAACTATTTTTCCTTGGCAAAATGAAGTTGGATTATGACTTGGAGTAATTATGTGGTAATTATGGTGTAGTCAAAATTAATTAAATAATTTGCCTTGGAGTGGAGCGACCCACTTGGAGGATGGAAAGTGGGAAAAATAAAGAGAAAATAAAAATAAAATAAAATGACAAATAAAAATAAAATATTAATATTTTAATGCCAAGGGTGGCGTCCCACTTGGAGAAGAGAAAAATAAAATAAAAATAAAATAATACTTATTCCTTGACTTGGATGTCCCAATTGGAGATGGGAAAATTAATATAAAATATTATTTTATTATGGAGGTGGACATGAAAGCAAAATAAATTATGGCAAATTTGGGCGCCCAACTTGTGGATTATAAAAAGGGCATTTGGAAGTCATTTTGCATTATTGTGTATTTGTCATTTGATAATGGAGATTTTCCCTTTGACCTGCAACTCTGTTTCAGCTATTTTCTAAGGACGAAAACCCACTCCACTTTGAGAGGTGAATCCATACGGGGTTTGCTATTGGACATATTTACAGGTTTGTGCATTTTTTTGAGCTACAAGGACATATCATTTTCTGCAGGTTACATCAGCTAGGGTTTGAAGGACAAATTGACATGATTTGTGCCAAAATGTCAATTTGATGTGATGAAGATTGAAGCTTAATATATTGCAGATCATTTGTGATGGATTTGGCATTGGTATTACAAGGTTTTATGATGGAATTGATGGGTTTTTGAAGGCAGATCTGAATATCTTCATTGCTGGCCGCTAGGGTTTATGGAGCATTCAACATCATTGAGGATACATTGCAGATCTGGGCACTTGTAATTGCAGATCATGGTGTTTGTGAGGTAGAGACATCATATTTTTCCATCGCCTAGGGTTTAGACTTGGTTGGAGGAGTTTGCGCCACCTTTGGAGGGATTGTTCAACGACATTTTTGTAATCAGATTTCATATCAGATCTCTGCAGTCATATCAGATTGGTGTATCAGGGTTTTGGACAGCATATTCTTCATTGAATTGATACTATCTTCATTCTAGGGTTAGCGGCTACCTTGGGAGTCCATCGCCTCATCATTGAAGGAGTTTGTGGCTAGTTTGGAGTTGATTCATCATCTACAAATTCATATCAGATTTCATTGTGGACAGCAGCCATAAAAATTAGTCATCTATTTGTCATGTATGATCTCATATTGTACTAAGAAGAAGTGTAATCAAATCGGGTATATGTAAACACTCTTCTATTCAAATCTTTAATTTGAAATAAGAATCCATTGCTGTTCTGAGTTATATGAGACCTCTGATTTTTAATTTCAGTCCTTTAGTTTGTTATTACTTCATTGGAAATTGGTTCTATATTGGCTTTATTACATGGCATATGCATTTCCAAACTGAAAACTCATATAATCCACTCAAACAAACAAGAAAAACAAATCAGAAAACTCAGATCAGAATTCAGAAAATTGGATCAGATTTAGCATGGGTTCTTACAGACTCAGACAACATAATGCTCATATTGAGATACTATCTTAGACATCAAACCATGTATTGACACATCTATACATAATAAGAAGCCATACCATTTACTGAATCGGGCAATACAATGCTCATACTAAGATTCTTAAACATTAAACCATGTGTTGACTAAATCAAACCACATTATACCTATGCTCCACGGTGACGTGTCCCCTGCCCAAACCCCCTTGTACCCTACAGGGGACGTTCCGGGGATGGGTAGGAAACGTCCCCGACCCGTCTCCCTTTTTTTTGCATACCTAGGAAACGTTCCCCTTTTTTTGATGTAATTTTGATATAATATATATGCAGATTGTCATTGAAAACAATTAAATTTTGTTAATTTGTTTGCCAATTCTCATGTGACAAGTTGAAAACTTAGTTCAAGTGTAATGCTATTGTTATGTGTTCATTTTTTAAGGTTCTATAATGTCTATATTTATAATGAATGCCTTATCAATGTTATCATATAAGTACTTGAAATTTCCTATATTTTAAAAAAATTCTTATTTTTTTAGTAGTCGTCCCTTGCCGTCCCCTAAAAAGTGGCCCAAAAAAAATGGCGTCTTGGAAACACGTCCCACTGTCCCCTGTCGTCCCCGTCCCGGAAACTTGGGGGAGCATAGCATTATACACATGTCAATCATAAAATCACATCATCATACATTTTTTTATAGCAACTGTCATTTAAGTCTGTCAGGCATTCTCCTTGTACACCAATTCCAGGACAAATGATGCATAACACATTTGTTTTAAAGACAAAAGAATACATTTTCTTGTAAACAACTTGATTTGAATTCATAACTCTCAAAATTCCTACGGTACTGGTTTATGAAGGTAAGAAAGTCCCAGCATTATGTAAGATACCCAACTAATTCTACCAAAATTTTTCCTTACTTAGACAATTTTTACTTGCTATCAACTCATCAGCTATTTCAACAACACAAAGATATATATCAAAGATAACTTATTTGAATGAATCAACCTTAAGCTGGGTACTTGTTTTATTACTTGATTCAATCAACTCACAATGTCTTATTACATGAGTAATGCTTTCAATGGCATGAAGTTACACTTTATTTCAAATGGAATTACAAAGCAGGCCTTGGAGCCTTAATGATTACAATGGGCGCCTATACTTGATCAACTCAAATTGAACCCAATGATGTTAACTGAATGTCAACACCTCACAGTAGCACAAGGGAGCATCACCTTGCCAGTTGAGGGAGCATCACCCCAACACTTGAAACTCGCAGGTCTCAAGATTACAAGCTCAACAGCTTTGCAGAGAGAATTTTTGTCAAATGCATAGATGCCAAATGAATGAGGGAGCTCCTCCTTTTATAGGCCTTCCAAAGGCAATGAAGGCACGTTTTTCAATGCATGAAGAGGAACCAAGGCACGTTTCCCAAGAAGCATATTCAAGGGAATATTCCATCTGATGACTCATTTTGAGTTGGCAAGCTTATATAGAGACCTTGACACGGATCCCGAAGACCTTCTGTCGACCAATGAGAGCTCAGGTAGTTACAGCTACCTTATCTTCTGACTAGGCGCCAAATGTTGACCCAGGCGCCCAACTCAGGTGGCAGAGTCATGAATAGGCGCCTTTCCAGGCTAGGCACATTCTGGAGGTGAGAAAGTTGGTAGGAGTGCGCCTTGCATGTAGAATGACTTTCCTTGACGATTCTTCAAGTCTTGATGCTCCGGGAGGTGGAATGCTTCATCTGGAGGTGAGCAAGTACCAACTTGAGATGATATTGCGCCTTGCTAGGGATAGGCGCCAAATTGAGGATTGCAAAGAGTCTAGGCGCCAAACTGAGTCATGAAGATGCATCTAATGAAGTCTCTAACACTCATCCCTTATTCACTGAAGACTTTTGGACCTTGATTCCAGTTTAGGCGCCCAAATGATCCTTCTGGAGTCTAGGCGCTAATTGAAGGCTCATTCATAGTTCTCTGATAGCGTTTGATGTTGCTTCTATGCCTTGGCGCCCATTTGAGATAGTTTTTTCATGAAACTGCGCCTTACCAGTGGTGGATACCAATTGAAGGTTGAGGAGTCTTGGTTGTGCGCCCTGGCATCTTCCACTTCTTCTTTTAGTTCACTCTATAGCTGGGCGCTAGAACAGGGGTCTTCAGTTAGAGTATGCGCCTAGAATCTTCTAGGCCAAATTCAACCTAGATTGGCGAGGTAGGAAGCTTCTTGAAGTTAAAAATATCTTCACCAATCAATGCGCCATTCATTCATCCTTTAGAAACTCCTGTTCTTGCTTGGGCGCTCATTTGATCTTGGCATTGTGGAGCTGGCGCCTAGGTGTGGAAATCTCATAGCAGATATCAAATCTTCATCATTTAAACTAGGCGCCCTTATTGAAAGAGTTTAACCATGTTAAGCGCCTCCCTTCACAAGACCATTATCGAGTGCCAGAAGTCATCCTGAAAGCTAGGCGCTCATTGTAGCTTGTTTGATCAGGAAGTGGCGCCTTGATCATAACTTATCATCCTTTCAAAGATCCTTGAGAGCAGCTTGACTTTAAATGATCATTATCTCTCCTTCTGATGGAGCGCCTTGTATCTAGATGGCTTGAGAACTTGCTCCCACCTTAGGCGCACATTTGAAGAAGTTTCCACTGGTATCTTCTACTTCAAACTTTCAGTCTAATCCATCTAAGCTAGGCGCTCAAATGGAGGAATCCCTGAAATGAGGTATTGGCGCCCTCTTGTGCTAGGCGCTCCTACTAGATGATACAACATGATACTAGCGCCTAAAGTAAATGGGCCCTCTTCATCATCCAATTCATTTAGAAAACTTCAGTTTGGAGACTTATCAATCTTTTCCATCAAGGCGCCCTGTTGGTTGTGCTCCCTAACATGCTTCTGAGCTAGGCGCCACTTGAAGTTGGAGGAAAGAGAAAGCCTTTGATGATGATGTGATTGTCATATAGCAAACCTTAAGTCCTTAGGCGCTCATCTAGGAAGTCTGATGTGAAATTGGCGCCCAGACTTCAAGAGTCAACTTCCTATTAATTTGGCTTCCAGACTTAGCCAAATTTCAAGTTTCTGACTTTGTTCCTGCAAAACAATAAAACGGAGTTAGTCAAAAACCAATTCATTCCCTTATCATTCTGAATTAGCCTCCGGGAATGAGCAATAGGCTAATCCATTCTTCACTTGATGATCAAGCCAGAAACGGGGACATGACAGTCTCCCCTTCCCGGGATTGCTTGTCCTCAAGCAATTGAAGGTTAGGATGCTCCAGAATCTTTTCACCTTCCCAAGTAGCATCCTCCATTGGCAACCCTTTCCACTTTACCAGATACTCTCTAATGCTTCGGTTGCGAAGTTTCTTTTCCCTTATATCCACCACAGTTTCAGGTTCAAGTGCAAGCATTCCTTCTTCATCAAGTGGTGGAAGTTCATTAGTTGAAACCACATGTTGACCAAGTGCCTTTTTGAGACACGACACATGAAATACATTGTGGATACGGCTTCCTGCTGGCAAGTCTAGTTCATATGCCACTTCCCCTACTCTTCTCAACACCTTGTAGGGTCCGTAGAACCTTGGTTTCAATTTCTCTGCACCTGACTTCTTCAAAGTACTCTGTCTATATGGCTGAAGGCGCAGAAACACCATGTCACCTACTTCAAAGCTTCTTTCAATTCGGTGTTTGTCGGCATACAACTTCTGTTGATTTTGAGCTCTTTGCAAATTTTCTTTAAGGACTCTCAAAATATCCTGAGTATCCTTCATCAATTCACTTGCTCTGGGAGCTCTACTGTCATCCAATGCCAGATCAACAAATGAAACAGCTTCATATCCATACAGAGCTCGGAAGGGAGTCATGCCAACTGACATATGAAAACTAGTGTTGTAGCAGTATTCATCTAGATGAAGCCACTTAATCCAAGCACGCTGATGATCAGACACATAGTTTCTCAGGTATCCCTCAAGCCATTTGTTTACAATTTCAGTTTGTCCATCAGTTTGAGGATGATAACTAGTGCTTGGTGTCAAGTCAGTTCCAGCTAGTCGAAATAGCTCTCGCCAAAACACACTGATGAACCGGCTATCTCGATCACTGACTATGGTTTTAGGTAGGCCATGTAGTCGGAAGACTTCACGAAAGAATAACTCAGCTACTTGCAATGCTGATGACTCAACTGGAATTGCAAAGAAGTGAGCAAACTTGGTTAATCTGTCCACCACTACATAGATACAGTCTCTTCCATTCACCTTCGGAAGACCTGTGATGAAGTCCATAGAAATACTCTCCCACTTATGTTCTGGAATTGGCAGTGGTTGGAGTAATCCTGCTGGAAATGTATGCTCTGACTTATTCTGTTGACAAGTCAGACACTCCCTGACATACTGAAGAACTTCCTTCAGACCTTTCCAAGTGAATCTTTCCCTGATCTGTCTGTAGGTCTTGAAGTAACCAGGGTGTCCTGCAAGTGGAGCATCATGGTAAGTCTGCAAAATTTGTCGCTTCAGCTCCGATTCAGGAGTCAGATAGATTCTGTCTTTGTAATAGATGATTTCATCAATCACCTTGTACCTATCATCCTGAATGATTCCATCCATGATCTCACAAGCAAATTTTGATTTAGAATACTCAACTAGAAGCTGAGCCTTCCAATCCACTGAAACTTTGCTCAGGGCACAAACAGCAGGTCTTCTAGACAGGGCATCGGCAACCACATTCTTCTTACCTTTCACATATTCAATGTCGAAATCATATGCCTGTATCTTCACAACCCATTTCTGCTGTCTTTCATTCAAATCTTTCTGCCCTAGAAAGTATTTCAAACTGTTGTGATCAGTTCTGACCACAAACTTAGATCCAACTAGATACTGGCGGAACTTAGCCAAGGCATGCATGATTGCCAGCATCTCTTTGTCATAAGTTGAGTACAACCTTTCTGTCTCTTTCAATTTCCTACTCTCGAATGCGATGGGATGTCGATCTTGCATCAAAACAGCTCCAATGCCTTCTCCCGAAGCATCACATTCTAGAACAAAGGACTTAGTAAAATCTGGCAAAGCCAGTACTGGTGTTGTACTCATCACTTCCTTCAGTCTATCAAATGCAGCTTGAGCTTCTATTGACCAAATGAAAGCTCCTTTCTTTGTTAGATTTGTCAAGGGTGCAGCAAGCTGTGAGAATCCCCTAACAAATCTTCTGTAATAGCTGCAGAGGCCAAGGAAACCTCTTAATTCCGACACATTCCTGGGAACTGGCCAATTGCGAATGGCTTCAATCTTTTCTTCTTGAACTTTCACACCATTTGCTCCTATCACATGACCCAGGTACAGAATCTCTTTTAGGCCAAAATCACACTTAGACATCTTTGCATACAAAGATTGATTCTCCATAACATTCAATACTTCATCTAAGTGTTGGAGATGTTCTTCCCATGTCTTGCTGTAGATCAAGATGTCGTCAAAGAAAACCAACAGGTACTTTCTCAACTGCTTGTTGAACACATGATTCATACAGGACTGGAAAGTGGCCGGAGCATTTGTTAGCCCAAACGGCATCACCATAAATTCATAATGCCCATAATGGCATTTGAATGCTGTCTTTGGAATGTCCTCTTCTCTGACACGAATTTGATGGTAACCTGATCGAAGATCTATCTTTGAGAAATAGACTGCTCCATGCAGTTCATCAATCCTAGGTATTGGATACCTATTCTTGATGGTCTTCTTGTTCAATGCGCGATAGTCAACACACATCCGCATTGTTCCATCCTTCTTCTTCACTAGCACCACAGATGATGCAAATGGACTTGATGATGGCCTTATGTGCCCCATATCGATCAATTCCTTGATCGTCTTCTCAATTTCAATCTTGAAATGCCGAGGATGCCGATAGGGTGCAATGTTAACAGGTTTAGCCCCATCCTCCAATTCAATTACATGTTCAAAACCTCTATCAGGAGGTATTCCTGGAGGTATGTACCTAAACACCTTACCATGCTTATCCAACATTGCCTGAATATCTGCAGGATACATTTCTTCAGCAGAGAGGATTTGGTTGTCCTTGATGCAAACCTGTGCTGCCCATTCGATGTCATTATGCCTGAATAATGCTTCCATTCGTTTTGCTGAGACAACTTTGGGGTTTCCATCAGACACTGACTTCAGTTTGATCTTCTTTCCTTCATGCATGAATTCTAACTCCATCTTTTGAAAGTCCTGGACAATTCTTCCAAGCGAATGCAACCATTGTACTCCAAGTACTACATCAATATGCCCAAGTCCAATCACATAGAAATCATCCTGTAAAGAATAATCTCCCATTTGAATTTGCAGTTGGGATACTTTTCTGGTACAACTCATTAGGAATCCATCAGCAACAGCTATTTGAAATCCTTCGAAGTCTTCAACTGTTAGACCCCGCCTTGCTACCAAACCTTCATCTATGAAGTTGTGAGTAGCACCACTGTCAATTAGACAGGTGACTCTTTGACCCTTTATAACTCCTCTAATGCGGAAGGCATGATACTTAGGTACTCCTGAGATAGTTGCCAATGTTATTTTGTCAGATGTTTCTTCTGAAACTACATTAAGAGTTGGTTGTACCTCCTCTTCATCCTGAGCGGATTCTTCTTCACTCAATGACTCTTCTTCACTTCCATCATCAGATACAACTTCAATCAGATGTGCTTTGCCTTTACCAAGACATCTGTGTCCTGGTTCCCAAGGTTGTTTGCAAGAAAAGCAGAGTTTCTTCCTCCTTAGCTCATCTCTTTCGGCTGCAGATGGACCTTGAGTCATCTTTTGAGGAAAAGAGGGTCTCCTTTGGGTAGAGCTAACTCCTTTATAGAACTTCTTCTTAGGCTGATATACAGGAGCAGTATCAAGATCTAGAGCAAAATCAATTGCTTCTTCCAGGTTGGCTGGCCTTTGTACTTTTACCAATGGCTTGATTTGATTGTTCAATCCCTCAATGAACAGCATAGTGATTCTTCGGTCAGTCATATCAGGTACCATCACGGCGATCTTCTGAAAGTCATTAACATACTGCACAACTCTTCCTTCTTGCTTGAGTTGAGCAAGTTCACGATAGTACACTTCGGTGTCTTTTCTGTCAAACCTCTGAATCAACTTGGTTACAAACTCATCATAGGAATTTATCCTATCATGATGTTGAGAAACTAGGCCATGATGCCACCATTCATAAGCCAAACCTTCAAGATGCATTGTCGCAAATTGAATTGCCTTCTTCTCCGTCAATGGCTTAAGTGAAAGGTATGTATCCAGCTTGTTTACCCAAGCCCTAGCACTGAGCTTACCACTTCCATCAAAGGTAGGAATGGGAACTCGATTCAAGGCTTCTTTATACTCCTTTGTATCATCATCCCTTCTAGGACGAAAGCCTCTAGTTCTACCTCGCCTGTCTCTATCTTCCCTCTTCTGTCGGCAATATTCATTGAAGGTCATCATATCCCGAACACGTTCCGGAAGTCTAGCATAAAGATCTGCAAAGAGAGCTATCTCATCTTCGAAGTTATTCTGATCTCCTTCATCAAATTCTTCATCAACCTCATTGTCCTGTTCAGGTGGTGGTGGAAGGAAGGTTGGTCTTAAAGGCCTATCAACTGTAGGAGTTCGTGTGCGAACTCTTCTACCTACTGCACTACCAGCATCATCATCAACATGTCTTTCTTGTCTCTCAGGTCTAGCTGCATCTCGACGACCTTGTCCAGCTACTTCACCTTGATTCATATTTTGAAGGGATTGTAGGACATGTTGCAATATTTGAGCGGTTTGTTGTTGTTCAACGGCGATGTTCCTAAACATCTCCCTAGCTGCACGTTCACCATCTGCAGGTGGACTTCTACTTCTTCTTTCCTCAGCCATGTTAGCCTGTCTAGCTACAATTGCTTTTGAAAGAGTATCCTGTTGTGGGTAAGGATGAGTCCACTGGAACTGCCTTCGTTGTTCACGCGCAATGTATCTCCTGGTTCTATCACTTTGTTGATCACCTTCTTGCATGAAAACTCCCAAAGGCTGGCAGGATCCAGGGTCTGATACCACTGTAAGATACCCAACTAATTCTACCAAAATTTTTCCTTACTTAGACAATTTTTACTTGCTATCAACTCATCAGCTATTTCAACAACACAAAGATATATATCAAAGATAACTTATTTGAATGAATCAACCTTAAGCTGGGTACTTGTTTTATTACTTGATTCAATCAACTCACAATGTCTTATTACATGAGTAATGCTTTCAATGGCATGAAGTTACACTTTATTTCAAATGGAATTACAAAGCAGGCCTTGGAGCTTTAATGATTACAATGGGCGCCTATACTTGATCAACTCAAATTGAACCCAATGATGTTAACTGAATGTCAACACCTCACAGTAGCACAAGGGAGCATCACCTTGCCAGTTGAGGGAGCATCACCCCAACACTTGAAACTCGCAGGTCTCAAGATTACAAGCTCAACAGCTTTGCAGAGAGAATTTTTGTCAAATGCATAGATGCCAAATGAATGAGGGAGCTCCTCCTTTTATAGGCCTTCCAAAGGCAATGAAGGCACGTTTTTCAATGCATGAAGAGGAACCAAGGCACGTTTCCCAAGAAGCATATTCAAGGGAATATTCCATCTGATGACTCATTCTGAGTTGGCAAGCTTATATAGAGACCTTGACACGGATCCCGAAGACCTTCTGTCGACCAATGAGAGCTCAGGTAGTTACAGCTACCTTATCTTCTGACTAGGCGCCAAATGTTGACCCAGGCGCCCAACTCAGGTGGCAGAGTCATGAATAGGCGCCTTTCCAGGCTAGGCGCATTCTGGAGGTGAGAAAGTTGGTAGGAGTGCGCCTTGCATGTAGAATGACTTTCCTTGACGATTCTTCAAGTCTTGATGCTCCGGGAGGTGGAATGCTTCATCTGGAGGTGAGCAAGTACCAACTTGAGATGATATTGCGCCTTGCTAGGGATAGGCGCCAAATTGAGGATTGCAAAGAGTCTAGGCGCCAAACTGAGTCATGAAGATGCATCTAATGAAGTCTCTAACACTCATCCCTTATTCACTGAAGACTTTTGGACCTTGATTCCAGTTTAGGCGCCCAAATGATCCTTCTGGAGTTTAGGCGCTAATTGAAGGCTCATTCATAGTTCTCTGATAGCGTTTGATGTTGCTTCTATGCCTTGGCGCCCATTTGAGATAGTTTTTTCATGAAACTGCGCCTTACCAGTGGTGGATACCAATTGAAGGTTGAGGAGTCTTGGTTGTGCGCCCTGGCATCTTCCACTTCTTCTTTTAGTTCACTCTATAGCTGGGCGCTAGAACAGGGGTCTTCAGTTAGAGTATGCGCCTAGAATCTTCTAGGCCAAATTCAACCTAGATTGGCGAGGTAGGAAGCTTCTTGAAGTTAAAAATATCTTCACCAATCAATGCGCCATTCATTCATCCTTTAGAAACTCCTGTTCTTGCTTGGGCGCTCATTTGATCTTGGCATTGTGGAGCTGGCGCCTAGGTGTGGAAATCTCATAGCAGATATCAAATCTTCATCATTTAAACTAGGCGCCCTTATTGAAAGAGTTTAACCATGTTAAGCGCCTCCCTTCACAAGACCATTATCGAGTGCCAGAAGTCATCCTGAAAGCTAGGCGCTCATTGTAGCTTGTTTGATCAGGAAGTGGCACCTTGATCATAACTTATCATCCTTTCAAAGATCCTTGAGAGCAGCTTGACTTTAAATGATCATTATCTCTCCTTCTGATGGAGCGCCTTGTATCTAGATGGCTTGAGAACTTGCTCCCACCTTAGGCGCACATTTGAAGAAGTTTCCACTGGTATCTTCTACTTCAAACTTTCAGTCTAATCCATCTAAGCTAGGCGCTCAAATGGAGGAATCCCTGAAATGAGGTATTGGCGCCCTCTTGTGCTAGGCGCTCCTACTAGATGATACAACATGATACTAGCGCCTAAAGTAAATGGGCCCTCTTCATCATCCAATTCATTTAGAAAACTTCAGTTTGGAGACTTATCAATCTTTTCCATCAAGGCGCCCTGTTGGTTGTGCTCCCTAACATGCTTCTGAGCTAGGCGCCACTTGAAGTTGGAGGAAAGAGAAAGCCTTTGATGATGATGTGATTGTCATATAGCAAACCTTAAGTCCTTAGGCGCTCATCTAGGAAGTCTGATGTGAAATTGGCGCCCAGACTTCAAGAGTCAACTTCCTATTAATTTGGCTTCCAGACTTAGCCAAATTTCAAGTTTCTGACTTTGTTCCTGCAAAACAATAAAACGGAGTTAGTCAAAAACCAATTCATTCCCTTATCATTCTGAATTAGCTTCCGGGAATGAGCAATAGGCTAATCCATTCTTCACTTGATGATCAAGCCAGAAACGGGGACATGACACATTATGTCCCTTGGTGAGGTACAAAATTGTTTAATGGTGCAATAGGCCTCCTTGAATACATCATGTCTGCTCCTGTAAATGCTGCATTCATATGCTTTTTGCTTTTGATAAAAATATAATATATTGAATTAAAAGAAGGGCAAGACTGTCTTTTATGTGATGCTATAGACCATAGCTGTTGTATAGAGTAGAGCACAGGAAGGCAATCTAAGAGTACAAAAACTGGGGGTTTCCCAGAATAACATAGAACAGCATAAGAAAAACCAAGATTATAATATCACAGAACCTACAAAGCAAAACCAAGAGTTTAACTAACGCCCTTATACAAAATTCAGCTTTGGAAAATGATGGTAAGTAGAGCAAAGAGCATAGATTTGCACATTGAAAGTTGTCAGTCCGTGGTTAACTGGCAGGTCCCCTGTGATGCCTGCCTTGTCATTGACGTCATCTTCTATCTTAATTGTGCTCCAAATTGAGTTTGCAGGCTTGGCAGCAGGTTTGAAAAGACAGTAGCAGCCTTCTTCATGATGGGTGTGCTGGTCCATGAAATTGGTGGCCATAGTTTGCCTCTTTGCAGCCTTTTGCATGGCTTCATTTAGTTGGTGTTTCTGCCTTTCAGTTGTGAGCATAACTTTAATTGCTTCAGATCTGTTTTGAAGATTTTTGTCATTATCTCAAGTACTTTTAGACAGTCAACCAGCTTTTCATGTCTCTTTTGAAGTTTAAGTAATGCAATCCAATTGTTGGTGTAGACAGTTGACCAGGAGTTGATGAGGTATTGTGCATTTTTTATCCTTTACTTGAGCCTCAAGAGTCTTTGAAATTTGAAAGATATTAATATTGTATTATCAAGACAATTTGCAGCTGTCCTGTGAAATTGGCATGGGTTGAGAATTGACATTGGCATGGTCAAAGAAGTTGGGATTGGGGTTTTGAAGGGGAATAGCTGGTGGAGCAGCAACAAGGGGGTTATTGGAAACCTGATGACCAGCATAATGGTACACAGCATGGGCTACATGAAAGGCCACAGCAGAGTGACTCTTTGGAAGTTGGGAGGATACATTAGAGGGACAAGACTAGTATGCACACTCTTAATAATAGGGTATTGGAAGAATTTCTTGAGATAGAGAACTTGAGTGGGTTTTATATAATGTCCCTCATTTCTATACACATTGAAAGCAACGTATGTGCTTTGAATAGGAATAACAAATTTGTTATCTGTGCCCTATAACAGGGCCTTTCTTCGAGGATAAATAGGTGACTTGTCATGTCCCCTTCTTTGGCCCTAGGCGTTTGACATGGTCCCGTAGTCTATTTTTTCTAATTTCCCGTAGGTTGATGGATTGGGTAAGGGAAATGTTTTAATTAATAATAATTAAATTTGGTCTTATTATTACTTCTGCTAGCATTGTAAAAGACAACTTTATTTATTATTTCCAGGCTGCCTAAATGGGGCACAATAAAGCCTTATGTAAATCTTAGTGATATTTTATTATTTTGGAGTAGAGTTACTAAACTACATTAAAAATAGATTTTTGGGCGGGAAAAGTGCATTTTATTATTTTATTTCCCCCAATAGTCTATAAAAAGGGAATGAGAGTTCATTTGCAACTCTTCACCAAATTATCTAAAAACCCCTTGTTTTAGGAATTGAGCCGTTGTGTCCATTTTTTTTGTGCTAGGACGAAAACCCTATTGACAAATGGAGTTGAGGATGAAAACCCTTCATTCCAAAGGAGTAATTCCACCAGGGATTACCATTGAGCTGATATTGCATTGTACTTTCAAATTTTCAGTTGGTGTGAAGATTTCATTTTGTTTGTGTGGTGTGGAATATTCTGAAAATACAAAAATATATTGGTGTTTTTCTAGTTTCTTGTGTGGAGAGTGTTTCTATGGTGTGATAAATCATTTCCAGAATTATTTGGAGTTCCAGATTTGAGATTTTGTTCTAGATTTGAGCAAGGGATGAAGATTTGAAGGAAAGCGCATTTGCTAGCAAATTTATTATCGAATTTCTTGAGTGTGATAGCTTTATCAGTTGGTCGCCCTATGTTCCAGCCGCCCCATTTGAGTTATATTGCTTAATCAATCAAAACAAGCCATAATATTGTTTGCACCAGCTAGCCGTCATCATGTCCCCTCCCCTATGAGCCGACGCAAGTTACAAATTATAAGAGTCTTATTCATAGAAGATAAAATTTTAATAATGCAAGATGTACCATGATTTTATGAGAAAGACAGAGTCAAAAATAAGCAATTGATAAAGGAGTGATATCAAGTTTATTGAACTACTATCATTTTTATGGTCGAATGGAAGGGACATGCTTTACGATTAGAGTGGTCTTTGGAGATGTTAGAACCAGTCCATTGTATGTTTTAAGTAGAGTGTCCAGTGAGACTTCCGAGCTTACAAAGGAAAGATTACAATGGTAAATCTAATCTAAATATTATCTAAGAAATAAAGAAAGACTATAATTAGGGAATCGACTAAAGAAAATGAAATCAAAGATTATTCTTTACAAGGCAGCGATTACTGTATTTCTTTAGAACAGCAATTACCTTTGGACATTGATGCATAATGAACAACAATTAACACTTAATAAGGCAGAAATTATGATTATAGCAATTATATTTCATAAGACAAAGACAAAAAGGTAATTATGAATTAGTTTCAATAGACAACGATCAAGCATTAACAAAAGGACTGTATTTAGAAGGAGGACGCCTCCTTTGGAAAGTATGCAATCCTTCATGAAATCGCCTCCCTTGGAGAAGGTATATAAAGACTTTTTGGGAAGTGCGTTGGAGGGAGGATAGGGATCAATCGATCAATCATCAAGCAAAATATTGAATCATTGGATCATAAATATAATAGCAGACATTCGATATGCAGAAATATATATCTATTAATTCAGTCATATAGATTAATAAAGACAAGGGGTTACATTGCAATGCTTAACTGAACTAGAAGTTGAATAAGAAACATTATTGGATATACATGCAGAAATAAAATAAGGAACAACAGGTCAGATCATTATTGCCTGTCAATTATCTTTACTTATTGCATATCACTGTCATATATTAAAATACATAAAATTACTGCAATAAACTGTCAACACGGAGAAGGGTGGGGTGGGGGGCGGGGGGGAGGGAAATATGCACTATGGGAGAACAGCTAAGGGCACCCTTACATTGACAGGTATGGAGAACAGCTAGTAGGGCACCCTACTGTCATGTAAAAGGGAGAAACAGATAAAGGCAGCCAAGGGCAAAATTCTCTCCCTAATCCCCATGTTGAGGGTTTATTGGCACACTAAGATTCACCAGTCAGAGAAGAATGGTGAGGGGACTGCTTGGAGGGAGAACTACTGTCAAAAGGCACCTTGCCATGTCTCCCTATACCTCCTCTTTTATGGCTGAGTGTTGTAAACAAATGGAGTTATCTGCATGACAATGAATGTATGATTTCTCAAATAGTGATATTATTTGAGTTTGAATACAGTGTAATTTGACTAACCTTCAAGATTGAATATATACATATCTATGCAGAAAATTGTATATGTTGATTCTGTTTTGACTGCATGATTCAAATTCAGAATCGCATTATTCAAAGCAATATTTACATTGGTAAGATGTAACCCTAACCCTAATTTGTTGCAATTGTAATTTTAGGGCAATTTAGGAAGGGGACATTACAGCAGTAAACATGTGAGGTAAGATGGGTGGAAATTTATGAAACTTGAAGGCAGTTTTTAATTTGTTTCAGTTGAATATGCCCAACATTCCTATAATGAAGTTTTCTAATAAAATACGATTATAAATTAGTATTTTGGGCTGAAACTGAAATACACAAATCTTCCTATATCCAGTAATATCTCTCCTCTTAGAGTGAGTATGAGGCATATTGTGTTTTTGAAAGATACGGATGTGGGTAGAATTTACAAGACCTGAACTCCTATTTGCTACCGAATTTGGTCTTATTATAGAAAGGACCGATAAGGACCTTCTTTCTAAAGTTGCAAAGGAACATAACTCAAGTCTTTGCTTAAATTTTTGTTCCCTACAAAATCTAGCATCCCTCTAGATTGTGTACAGTAGAGAATCAAACAAAGCTTTAACACGGGAGCACTTTTTCGATATAACTTTTATGAGCCATGTGTTTATATGCATCCCTGACAATCAAGGAGAAGAGTGGTAAAAACCATCAGCTGGGGCACCAAATTACAGAGTGAATTAGATGACATTTTTCCTGTTACCTATAGCATAGCAGAAATTTGGAAACCTTGTTACATTTCTATCTCTTTGTTAGTTTCTCTTGAATCATCTAAAACATAGAAACAGTTTAATGAAGACAGTGAAACATGTCTGCTTGGTATAGAATGAAAGTGCAGTTTGGAGTCCAATGATAGAGAGTGTTGTCTTTGTGCAGAACACATTCTCTTCCCTTCACTGTCCAAGCATAAGGTTCCCTTTCCATACTGCATGATGCATCATCAATAACCTCTTATTTGTTTGGTCCCCATTATGAAAAAACTTATGTAATGTGCCATACCTGTTTGTATTTTTTTTTTAAATCTTTTTATGTGTGATTTTTATTATTTTAGTGTGATCTTTCAAACTAGACAGAAGAATGCAGAAGGGGTTTTTAGTTTTCCTGTAGATGTGTTGCCGAAGCATACAATACAAAGCATATAACCAAAACCCAGAAAAAGTACAATGGATATGAAGAAAATAACAAAGACCCAGATAACAGAATAGCCAAATATGAATTACTGTGACATACCCATGTTTAGAAATGCAACTTGGTACATGTGCTGAGAGTGCACCACCAACTGGGTATAGCCAAAATCACTCCAAACTCCAGAGAATATAAGATTGAGCTTACAAATGATATCAGCAATACAAATGGGCTCTAAACGCCTCAGACAATGCAAAATATGAGATACCCACAAGAAGAAATGACATTCCAAGACCCCCACGTCACTCCTGGGGAGGTACGACCATGGCTATGTGAGAAATCTGCAACATATAATACTAAAATCACCTTGAATCTGCTCCGTATACAAACTGAAATGTCCTTCAAGGCTGAACGACCAAACTAGGAGTGAATGAATGCCAGAAAACTCTCAAAATGGGGTACTCCAAGATGTACGGCCTACTCTAGAGTGTACGACCAACAAAGAAAAGTTGCAACAGTCCCAAAACCCCAATGTAATCTGCTCTACTCAGTCAATACACCCTCTTACCCATCTGCAAACACATACCTTCAATATACTGCAAAGATATGCTCAATAATCTTCAATAAACTTATCCGTTAGACTCCATTTCAGCACAACTATGAACACTGGATGTATTCACCATTAATGGCACCGTTGGATGGTTTTTCACACCTGTAGAATGTCGTTACTAATAGAGGTTTTCGTCTCCAAAAGCCATTGGTTCGAATCCTCAAACCCTTCACAAAGAAACCCTAGCAGAGCTCCAAAAAAGAAATATCATAAAGCAAGCATAACCCAAATGAGCCTCTTTTCACCTTTTCATTTCCATCCTCAAGTTGGGCATTGGATTTGAGAGGGAAAATACAACTTTAATCTCACCTTATTTCTCCTAGGGATGGGCGCCCATGGTCAAGACATTAGCTTATGACTTTATTTTCATTAAATCACTTTTCCACACTTATAATAAAGTCCATATTAATATAACATTAATAAATCTTTGGACTTTAAAATAAATATGAAGACGGCGCCAAAATTAAGAGATCTATAGCTCGCCGAAAAGCCCTTGATAAGACGAATCCGATGCCACTCTAAAAATGCCGATCTAACACTGATCCTGGACTTACTAAAAATAGTAAGTACTGACCAAAAGCAAACTGAGGTCCTTAGACGGTGCCAATTGGATCCATTGAATCCGAACCACAATTCCTCCACCGACACAAACCTCCAAAGCTGAAACAACCACAGTTCCTTAACCTAGCTGCTAGTCCACGGGAACTATATGATGGACTAACCATGTGACTAGAAGGGGACATTACAGTCCGCCCTCCCTAAGATTGCTTGTCTCAAGCAATCTCAGATCAGGATGCTCCAGAATCTGCTCACTCTCCCAAGTAGCATCCTCAACCGGCAGGTTCTTCCATTTAACCAGGTACTCTCTGATAATCCTCCTCAAATTACGTTCTCTGGTGTCTATTATGGCCTCGAGTACTAGTATCAACTTCCCCTCTTCATCAAGAGGAGGCAACTTTGCGGATGGTGTCACATTATGCCCCAACGCCTTCTTGAGGCGAGATACATGGAACACATTATGTACCCTGCTATCTACTGGAAGCTCCAACTCATAAGCCACTTCTCCAATCCTCTTGGAGATCCTGACAAGTCCATAATACTGTGGCTTCAACTTCTCTGCCCCTCTTCTTGAGAGTAGACTGTCTATAGGGCTGCAACATGAGATACACCCTGTCACCAACCTCAAAAGATCGCTCAGTCCTCTGCTGATCTACATACTGTTTTTGCTGATTCTGAGCCTTTTGTATGTTCTCCTTCAAAGATCTCATAATGTCCTGACTCTCCTGGAGAAGGTCTTTGGCCTTCAGCACTCTGCTATCACCAAACAACAAATCAACAAAGCTCGGTGCCTCATACCCATATAGAGCCATAAATGGTGACATCTGAATAGACATGTGGTATGTGGAATTGTAACGTTACTCTCCCATGTGAAGCCACTTAACCCATGCCTTTTGTTGCCCTGAAACATAATTTCGGAGGTATCCTTCCACCCATTTGTTAACTATCTCCGTTTGACCATCTGTCTGCGGGTGGTAACTCGTACTGGGGGTGAGCTCTGTCCCTGTCAACTTGAAGAGCTCTTGCCAAAAATTACTAAGGAACCTGTTGTCCCTATCACTGACAATGTTTCGAGGCAACCCATGGAGTCGAAATACCTCACGAAAGAACAAATCTGCAACCTGTGCTGCAGTGAAAGTGGTAGGGATGGCAAAGAAGTGTGCGTACTTTGTCAACCTGTCCACTACCACGAAAATGCAATCCCTACCTTGGACTTTTGGTAAACCTGTGATAAAGTCCATAGAAATGCTATCCCTCCTATGCTGAAAGTTTTTATTCTGAAATTTGCTTCTCCATGCTGAAGACTCCATATCCCGAGCCTTTTTCATGGCCTCTTGCAATGACATAGAGTCTAAACCCTTCACCCATCCTCGTAGAGGATCAGACAACCCATCAACAAAGAGCACAATCAACCTCCTCTCTGATATGTCTGAAACCATGACCGAAAGATCCTGGAACTTCGAAATGTACAAGTCCACTGAACCACTTTGTCGCAACTGTGCGAGCTCCTTAAACTGCAATTCTGGGTCCTTGTCGAACCTATCATGAGTCTGGCTGTGAATTCAACATAAAATGTGATCTGGTCATGTCCTAGAGTCACCTTCCCATTGCTCCACCACTTGTGCGCGTTGCCCTCCAAGTGTAAGGCTGCGTATGTGATGGCATCCATCTCTAGCATGGGGCTGATCTGAAGGTAACTGTCCAACTTTTGTACCCACACTCTTGCTGAAGTTTTCCCCGAACCATCAAAGTATGGTAAGGTCATCTTACTGACCTTCTTCTGCAGCTCATTATTCTGTTGCCTATTACCCCCTCTAGGTCTGTGTCTCATCCGGAGATTTGAGTAGTCTCTGAAAGTCATTTCATCTCTAAACCCTTCACTAGAAGCCTACTAGTCCCTAAAGATCTCCTCCTGAAACTCCAATTGTGTAGTATCCCTCTCGGGTGTCGTCCCTTGGTCTGAAAGTCGGAATGCCTGGTCTATCTGCAGCTGTGAGTTGTGTAGCACCCTGGTTATTCACCGAAGCCTCTCCATCATGATTCCGGTGCCCGTTCCTATCACCAATGTTTTTGTCACCATTCCTATCTCCATGACCTCGGTCTCCATGCCTATCACCATCATCCCGGTCTCTATTTCTGTCATTCCTGCCTCCGTCCCTGTCATTCCTGTATTTGTTTCAATCTATATTCTCCTCATCTTCATCCAACTTAGGAAATAATCGGCCAAGAAGCCTTCCGAGTGCCTGCTGAGATCTGTCCAAGCTAGCCACGATTTGCTGCTGACCTCTAGCTAAGTCATTAAGGATATCTTGTGTGCTCGGCTCTTCAATCTCCCTGTCACCCATCTCCCCCGTGTGCCCTGGAAATGAAGGTATCTCTCCTGAAAAGGGGTCTGTCTGTGACACTAGGGAATCGTCCTCTGTAGCTGCTACCACTATCTCTGGATCTGACTCAAATGGATCAATCTGTGGTACTGGATTCAATTGCGGAAACTGTGTTTCTTGCCTTGCTCTGGTACTCCTGAAAGGATATCTATTTGTCGGTTGCATGTCTCATTTTCACTTCTGCATGTCTGTTACAACCTCACAGGATGGCAAGATCATAGCTTTGATACCACTGTAATGTGCCGTACCTGTTTGTATTTTTTTAAAAAAATCTTTTTGTGTGATTTTTATTATTTTAGTGTGATCTTTCAGACTAGACAGAAGAATGCAGAAGGGGTTTTCAGTTTTCCTGCAGATGTGTTGCCGGAGCATACAATACACAGCATATAACCAAAACCCAGAAAAAGTACAATGGATATGAAGAAAATAACAAAGACCCAGATAGCAGAATAGCCAAATATGAATTACTGTGACATACCCATGTTCAGAAATGCAATTTGGTACATGTGTTGAGAGTGCACCAGCAACTGGGTATAGCCAGAATCACTCCAAACTCTAGAGAATATAAGATTGAGCTTACAAATGATATCAACAATTAGAGCCTCAGACAATGAAAAATATGAGATACCCACAAGAAGAAATGACACTCCAAGACCCCGTCACTCTTGGGGAGGTACGGCCATGGCTGTGTGAGAAATCTGCAACATATAATACTGAAATCACCTTGAATCTGCTCCGTATACAAACTGAAATGTCCTTCAAGGCTGAACAACCAAACTAGGAGTGAATGAATGCGAGAAAACTCTCCAAATGGGGTACTCCAAGATGTACGGCTTGCTCTAGAGTGTACGACCAGCAAAGAAAAGTTGCAGCAGTCCTAAAACCCCAATGTAATGTGCTCTACTCAGTCAATACACCCTCTTACCCATCTGCAAACACAGACCTTCAATATACTACAAAAATATGCTCAATAATCTTCAATAAACTTATCTGTCAGACTCCATTTTAGCACAACTGTGAACACTGGATGCATTCACCATTAATGACACCATTGGGTGATCTTTCACACTTGTAGAATGCCATCACTAATGAAGGTTTTCGTCTCCAAAAGCCACTGGTTCAAATCCTCAAACCCTTCACAAAGAAACCCTAGCAGAGCTCCAAAAGAGAAATATCATAAAGCAAGCATAACCCAAATGAGCCTCTTTTCACCTTTTTATTTCCCTCCTCAAGTTGGACGTTGGATTTGAGAGGGAAAATACAACTTTAATCTCACCTTATTTCTCCTAGGGATGGGCGCCCATGGTCAAGACATTAGCTTATGACTTTATTTTCATTAAATCACTTTTCCACACTTATAATAAAGTCCATATTAATATAACATTAATAAATCTTCGGACTTTAAAATAGATATGAAGACGGTGCCAGAATTAAGAGATCTATAGCTCGTCGAAAAGCCCTCGATGAGATGAATCCGATGCCACTCTAAAAATGCCGAACCAACATTGATCCCGGACTTACTAAAAATAGTAAGTACTGACCAAAAGCAAATTGAGCCCCTTAGACGGTGCCAACTGGATCCATTGAATCCGAACCATAATTCCTCCACTGACACAAACCTCCAAAGCTGAAACAACGACAATTCCCTAACCCAGCTTCTAGTCGACGGGAACTCTATGATGGACTAACCATGTGACTAGAAGGGGACATTACAACTTAACATTGCAAGATTGTGATCAGATAAAGTGTGAGGTCAGGGTGACTATGTCCAAAACTAACAATGCAAGCCCAGTTCAATTGTATCTGTAAACTATTATACAATCTAACAATATAATCTGCAATAACAATCCATCCATGGTGAGTGAATAAATGTGTCAAACCATTCCAAGCATCACCATGAAATTGGACTATTAAATTTAATTTAAACCATTATAAATTTCCCATTGCAGTTGAGGTTTTAACATAGATAACCCAGAATACAAATGTTTGCATAATATCATTCCCTTTCGCTTCCAAGAGGATATGTTAAGAAAACACTCCTTAGCCAATAGCCTGTATTTCACTTGTACAATTGTACACCATAATTTGAATGGTTTTTTGTGCATTGCCCACATAAACTTCATGGAGATTCCTTTGTTAACTTTAGATATACAATTGATAGATATTAAGGCCATGCCAATTTTTTTCCGCTAGTAATTGTGCTTTAAGAAAATAGAGGAGCGGGTATTTAAAGTTCTCTGAAAGCCATCTCCAAAAATTTCTTTGTTGGGTCTTTATCATTGCCTATCAGACTGATATGGTGATGGGAAATAGTGTAAGCAACTGGCATAGACTGAAGAATCAACTATATTAGCTGCATTTGTCTGGAAATGAACACCACTTTTGAGTCTGATGTCCCAATTTAATCTGTTCTCAATATTGAGTAGAAACCCATGTGACCTCCCCTTTGGGCATGTGTTCTTACTAAGTGGAAACACGTGGCCACTATTTATGGTTTTAATCATTTAATATCATATATTATAATAGGGGATTGCAATGATTTTGTATATTTTTTACCCATTGTGATGGTGAGGATGACAAAAGGAAAAATTATTCACTATGTTGGATCCTTAATTATTATTGCCATCAAGGTAATAAATCACATTGTGGCGATCATCAAGAATTTCTGGGCTCAAGACCAAAATTTGAACAAGCCACCACATTTTGTTAAATCAATGTTTTCAAACTCTGAAGCTGGAAGAAAATTTATATGTTATTATTGTGGCTATATCATATGGATTTATTGCTATATATTGCATATAAGTCTCCAATTTGTTAAGACTATGTACACATACTGTATATGGTGAAAATGTTGAGACTGATGTCCCTGGTGTAGCCAATATTATTAAAGACATATTGGTGTTATTCTACAAGATATTAATTTTTTTTAATATCATTTCCACCTAGATAAACACCATTGGTTTCTAAGGTACCAACAACATTATATGAATGAATAATGAAATTGCAAGTCTAATGAAATTAGAAGTATCTAAGGAGAAGTTTATAAAACCAATCGTAATAAAGGGCATAATGTTGAACCCTAATTATGCTGAGAAGCATAACTCCAATGACAGCAAGTGGATAACAAAAAACATCTGGACATAAATTTGACAGCCATTTACATGTCAAACCTTCATTATGCCCAGTTGTCCTTTACAAGTAATATTATTATAATAATTAATATATAAATGTAATAATTAAAATTTTAAATATATAGTATAGTTAATTATTAAATTATATCTTTTATATAATGTTCTATTTCTAAATATAGGTATTCTAATATATATTAAATAAGTGTAATTAAATTATTATTATTAATAATACTTATATTTAACTTTTGAGATATCTATGCTAGTGCATTTAGAACAGGCACAGGTTTAAAAGAATTTGGAAGCTTTTAGGGCAGAAACACTTTTGTGAACCCAAAACAATTTCACCTTGGAAGGACTACTTTTATACATCCAACTGTTGCAAATGTTGTCATTGATTTCAAGAGGGAAATTGCTTGTCTAAGATTGTTGTCATTGATGTCAAAGGCGAATGTTGTTGTCATTAATGTCAAAGGCGTATGGGAGATTGTTGTCCGTGAAACATCAAGCATAGTCTATGGAAGACAAATCCAAAATGAATATATTAATGCTAGTCGACTTCTTCATGATTAGCAATTATGTACTAAGGCCGACTTCAAAGGGAGAGATAAAAACAAATTAAAAGATATGGTGGCCGACTACATAAGAAATCACCCATGTAAAGGATGCTAAGTATGGATAAAAGGCAGCAATTAAATAACATAAAGTATCTATTATATAAATACTATATATGAATATATTAATACTATTATCTATTAATAATAATAATATAAATAAGATTAAATAAAGAAGTCATTAAAGAAGAGGCCAACTAATTTAAGAGGCTGACCGAGTACATAAATTAAGTTAAGAAGTAATTAAAGAAATAGCCGACTACATTAAGGTGGCCGACCACATAAAATAACAAGGGATGCGTTAATGTTTAAAAAGAAACGCTTAAGTAAATTATTCTTTCAGTGATGCCAACCCTTATTATAATAATCTTGAAGTCACCTCTTTTGTAAAATTAAAAGTGGTGGTCAGGCCGACTTATTTTGAAAGCCAACTCCCTTTGGTAAAGTCGTCCCCTCTCATTATAAAGTCGCCTCTCTCGAGAATTTGACATGGTATAAGTAGAAGATAAAATGGTGATGAAAAGACAAGCAAGGAACACAATGCAATATCAATCAGAATAAAAGCAGATCTAGAGCAGAAAACTTGAAGAAAGATTAGTGTGAAGATGATATATCTCATATAAGAGAAGCATGGAATATTATAGCAGAATTTTGTGGACTAGATGCAGATTTTATGAAGGAGATTGAAGTGGAATAAATGCAGATTTTGTGTATTGAGGAGTGTTGAAGATAAAACATATACACCAGCAGAGATATGAGTTTATACATACAGATTTAAAAGAGGTATATGCAGATCTAAGAGAGTATGAATATGCAGATTTGAAAGAGGAAAGTATATGAAATCAAGTGCATCAAATTTGTGAAGAGTATATCATTTACAAGTATATGCAGATCTAAGAGAGTATGAATATGCAGATTTGAAAGAGGAAAGTATATGAAATCAAGTGCATCAAATTTGTGAAGAGTATATCATTTACAAGAAGAGTTTGTGAAGCAAATCAGATATCCATCATCTGTTGAAGAAGCAACTTTCAGAAGGTGGAACTTTGTTGTGGAAGTTGGTACTTCCTAAAGGAGAGATTGGTGTCTCTCGCTAAGTTGGTGCTTAGCAATGGGGGTTGGTGCTTCCAGTAGGTTGGTGCCTACAAATTGTGGGGATTGGTGTCTTTAGTGGGTTGGTGCTCACAAATTCTACAAGTGGAGATTGGTGTCTCTAGTGGGTTGGTGCCTACAAAGTGTACAAGCGGGGATTGGTGTCTCCAGTGGGTTGGTGCCTACAAATTGTACAAGAGGGGATTGGTGTCTCTTCTAGGTTGGTCTCTACAAAGCTTATAAGAGAAATATATATAAGCAATACTTTGCCGTGGTATTCTCCTGAAAGGGTTTCTACGTAAATCATGTGTTCATCCTGTGTTGCATAATTGTTAGATCTTAAGTGAATGATGTTGTGCAATTGATATTATTGTGGTTGTTAGTTTGAAAAAGTAGAAGATTGTATTATACTGATTCACCCCCCCTCTCAGTATAAGCGTGTGCTCATCAATTGGTATTAGAGTGGGTTCCTTCAAATAGTCTAACCGCTAGAAGGTAGATTTTGGAAGCACACATGGCAAAAAGAAAAGGAAATACCAAGCAGAGCATTGTTCAACAAGCACCAACAAAACCAAATGCAAGTGATGACAAAGAAGCAAACAAAAGTGATGTCATGACAGATGGTGACAACTTTGTGAGTAAAAGAGAAGAAGAGATGGAGTTAAAAGAAGATGAATATGAAGAAGATGAAGTAGTTGATCTGGAAGCAGAACTCATTTCTGCACTAGATGAGATCAAGAGGCTTAGAAAAAATAACCGGAAACTCAAGCTACAACTTCAAGAGGACAATGAATCTAATGTAGAGTTAGTACGAAGCCTTGAAGAATCCGAGAAGATAATTGTCAAGCTAAAAATTCAGATTGAAGAAGGAAACAAAATTAAAGAGGAAGTGAGAATCCAATTAGAGAAAAAGGAAGAAAATTGTGAAAGGTTAGAGTCTGAAATTGTCTCCTTGAGAAAGGAATTGGAGAAAGCAAATGCTCAATTGAACAAAGACATGAAGAATGAGAAGAGTACGAAAATGTTGGACAATATTCTCAATTCCCAAAAGCCAACTTACAATAAGAGTGGTATTGGCTGTGAAGAGGTCAAAGCTCAGAAACCACACAATCCTCAAAGAAGATAAATGGAGAAAAGCCAAAAGGCTATGCCCATGCTCTCAAGAGTCCCATCAAAAAGGAAGACAACAAGGAGGAAAATCAAGTACCACAAAAGACCTACATCCCTCCAAAAGATATTAAGGACAAGTTCAGAAAGTCCTTTCCTCCAAGGCAGGTGCAAATGACTTGGTTTCAACATTCTTTCTATGGTTATTACTATTCTTGTAATAACTTTGGTCATAAAGCAATAGATTGTTGGACACATGCAAGAAAATTTAGTTGGAACAAGAATAAAAGTTCTTATGGGTTGTCAAATAAGAATTACATTATCATGTTATAAATGCAACAACTTTGGCCATAAAGCAAGAGACTGTAGAACACATGCAATAAATTTTGGGTGGAACAAGAGTAGAAGTCCTTATGGGTTCTCAAGCAGGAACTATAATTCCTTTGCTCCTTTAGTAGATCACAATGTTAAATGTTGTAAGTGCAGCAACCTTGGGCATACAACACAATTTTGTAGAAGTTGTTTTGTGAAACCTAGACAAAACAAGAAAGTGGATACCCTAAGCAAGAAAAAGAAAGAACCTATAAAAGTTTGGAAGAGGAAACAAGAGCAAGAGAAGGAAGAATCTATGCTTGTGCAAACGACACTTCATGCACAAGTGGTATCACTAAGTTCATAAGGAGAAGTACGAGTTTAGGGAGAGCTAATCATTGCGTTATCTTTTAGCTCCATGGAGAAGACAACTCAAAGGATGAAGTCTCACAGAATATTAGAAAAAGAGAAGATATGGTTGGAGAGAAGAATGAGAATGCTATTGTAGCAGCAATGGAAGAATTTTTTTGATTATGCCATAAAGACAAGAAAAGAGAATGATATGGTAGTAGCAAACTACATATTGGAAAGTTACCATACAATGAAGTGAAGGAGAATTAATGTCAAGATGATAAAGAGCCTAGAAGACTTAATACAATGAGAGAAGGAAGAAATTGTGATAAAGAAGTCTTTGCCTGAAGAGTATGCTCGTATATTTGCATTTGACAATTTTGCTAGAACATGTGTTGTCAAAAGCAAAAGAAATTGTGTAAGATGCTACCCCAATTTTTTCAAAAATATTGAACAAGGATATGACAGTGTTAGCATCAAATGCATAAACCAACTAAAATGCCTCACACTTTTTGATCACCCAGATCCCGCAATGGGCAAGGTGAGAGCATACGGTGATGTTGGCTAACAATGCAACAAGAATCTTCAATTCATCCGCTACGGTGGGCATCCACGAATCGTGGGGATTCACCAGTTTATTAGTGGGTAAAGAACAAACATGAAAGATTATAGAGCCATCCACTTGTTCAGTGGGAATACTCCACTTATTCAGCGGGTGAGAGGAAATAAGAAAGGTTCTTTATCCACACTGGTGGTAAACCATTCAGGGGTCATTAATGTTCTTGCATAAATGAAAGATTTCCAATGAAAGCAATACAATGAAAATCAGTAACTCTTGACTTAGACTTGATAATGATTCCTCTGAAGAAAGAACATCAAACCCTGCATAGATATAGAATCAATTAAACTTTAAATATGCTGTCCAAAACTGAAAGAATGTCTGATGGCTGTTGACTGATCAAAAAGCTGCTAAAATCAAACTGAAATCAGAAGTACGGCTGCCATGAAACAATCTCAAATCCACATGCAAACCACCAGATGATATCTCCTGCAAACACTACAATCAAACAATACACCCAGGCTAACATTTCATTGCAGATAAGTATTGTTTATTTTGTATAAACCACTGCACATTTATTATGAACAACTTCTGGTCCGTACGGTTCAGAAGTAGGGCCTCTATCACAGCCCATTCAATCCTTCAAGGATCCACTACTAAACACTCACAAAATGATCGCCTAAGGGATGCAAACTGAACACAAACAAGTTTGAAGACATCATTACCAAAAGAATTTATATTTCAAAAATCCCTCAGCCTGCCTGTACGGCCAGCCATGGTACGGACTACTTAGTATAGTCCAAACAATGCTCAACAAACATGAGAAACTACTTGAAAGGTGTCACTCAACATAGACAATGACAATCCAACATAAAATCTGTCACAAAACACTGTCATTTATTTCCAAATGCAAATCGACCTATACACCATGTACGGCCCAACAATGTACGGCCACCTTTGGCACACCAAAAACATTATGATCATGCATTATTTCTTACACCAAAAATTCATATAATTCCATCACCAAAATACAAATGAAATCCACACCAAAAAAATTCAGCATCAAATAAAATTACAAATCAACTCCATGAAAACTCAATGGCAAACTTTGGATAAGCTTGCTCCAATCTCTTCTTCAGCACAAAGGTGACTTCTGTATTGAAATCACACCCAACCTCAAGAGGATTTTCGTCCTCAAGGGCATTCTACAAGAGGGTTTTCGTCCTCAAGAGAATATGGAAGAACACATAGGTTCAATTCCGACAGAGTAACAATATCAAAACCAAAGCATCTCCAAACAATGAGCCCATCTCCTCCTTTTATAACTTTTTGAGGGCAAATTATATTATTTCTTTTATCCCTTAATATTTCTCCTCAAAATATAAAAAATAATTCGTTATGTGTGCACAACTTAAAGTTACCTTTTTAATTTAAAGCTCCTTTTAGCTCCAAAGATCCCTTTATCAAAATAAAGGAAATATTTGATTCACGAGGTCCCAATATGATGCATCCATGATTTAAAGCTTTTCATCCCCTTTCCAACGAGCTATAACACTTAAGTGTTAAATGAACATTTCCCAACCTTTTTAACTTGAGTGCAATAATTAATTGTTTAGCTCATTAAATCAACTGATTTTACGGAAAATCCCAAATATCACCAAACTGCAAAATTAAGCATACCAACATACTCCATGATGTTTGGGAAGATGAATGATGCCGTCCGAGTGACTTTCTAAAAATAAATGGCTCCTCCAAGAATCTTGGAGAGCAAACCGGAAGATCGATTCAAAATCTGAAAGCATCACTGTCACCTTAGACATCCACTGAGCTCAATGCCAAAGAGAATTAATCCATTTTCCAGAAGGAAACCCACTTTTATAATTAATATTACACTAAGTTGCAATAATTAAATATAACCTTAGGCAACCTTAGTGAAATATTAATTAATTATCAGAATAATAGTCCCAAGCCAAAATAAGCACTAGAAATGCACTGATAAATAACTTCAACCCATTCTCGATGAATTGAAGACTTGAGACACACAATTGCTCTACAGATAGAACCACAACCACTCCAAGAACTTTGGAGTTCTTCCAACATGTCGGATAGCCTCTGGGAGATTAGGAACAAGCATAATGCACACAATAATCAATGCGCCAAAAATGGAATATTACAGTCCTCCCCGCTCAAGATTGCTTGTCCTCAAGCAATGCATGCTATCCAACAGAGATACTTGCATGATTAACAATAATATACTTGGATCCCAAATCAATCTCAAGAATGCTTCACACCGCTTCTGTTGTGCCACTCTGATATAACTGCAAACTGCACGGTTGGAACTCTGCTTACAACTATGAAACATTCCTCCAATCACACAACTATTTGGATCCCAAAACATCATTAACTCCAAAAATGAAAGAGTTAGCAATCATCAATACAATTGTCCAACATGAAACTACTGTTGGGAACCAAAATCTGTGGTGCTCCTCCTAGGAAGAACATAATTCAGCTTGATCACAAGCTGGAAACAACTCTGGACAACCATGAATCAGCTGATTCTCACTCTCCAAAAGAGCATTAATAACTGTAACACTTGTTCCTTTCAACTAAAAACTTTTGTCATCTTCCCATAAAAGGCTAAAAGCAACAAAAAGATCAATCTCATGGCTACATAAGTCTGAAATAATCTCATGAAAATCAGATTTCAGTGATCTCAAAATGAGATAGCAACAACAAAACTGAAATCTTTTGAGAACAATAAGAAATTTAGGCCATCTACAATCAAAATAAGTCAAAGTTATGACCAAAATTTCTTTCCAATCATTATGTATGCAAATGAACATTTATGATGGTTGATTGGATGAAGGACAACAACTTCGTGACATAAATTTGAATCCAAAATCATCCATAAAACAATCTTACCAACACCACTATCCTCCATAGAACTCTGCAAATAAACTCCATTATGAGAGTAAGCCATCACTGAACCCAATCCATTGCATACCTGAAGTTTTTGCCCATCTTCAACAACTGATGAAAACTTCCAGTTGGTGAAGTTTTTGTGAAGAGTAACATTCCATGAATGTTCCTCACCCGGATCCCATATCCTGTTACTATCTTCCTCCATGTTGCAAACTCCAATTTGGTCTTCATCATTCAACATGGGAGGTGAATTTTCATGTGTTAACTTCCGTCATAGAAACATAATCATCAAATGATTGGAAGTTGTTTTCACCTTTTTATTCACACAATTCATCAATTTGCTCCAACTCTGCATCATCATACTTAGGAGGATGTCCTAAATTATAACTTCCTTGGAGCAAATCAAACTCTTCAATTATCAGCTTGCCTTCATCTACTCTAGCAACTCCAACTTGCTCCTTGAATTGTAGTACATCAACAAGCTGATTTACAGCTTCTAAGAGAGCCATTTGGGTACTCTCTAAGGAATCCATAGTTGTTTTAAGCTTAAATGTAAGCTTATCCATTTCAACATCTCTTCCCTTCAATGCTTCACCTAATCGATCAACAAACTCAAGAACATGATCTCTATCAAACAACAAGTTCAAATAATCTGATTTCAAAGTTTCCAATGCCTTCCTGACTATACACCAATCTTCAAGTGAAGCTCCTTTTTCCATGCCCATTTGTTTCCTTTCAACTCGATCTCTCCAAATGTGATCTTCAACAAACTTGTGTGAGCTATCCAAATGTGTTAGAACTTGCACAACCTTGTCTTCGGTGACTAACAACCGATTCTTAAAATCCAAATCAGCTGCACACAATAAATTTTCTGTCATATACTTGTAGGCATGATCCTTGAAATCAGCTGCTTTTAAGTTTTCCTCTTCATGGCCACTTTGACTACAAGAAGTAACATCACTGAAATCCAATGTTAAATCAACCTTTGAGGCTGATCCAAGTTCTTCAACAAACTCCTCATCAAATGACTCTTCTGAAAAGACACTTGGTTTTTCAATTTGCATGGGAGATGAGTCTTCTTCTTCTTCACTTTGATCAAATGTTATGGCAGTATCAAATTCATCAATGACTGATTTAAAATCTTCATCAGCATACTCTTCATCCTAGATCTTTGAGGAATCAATCAACTCTTCACTTGGCATGGGAATTTCCCACTCATAATCAGGACTACCATCACTGGAATGGTGGAATTGCTCTTCATTAGGTGCTGTTCTGAAATTTTCAGTAGCATTAACTTCTTCAATTTCATTGTTTCCCATGTCCTCAAATAAACACTTCACTCAATGCTCTCAGGCTCACTTGCACAGTCACCTTCTAGTAGTCTATTGATCATCTTCATCTCCTCAATTGTAGTGGCATCTTCAAGATCTTCATCCAATGAAGGACTTGCAAAGTCCAACACTTCTGGCTCTTTGTCAAAGCAAGGCTCAGCTTCACTAATTTCAGTTGTAGACTTCTCCAAATCAACAAACTCTTCTATGCATGTCTCATGATTTGTGTCCTCTTCATCATACAGAGGCTTAGACTTATGTATTTCTAATATCAAGACTTCATCTTCTCTTTTTTTAGTTTCCACATCATCTTGAAAGAAAGAATAAGTGGTGGAGGATACTGGTTCAACTTCTTTGTTCTTGCAATGATGGTTAGGCTCCCAAGAATCTTTGCATAGGAAACAAAGATTTCTTCTTCTAAGTTCATTCTTGTTGAACTCTTTCTTCCTCGAAATAGGAGGTTTCTTGTTCGGTGGGCTAGTAAGTGATGACTTAGAATGGATCTTAGTCCTTGCCAAAGGAAAAGGTAATTTGGGCTTGCATAAAGAAATTGTCTTCATCTCCTCTTCCTTCCTTATCTTCTGAATGTATTCTATAAATCCCTTTTTGTCAGGATTACCCTCTTTGATGATTTTCAAGAAAGCATCCCGAGGAAGTTGCTGCTTATATTCATCTGATAGTCTTTCGTACTCATCAATAATCTTAGTGGCCTCATGATGATACTTCCTTCGATCCAACTTCTCTTGAACTGCTCTTTCTAATTCATCTTGACTTTGCCTAAGAGAATCAAATAGAACATCTGTCTCACTTCTCCTCTTAAGAGATGCCATAATCTAACAATCACTGAACAACATGCAAGTGCTGATCACTCACATGGAAGGCTGAAAACTGACTTGCTCAACTGAAAGATCTGCAACAAATTAGCTTCCCAATAGGCTGGCAAGAACATACCAACTCTGATACCACTGTAAGATGCTACCCCAATTTTTTCAAAAATATTGAACAAGGATATGATAGTGTTAGCATCAAATGCATAAACCAACTAAAATGCCTCACACTTTCTGATCACCCAGATCTCGGAATGGGCAAGGTGAGAGCATACGGTGATGTTGGCTAACAATGCAACAAGAATCTTCAATTCATCCGCTATGGCGGACATCCACGAATTGTGGGGATTCACCACTTTATCAGTGGGTAAAGAACAAACATGAAAGATTACAGAGCCATCCACTTGTTCAGTGGGAATACTCCACTTATTCAGTGGGTGAGAGGAAATAAGAAAGGTTCTTTATCCACACTGGCGGTAAACCATCCAGGGGTCATTAATGTTCTTGCATAAATGAAAGATTTCCAATGAAAGCAATACAATAAAAATCAGTAACTCTTGACTTAGACTTGATAATGATTCCCCTGAAGAAAGAACATCAAACCCTGCATAGATATAGCATCAATTAAACTTTAAATATGCTGTCCAAAATTGAAAGAATGTCTGATAGCTGTTGACTAATCAAAAAGTTGCTAAAATCAAACTAAAATCAGAAGTACGGCTGCCATGAAACAGTCTCAAATCCACATGCAAACCACCAGATGATATCTTCTCCAAACACTACAATCAAACACTACACCCAAACTAACATTTCACTGCAGATAAGTATTGTTTATTTTGTATAAACCACTGCACATTTATTATGAACAACTTCTGGTCCGTATGGTTCAGAAGTAGGGCCTCTATCACAGCCTATTCAATCCTTCAAGGATCCATTGCTAAACACTCACAAAATGATCGCCTAAGGGATGCAAACTGAACACAAACAAGTTTGAAGACATCATTACCAAAAGAATTTCTATTTCAAAAATCCCTTAGCCTGCTTGTACAGCTAGCCATGGTACAGACTACTTAGTACAGTCCAAACAATGCTCAACAAACATGAGAAACTGCTTGAAAGGTGTCACTCAACATAGACAATGACAATCCAGCACAAAATCTGCCACAAAACATTGTCATTTATTTCCAAATGCAAATAGGCCCATACACCATGTACGGCCCAGCAATGTATGACCACCTTTGGCACACCAAAAACATTATGATCATTCATTATTTCTTACACCAAAAATTCAGATAATTCCATCACCAAAATACAAATGAAATCCACAACAAAAAAATTCAACATCAAATAAAATTACAAATCAACTCCATGAAAGCTCAATGGCAAACTTTGGATAAGCTTGCTCCAATCTCTTCTTCAGCACAATGGTGACTTCTGTATTGAAATCACACCCAACCTCAAGAGGGTTTTCGTCCTCAAGGGCATTCTACAAGAGGGTTTTCGTCCTCAAGAGAATATGGAAGAACACATAGGTTCAATTCTGGCAGAGTAACAATATCAAAACCAAAGCATCTCCAAACAATGAGCCCATCTCCTCCTTTTATAACTTTTTGAGGGAAATAAAACATTATTTCTTTTATCCCTTCATATTTCTCCTTAAAATATAAAAAATAATTCATTACGTGTGCACAACTTAAAGTTACCTTTTTAATTTAAAGCTCCTTTTAGCTCCAAAGACCCCTTTGTCAAAACAAAGGAAATATTTGATTCGCGAGGTCCCAATATGATGCATCCATGATTTAAAGCTTTTCATCCCCTTTCCAACGAGCTATAACACTTAAGTGTTAAATGAACATTTCCCAACCTTTTTAACTTGAGTGCAATAATTAATTGTTTAGCTTATTAAATCAACTGATTTTACGGAAAATCCCAAATATCACCAAACTGCAAAATTAAGCATACCAACATACTCTATGATGTTTGGGAAGATGAATGATGCCTTCCGGGTGATTTTCTAAAAATAGACGGCTCCTCCAAGAATCTTGGAGAGCAAACCGAAAGCCCGATCCAAAATCTGAAAGCATCACTATCACCTTAGACATCCACTGAGCTCAATGCCAAAGAGAATTAATCAATTTTCCAAAAGGAAACCCACTTTCATAATTAATATTGCAACTTCCATTGAGCTCAATGCCAAAAAGAATTAATCAATTTTCCAGAAGGAAACCCACTTTTATAATTAATATTACACTAAGTTGCAATAATTAAATATAACCTTAGGCAACCTTAGTGAAATATTAATTAATTATCAGAATAATAGTTCCAAGCCAAAATAAGCACTAGAAATGCACTGATAAATAACTTCAACCCATTATCAATGAATTGAAGACTTGAGACACACACACAATTGCTTTGCAGATAGAACCACAACCATTCCAAGAACTTTGGAGTTCTTCCAACATGTTGTATAGCCTCTGGGAGATTAGGAACAAGCATAATGCACACAATAATCAATGCGTCAAAAATCGAACAATACAAATTGATAGTGGAAAGTTGGATGGTTGTGTTGATGCTTATGTTCAACTTCACATTGAAGGAGTTCCTATTGATGTAATGCCATAGAAGACATGGATGGAAGTATAATGAACATCCCTTTACTGTTAATGTGTAATGTCCCTTTTTTGGGCGCATAGGTATTTGTGCACATTATGCTTGTTCCTAGTCTTTTGGAGGCTATCCGGCATGTCTGGGAGCACTCCAATGTTCTTGGAGTAGTCGTGGTTCAATCCGCAAAAAAGCTAAGTGGTTTTCTTTCTAGGAATGGTTTAATTCTCTTTGGCATTGAGCTCGGATGTTTTCAGAAGTTGGATCGGGGTCCCGATTTGCCCTCCAAGATTCTTGGAGGAGCCGTCTATTTTTGGAAAGTCACCCGAAAGGCATCGTTGTGCATCCCAAACCTTACAGAGCATAATGGTTCAATTTATTTGGCAGTTGGGTGAAGTTTGGGATTTTCCACAAAAAAGTGTTATTTAATGAGCTATTTTAATTATTATTTTCACTTAAGCTCGTAGGGGTGAAAATAATTAATAAATACTTAAGTGTTATAGCTCATTGGAAAGGTTTTTAAGTGTTCAAAATGATACACTTAAAAAGGGGACCTGACACATGATATATTTTTATTATTTCAAAAAGGTCTCTTGGAGAGGAGAAATATGAAGAGTTAAAAAGGAAAATAATAATATATTCCTTTCAAATAGTTATAAAAGGGGAACGAGAGCTCAGTTGAGGGGTTATGCTTTTGAATTTGTATTGTTACTCTGTCGGATTGAACCTGAGTGTTCTTCCATTTTTCCTTCTTGAGGACAGAAACCCTCATGAAGATGATCAGTTTCGGTGGTGAGATATCCACCCTAGTTGGTAATGGTGGTTTCAAACAGGAATCACATTGAGCTTTCATGAAATTGTGGTATTTGATTTGATGTTGATCATTTGGGATTGTGATGGTATTTTGGATTGATTTGATTGAGCTTTCTAATAAATCTTTTGGAGTTCTTTGAAGATTGAAGTTTCTCATGTGCTGGCCGTACTGTACCAGATCATTTTTGGGCGTGGGAGTTAGTGAAGTTTATGTTTGATTTTAAACTGATGTTACTTGTTGATGTTTGGATATTAGTTGCTTAGTGCTGGAGACTAGTTTTGGGCAGATTACATAGAGTTTATGTTGTTTAAACCTCATCCAGTACCTGCCGTACATATTAGCAGTTCGTACCATTAGAGAATGCACTCTTTCTTGTGCATTGGTTTATCAATATTTTACAGGGATCATTCTCTGGTTTACTAATCCATGTGGGGGGCGATCAGTTATGTAATGATTCAGTATTCATTATTGCAGATTTTGTAATGTTATGAGGAGGCCGTAGATCCATGGCCATACCTGGGCAGAAGGACGATTTTGTTGGGGTGTTATTGATAATGGATTTGTGACGGATGATGCTTGGACTGTTATTTCCATGTGATGGCACTATTAACTAGTGCATTTGCATTGTGTTTGATGCTGTTATGACAAATGTTGGGCAGGCTGTACTTCTTCATAAGTGCCGTACCTGTCATACTGTTGTGGATTTTCTAAGGCAGTTTTGTTCTGTTTGTGGACTGATTTCTACTTCTTTTGTGACGTCCAAGGCAGTTTATGGAGTTGGAGTCTTTTGTGAGAGGGTTGAAAGTTCCTTGTGTTTGGTTTGTGGGTTCATAACCCTGCTGGTCATCCGTACAGCAGAGGGTGATCTGATTTCTGAATGCAATCTTTCATCAGCAGTTCTTCTTGCATTCTTTCAGCTGGAGCAGATCTTATTATGTGTTTATTGATGCTAATACTTGTGCAGGTTGCTTTCCAAGAAACCATGACTTACATGAATGCTGAGATGATGAATGTTTTGGGAAGTGAAGTAGATTTGAAGGGGTCTGATTTATGATCGTTCATTTGTGAAGATGAAGTTGCCAATATCAAACCCTAACAGATATTTATGATTATTATTGCATGTGATTTCATTGTAATAATTCTTTCTATGCCAACACATACATTAACCCCTAGATGGTTTACCGCTAGTGTGGGCAAAATGGATCTTTATCTTTCATTTTTATTCTACCCATTGAATAAGTGGTGAATACCCACTGGAAAAGTGGATGGTTTGTAATTTCATTCTTGTATTCCCACCCACTAGAAAGTGGTGAATCTCCACTGCAATAGTGGATGCCTGCTCATAGCAGATGAATGTATTTACTTGTTGCACAATGCTTTAGATTGTAAACCAAAGCACATTATGCTCTCACCTCGCCCAATTGGGATCTTGGTGATCAGAAGTGTGGAGGTCCCTTGATTGCTCATGAAAGATCGTGCTAACATTGTGATCATCCTTGTTACATTTAAAAAAAAAATAATTGGGGGTAGATTGTTACATAATGTAAAAGGGGGAGAGTTATAGAAAGAGGGAGAGTTTATAAGAAAAGAAGAATGATGCCATTGATGTCAAGAGAAGTACTACAGAAAGGGGGAGCTCTACAGATGCCATTGATGTCAAGAGAAGTATTACAAAAAGGGGGAGCTCTACAGACAGGGGGAGCATCATAGAAAAGAGGGAGAATCACATCATGAAGGAAAGAAGCATGTTACATCCCTTTGCCATTGATGTCAAAGGGGGAGAGATACAGAAAGGGGAAGAATTATGTTGCCATCAATGACAAAGGGGGAGTTTGTTTCAAATGTTGTCATTGATGTCGAGAGGGAAATCGCTTGTCTAAGATTGTTGTCATTGATGTCAAGAGGTGAATGTTGTTGTTGTTAATGTTAGGCATATGGGAGATTGCTGTCCTTGAAACGTCAAGCATAGTCTATGGAAGAGAAATCCAAAATGAATATATTAATGCTAGTCGACTCCATGATTAGCACTTATGTACTAAGGCCGACTACATAAGAAATTGCCCATGTAAAGGATACTAAGTATGGATAAAAGGCAGCAATTAAACAACATAAAGTATCTATTATATTAAAGAAGATTAAATAAGATTAAATAAAGAAGTCATTAAAGAAGAGGCCGACTAATTTAAGAGGCCGACCAAGTACATAAATTAAGCTGAGAAGTAATTAAAGAAATGGCTCACTACATTAAGGTGGCCGACCCCATAAAATAACAAGGGATGTGTTAATGTCTAAAAAGAAGTGCTCAAGTAAATTATTCTTTCAATGAGGCTGACCCTTATTATAATAATCTTGAAGTTGCCTCTTTTGTAAAATTAAAAGTGGTCAAGCCGACTTATTTTGAACAGTCGACTCCCTTTGGTAAAGTCGTCCCCTCTCATTATAAAGTCGCCTCTCTCGAGAATTTGACATGGTATAAGTAGAAGATAAAATGGTGATGAAAAGACAAGCAAGGAACACAATGCAATATCAATCAGAATAAAAGCAGATCTAGAGCAGAAAACTTGAAGAAAGATTAGTGTGAAGATGATATATCTCATATAAGAGAAGCATGGAATATTATAGCAGAATTTTGTGGAATAGATGCAGATTTTATGAAGGAGATTGAAGTAAAATAAATGCAGATTTTGTGTGTAGTGAGGAGTGTTGAAGATAAAACATATACACCAGTAGAGATATGAGTTTATACATACAGATTTAAATGAGGTATATGCAGATCTAAAGAAGTATATGCAGATCTAAGAGAGTATGAGTATGCAGATTTGAAAGAGGAAAGTATATGAAATCAAGTGCATCAAATTTGTGAAGAGTATATCATTTACAAGAAGAGTTTGTGAAACAAATCAGATATCCATCATCCGTTGAAGAAGCAACTTTCAGAAGGTGGAACTTTGTTGTGGATGTTGGTGCTTCCTAAAGGAGAGATTGGTGTCTCACACTAAGTTGGTGCTTAGTAGTGGGGGTTGGTGTTTCTAGTAGGTTGTTGTTGCCTACAAAGTGTACAAGCGGGGATTGGTGTCTCCTGTGGGTTGGTGCCTACAAAGCTTGTAAGAGATATATATATATATATATATATATATATATATATATATATATATATATATAAGCATATAAGCAATACTTTGCCATGGTTTTCTCCTGAAAAGATTTCCACGTAAATCATGTGTTCATCCTGTGTTGCATAATTGTTAGATCTTAAGTGAATGATGTTGTGCAATTGATGTTATTGTGGTTTTTAGTTTGAAAAAGTAGAAGATTGTATTATACTTATTCACACCCCCCCCTTCTCAGTATAAGTGTGTGCTGCATATGCTAGCTTGGAGTCAGTCCTTATTTGGTGTGGGTAGATGTAGATTAAGGAGGATGTAATCAACATTAGTATATGATTATTTATGTAAATACTTGTGGCAGCCCATTAAAGTTGTACTTGTTGATTCTTGTAAAAAACATATATATTCAAGTTTTATATCATAATTTGTATAGAGTGGAATCCACCAATGATACATCACTTTTCTAGGTCACACTGCTTTATGTTACATATTCTATTCTCTATAGACATGATTATGTGTTCCTACCAAGTGAACATTTATGTCACCCCATTTTATGTTTACAATACTCAATATAAACTTATAAATGTTAAAGACATTTTAAAATGAGAAGTTTTATAGGAAATTAACCAAAAGGTAAGAGTTCTCTATAGAATAGGCAGATTATTTGAGTTGCATTCCTTTTGCTAAGAGTATAGCAACATATCCAATGAAAATTTAACTAATCCATAAATGATGAACCCCTGTGAATTTTGATGGGGTAAAGAAAAGATTCATAAGCTTGACTAGTTTTTATAGAAAAATTACAGTGTATCATTCCAGGAGTGTTTCTCCTTGATTGAACTTATTAAGACAAGACAAAAAAAAAATTCAAATGGAAAGTATGTTGATGAAGGTACCCATAATGACAAAAAGTTAAGTGCAAACTTCTAGATTCCAAGTTGTACTTTCAATCATCCTGTTAGACCTCAAAAATGCAGGTTACAAATCCTAAGAGGATGCCAGACTCTATGTTTGGATTTGCAACGTTTTTGAACTAACTTGACGAAATCAACCTTCACGGTTTGATGATTTCCTACACTTTAGGTCCTGCTACACCTAGGTGGGTGAACCTTGGAATATTAAAGCAGTCTGAGTGTGGATGAGTAGACTAACTATATCGATCTACAATGGCATAGGATGTAGAATAGATGAAACAGCTAACTAATTAATTCTATGTGTAATGTTTAATAAGTGATTTGCAGAAATTGTATAAGCAATATCAAGGTAAAAAGGTTTGAATTAATGAGTTGAATGAGACTAGTGCCTTGTTGGGTAACAGAGTCAATTTGAAGGACTAAGAACAGTAGTTTCTCAATGGTAATAATTCTAAATATTTGGCACAGTTTCTGGTTTATAGCTTGTATAAAAGTGCGAGTAAATGACTGACAGACTCTTCTTGATAATCCAACTAAATAAAATCAGATATCTTATAATTCACCAGAAGGTATTTTAATCCTTACTTGAAGGAACCAAATGAAATGAATGGACAAGATTAACAGATAATATTTTACTGGAGACAGTATGTCAATCCTAATTATATGGCTCTACTTAGTAATCCCAACTTACTACTTCCAGGCTACTGTGAATAAATCAGAAGGGTTTAATTCCTTAGATGGACACCAACCAAATTAATCACACAGATACAGCAAATGTGTATTGACAGATTAAATATATACTTGATATCTAAATCTGAATAATAGGGAAATGCAGAAATGGAGACAGCCACACAATTGAATAATTTCAACAAATAACTGATACCAAAGTAGAAATACTGAATCAGAGAACTTCAAACTTCTTCAAATAAAATATGCAACACAGTCATTTTGGAATATTGTATATTATGTATGTATGAATATCTTCTACTGCTGATGATCTTCCAGCATCGAATGTTTAAACTTATATAGATATTTTCATGAAGAGATACAACTCTTCAATAAGTCTCTTGGGAATTTAACCAACATAAACAATAATTACATAAGCTTAATTAGGCTCTATTTAGCCATAAATAGACTTTTGCCAGATGATCTAAATACTCCTGCTCACGGTGAGAATCAGTAAGATCAACTGCGCTCCTGGTGATTATATCAAGGGTGACCATTTCCTCCAATACTCTTTATCCAGGTCTTCATAAATGATAGGGACAGTGCATAAATCATCCAAATCAAAAACCTCACAAATAGCATTTTTTTGATAAATGCACAATTGGTTCTCCTTGTGGGTTGCAGATGGCTTTCAGGTTTGTATTATAATATCTGGCAAGCAGTTGGAGGAGTTCCACATTCAGGAATACATTGGGCACAACCAGTTTTCCCAAATTCAAGTGCCATGGGTTTGACACAGGGGCATTTCTGAATCTTCTGTTGTAGTGGAATCTGAAGAGCTCATACCCCCTAATTGGGGTCCAGATATCTCCCAGGCGTTTATGTTTGTCTTCCAATTTTTCTACTTCTGCCCTGAGTTGGGCAGACCTCCTGGCCTTGGGAGTTGACCCAGGCAACTGATCAATCAGGTCTTGATTTAGTTTTCTATCCTTCACTTTCTCTTCAGGGGTTTGATCAGTTTTTTGCTTTTTTGGCTTACTGGTTTCCCCTTGGGACTTTCTTCCTTTTCCCTTTCCCGGAGTTTCCATTTTAAAAAATTTGGCAGGAAATTCAAATACAGGGAATATAGTAGTTTGTGTATGTGTACCTGTCGTTCGATGGCTGGAATTGGAAGCCTCTGCTTTTGCCCTAAGAATTCCTCTGTATTCTCCTCAGACGGTTTTTTGCAATTATAATGATCGTATGAATTTCGTAGCCGTTTGTATTAATTATCTGATCAATTCAATGTTCATCGCTGTGAAGTGTCACATCGCCATAACTCTTCTCATCGGCGTGATTTTTGAAATGTCTGAGCGATCTCAACGTTTTTTATGGCGCGAACAGTCATCGGCATGACCCCTCAATTGTATTCCCGACGCCATGTAATGTTATATTTCAAGTGGGCGCAACCATCGGCATGACTTCCTTCATCGCCAAGGGTTTTAGATCTCTCTGCGATATAGCGAATCCCACCGATATGATTTGCTTATCGGAAAGATTGAGACTATCGGGATAATAAAATTATGTTCTCCCGATCTTTATTGTCTCGCCGATAATCATCTTCATATATGAACTTTATCTTTATCGGAATGACATTCACTATCCGGATAGCTTTCTGAAGATATCCCGATCCAAATCATCTCCCCGATGATTCTTTTCATATCCTTCATCGGGCAAAGTTTAGTAAAGTGTCACCGACACCTTTTGATCGCCGTGACTTGTGAATCGGCAAGACCTGGTTCTTTTGTTCCGATATGTCAAGTTATCTCGATAGAGGTGTTTCGCTGTGAGTCTCGCCGATGGCTTTCTTATCGCCAAGACTCTTAATCATCGGAGGCTTACTTGTTTTCTATCCCGATAGTTTATTTCTCACCGATGACTATTTTCTTCGTTACCCCCATAGGATGTTCGGTGAAACTCTTGCCGAAGTGCTTTATCGGTATGATATATACCGTCGGGGTATCTTTTAAAAAATCATCCGATAGATATCTGTCATACCGATCGGTATGACCACTCACCTTTCTTGCCGATGTAAGGTCATCGGTATCACTTACTCCATCGGTGACTTCCATAATTCCTCTTCCGATCCCTATTTTCACGCCGATGGTTGTTTTCAAACGATTCCTTGTGTATCGGTGTAAGCAACACAACCTCTTGCCGATGGATTGATTTTAATGAAATCTGGCACTGCTCATCCATAGACATCTTGTGAGATACAAATTTTTTTTTATTGTGGTCTTTTTGGAATATTCTTCAGGGTTTATTCAAATATGATGGAGTAAGGAGATAGTAAAAATTTCAAATTTTTACTGTGCTAACACATCCATCTAAAAAGGTTGTGATGCATTTGAGTTAGTTTTATGGCCTAAGCTTTAAAGATAAGAAATTTCAAATTTCCACAAGGCATATCTTATTTACATATCTCTACCAGATATAATTTAAGATTTAAAGATCAAAAGAATCTGCATTGCATATACATTGTATATATCTCTTCTGGATAAAATTGTGTATGTGTAAATCCATAAGGTATTTACACAAAATTGAAGCTTAAGATTTAATTTTTATTACTTAGACTTTGCAAAACTAGAGGTCCATGTCCATTTAACTTCATAATGGCTCACCAAACCTTCACCTCTTATTAGGAGAAAATGAGGGTGGGGAATGAAGAACCCCCTTTCCAATTGTTCTACATATGAACCTAAGTATATCAAAGACAGTGGCAAGTCCTTTAAGTTCAAAAAACAGCTCCATAGAATATGAACAGCATGCCTACAAGAATTCTTCTACCGTTCTACGTATTCATCACAAATAAAAATTCAATAAAACCATCTCATAGTTGATAACATCTACTCAGCAAAAAAACAAATTGAAGGCTTTGCATCTTCTAAAATAAATCAATGCATTAAATACAATATTGGATAAATACCATAGTATAACACATCTCCTATGCCTACTAAAAACTTTTGGTCTAAGAGGATATATCATAGATGCATTTTAGCTTTGATTAAATAGGACTGATGTATCACCCTTTTTTAGAACTAATATAAAGGGAAAAATACTACATTTGTAATGTGTGGTTTCTATTAATACTTACGTTATGCCGTAGCAGTAGATCTTCCACTGCTCTACATTCTAGAAGATAAGAAACACCATTAGTGGTGACTTTGGAACAATCCTGAGGGAATATCAAAGAAATAAACACTGTTAGAATTTTTTTTTCCAAGGATGCCTTGCCAGTAAAGTATTGATCAAATGACAACAAGCTATATATACTCCTATACTTGCACATTGACTTATTGCTTGTCCCAAGGTATACAATGTAATAAATAAAAGCACACAAAAAAAGAAACATTGTATGAAAATTACTCCAAGCAAAGCACATTATTAGAAAATGTAACCTTGCCAAAAATTCTTGTCTTGTCCCAAGATAAAAGGATGATAGTTGTCACTATAAATAATTTGGTAAAAGAAAATAATTAAGTTAAAAAAACAAAAAATAAATACAAAGTATTGGACACATTACACAACCACACATCCCAGACAACTTCCAACATTGTACTAGAAAAACATTGCCATCCCTCAAGTGACTCAATTCTTTCATGGTTTCTCTAGAAATGCTGGAATACTTCACAAATGTTGTAACCTAAGATCCTAGTCTTTGAGCTTGAAGCTTTACAACTTGGTAACCTTTTCCTCGCTGAAGCTATCAAGTTTCATGGTGATGCAGGGGCATCTGGGTCCACAAGGATCCTGTAATATCCCTAACCGGATCTGCCCTATAATTTTGATTTTTAATTCTAATTTTTCTGTTCAAACCCTAGGTCTGAATTCTGATTTTTATTTTTGAAGTATAAATAATCATGGACAGCGAATATACAAGTGCCAAACACTCAAATAAACATGCCAAACATGTATGCTTATGAAGATAACATCAAACATGAATCCAACCATGTAATATAACCATCCAAGTGCTTATAAATCTGCTTTCTGAGTGTAAAAGTCTGCTGCTACAAATCTGAATATTCTGAATTGAACTTGCACCAAATTCATGGGCTCAAACATGCTAAAACATAGCTCAGATTTCTGCCATTACAAATCAGACCTAAGCATTGGTTCATACATACCAAAATATGGCGAGAAAGATGTCAAACAGAAAACCCTGGATGGTGAATCCTCCATGATAAGCGATTAGGGTTTTGTGCTCCAATGTTGCTCTCCTTGGGAAGTGGCGCTCAACCTAGGGAAGAAACCCTAGCAGCAATCCTTGTCCAAATCCTCCAAAATGGGCGCTCAAATCTGATCTGAAAAATGTGCCTTTGAATGCTCAAGAACTCCTCGAAATCTCCAATGAAGTGCAAGTGTGAACTCATGTGTCACCCAAAAATAGTGGCGGTTCAATTTTGGTTTTCCTTGTAATTTTGGTGTGTGTGTTTAGTTTTTCTCCTTGTTGGTGTGTCTTTTCAGGATTATTGCTTCTGGTCTTTTCTTAGTTTTGGCGGTGTCTTACAACTTCTTTGGTTTCGATAGTCCTTTGGTCGGGCTATAATATGCACCCTTGTTCTACCTTGGTTTTTTTTTGTTTTGTTTGATGTGAATGCAGAAGGTGTTTCTTTTGTTTTTAAAAGACATCAGAAATAAGTAACTTGCAGCATTAAATAATTCAGAAATATGGCAATATTCAGAAATACATGTAGCTGAAAATTCTAGATTTAATTTCTGATCTGAAAATACAATTTTTCTCAAATGTTAAGGCAACCCAGTTCATCAAATAACATTACATATCTAAATCAGACATACCCAGAAAATTTAATTGACTTTGATAATTTTCTGCACTTGCAACCAACTCCTACAAGCTCCTAGATATGAGCGCCACACCTCCAAAACTGAGTATGAATGCTTACAAAAGAATGAAGTTTGTTCTCCGACCCTAGGTGCCCCCTCAAACACAGCAAAAACTGCCACAAACCCTAGGCATCCAGCTTTCCAAAACCCCACGCCCTTGTCAATATGGTACAACCAGCATTGGGAGAGGTACGATCAACATTTGAAGTCAAAAACCCTAGCAAATTTTTGCCATTTTTCCTTCAATCTGTCACAACATAATTAGATATGCAATCCTCCTCCAAACTGAAATAAAACTTCATAGATACACCCAATTGTGATCTCCGTAGTGAAATCACCAAGAAATCCTCCAGATTGTGTCTTTCAACAACGTAGAGAATGTTTCCTGTAAGGGATTTCGTCCTCACAAACCTGAGAAGAACAAGTTCCTCCAAAAGCACGACAATATCAGATATCCAAAATAACATAAGAGAACAAAATGAGCTTTGTCATGTCCCCATATTATGGTGTTGTTTAAATTAAAGATTTAAACATCATGATAAGACAGATGTCGCTTTGATGATAATCATGTATACAATAATATTTGATAAACTTATTGCATTTATAAATAATAAATATAAATGCCGATATAATAACATCAATTTCAATTATAATATAATATATTATTATATAATATATCATATGTAAATATGATAATAAATATATATTATAAATATAAATATAAATATTAGTAATTTATATATTATTAAATTATACATATATAAATACAAATAATAAATATTAAATATTATTATATAATAATAAATACTGAATATTATTATATAAAATTAGCGTTCTAAGAAAGAATCGATAGAAGGTAAGACATCGCATAGCTAAATAAAGGCTAGCATAACAATAAGGGAGCGATGTTAATAAAGGCTACGTTTTCCTATGAACAACGATCATACTTATTAATATAATTATCCAACGGTAGTCTTGGTCAAGCGCTTAAAGCCAACATAAGACAACGACCATACACAAAAGTGCCTAAAACAAGGTTTCATACTAAATGTAAGTCAGCAACGAAGGTCAACGTGGAATATGGCTAAACAACGATTAGTAGATAAGACAAGTCACTGCTCCAACATGACTGATCGACTCCCTCCTTACCACGCCGATATTAACGGTTATAGCTACTATAAATTATCTCATAAACAAATCAATGGCAATATCCAATACTTAATGGAAGCGATTAAAGGAGTGGCAAATTAGTCAAAGGGAGATTAGCAATTATGAAAAGACATCTGGAAAGGTCGTGACCAATGGCCACAATAGCCCCGCTCAGCATATAAGTAGTATCTCATTATGACAGGGAAGGAATCGGGGAATATTTTAATGAATACATATTACTCATCCATCAACAGCGATCATCAAATCATTCTAATATCATCTGCATGAAGCAAAGTTTAATAGATTGAATAAAAAGTCAAGGCAAGTGCGGAATCATTCCAGGGCTCTCAGTAAAGGCCGGCAGACAAATAAAAGAAAAAAGAGACTGCTAAAGCAGAGATAAGGAGTTGTAGTCCTTATTCCAGGTATGCATTATTATATAAATTAGAATATTTGTATCATTGATATAGTATATAGAATTTAAGTATTCTAGTGTATAATGATAGGAGGTATAGAAATCTCATCATGAAATAGGTATAGGAAGAAAATAGAAAATACAATTCTTTACATGTTAATGCCATGAGGGTTAATAGATTGATATGAGCAAATGAATTATGATGAGGAAATACGATGAACTCTTAACTTAGAACAATTATCTTCTGAATAAGATCAAATATAAGACAATGAAATCTCAAGCATGAGAATAAGCCAAGTATGAGGCTATGACTAAGTAATGATAAGATTCCCAAGTGGAATAAGAAATCTGATATCATGATCCAGAAAGGATAATATTATCAACGATGGATTTATAACTCATAATCTCATAACCTATCAAGAAGGATGTCAAGCCTCACCCGTAATCATCTTACCACTTGTGAGTTTGGGGTTAAGTTAAGGACGTATAATTAAACCTAAGCGACCCTCAAGTGGATGAGGAACACCGGGTGTGTGTGAAGTCCCTTGAGCCAAGAGACAAGGAACTCCGGGTGTGAGTGAAGCTCTTGGGCCTATGGTAATATGAGCTCATTGTTTATAATTGTGCTCGACGGTAGGTGACTCTCGATGGGATGAGGAATGCCGGGTGTGCATGAAGTCCCCTCGAGCCAATTGGTGAGGGACCCCAGGTGTGGGTGAAACCATTGGGCCTCCGTATGGGATGGATATGGACGCCTTAACAAACCATGCTCATATGGGAGAGAGGATTGATTAATGGTAGGGCTACCCTTAGACTCCCTCAAGATAGTGCATGAGAGTTGTGAGAGAAATAACGTGAATATGTTATGCATATGATTATGATTATAAGGTTACTAAACTTAAGTAGAAATGTGGGAAGTATATGGATTTTAATATTGATATTAATAAGTGGATATTAACCCTAATAGTAATATGTTGATATTATAAGTTGGATTGATTACTAATGTTCTCTTGTACAAGTTGAAATTCTGTGCAAGGTTAAGGAAATTTTGACTTGCTAGAAGGGGACATTACAGTGGTATCAGAGCAGAAGATTCTGCCATCCTGTGAAGAAATTTAATGCAACACAATACAAGACAAACAGCCCGTAACAACAACAACAACATGGATGCTCAAGATATGAGGTCATTCATGGAAATGATCACCAAAAGCATGATGGAACAAAATGAAAGAACAACCAGAATCATGATGGAACAAAATGAAAAGACAACTCAATCCATGATGGAGCAAGGTGAAAAAACTACACAAATGTTCCTAGAAGCACTTCAAAGGGTAGGAAACACCGTGGAACAACTCAAGGCCCCGTCGACAAATGGAAGGGATGTAGCTTCGAACCAAGCCGAAATTAGCAACTCTTCCTCAAGTTCACGAATTCCAAGACCATCTTTCCTACCAAGTGAGGAAACTCCAAGAATGGAAGAAGAAAATACAGAAGTTATGAGCACTGAGGACATGGCTAGAGCCTATGCAAATTTAGAACCCGAAGTAAGAAGAGCAGTTTCCTTCCATGAATTTAGCAACTCTAAAAGGAACGAGTTAACACGAAGTGAGAGAAGACCTATCCATAAGGACTTAAAACAAAAGGCCAATAAAGTAAACCTTCCTCACTTTGACGGAACCACTAAAATCACCCCACATGCATGGCTTCAAAAACTTAATGACTATTTTGCAGTTAGTCCCATGATCGAAAAAGATGCCCTCCAATTTGCAATCCTACACCTAGAAGGGATAGCCTATGAGTGGTGGCATAATGCAAAAAGCACCCTAGGCCATGAAAACATTACATCATATGCTGAATTCTCTAAAAGATTCCTTAAGAAATTTGATAGGAGACATCCCCAACAAGACTTTAAGGACCTAACCTTGGTAAGGCAAAAGGGAACAGTTGATGACTATGTTAATGAATTCGAGAAAATAGCCATCCGAGTTCCCGGAATAGAGAATGAAAGACTTACATTCTTATTTGTACAAGGATTAGATGAAAAGCTAAGAGGATTAGTGGGAGCACTTAGACCCACTACACTTGATGATGCCATAGAAATGGCAACCCAATTAGAACAAAGCAAACCCTCCCAATCATCCTCTAAACCCTTCCATAAGAAAGGAAATTTTGATAAGTACCCATGTCGAAAATGTGGGAAACCATGGGAAAAAGGACATGTATGTCTAAGAGATGAATTAAGAGAAAAGGGCCTTTGTTTTGATTGCAAAGAAGCATGGAAACCCAGAAACAAGTGTAAAGACCCCGCAAAGGGAAACACGTGTTTTAGATGTAATGAGAAATGGGAATACGAGCATAAATGTGGGAAAAGAGCTCAAGCACACAATATAGAAATCATACTCAACAAAGAAATTCAGGAAGAAGGTGAAGCAACTTCAAATAAAAGAAGGAAAGAAAATTGATATTAAATTGAGTGTTCGGAAGAAATAAGGATTGCTTGAGGACAAGCAATCTCAACAGGGGAGGCCTGTCATGTCCCCATATTATGGCGTTGTTTAAATTAAAGATTTAAACATCATGATAAGACAGAAGTCATTTTGATGATAATCATGTATACAATAATATTTGATAAACTTATTGCATTTATAAATAATAAATATAAATGCCGATATAATAACATCAATTTCAATTATAATATAATATATTATTATATAATATATCATTATATAATATATCATATGTAAATATGATAATAAATATATATTATAAATATAAATATAAATATTAGTAATTTATATATTAGTAAATTATACATATATAAATACAAATAATAAATATTAAATATTATTATATAATAATAAATACTGAATATTATTATATAAAATTAGCGTTCTAAGAAAGAATCGATAGAAGGTAAGACATCGCATAGCTAAATAAAGGCTAGCATAACAATAAGGGAGCGATGTTAATAAAGGCTACGTTTTCCTATGAACAACGATCATACTTATTAATATAATTATCCAACGGTAGTCTTGGTCAAGCACTTAAAGCCAACATAAGACAACGACCATACACAAAAGTGCCTAAAACAAGGTTTCATACTAAATGTAAGTCAGCAACGAAGGTCAACGTGGAATATGGCTAAACAACGATTAGTAGATAAGACAAGTCACTGCTCCAACATGATTGATCGACTCCCTCCTTACCACGCCGATATTAATGGTTATAGCTACTATAAATTATCTCATAAACAAATCAATGGCAATATCCAATACTTAATGGAAGCGATTAAAGCAATGGCAAATTAGTCAAAGGGAGATTAGCAATTATGAAAAGACATCTGGAAAGGTCGTGACCAATGGCCACAATAGCCCTGCTCAGCATATAAGTAGTATCTCATTATGACAGGGAAGGAATCGGGGAATATTTTAATGAATACATATTACTCATCCATCAGCAGCGATCATCAAATCATTCTAATATCATCTGCATGAAGCAAAGTTTAATAGATTGAATAAAGAGTCAAGGCAAGTAGCGGAATCATTCCAGGGCTCTCAGTAAAGCCTGGCAGACAAATAAAAGAAAGAAGAGACTGCTAAAGCAGAGATAAGGAGTTGTAGTCCTTATTCCAGGTATGCATTATTATATAAATTAGAATATTTGTATCATTGATATAGTATATAGAATTTAAGTATTCTAGTGTATAATTCAATAATGATAGGAGGTATAGAAATCTCATCATGAAATAGGTATAGGAAGAAAATAGAAAATACAGTTCTTTACATGTTAATGCCATGAGGGTTAATAGATTGATATGAGCAAATGAATTATGATGAGGAAATACGATGAACTCTTAACTTAGAACAATTATCTTCTGAATAAGATCAAATATAAGACAATGAAATCTCAAGCATGAGAATAAGCCAAGTATGAGGCTATGACTAAGTAATGATAAGATTCCCAAGTGGAATAAGAAATATGATATCATGATCCAGAAAGGATAATATTATCAACGATGGATTTATAACTCATAATCTCATAACCTATCAAGAAGGATGTCAAGCCTCACCCGTAATCATCTTACCACTTGTGAGTTTGGGGTTAAGTTAAGGACGTATAATTAAACCTAAGCGACCCTCAAGTGGATGAGGAACACCGGGTGTGTGTGAAGTCCCTTGAACCAAGAGACGAGGAACTCCGGGTGTGAGTGAAGCTCTTGGGCCTATGGTAATATGAGCTCATTGTTTATAATTGTGCTCGACGGTAGGTGACTCTTGATGGGATGAGGAATGCCGGGTGTGCATGAAGTCCCCTCGAGCCAATTGGTGAGGGACCCCAGGTGTGGGTGAAACCATTGGGCCTCCGTATGGGATGGATATGGACGCCTTAACAAACCATGCTCATATGGGAGAGAGGATTGATTAATGGTAGGGCTACCCTTAGACTCCCTCAAGATAGTGCATGAGAGTTGTGAGAGAAATAACGTGAATATGTTATGCATATGATTATGATTATAAGGTTACTAAACTTAAGTAGAAATGTGGGAAGTATATGGATTTTAATATTGATATTAATAAGTGGATATTAACCCTAATAGTAATATGTTGATATTATAAGTTGGATTGATTACTAATGTTCTCTTGTACAAGTTGAAATTCTATGCAAGGTTAAGGAAATTTTGACTTGCTAGAAGGGGACATTACAAGCTTCAAATCTTCCTTTTATCTCTCCTCAAGCTCCCACGCCCAAGTTAGGGTCAAAACAATATTTTTAATAAATAAAACATAACCCCTTATATCTGCCACATGAGGCGTCCAAGTTAGGGAATACTTTATTAAATTTAATTAACTTCTTATGTCTCCCAAAAGTACCCTTTCATAAAGTCACTTTACGATATTAAATAACGATAAGTTAAATATTTAATTTAACTTTATAAAGTATCGTTATGTAAATTAAAATATTGGACTATAGATAAAATTTGGATATCGACATTAAATGCCTCCACCGACATAGCTTAAAGTAGAAATGCTAACAACTGACCCTGCCGCTTCCCGAAACTGACTTACTAAAAATAGTAAGTATAGAAGAAATCATTGAAAACCACCCCAGAAAGTGGCATGCCGCACATCATAACATTTGGAGCTCAATCAATCACCTGATACTGCCACCCTGCTGGATTCAACTGACTCTGAGGATTCTCTAACCCTAACTCATTAGCCTATGGGAACCCACCAAATAGGCTAATTGTCCACCAAATTGAACTGATTAGGAAGGGGACATTACAGGGGCCCACATGCTTAGTTGGCATATGTTCCAAACTAGGACACACACCCTTCTTTGAAATGGTTGTCTTTTTGCTTGAGCATTGCTGTCTTGTGTGGTGCCCACATGCTACCCTGGCCATTAGATTTCATATGGAAGTTCAATCTTTACATAATATTTGGGATCCACTCCTAGACTAGGCAGATAGATTTCTTGTTTTATTTGGGACTTGGTAGCTTCAACTTTCCTTTGGACTATAGTGCTAGCCAAGTCCCACACTTACCTCTCTTGCCTTGGCATGAACATCCAAGATTGAAACTTGTGATTCTTTGATGGGGCCTACCTTATCCTAGTTGCCAATTACAACCTTCATGTTGTGCGTTTGTCTTTTGGATTGGGCATCGCTGATCATGTGGGGTCCAAAAAAGTTGAGCTGGACACATTTTCCTTCCTTTGGTTTGTTAAATGTATCTACTGGGGATTGATTCTTTTGCTAGGCGCTTTTCCATATTGTGGCCCACTAAGATTCCCTTTGGCATTGAAATCCTTTATACTCCTTTTCCGCTAGGCAGTTTCATTTCCCGACAGGCGATTTCAAGTCAAGGCATTTTCTTTTTGCAGGCCGCGTGATATCTTTGGTCCTTCCCTTCAGGCAATGTCACATTCATTTTGTAGGTTCAATTTAACTCTTCTGCAGTTACAATGAGGGCGCAGGCAGTCACATTTCTTAGTGTTTATGATTACATGGTGGACTGCAACAGTCAATTCCATTCTTGGTCATTACATTTTCTAAATATGCCTTCAAAATCCATTACCTTTATGGGAGGAGATTGCCATTACATTCCTGCCACAACAGTTTAATGCCCATCTCTTTTCCAAGAACATATATAATTGAGGAGAGGGTGACAATAGAGGACAGGAAGAAAAGAAAGGGGCAAGGAGAGTTTGGAAATGTTTTACAGAATATCCTCCTCCTTGGACAGGATTGTGAGATAGGAGAATGTATGAGAAGGTTGTAGTGTTTACCTTGGTTGGCTGAATTATAAGTCTGTTGTTGTGTGTGTAAGAGTGAGAGATGTGAGATTGAGAGGATTGTAAAGTCCCTATTGCTGGACTATGTGCCTGTGAGGCAAGTATGTTATCTGAATTTTGATTAATAAAGATAATGTAGGCTGTTATTGATTCCATAATGTGTGTTTGAGCTGGGTATAAGTTCTTGCCATGTCTGATTTAACTAGTGGCTGTGAGTGAATGTGTGTGTGGCTGCTAGGATTAGCTGCCCTTCACTGGGTTCCTAATCCTGGACTGCATCACATATTTGATTGACTTGCTCAAGGATGGAATGGGGATACTTAGGTACAAAATACTGTAATATCCCGAATGGAATATTTTTATATTTTTGGCAATTGTCATCAATAAACAAACATGATTTGATATCACTATATTGTGCCAATCAAAATATTTCAAACACACTTGCAATTTTCTGATTTTTGGCTTACATGTATTTCGCCAAACAGTTGTTATGCATTAAACAAATCAATAATTCTGAATATTCCCTTGTGTATTTCAAAAATACGATAAATAAACATAATATGATTATGACAATTAATTTTCACAACTCGGGAAAATATTCATGTAATCACAGCTGGTATACACATGAAGTGTTGATGCAAGCAATATGTGATCAGATATACATATAAAAATCAAGTATTAAATTATGACCTTAATTGTTACCAAAATGTTGCTGTTGGAGACCCAAACTCAGAAATAAATCAGAAATAAATTTCTGATATTATAACAGCAGCTGATATCATCTAAACTTATGCCAAATTCCCTCCATAAAAGTGTACAACACCAAAGGAAAGGCCTTCAAAACAATATTAAACTTTTCCCAAATGGTACGGCTGAGGTAAAGCATAAAAAAAGTCATCAAATGTGAATTGACTTCCCTTCAAAGTCCTCCTTGTACGGCAGCTTGTAATATATGCTCAAATATTTCCCTGACCTTTGCAAAAAGGTATGGCTAGATTTGTTAAGGCTTTAAGCCTTCATAATATTCATTAACTCTTTTTGAAGTGTGATCGCTGCCTTCTATGGAAGGTATGGTCACCTCAAAATATGAAGTACGGTTGGGATATAACTCAGTCACAGCAATATAAATTTCTGATTTTTTTATTTTTCACTTCACACACAACACTTTAAATTTCTGATTTTACTTCCAGTTCACACACAACACTATCATAGTTACTTCCACACACAACACTTCAAATTGATTATTTACTTGCAAGCAGGAATAGGAATAGATTCTTCTATGATTTGTATTTCTTCTTCATATGCCTGATTCCATTGTACTAACGCTTCTCAATAATTTCCTGAAACACTCTTTTTTTTTAACAATTTTCAAACATAATAAAATTATAACATGTAAATTGTGCTAATAACCATTGAAATATAACTAAGGTACCAATAGTCCCTTTTATACACAAGTACAAACTACACATTGGAACAATTCATTAACTACAATATTAAATAAATAGAGTGCACCTGCATTTATATTGGCCAAATTCTTCAAAGGCAAGATATTCTAGTATTGATTGATGGCAACCCACAATTTCATAGACGAAGGGTTGGTAAACAGAAGAGGCTTAAAGAAAAAGGATATAAAAGGTTTCACTGTTATAGTGGCAGATGGTTATTCTATGCCTTGCAAGAAGAAAGTGGAACAACTCAGCATCACCTTGGATGATCATCAGATGAGTGATGACTTTTATGTTGTCAGTTTGAAAGAAACTAACCTGGTATTAGGAGAGCAATGACACTATCAATCAATTTTCAAGCAAACAAAGGTTTAGAGAGTACCTTGGCTTGATTTAACTCCTCTATATGTGTGTGTAGTTCCACTTCCCTCTTGCTATGCTCCAATATGTCTATATAGTGAAGAGGCTGTAACTTTCCTTCTTCCAGCTGTATTTGTATCTACTATCTTCTTCTCCAATCTGCTGTTATGCTTAGTCATATATAATCAGAAAATATATATTCCCTTCTGCTGGTCTGAATTCATTTGCTGAGTTCTGATTTTAATAGCTACTGTCCCTGTTGATGAATATTCAGATTTGTAATACCTGATCCATGCTTTTGGAGGGAGGGATCGATCCCTATTTAAATGTTCACCACTTTTCATAACAAAGGATATCCACTGCCTTATGTAATATCGGCGTCCCTTCCCAAAGTCTTTCGCTGATTTTTGTTTGCTTAATCATTATGTGTATGAGATTGTTGTTAATACTTGATGAATCGCTGTTTATAAATGTCTTTTGTAATATATGGTTTGCAGCTTAGTCTTTGGATATTATCAGCCTCTTAGAGGCATCGGGATTTAGGAGATATCTTTCCCCTTTTTGATTCTATCTTAATTCATATTTAATATATGTTATTTAATATTTATTTTATATAATATAATATTTAAATTTACATTTATATTAATATCTCATTATATATTATAATAATAATTACTTCTAAGTTTATATATTATATATATTATATTATGATAATATATATGTATACATAATTTATAATTGCTTATATATCATTATTATATTATATATATATATTGGTTTAAAGTCTGAATAATTTCACAATATGAATGTATATGATACATGTAAATCATGTCTTGGAGTCACAAAGCATATACTCGAATATGCGTAATTCATAATATATAATGCAATGCAATATAGGGGATATGACAGTGTGCCTGCCAAAATAGCAAGAGTGCTTCCTATAATTTTTGGCTCTTCTTCTGAACTGACCTCTCCATCTGATATCACTTCGATGTAGTGAGCCTGTCCTTTGCCTAGACAATGATGACTAGGTGTCCATGGCTCCTTACAAGCGCAAGTTCTTCATTCTTAACTCATTTCTGGTATCCTCTTCCTTTGTTCTTGGTGGCCTCTCTATTTCCTTCTAAAATGATTTTATTTTTGGTTCTGGTTTCCTTTCTGATTCTGGTTGTGGTACCTTTGAGAATAATTTATTCTTAGGCGTTGAAGCTTCCAATGTGAAAGATCTTTTTATAGCTTCCTGTAGTGAAAATGGATCGAAAGATTTTACCCAACCTTTTAGAGGTTTAGACAAACCCTCCATAAACAAAAATGTGAGTTTCCTCTCTGAAATATCTGGGACCATCACTGATAGTTTTTGGAATTTTGTCATATAACTCTCAACAGAATTAAGTTGCCTCAATTGAGCTAGTTCCCTGAAATCAGTTTCTGGGTCCTATTTGTCAAACTTGTCGATGAGTCTTTGACTTAACTCTTCGTAAGTTCCAATGAGACTATAAACTTGGGTAATCATCCCATGGTACCACCATTCGTGTGCTATACTTTCCAGATGAAGGGTAGTGAATTTAGTGGCATCTTCCTCATACATTGGATTTAATGAAAGATAAGTATCCAATTTTTGGATCCAAGCATGAGTTGTGCATTTGTTTGAGCCATCAAATGAAGGAGCAGTCAACTTATCCAACCTTTTTTGCAACTCTCTATGTGGCTGATTTCCATTTTGTCTTCTATCATTTTTAGTTTCACCTTTGATTTTTAAGTTACAGATATTAGTAAATGACATCTCTGCATGAAAATCTAGACCAAGAGCTCTGTACTCTTGCAAGTAAGTTGCAAAGTTGTTACCACCCTATATTGACTCTTCTTCCTCTGGTTGTGTTGGGACTCCTATTTTCAAGCCTCGTATTTGCAACATCATGCCAAGTTCATCAAAATTTTCCAAAGAGGTTCCTGTGTATTCGCCTTGTTTTGTGTGTTTGGTGCTATTTCCCCTAAAATTTGACTAAGTCTAAAATCTAGGAGATCCTCCAAATCCTAGAATATACATTATAACTCCTAGAGGTCCGAAACCACTCTCAAACATCCTGACAGTATATACATAAAAAAATAGCTTAAAGTGTAAGAAAGTAAATGTAAACTTATATACCTGTAAAGGTAAGAGTAAATGTAAACTTATATACTTGTAAATATAAGAGTAAATGTAAATGTCTATACATGCGGGAACTCTGCAAAAAATCCTAAAAAATCCTAAGTTTTTCTACGTTTTCCTGTCTCTGGCGGAGGTGTGGACCCCTTTAGTACATTGTGGAAGTTTCACCCCTTCCTAGACATTGTGGAAGTTTCAACCCTTTCAGGATGTATCCCTATCACCCCTCTAGACCCGCTTTTCCACATCTCCCAAAACTTTTGCTTTCTAAGTTTCTTCCTTTGTCATTTTCTGGCAGAGTTTCTGGGCATGTCAAGACATTTCCAGTCCCCCTTAAACTTCCGCTTTTCTTCTTTTCCTTCTTAGGTGGAGCTTTAGCTTAGTTTAGGATATTTCCTGAACTCCCTTATTTCTTTGCCCCCTTCTGCTTGTTATTCCTAGCGGAGTTTTACTCACTATCAGGACATTGCGGGATTTCTTCCTGGACGTGGATATGTCCAGTTCTACCCTCTTGACCCGCCATCCAAGACCCTGCTTTTCTTCCGCTTCCATACCTCTTTCCCTGCGCTTATCCATGTACCCCTGGAATCTCCACCCCCTTCTACATGTCTTCTCTAGCGCGACTTAAACCTGGACTTGGATATGTCCTAAACTCCCTCATAGACCCGCTTATCCCTGACACTTCATTCTTCCACCAACTCTCTTATTCCTCCCTTGTGTGAATTTCATGCCTATCTGGATCCACCTTGTCTTGATCCTCCTTGGATCACCGCCATGTCCTGTTCTCTCCAAAAGTTCCACCAACCTTCCTTTCCTTGTCTTCTACAAAGTTTTGACGGAGTTTTATTTTAGATGCAGATATATCTTGGAACCCCTTAAAGTTTCGCAATGTCTGGAACCCCACAAAACTCCCACATCCAATACCCCCTCGAATTACCGCAATCCGCCAAAAAGGCATAAAAATGGAAAGCGATAGTCTCCTACGACTTTCAAATGGACGCAAAACCTTGGCAGGTCGCCATTAATGCGAAATGGGTGGTTGAAAATGATATATATAATGCAATTGGTGGGGTTGTTAGGGTTTTCTTGCCCATTCCACCATCAGATCCGAGTTGTGAAGGCTATAAATAGAAGATTGAAACTCATTCAAAGGGTTCGTGGTTCATCTCACTTCCAGGCAGCTACAGGTGTAGAAAAAGGAGATTTTTCCAGGTCAAGGGGTTGCAATTCCAATTCTTCAGGCAAGTTATACAACAGATGAAAGGTTAGACATTGTTACAAATTCCAATATATTGTATGTCTCTATTACTGAGGGTGCATTTTCAAAGAAACACCTAAGCCAGCACTAGGGTTTCTTCTTGCCCTAGTTCAAGGTATGATTGTAACTTCAAAATTGATAAATGTGACAGCATTCTAAGGCATTACCAGGTTGATGATGGTCTCTTTTGAATTACATATGAATTTGTATGGTGAAGTTATGGATTATTAAGTATGTATGTATGCCTGGTATTACATGACAGATTCATTTTATGCTATTAGGTCAACTTTCTTTTGTGTTTGTTTTGTCATTTTCCTTCATTAAATTGGACTCTGTTGCCTACTGGATAGGCACCGATCTTGGAAGTGATTACCAAACACACATTAAAATGAATACATCTCAATAGTTAAAACACAAAACATCTTGCCCTTATGCAAGACTTTTCATTCATCAGCTCAAAAGAGACTTTAGTGCAGTAGGTCAGTTTTGTTTCAATGATAGCTTTGGTTTCAGAACTACAGTTTGGGTATTGCTGCCTTGTTTTAGTGAACATATTATGTACTGTTGTTAATCCCTATTGAGGGATGCCTCTAAGAACACCTTCCCTAGCTTAAGCTGAGTCAGAAGCGAAGAGGAGATTACCCACTCCTGTCCATTGCACCTTAATCATTTTAATCCTGTTAATGAACCTTTATTACCCAATCCTGTCCATTGGCCCTTAATCATTTTAATCTTGTTGATGAACCTTTATTCCATCTCCTTGATGACATCCTTGGCTTCTGAGATTGAATATTGTTCTAGGGATTAGGATAAGCTATTTTGGGACCCAACAGGTTGTTCTTCCCTCATTAGGAAAGTAGGCTGAGTAGGCCGATGAGTAGAACCAATTGTAGTTCTGAAGGTTCTATTATTTATTGTTGCCCTTCCTTCACCTGCAAAGTTTGCTTCTTGTCGAGGAATATTTGCTTCTTGTCTAGGAATATTTGCCTCTTGCCTGGGAATATTTAAATTTTACAGAGTTTGCAACATCTGTGCCATAATATTTGTCATCTGTTGTTGTCCTTGGCTTATATTAAGAATTGCATTATACTGAATCTCACCTTTTTCCTCATCTGTTAAATTTCTTTCAACTCATTCCCTTCTGTCTCCCATTTCTTACATCTCGGGTCCTGTATTTTGATCTTGTAACCTCCTCCAATATGTTATGTAATTTCTATCCCTTGGCTGCATTAGTCCTATTTTTCCTTAACACCCTTAGGCTGGCAAGATGACAGCTCTGATACCATTGTAGTAACCCTTCTCAATAATTTTCAGAAACACTTTTTTTTTAACAATTTTCAAACATAATAAAATTATAACATGTAAATTGTGTTGATAACCATTGAAATATAATTAAGGTACCAATAGTCCCTTTTATACACAAGTACAAATCACACACTGGAAAAATTCATTAACTACAATATTAAATAAATAGAGTGCACCTGCATTTATATTGGCTGGAGCTCTGAATTTCTGATTATAGCAGAATAAAGAGAATATTCTACTCATTTATTGTTGTTCCCTCACAAGGGAGTATGGACCCCATAAACAGTTTTAAAATGATGTGATTCGTCAAACTTGTGAATCACTGCCTTCGATAAGGAGTGCAACTTATAAACAATGTCTTGAGCAATCAACAAGAGACAAAATCTTAGGCGCTTTACTTCTAATCTGTATGAAACTCCCTTCTTGTCTTTTAGTACCAACTTTAAACTCAAAATCTCCTTAAACTCTTGCGCTTCCTTCCCACCTTAACACTAACACTTATTCTTTCCAAAAATTGTACATAACTGCAAGTACGAGGTACGACCTGCCTCAAAGGTCTTTCAAAATATAATTTCTATCCATTTCTGAAATAATCCTACTGTTTACTGCACCTTGTAAAAGTATATGAATATGTGTGTGTGTGTGTGTGTGTGTGTGTGTATATTTCAATTTTTCTTGTAACCCTTCAAACTAACTGAACAAATCTGCTAACACAAACAAACTGAAGGCTGAAATAAGAACACTACGATCAAGCTCAATTATGAGTTTTGAATGAAATCATCCATGAAGAATTGAAGGGTTTTCATCATCCAATTTTTGGAAACCATGAGGGTTTTCGTCCTTAGGCAAATTGTACAGAATATCCAATTTCTGAAGAAAGATTTTTTATTATCAAAATAGCATATTGTGTAATGTCCCCATTTTCGAGTTCTCTTGCAGTTCAGTCAGAGTTGACTTTCTGGGTTGGTGACAGCATAATTAGAGGAGTATTTCGATGTCACCAGGGTGTTTGGGTGATCCAGTGGAGCTGGTTGACAGTTTCTCGAGAGATTTCGGACTTGTCCGTACTTACTATTTATAGTAAGTGCTTGCATGTCGGCAATCTATTTGGGTTTTTCTGGGTTTGTTCTCTTTGGTCCTTGGGGAACACTGCTATTTTTAGTGTCAGTTTGGCGCTGTTTTGGTGACTTGGCAGTCAACTGTTGGCTCTCCCAGTCGTTGCATTGAACTTAGAGTTATCAAATGGTTTGTGGATCCAGTTGGCACCCTCCGAGTTGGCTCAGCTTGCTTATGGTCGTTACTTGCTATTTTTAGTAAGTTCAGGATTGGCACCGGAACAAGATTTTGAGAGTGGGGTTTGATTCGTCTTGTCAAGACCTTTCAATGAGCTATAGATCATTGGTTTCCGACATCATCTTGGCCTCCATTTTAAAGTCCGTAAATTAAACATTATTATTTAATATTGGACCTTGGTGCCTAGGCTCGACAACTTAATGTTGTTTTAAAAGAGGGGACTTTAAGGGTGATGTTGAGAAAGGAATTAAAGAGAATTATAATATTTTAAAATGTATTTTCCCTCTCATGTTTTATCCCATATGCAAAAGGATTTTAGAGACTCCCAAATGAAAAAGTATAATAGGAGGAAAAGGTTCTTCATTTGACATGCTTGGTTTATGATATTTTCTCTCTTATTGAGATTTGCCCGTGAGGGTTTTGAGAGCTTGGCTCTAGGGTTTGGTTATTGACAGTGTTGGGACGAAAACCCCTACATTGATCCCTTTCCTCATGCGTGGAAGATCGTATCAGGAGAGGCTATTGGAGACTTCATCCAGGGGTCTCATTTGTGCATTCATCGGAGGTAGTTTGATGAGGGTTTGAGAAGAATACATTCATTTTTGATGAAGAATTCATGAGCAGCTGAGAAGAACCAAGCTACCAGCGATTTTATGATATTTATGCATTGTTTTGGAGCTACCATTCATTGTTACAGCAGGCCATACCATCATTTCTGCAGGCCGTACTGTGTATGAGGCCGTACCACTACCCAAGTGAAGATTTGATGCTTGTTTGGGTTCGATTGGAGTTAGAAGGTGGTCGCCATTAGTGGGAATACCTTGCTGATATATCACAGATGTATTTGAAGGAGATTTCAGTTGGAGGTTTGAGAGTGGGGTTGGATTCATCTCGTCAAGACCTTTCAACGAGCTATAGATCATTGGTTTCCGACATCATCTTGGCCTCCGTTTTAAAATACGTAAATTAAACATTATTATTTAATATTGGACCTTGATGCCTAGCCTCTACAACTTAATGTTGTTTTAAAAGAGGGGACTTTAAGGGTGATGTTGAGAAAAGAATTAAAGAGAATTATAATATTTTAAAATGTATTTTCCCTCTCATGTTTTATCCCATATGCAAGAGGATTTTAGAGACTCCCAGATGAAAAAGTACAAAAGGAGGAAAAGACTCTTCATTTGATATGCTTGGATATTGATTTTCTCTCTTGTTGATATATTCACGTGAGGGTTTCTAGAGCTTGGCTCCCTGGTTTGGTATTGACTTGCTGAGACGAAAACCTCTGCAAGATAGGATTTTATCTTTGACTTTGTGGACGAAAACCCACTTGGTCAATTCTTGGAGGCTTCAATTGTGCATTCGCCGGAGACATTTTGATGAAGTATTGAGCTGGAATGAGTATATTATCATGGAGATTTGTGTTGCAGGCCCAAACAGAGAATAAAGGACAGATTTTGTATTGGGATTGAGTTTTATTTGCTGTTGTAGTGTATTTCTAGCAGGTTGTACCCCTCAAGAAGGGCCGTACCATTCATAGGTGTGATTTTATGAAGCTTGGGGCTGATTAATGTTGATTATCCTTGGTGTTGAGAGCTGATATTAGTCTACAAATAGATTGTGACAGATTTCAGAGGGTTTAAACATTTGCAGCTGCTGATACATACTCCAAGCTCGCCGTACTATCCAAGGGAGGACGTGGCTATTTGGTGTTTGCAATCTTTCATTGATTCGTGGCATCTATCTTCCCAAATCTTAGCGTTTGGAGTTATTTTTGTTGCTGCTACTGATTGTAATACATTTTCTCTTCATTCCTCTGAGTTGTGAGCATTTTTCTATGGCCTTGTGGCTGGTCAGACAATGACCCCGACATGAAGTTGTAAATCTTGAAATGGGTATGTAATAGATCCTTGTATTTTGGCATTCTCCTATCTGGATCATCTTTTGTTTATGCAAAATCATTTTATATTTTTTGGGTTTTTGTTATATGCTTCATTTCCTATGTATTTCATGCAAAAACACACATGCAAAGACATGCTATAAAACCCTAAACATCAAACAGTCAGAAAAGCAAAAAATTTGGCACAGAACAAACATATATCCAAGGGTGTATGTTATAGTGGTATCAGAGCTAAAAATCTTGCCATTCTGTAAGGTTGGGTTCAGACATGCAGATAAGAATATGAAACATGCATCTTAGCTTTGTATGTAAGTGATCAACACTTGCATGAGTGTTCAAGTTGGGCAGTTGATAGGTTTTGAACAGGGAATGTGAGATCATGGCATCTCTCGTGAAGGTTGGTCTTTATGAAAGACTTTTTGATTTAGGTTTGAAGCTTAAATCGTTGCACTGGTCAGATAAAAGTCTTCTTAGCACTGTGGAAGAAGTTGAGGATTGTTTATCTAAAGTCCCTCAGTCATCTTCTCCTCTAATACAGTTGGCCTTGGTTCGTTTAAAGACTTTGTTGTGTGAATCGGAGCTGCTGAAACATCCATATAAAGATGTAAGACTGGTGATTATCACATGCATCAGTGAAGTAATAAGAATTTCAGCTCCTGAAGCACCCTATAAAGATGACTTAATGAAGGAGATTTTACAGTTGATTATTGAAAGTTTTCATGGCTTAGGTGATACTAGAAGCTTATCTTTCAAAAAGATTGCTAAGATGTTAGGAATGATGGCTCAGGACAGGTCATGGGTCCTTTTGATTGATCTCAAGTGTAATGATTTACTTCTTGAAATGTTCCATTGTTTCTTTGACAAAATTAGAAAATATCATGCGGATGATGTTAAAACAGCAATGCAAACTATCTTGTCTATGATTTTAGATGAAGATGCTGATATCTCCAAGTTGTTATTATCTAACTTGCTAAGTATTTGGAGAAAAGAACATGTTGCACCTGCAGCACATTGGTTGTCAAAGACATTGGTTGAGCAGAAAATTGAGAAAATTAGACATCTCTTGACAGAAGAAGAATGTATTGCTTGTGGTTTATAGGATACAAGAATGAGCAAGAACCAAATGAGAAGACAAGGCCTATGCTTCTCTTGCAAAGAAATTCAGGAGCCTAACCACCAAGGCACAGATAAAAGGGACTCACAAATTGATGTTGGTTTGGCAAATGAAGTTACTTTCAACACTCAAGAGGTTGTTATCAGCCTTGATAACAATTCTAATTTTTATGACAGCAGTCATTCTCCTGAGTGTAGTGGTGATTTAAATGTTATGGCACAAGAGGAAAAAACTGTCGAAGATACTTCTAACGTTGGCACACAAAATATGAGTGTCAAACACGAAGAAAACCAAGAGGATACAAGCCATAACAGTTTTGATTTTGGTGACAGCAATTTGATCTCTTTGCATCAGCGTGAGGATACTGCTATTACACATGATGATGATGGTTGTGTGGAGTCACCCAATGCAGACACTTCCATTTTGGGTGATATTGATGCAATAGGTGTTGTGGATTCATGCCACAACGAGTTTGATTTGTTATATTAGACCTTGGAAGATGGGAGTAGAACTGAAGAGTTGCCTAATAGAGATAATTCCAAGGATTGTTTGACGGATGTGCATGCATCTATTTTGATAGGGGAGGTGAGCATTGCTATTGGCGATTGAACAGCCTCTAGCATGTCAGTTGAGCCATCCCAGGAGATTCATAACAGCAGTACACTTGAGGAGGATGTGTGTGAAGTTGATAGCACACATGAGGATGCTTACCAATCGGTGAGTGACAATGATTCATCCTCTTTTCATCGTGCAGAATACAAATTAGAAAATTTGCATGGAGACAAATTGTTAGAGGGGTCTACTCATTTGGCAGGGCAATTGAAGGTGAACGAAGGCATGGTTGCTTCAGGCTTAGAACACTTTGATGTTGCACAGCAGTTGGTGACACACTGTTGTTGGACTCCAGGTATATATGACCACCTTGATAGTGGACTTTCCCTTGCTGAGTTTCAGGCACTTAGAGATGCAGTTGGGATCATGAAAAATAATTAGCTATAGCTGTTATCTGATAGAGATCATCTTCTCAGGATCGATGGTATTTATCATGATGCTCTAAGGGGAAAGGAAGAGGAGGTTGATGAGCTCATCTATGAGCTTGAGGTTACCACAGACTCTTTGAAGAGCACTCAAATAGCCCTTCAATAGTCAAAGCTATGGATAGATGAGCTTATCGTGGAGTTGAGCTTGGCACAGTCTTCATCACCTACAGATACAATTCAGATATCTATGGCAGCGTGTGGTGATGAGCATACATCCACGGATAGTGGTAATGAGTATGTGGAGGATGTGGCTACATTCAATACATTTATTGGTGCAGGCGACACAAATGGGATGATTGTTTTGGGCGAGTGTAACAGGGAACAATATGTTGCACCAGGGGTTCCTAAGGTTAGTCCCATTTCGGGTGATGCAGAGCAGATGATTGATGGCTCTTGTGGTGTAGTAGTGGGTTTTCCAATGAGTTGTGTGACAGATCAACACGCTGCTCCGTCTTTTTCATAGGAGATATGCAGGGCATCATTCAGTGGGAAGATCGACTCTTATGTTGATTTGTTTCCCTCTCTTGGAAGCAAATCAGAGTCTACATGCCGTGCAGCTGATTTTGATCGACAACTTATCGAGCCACAGAGTTGGAGAGATCAGCTGAAGGTTATAGGAGAGAAGGTTGATTCAACCTTATCTCATGTAGATTGCACTCGTAAGAATGTTGAGAACCTTCTTTGGATAGCAGAGTTGGAGGAGAGACGGTATGGGGTCTCGACTGGTACTCACATTCATGATTTGCAGTTTATCAGGAGTGCTTTGGAGGAGGTAAAATCATAATATTTCCAATTGTTTCATGATAGGAAGCATGCTATTGGGTATGCAGAGAGGGTTGTCAGAGTACCTACCCAGTTAGCTATTCAGAATCAGAGACATGAGCCATCTTCTGATTCGTGTGATGCGAGAGATGAGTGTGTTCCCCATGCCTATGACGGTCAACCGTTGACACATGCAGGTGCTTTTTATTTTGATTGCATAGTGAGGAGTGCTCATCATTTTTCCTTTAGTCCACACACAGATGACTTGATGATGCGTAAGTGTGGATTGGCTCAGGATTTATACCATCCTTTGTGGGATGAAGGGTTGCCGTCTACAGAAGATGGAACTAGGGATTGCAAGTGGTTGACTCAGATACATACAAAGTATTATTTGCAGGGTCAGAGATCAGATTACCATCATGGTGATATGCATCAGACAGAGTTTGTAACTTCTTTGTCTCGAAAATTTCCATTGGAGACATGGCTTCAGAGAGGTTGCAATGTCAGTAGGCATGATGGCAGATTTAGTTTTTACAGCGGTGATGGAGGAAAGTTTTTTCATTCCCTTGATTTGAGAGGAGCAGTTTCATATCTTCCAACACCTATGTTGGATAGTCAGTACATCCATAGGAGTTTTGCAGAGGATGGAAGGGGATGTTGTGGTTCAGACACTTTGAGACTTACTTACCTCTTCATGATAGTAGGATGTGAGGTTCTGATGTGTTGGGATCCAGGTGGTGACAGGTTTGGCATGACAGTTTAGTTGGATTTTGATATGTTGTTTCACCACTCTCTGCATGGTGAAGGATTTATCAGAGTAGCACAGCGTCAGCGTGGTGGTTCTATGCTCAGAATAACTTGGGACCCTGGGATCATTTTTGGTTTCAGTTTGGTTCAGGCTGTTGTTTGGAAGCTGTATTGGCATTGCTTGAGGACAAGCAATCTTTGGGAAAGGCAGATTGTAATGTCCCCATTTTTGAGTTCTCTTGCAGTTCAGAGTTGACTTTCTGGGTTGGTGACAGTATAATCAAAGGAGTATTTCGATGTCACCAGGGTGTTCGAGTGATCCAGTGGAGCTGGTTGACACTTTCCCGAGAGATTTCGGACAACTTGTCCGTACTTACTATTTATAGTAAGTACTTGCATGTCGGCAATCTTTTTGGGTTTGTTCTCTTTGGTCCTCGGGGAACACTGCTATTTTTAGTGTCAGTTTGGCACTGTTTTGGTGACTTGGCAGTCAGCTGTTGGCTCTCCTAGTCGTTGCATTGAACTCAGGGTTATCAAATGGTTTGTGGATCCAGTTGGCACCCTTCGAGTTGGCTCAGCTTGCTTATGGCCGTTACTATTTTTAGTAAGTTCGGGATTGGCACCGGAACAGGATTTTGAGAGTGGGGTTAGATTTGTCTTGTCAAGACCTTTCAACGAGCTATAGATCATTGGTTTCCGACATCATCTTGGCCTCTGTTTTAAAGTCCGTAAATTAAACATTATTATTTAACATTGGACCTTGGTGCCTAGGCTCGACAACTTAATGTTGTTTTAAAAGAGGGGACTTTAAGGGTGATGTTGAGAAAAGAATTAAAGAGAATTATAATATTTTAAAATGTATTTTCCCTCTCAAGTTTTATCCCATATGCAAGAGGATTTTAGAGACTCCCAGATGAAAAAGTACAAAAGGAGGAAAAGGCTCTTCATTTGATATGCTTGGATATTGATTTTCTCTCTTGTTGAGATATCCCCGTGAGGGTTTCTAGAGCTTGGCTCCCTGGTTTGGTATTGACTTGCTGAGACGAAAAGCTTTGCAAGATAGGATTTTATCTTTGGCTTTGTGGACGAAAACCCACTTGGTCAATTCTTGGAGGCTTCATCCAGAGGCTTCAGTTGTGCATTCGCTGGAGACATTTTGATGAAGTATTGAGCTGGAATGAGTATATTATCATGGAGATTTGTGTTGCAGGCCCAAACAGAGAATAAATGACAGATTTTGTATTGGGATTGAGTTTTATTTGCTGTTGTTTATTTCTAGCAGGCCGTACCCCTCAAGAAGGGCCATACCCCTTAAGAAGGGCCGTACCATTCATAGGTGTGATTTTATGAAGCTTGGGGCTAATTAATGTTGATTATCCTTGGTGTTGAGAGCTGATATTAGTTTGCAGATAGATTGTGACAGATTTCAGAGGGTTTAAACATTTGCAGCTGCTGATACGTACTCCAAGCTAGCCGTACAATCCAAGGGAGGACGTGGCTATTTGGTCTTTGTAATCTTTCATTGATTCGTGGCATCTATCTTCCCAAATCTTGGCATTTGGAGCTATTTTTGTTGCTGCTACTGATTGTAATACATTTTCTCTTCATTCCTCTGAGTTGAGCATTTTTCTATGGCCTTGTGGCTGGTTCGGCAATGACCCCGACATGAAGTTGTAAATCTTGAAATGGGTATGTAATAGATCCTTGTATTTTGGCATTCTCCTATCTGGGCATTCTCTTTGGGTTTTTGTTATATGCTTCATTTCCTATGTATTTCATGCAAAAACACACATGCAAAGACATGCTATAAAACCTTAAACATCAAACAGTCAGAAAAGCAAACAAATTGGCATAGAACAAACGTATATCCAAGGGTGTATGTTACATATTGTGATGTCCCCATTTCCGTAATGGTCACATCTGATTTGGGTATTTAGCCTTTTCACTATTCCCATGGGCTAAATTGCATTCTAAGGGAATAACTAGCTGAAACAAGAAGTAAAAGTAACTTAAGTGGTTCTATTTTTAAGTTAACTTTATAAACTATTCTAATTTTGAATTACTTTATAAAAGTTACTTAAGTGGGTCCAAAAACACTTTGTCATAAAGTGACATTGTGTACATAAAAACCGTCATTTAATAAAGTTCAAGTGGTTGTGTACATAAAAACTTTTATTTAATAAAGTTAAGTGGGACCTATTTGGAGCGCTCCACTTGAGGGCTTTATAAGGAGCCTTTGGAAATCATTTTTCATATGATTGAGTTTATGTTATTTTGATGTGGAGACATTTCTTCTCAGCTCCAACTTGTTTCAGCTTGAATTCAAGGACAAAAACCCTTGTAATTCCTAGTGGGTTGGACGAAAACCTAGCTTGCTTCGAGGAGACTTCATGACGGAGGTCTATTTGCACTTCATTGCATGAATTTGATATTTTAGAGGAGCTGGAAAAGGAGTTTATTTGTAGGTTACAGCTGCAAAGGCTTTGAGTTTGCAATTATATTGAAGATATTGCTTGAGTTTCATTGATTGATTTTCGATATTTGGTTGGAGACCATTATTATAGATTTGTTGAAGATCTTTATGGAGAAATTGTGATCGATTGAAGACATTGATTGAAGGATTTATTGAAGATCATATTGAAGACATTGAAGACTTCTCTTGAGCGCCATTGTGAAGTGATTCAGATCAGTTTGTAATGCAGATTATTGTTGAAGGATTTGCATCATCTAGAGCGCCATCTTTGAAGACATTGTAAATGCTTCTGTTGCACACTTGAGCTCACCAATTGGGAGACTTGATACCTTGCATACGTTGAGATTTTCATTGCAGATCTGTGCCTTGCAGCAGCGACACATTATCAGACTTGGCAAACCCTAATCGCCACTCTCTTGAGTGTTCATTCCTCATACTAGGGTGCGCTGGAGTTTTGGAGGAGAATCGCCTTTATTTTTGGCTTGCAAATTGATCCTTAGCATTGTTTTTGGAAGCTGATTTACTAGCAGATCTGAGGGCAGCAGTTGTGGCGTCACATATCAGCATATTGCAAACCTCCTTATCATCATCCATCGGTCATAAAGGGGCAGCAATCAGCATATGGGATAGAGCGCTCAGCTCTAGAGGGAATTCAATTAGTAATTGGAGGATTTCATTGCAAATTCATACTCAACAGGGAGCCGATCTGCTACATCAGTCTTATTTACTTTCATTGCCTTGTAATTGATCATCTCTTAGTGGCGATCAGACTTGTAAGGGTTTGTTACAGCATTGTATTCATACGGCAGCAGGAGATCAATCAGCTTCCCTCATTCTTGGTATCAGCAGTGCAATGTATTTAGCTCAATCGTCATCATAACTGGGTATGTTATCATTCATTGTTTGTCACTGATTTGTAACAGCAGATCATACTTTTGTATTTGGGCTGCCATAAGACATGAAGTTGATATGAGCAATCTGATTTCTATAACAGCAGAGTGGATTTGATTTGGATCATGATTTGTAATCAGCCTAGTGTGTGTTTTTCATTATGGAATCCAATTAGGGTTTGATTGTAATTCCACTCTATGATACTACATTTGGAGCACCAGTTCTGTATATGTAATTTTGCATACTTGGATTGAGCATTTCATGCGTTGCCAAGGCTGCCAACTATCTATATTGCTCTATCATTCATTTTTGCGAATGTTAGTTCATGTTTCATGCTTGGAAGGGTTATATTTGAAGGTGCAGAAAATAAATTGATTTTTAGTCCTAGGGTTTGATTGAAAAATTGCAAGATTCAGAAAATCATATCAGAGTTCATAAAAAATCAGAATTTTAACAAATATCCTAAGTGGGATATTTCACATATGCACAATGAAGAATTATCCTTCCTTTATAGATTTTCTGCTTACCCGCTTTTCCTTTTCCCTCCGAAGTTTCCAGTTTCGTCAACTTTAAAACTTATCCAATATCTTCTAATATCTTCATAAAGTCGATCTTTTCTTTTTTTTAAACAAAATAAAATAATATCACTTAAGTTATCCTTTTCAAAACTTTGGACTATAACATAAGGATAAACTTAAAAATATTAATTTTGAAGCTATATTTCCCAAACAATACCTTTAGTCTACGGAAAATAATTAATAGACTAAAGTTTCATCCTCTTAATTTAAATTGGAATTGGGGACATGACATCCTTTCACAAATTGCATATCGCACCATATGCCCATTAAGAGTTTCTGATTTCTCCATATGATTGTCTTCAGAGATCATGATTGAATGTTCCATGAGCTTTTCTTCTTCTTCACGAGCTTCTTCACCGGCGTGTACAAAATCTATTGGAGACGAAGGTGAAGATGAGTGGACTTGCAAAACAAAATTCACTGTATCCTCCACTAAAGATTTGCTCTCTTGATGATGTAGAAAACTGTCAAGATTTGGTAAAGATCCTTCCACATGGTCTCCTGAATTGACAAATGCCTCCAAGGCTGAACATCTTCAAAATGATGAAAATTTTGTTCTTGCTCTAACTGTGATGTCTCTTTGATGTCTTGAAAAAAAATACTAATCTCTGGTGACCAAGTTTGTCCCTTTTACTGACATTTCTGACTTTGGAGCTTGAAACCCATGAGAAAGAAAATATCTTCCTTCTCTTGCTCTTCTTTGATCCCATATGAATCAATTGAGAAGAATTTCAAAACAAGGATTCAAAGTATTTGCAACTTTGGCAACTAGAAGGTTGAAACTAGCTACGAACTCCCGCATTGGCTGACTTTTGTCTTTCTTGGCATTTGAGAGTTGTGCAAACAAGACATGACTATCTTCTATAGGTTTGAAACAAGCAAGAAATTTCTCACTCATCGACTCCCAACTTGTGATAGAATCAACAACGAGGTGATTAAACCAATCGACTCTTGTGCCTTGCAAGCTTTCTACAAATAAGCAAATTGCAACATCTTCATGTGCAACACTAAGAATTCCACAAGTGGTGGTGAAGGTTGAAATATGTAATGTCCCCATTTTCGGGTTCCCTTGCAGTGCAGTTGGAGTTGACTTTTTGGGTTTGCGACAACCTGATCAGTGGAGTATTTCAATGTCACCAGTGTGCTTGGGTGTTCCAATGGAGCCGTATGACACTTTTTGGAGGGATTTCGAACAACTTATCTATACTTACTATTTATAGTAAGTGCTTGCATGGCGACAATCTTTCTAGGGTTGTTCTCTTCGGTCTTCGGAGAACACTGCTATTTACAGTAAGTGTCAGTCTGGACACTGTTTTGGTGACTTGGCCGGAGAGCCAATTGGCACATACAGATGTTGTTTTGAGCTCAGAATTATCAAGAGTCCGTAATGACGCTTTCCCAAAATGTTTTTGGACCCTTTGCCCATACTATTTTTAGTAAGTCACAGGTTGGACACCGACTTGGTCAATTGGCAGTATTTCTATGTCGGGAATGTCGGTTGAAGGCGCTGATGGCAATGTCTTGGTAATTGATATAGTTCGGGACGTTTATTTTAACTAACGTTAAATATTAAAGTTAAATTAAATATTTAACTTTATCGTTATTTAAATATTATAAAGTGATTTTATTATATTTGAAGACTTAATGAATATTTAAAAGAATAAAGTCATTAGTTTTATGTGGGCGCCAAAGGCTTGGAGAAAAGTAATTTTAAAATATTAAAAAGGCTCCAAAAGTGGCGTTGGGAAAAGAGAGGAATAAAAGTGAAAATGGAAGTCATTTCCTCTCATTCACTATTGCTTATTTTCTCTAAGTCTGAGCTTTGTTCTTTGTGAGCAAGGGTTTGTACTAGCAGTTTTGGAGATGAAAACCTCCATGGTTGAGAGCATCTGCAGGGTTGAAAGACACTCCCAAGGTGTTATTTGAGTAGCTCTACTTCAGGGGTTACCAGTGAACTTCATTTGCAAATGACCAGCAGTTGCAGAATGGATTTTATGGAGATATCTTGAGTTTCTTGACACTATAATTATCGGGACAGATTGAGGATCAATTTGCAGGTTATAGCAGAGTTTTTGAAGAAGTTTTGAAGTGTTTTTCACTCCCTTATCAGGCCGTACCTCTGCCCAGCAAGGCCGTACTTTATGAGGAGGAGTTGTGAGAGTTTTAAAGGGTTTCAATGTTGAGTTTGCCATCCCAGATTGGACATGAGCATACTACTGTCCTTACACAGAGGGTAGAGTGCATTTTTGAGGGCATTTGTTGTTGTGACATTGCTGTGGGTTAATAACAGCAGGGCCGTACCATAGAAAGGAGGAGTTTGGAGCTGTTTGGGAGTTCCAGACCTGTCTTATTCCAGTCGCACTAGCTGAGAGGGTTTGGACTGAATATTTGGAGGGGTTTAGAAACCATATCTGCTGATGTTCCCTTCATTCTGGCCATACCAGCACCTTCAAAAGGGTCGTGGGTCTTCATTATTTGCTCCAGCTGTGGTTTTGAAGTTATTGCAGACCTCTGATAGAGGTGTTTAACCTTTGTACATGCTACACCTTGCTGTGCCAATATGATAATTTAAGTTTAATAGTTTGGAGGGGTCTCATAAGCTACAGACTCTTGTCTCAGTTCATTTCCAGCCATTGCATATATTGTTATATCAACTTCTTGGACATTTGATGCATTCTGAAGGTTAGAATCCTAAGATATTACAATCTTTGTATTTCTTAAATTATAAACAGCATTATATATTTGCTTGTAAAGCATTTGCAGCTCAATTTGTGTTAATGCAAACTGTATGACAAAATGCCATTACATCACCTTTATGTTTGGTGTTAAGTTTGTACTTGAAATATCATTTAAAATCCTTAAACAATCAGTTCAACATTAGCACACTCAGAAAATTCAGTTTATGAGTAAAATGCAAAGTATTTGATGAAATGCCTGCTCACTAGAGATCAGACTTATTTGTGGGTTTCGAAAAAAAAATTAGTTTCAAAATAGGGTGAGACATTACATAATATGCTCGTTGGGATGTTGGTTTCCATCACCATAGAACTTCAGAAAATTCTTCCATGAGCCTTCAGGGAGTTCATGATTTTCTGCTAGTGCCAATGGACCGATTTGATTTCCCCATGGGCGCAATGAAGGTGGACGATTGTTGATGATACGATTACCCTCTTGATCAGCAATAGGAAGTCTTCGTCTGAAACTGAAAAATATGAGTTGACTTTGGACCTTTTTGAATGTTGCAATGGAGAAGACAGCAGTCTTATGTCGTTTCCCCAGCAGAGTCGCCAGTATATAAATCAGATATTAAATTTGCTCAATTTTGGCCCCATGACATAAGAAAACCAAATGAGAAGTTTATCAAAGAATACATGGAATTTCAAAACCAGTATTGCAAAGTTCATAATTAGCCGACAGGCTTTTATATGTGACCATTATAGTGCTCAGAATTGTCTCATGCCGTAAAAAAAATTCACGCTGGAATTTTTTTAAAGTCATCGGTTGTTCCTATCGGCGTATTCCTTGAACCTCCTATGCGTGCAAGTGCTAGTTATGAAATGATTAGTGTGATGATGCTGGCCTCAATGTCAAATATTAGAACTTTGACAACAGTTACAGTAGGGGAAACATTTCTCCTCCCATAGGAACTTTTGAATTAATGAATTGATACTTATAAAGAAAGCAATAATCAGAAATGTTGCTAGGAGTAATTACATACTGCTGTGTCTGACTGTGTTGAACTACTGGTTTTTTTAGGGGACTGTGTACAGCAGCTGGTACAGATCATATAGAATGTGATGGTTTTTTGACTGTAATTGGTTAAGGCAGAAAGGTGATTGGTAATCTGGTGATGTTATGTAAGTCATATCTATAATGCTGTTCTAAACAATCTTCCGTTATTGGGCAGCTGTTAGCTGAACCTTAGTGGTATTTTTTGGTATGTTTTGCAAAAGTTTTTATGCATAGTTGGGGTTGATGTGGTCTCCTTGACACATCCATATTGTAACCTGTTTCTTTTTTAGTAATAAATCATCAATTTAAAGAAAAAAAAGAATACCTTATGTGGAAAAATTCTTAGGTTTAATGGAGGTCAAGAAAGGGAGCTATGATGCTGTCCGATTCACCCTATACCATACCAATTTGATGTACACCCATTTATATCAATAAGGTTGCACAGATCTCAATTTTGTGTGTAATCTTTGGTATGTTCTTCTATAATTACTATTGTCTTCTTTATAGGTATAATATTTCTAGAATTGTTGCCTTTAAGAGGTTGGCCTGAGTACAACATTGAGTTCACAATAAAAAATGACAATGATGCACTAAGAAGATTGGCTCTAACAGCCACATATCACAAATGGACAGAGATACAAATCTCCAATTTTAAAAAGAAAAGACTTATATTTCATCCTACTTTAGGTGCCCACACTTGCACTGTTGAAAACGACACCTTCAGGGTCAGCATGGAACTCAATATAACAATTTGTACCGATTTTTTCCCCATTCAATCCTACTCTCCAAATGGCAACAGCTGGCACACACAATCCAAGTGTTGTGAGTACAAGGTTTGGCTTCACAATATGATATTGCAATGTCCATTGCTCAAGCCCCTAATATCATCAACTATCCATTCATTGCTCCTCATAAATGTATCAAAGACAATGGGTGGACCGATTTCAACTGCACTCTATCTAGAATTGAAGGATGCAAAATCTACTTAGGACACCAAGCGTAAGCATATCAGATCACATTGAGTTGTAAAAATGTTCTTCGCAGCTGCGTGGAGCCCAGTCAGAGAGGGAGACGATGATTTATTCATATACACAATTGAAAAATGCAATGGTGACATATACAAAGGGGTGGATCCAATACAGTTCATCCCCATTCAAGGTGTAAAGGTGGAAGACCAGAAGGAAAATGAAATCATTTTCAATATGTTTCTGACAAAAATGCTGGGACAGCCCCACACAACTCCTTTGTCAAATCTGCAAAAAAATTATTATCATTTTGGATAAATATTGATCATTAATAAACTAAATTACAACAGCAAAATTGAAGTGAAGAAGTTCTAGCCTTTTATACAATTCTACAGAGGTTACATCCAATATTGCAAGAGTAGATGTCTTCATGTTAATCATTTGCCTCTGAAACTTATTCAAGGAACAAACAGAAGCAGCCTAGAGCTCAAAAGATGGAAAAGGTACAGTCCACTGCTTCAAGTTACAAGGACAATACTGAAGCAAGTGTAATTATTTTCCATGCTATTAACCTAGAGGGTGGTGTCAATTCTCAGTAAAAAGAAAGAATTCAAGTCCCACAAGGATCCACTCAATCTTATCTACTGGAAAAGAAAGGTAATAATCTGTCCAAATCTGTCTTTTTGGTTCCCTCTGTTTGAAACTTGGCACCCATTTTGCCAGTAAGAGTCCTTTGTGTTGTTCACCTATTCAAAAGGTCCCAAACACCCCCTTGCTGTTTTCCCCTCCAAAAATGAATCCGCTTCCAGTGACTCTTGAAAATGTAGGTCCTTTCCAAGCTAATATCAATGTCAATGACAATGCACCCATCTCAAATCCTTTGATAAACAAGACTAGTGGCACCCAAGCCTTTCATCCCAACCATCCCATAACCCCAATGCCTTCCACTAGATCAAATGGAAATCCTTCTCAAAGCAGAGATTCTACTGTACATATTGCATTAACCAACATAAATGACACTTTTCAAGGACTGCTAATAACAATGCAGTCCAAACAAGCAGAAACAGAACAATTGCAAAAATACGTCTATCTTGGTGTCTAACATTCAATAGTAGAAAGACAACTGTCAAAACCTAAAGGACTCTCTGAGACTACCATTTGAGTGCCTCGATCTGTTGAGGCAAAAATTCATGAGTCTTCAAAGCAGAACAGAAGCCATAGAACAAATCCTGACAACTGAAAAACAAAGGAGACAACTGGCTGATGTAATTCAGCCAAACAGGAGTTAGATTGCTTCATGTTTCTCAGTCAATACAATGGGTATTGACCTTTTGGAAAACCCCTTCAGACATAAGGTTGTAAATGCCAATCAAAGTTTTCAGTATGTGAGACAGCTTCTAGTTGGGTTTGGATGCAGCATAAGCAAGAGGCGAGGCAATCAAATAACCAAGTAAATGTACCCTCCCAACAAATGTCAATGAACCTGTCCTAGCACAACCTCCCAGAAGATATGCAGATCTTTCAAATACTCTGCTTAATACAAGCTTATCAAAAGAATTTTGCATTGGAAAACTTTGCTCTTACTTCTATGTAGCTATATCAAACTTATTACCATTTGATATTATCAGCCAATGTCAAAAATGCTTAGTATTTGTTCACATTAGTACTTCTGCCTACAGCTTGTTACATTAGCCAACAAGATTTTTGTAACTTCTTTTTTATAATATGAATGTAATATTATTTTGTATTAAAAACTGTTCTCATCTATCATTACCATCTCAAAAAAACTTCCTTATGTTACATCTAGAGACCCAATGATGACCTAAGCAAATATAAAACTAGCAATGTCAACATTTGATGATAGTAATTAAGTAAGCTTTGTATCAAGACCATAGTTTAAAAACTCGGACTCGGCAATTACTCAGCTGACCCAAAAATTTTAACTTGGAACTCAGCAAAAACTCATGGAAAAACTCTGCAATAACTCGACAAATTTATTGAATATTAAAAAATACATTAAAAAATATGCTAAGTTACCAGGTTTTGTAGTACTACCCCCATAACCGTATGGGTCCAGTTCAAGGCCAGGTTCGAGGCTGGGACGACCTGGGGTTCGCCCAGGGCATATCCAAGTAAAAGTAAGCGAAACAAAATGTCAAAGGGGTGCAGTTATCCAAGTGTTAAAAGTTCATTCTGCTATCAGTCATCACTCTTTCTACGTGAGAATTATTATTGTGATTAAGGGTTGATGTATAATAAAACCTTATTCTGCCCTAGCTAAGGGGACATGCCATGTTTGTTTCAAATGGCAATGTCCATTTTGTGTTTTTTTTAATACACTTGTTGCCCTGGGGATATCTCGCAGCCTGTTTTTAATTAAAAAACTTGGAAGCTTTCATTGTTAGAATTTGAACCAAAGAGATTGAGCTAATGAATTGTTTAGAACAAGGGTGAGAGGAATGGGTGGCTACTAAGCTAGTGGATTGTGGCTAGACTGCAATAATATGGCTCCATGATTACAAAATAAGCATTGTCCTTTTCCTTTCACCAAATGTTTTGCTCCCTCACAAGTCAACTATGTTTTGCTCCATCGTAAAACTATTTATGAGTTTGGACCAAGTTGCATCTCATTGTCTAATTATTCATTTGGCTATGCTCATTTAATGTTTTAATTCATTTTTTAAAATTGTGAAAATGGTGTGGGCCCCCAAATCCCTGCTAGTTGCCATCCTCAAATCTAGGCCCTTGGTACCCTCATCCTTGCATCTCCCTGTCTCGAGAGTCTATGGAACATAGCTTATTTTGCTTAAAGTTATACATTTCAATAGGTTGTGAGTTCTTCAGTTGCTTGCAATTTTCATTTTGTATTGACATTTGGCAAATTATTGAATTATGAATTTTTTTTTTTTGTAAATTATGAGGTATTTATATATTTTGTTTATTGACAATTATGAGTATTATTGTATTTACTATCAAGTGTACACGCACACACACACACAAACCCGTACCCAGGGAAAACAATTGTTGTACGGACATACTCGAACCTACCCCCGTACCAGTACTAACAACTAAGAAAATATGCTTTAAAAACATGCATATTACTGAATTTATGGACAATATAACTGATTTCCTTCATATATAGATCAAAATTCGAATTCAATACACTTCATAGACCAAAAAACAAAAAAACAAGTTTAAAGTTTCAATACATATATATTTTTAATATTATTTATATATAATATATTATTTTTATTAATATAAATATATATAAAAAGATTAAAAATAATAAATATAAATATAATTTTTTAAAATTACATATTTTTATTCTTCAAAAGTCTTTAGCCCAAAAACTTGAATAAAGGTTATATTGAATCAGCTAAAAATAAAAAATAAAAATAAAACATATCCGCACAACAACACAACTTGCAAAAACTCCCAAAAATCCAAATGCAGCAATCTAAAATCGTGACTTGTCCATTTGCGTCGAAGAAGGGTTTGGCAGTCATCAGTGTCCCAAAAAAAGTAAGAAAAAAATCATGTTTATTTTTAAGTTAAATGTTGGATGAGTTTTTTTGGAAGCACAAGTCTTGGTGAGGAAGGGTAATTTTAGGCATTTTTTTCAGAAATACTTGCCGCGATTTTTGCTATTATTACTTGCAGGCAAGATCTCCAGGCAAGTACTCATGAGTCAGTTCGCCGAGCTTTTAAACTATGATCAAGACAAGGACTTCTCTCTAAGCGATAGGGAAAACTCTCGGTCGACTCCCCTGCTGTTAGCTTTTCAAATGTGTTGCTTGGCTGCTATTCTCCTACAGTTGAGTGTGTAATGTGCTGTACCTATTGGTTCTTTATTTAATCTTAATAGTGTTATTTATTAATTTTTTGAGTGATCTTTCAGACTAGAAAGAAGATGCAGAGGGGGTTTGTGTTTTCTTGAGATGTGTTTGCCAGAAACAATGCAATATAGAGCATGTAATGAAAACCCAGAAAAAGTACAACAGTTATGAACAAAATATCAGATACCCAGATCATAAAATCACCAAATATGAATTACTAACACATACCCATATCAAAATATGCAACTTCATACATGTGCTGTAGCTGGACCAACAAACTGGGTAGTGTAGAACACCTCCAACTCACCAAGAAATGAGAGTATTGTGCATACAGATGATAACAACAGTCTTAGAGGCCCTAGACACCCCAAAAAGAGAAGATGAGTGGCTGCACTCAATGAAGCCTGAGTCCCAGAAGACCCCACGTCACTTCCAAGCAAGCTGGGACAACCAGGCTGAAAGTACATAGCGAATAAATGCTCCAAATTAGGTTTGCAACCAACTAGAAACCCCTACACACTCCCTCTACTCCTCAACGCCCAAAATGGAGTGAAGAAACCCGAGCAAAAACACCACAAATGCACCCCTTGAATGGTACGGCTATCCTAGATGGTACGGCCACCAAGAAAATGGAATAACAGTCCCAAACTCACTTCAATCACTGCTCAAATCTGCATTACGGTAAGGTTCTTATGCTGTCCTTAAAATATGCATATGATGAACACCAAAATCTGCAAGAATGTATCATGTAAATCCTCAAACCCTCATCAACATGAACTCTATTGCAGCACAATTGCAAATATTGAATGTATCTACCTCAATAGCACCTTTGGATGGTATTGCACATCTGTAGAATGCTGTCACTGAAGGGAGTTTTCATTCCCAACAACCCTCTGGGTCCAAATCTCTTCAAACCCCCTCAAAACCCTAGCAGAGCAAAAGCAATCTTTCCAATATCAATGCATAACAAATGAATCTCATTTTTCATCTTTTATTTCCCAAGTGAGGCGTTGCTTTCTTTGAGAGGGAAGTATTTCATTTTAAAACACTTTATAATTCCCAAGAGGTGGGCGCCCAAAGTCACTTAAGTGACACTTTTAATATGACTTCAATTTGTCTTGATTTTAATAACTCTAAAGTCCCACATTAAATAATTATTATTAATCTTCGGACTTTAAAACGGAGGGCAAGATATACTCGGAATCCTATGTTCTATACCTTGTCGGAAAGGTCTCGACGAGATGCATCCACTCCAATACTGAGAATCCCGAAATGGCACAATTCCCCAATTTACTAAAAATAGTAAGTCTGGGCCCAAAAGCAAACAAATCACCTCCAGAAAGTGCCAACTGGATACCAAACTGAACCTTGGCCAACATTTACTCACTGATCAACCCATCCAAGGCTCCGCCAACCATGGTTCCCTAACCAAGCTAGTTAGTCTACGGGAACTCAATAATAGACTAACCCTGTATAGAGAAAGGGGACATTACAGAGTGCAAGAAAGTAGTTTTTATTTTCATTTTTTTGGAGTCTATTTTTAGTTGATTGTTAGACTCTTCTAGCTTTCCTATCTTTTTGTGTATTTAGAGGGATTCTAAATTCATTAAGATAAGTTGTTTTTGTTTCTAGAATAAAGTGCTTTGTTTTTTGTTTTATTTAGCTTTTTCTGCTTTAGTTTTCATGAAGTCTAGAAGATTATCTTAGTCTGAAAAAGATCATGGGCACATAACTTAGTAGCAAGAAAAAATATAGAATACAAAAGAAGAACAATGTTTCACTGTAACTCAGTTTCAGTTAATAAACGACAGTTTTTTGAGAGTTTGTAATTCATATTTTCAGCAATGTGTGTTTACAGATTATCATACTCAGGTCTACTGTTTTGGTTCAAGTTTCAATTTGTAGCTAGGATTATATTATCGAGTGCAGGATCTACTTACCATGGTATCAAAGCTTAGTAACTGAAATCTTTCAAGTCCATGAATGTAATGCGTTGCTATCTGTAAGATGGAGTTGGCAAAAAATTTCAGTGCCCTTACATTAGTGATTGAAGTAATTTGAACCTATACGAGGTTGTAGGGTGTGATACCATAATTGCTTCAGTGATTGGAGTGTTGATCTGCACCTGTGATAGGATATTGATCTGATTTATTTTCAACTAATTTGTTTAGTTTTAGTGTGTTCCAATAGCTGCAAAAATGACTAGTCTTGGCCTTAGAGAGTGTTACCACCTAGAGGATGTTTCCAACTTTACACCTTGGAAGCGTAGATTGCAGATGCTATTAGAAGAAGCTGATATTTGGGTCTATGTGGACACCAACGTTGCACCTCCTATTGATCCTATATAATTGGATAAACATAACAAAAAGATGGCTAAGGCAACGTGAATCATCTTAGATTCATTCAAGGATCATTTAATCCCTCACATTGTAGAGAAGAGGTCAATGAAAGAAATGTATGATGCCTTGATCACTCTATATTAGAGTGTGAACATCTTTTGTGAGATGTTGAAGAACAAGCTCAATGCCACACATGAGTGACACAAATACGGTGGCCACCTACCTAATGAAGATCACAGAATTTTGTGATTAGCTTGTTGCAATCGAGGTAAAAGTGGAGAATGGAGAGTTAGTGCCCATAGCTTTAAATGGATTCTCTCCATCATGGGATCCATTTGTTTGGGGTGTCCATGCTTGTGCGAAGCTTACCACTTTTGAGAAGCTTTCGGATGATTTCATCCAAGAAGAAACCAAACTTCAATTTACTTCAGTCATAATGGAAAATAGTCAAAACCAAGCCCTCATCAGGAAGATGAAGAAAGGTAGCAAGAAAGGACCTAGGCAGGGTCAAAAAGGAAAGGACTCAAATTCTTCTCAACAAGAGAAGAAAGACTTGAGCCATGTCAAGTGTTTCAAAAGCCACAAGAATGGTCACTATGCTTTTCAATGTCCTAAGAAGAAAAGGGGAAGGGATAGCAAAAACAAAAGCAATTTGTAGGGAGTGCAAAAGCCTCAACAGAGGATAAACTTTCATCCAAGCTCAAGACAATCTTCTCCATGGTGTCATATTTATCTGCTAACACTAATTTTGATGTAAGATGGTATGTGGACAGTGGAGCATCAAGACACAACCTTCAATAAGAAGGTTTTCAATAGACTTCAAGAGCATAGGGCAGAAGATATATAGGTAGAGCTTGGTGGTGATGCTACATATCCTATTACACAGAATGGAATTATTTCTTTTTGCATGCCTTCAAGAGTTGTTCTTGAACTTTATGATGTCCTATATGTTCCCGGATTAACAAAGAACCTACTTTTAGTTTCAGCCATGACAGATCTTATGTGTGTGATTGCGTTCGATGATCAACATGTTACGATTAAAACTTTGGAATTGCAACAGTCACGAACTGGTTAAATGGGAGACCAACAACATCAATAGGGTATCAAACTAGCAAATTTTCCATGGCATCCAAAACAAGACAAGAAAAGAGAGAAGTATTGCATATGTTTGAACATACCTCCAAGTGAATGCTTGTCAATCCAGGCCATCCAGACGCAATGATATGTTGAGCATCTATTAACTATCCTCGATTAGTTTTATTTCAGTAGCAAGTTCACAAACATAAATAAAGTACCTATTACTATGGCAATGACTGCCTACAGATTGACCATGTACAAAAATATTATTACAAAAGAGTGCTTCTTGAAGCTTCAATCAACATATGGCAGTCATTACCTGAGGTAAGAAACTTGCAACCTGCAAGTGCAAGTTTGCAAAGACTTCTACAGTTATGAGTCAGCATGGCTAAGTCACTGTCTGTCATCCAAGATGCTACCCTGTCTAATCTTAGAGATTTCAAGTTGCAGGTACTGACACTTAGAATACTTGATGACAATTCTCCAAAGCAATGCTGCAACTCCAGTGTATGCATATATCTTAAGTTCTTGAGAGCATTTATTATACCCTCATCAGAAACTACCTGTAAAGGCAAGTGTTAAATGAATTACTAAAAGCAATAACACTGGGATTTATAAATCGTTTGATGTCTGGAGTAATATAAAATACATTTCTTCAAAGAAAAAGAAAAAAGGGAAAAAAAGGTAGGATTCATACATATTCAGATGACTGTAAGCAATGGCAGTGGGACCAAGCCATATTAATGACCATACTTCAAACAGAAAACACTTTGGTCAAGGTTCATGAACGTCCAAGATTACCTGAAAACAAACAGAGATGCGCTCTAATAAGGGACAAATCCCAGGTAGTATCAGCCACGCATGTGTGCCCAACGATCCACCAAGGCCCACTGTTAGACTCTTCAATGATGCTAAAGTTAGCTTCATCATTTCTAGTGAAAGCCCAGATAAACCCCACCCAACAGCCAGTTCCTGTAAGCTCAATAGTCCACCCAGCGCTTGAAGTAGTTCACAATCAGATAATCTTTTACAACCCCTTGCATTCAAAACATGCAAGTCAGGGTTCCTGCTGATAATATAGCACAAAGCTGCTCCAGACACCTAAAATAAACAGAAAAGGCTTGAGTTTTTCTTAAATATAATCAAGGGATGCCCACTAAGAAAAATTGGAATTTCAGCATGTTTTTAATTTAAGCACAACATTTATATCAGAAAATTGCTTGTATAGAGAGACTTTCCTAGATAGTATGCCCAGCACATAGAACATAACAGCATGTAGATGTCCAAGTGGGAACTGAAATCCTTGCCAACCTAATGCTTGACCTTTAGCGAAAATCATAGGGATGTAGGACCTGAAGCTACTTGTCAAAGACATACATTTATACATCTTCAAATTAATTTTTTGATACGCACTAGTTATTGTAGAATGAATTCAAGAAAGAGTATTCAAAGAAGTAACTCTTCTCCCTCTCAAGAGTGCTTATGTTTTGTCCATTCATGGTTAGCGTTCCTTTTCCTTCCTCAGATTTTCCAGAGGTTGAGAACTTTTTCAAGATTATAGCTCAAACCATAGAAGCAAAAATTGTGAAAAAAACACGATTAATTGTAGAAATCATGAAAATTGTCAGATTTTGCAATTTTTTCCCCCAAAAAATCGTGATTTTTTAACCCAAAAATTCATGATTTTTTAAATAAATAACAATCAACATTCTTTTACCAGATTTTTCCTAAATAATCATGAAAAAATCATGATAAAAATGCTGAAATCACATGTAGTCACAAATTGAGCATGGGTTCTAACAATTTTTTACTTTGGCCTGTGATTTTGTCATGTCCCCATATTAAAGTATTGTTTAAATTAAAGATTTAAACATTATGATAAAGACGGTGTAGTTGCTTTCGTAAAATATCAATTCAAATGATAGAAATAATTACATATATTATTAATATATATTATTTAATAAAAAATATTAAAATAATATCACTATATGAATATTTTAATATAATTAAAATATAATATTATTATATTTATAAATAACAAATATAAATATAAGATGCAATCTAATTATATAAATGAACAAATATATAAATATTGTCAATTATATTATATTAATAAATATATTTATATATATTATGTAAATAAATATTATTATAAAATTTAAATATTATAATAGCTAAATATTCTAAAGGCTGAAATAAATATAAATAATAATAATAAAATAAATATACATATTACCATATACTAATATAAATGAATATTACTAACTTCCACGATTCCTTTTTATCATTCCAAATATATTATTAAATCAATAACTTTGTCAACGGTTAGGGGGACAAAAGTTAGCATTGGCAGATATTTAATGATTTAAGTAAGATTCCTTATAGGATTAAGGATAATAATAAGGTGATAAATATAAAAAGGTGCAGCAGCGATTACAAGGAAGTCATCAACTCTTTATTTAAGGGAAAACTAATATAATTATAAGTATTGGTCAGCGCTCAAAAAGCCAACGGAACATAATAAAACAAAGACCATACACAACTATCATTAAGACCGCGATTATGAAAGATGTGATCTGTTATTAAGAGCCACGACCATTGGCAAGGTATTATGGAAAGTATAAAGTTCATTGAAAAAAATCAAGAGGGGGAAGAAATAAAGGGAGCGATCTGCATTATTATAAGGGCAGCGATCCTCATATGAAGACAAAGGAATCAATAATGAAGCATTTTTAAACAGATCAAATAGGATATGAGAAGGTGTAATAAGTTGCACCGGTTGTTCTTTTGATTTATCTTTATTTAATGTTATATTTTTTTTTTTACTTTTTCTGTGATCTTTCAAAACTAGATAGAAGCTGCAGAAGGGGGTTTTCGTTTTCTTGAGATGTGTATGCCAGAATACAAAGAAAGATAACATGCAACTGAAACCCAGAAAATCTATGATAGATATGAACTAAATAATCAAGACCCAGTTTATAGAATGGCATAAAATGAATATTCAACACATACCCATGTTGTAATACGCAACTTCAAATTTCTTCTATTGACGGACCAGCAACATGATCATGGAATTTGCATTAAATATATCAGCAAGAAGAGAAAATCGATCTACAGCAATATCATTAACCTCAAAGGCTAAAAACAATCCAAAATAGAGTCAAACAACCCCAATGAACTCCAAGAGGGCTGCCAAGAAATACGGCCAACATATAAAGAGGTATGCCCAGCACATGAAGAGGTACGGCTAGCATATGATGCACAGCCAACAAATGAAGAAGGAGCAGTCCCAAACCCTCTCAAATCTGCAATACAATCTGTCACTAATACTTTCTCTCAGCTGCAACAAAACTGCAATAAGATATGTCTTGTTATCTCCAACTCCGTCAATAATGGTATCAAACTGAAGCTCAAATACATCCACTGAGTATGGCTGCCCAAGAGTCCCCTTGGGTGATCTTTCACACCTGCGGAAGACTGAAACTAATGGTGGTTTCCGTCACCAAAAGCCATGGTTGAAGAAATTCTCCAAACCCTCATTTGCAGAGCAAATATCACTAAAATGTAATAGTCAAGAATGAATAAAATGAACTTCAAATGCCCTTTTATAATTCTCAATTTGCATTTGACTTTCATTTCCCACTTTTCATTCTTTTAATTTTGGTGCACAACTTTATAAAATAAAGTATACTTTAAAAGTCACTTATATCTCCCCTTTTAAAGTGACACTTTAACTTATATTATAAAGTATACTTTAAAATCACTTATATCCCCTTTATAATAAAGTCCCATATTAAATAAACATTAATAATTTACGGACTTTAAAACGGAGGCTCAAAACATATCGGAATCCTGAGATCTATAGACCGTTGGAAAGGTCTCAGCGAAACACTTCACATCCAACTCTGAGATTCCTGAAACGGACAAAAACCCTAACTTACTAAAAATAGTAAGTATGGCCCCAAAGTCTGAAATCGCCTGGAAAGACATCACTGCAAACCATCTGATATCACTGAGCTCAATGCAACATCTGAGATAGCCAATGGCTATCTGCCAAGTCACCAAAACAACGCTAGACTGACACTTACTATAAATAGTAGTGTTCTCCGAGGACCAAAGAGAACAAACCCAGAAAAACGCAGAAAGATTGTCGCCATGCAAGCACTTACTATAAATAGTAAGTACGGACAAGTTGTCCGAAATTTCTCCGAAAAGTGTCATACAGCTCCACTGGATCACCTGAACACATTGGTGACATCGAAATACTCCTCTAATCAGGCTGTCACCAACCCAGAAAGTCAGCTCCAACTGCGCTGTAAGAGGACCCGAAAATGGGGACATTACAGAAGGAGCGTTCGGTAGGAAAGAGAGAGCGGAACATAATAAAAAGGGAAAATCAATACACAGCAATCCACCACGAATCAATAATGAGAATAAATATCTATGCAAAGCAGATCATTCCAAAATCATCGATTTGCAATATGCATCAATCAAGAATTTGAAATATCAATCAATACACAACACAAATACAATTAAAGTAAATATTATCTCATCTAAGAAGAACACAGGCAGATCTAAAAAGAAAGATATGCAGACGTGTAAAGGAATCATCCATTGATACAAGTATTAGATCAGTACAAGGAGATTATATCTTCCATCAGCAATCATTGATACAATTCAAGATCAGCAAGAGGCAATATATATCAGAATATGAATAATCTAGATAGCATAAGGATTCTTGTGTAAGATATAATGAATATAAGAATAAGAACATGTGATCATAAGCATAGCTGAAATAGAATAGATGAATCAAATGAAATGTCATCATAGAATGAAATATGTAAGAATAACTATCATCTATAAAATGTGGAATAAGAATGCTTACTAGCATGATAAAGTATGATGCCAAGTGAATGGCAATCAACGAGATGGTAATGATAAGTTAATAAGATATGATTTATAGATCCATGATATACTCGGAGTAGAGCACCTAGCCTCATCCTTTAACCTTTCTATCACCCTACGAGGATGGTGGTGAGTTAAGGAAGGGCGGTATAATGAACCTAGGTGACCCTCAACTAGATGAAGAACACCGCATGTAGTGTGAAGTCCCTTGAGCCAAGAGACAAGGTACACCGCGTGTAGTGTGAAGCTCTTGGGCTTAAGGTTATAAAATGCATAGTTATTATAAATGTGCCCAACGGTAGGTGACTCTCAATTGGATGAGGAATGCCGCATGTAGCATGAAGTCCCTTGAGCCAAATGGTGAGGCACACCGTGTGTAGTGTGAAGCCTTTGGGCCTCTAGGTGGGATGGTTACACCAGCGCCTTAACATAACCATACTCATATGGGTGGGTGACTAGGTTAACGATCAGTCTAGGTGATGTCTCTCTCGAGGTATATCAGGGGAAAACTATATGTGTGAATGTGAAATGCATTTATGTAATGAATTTAATATGGATTATGATTATAGGGTTACTAACCCTAAGTGGAAATGTGGAAAGTATATGAACTTTGATATTGATATTAATAAGTGGTTATTAACCCTAATTGTGATATGTTGATATTATAAGAAGAATTGATTACTAATGTTCTCTTTTACAAGTTGAAATTCTGTGCAAGGTTAAGAAAATTTTGACTTGCTAGAAGGGGACATTATAGATTTTTTCGTCCCACTAGGGTTTTACATGCATTTCTTGTCATAATTTCCCATCATTTTTGTGCCCTAATTTGCTTGTCATGGGTGGCTGCAATCAAATGGCAAATCACTCACCATTTTAATAAACTCCTATAATGTCCCCTTCTTAGCCCAGACAGTTAGATGAGGAGATTAGCCTATTCTAGGCTACTAGCTTTGGTTAGGGAGCCTATTTGGGTCAAATTTTCTAGGAATTACTATTTATAGTAAGTTAGGCAGGAGGTTCACGGATGGTGTTGGCCCGACTTTCTATTTTTATCCCTGCCAGTTGGAGCACCTAGCACTTGGTATTTGGTTTTCGAGATGGCCAGGGAGTTATATGTCGAAGTATAAGTTAAATTAAATATTTAACTTATAATAGTTAAATGGCTATAGTTACTTTAATTTATTAAAGTGACTTAACTTCATGGAGTTATAAGTTATGACTTAAGTTGTGTGCTAGGAGTTCGGCGCCCTTCATGGAGACTTGTGGGATTTAATGAAATAAAATAAAATAAATAAAAGTTTTCCCTCATGGGCATTGAAAGCCAAGGAATAAAAGAAAGAATTGAGATTTCATTTGCATCTATTGACTTTGCAAAAATATTGTCGTGAGCTTGAAGCTTGGATTTGAGAATTGATCTAGGGTTCTGCTGAGACGAAAACCTCCGTAGAATCATTCGCTTCGTGTTTGGAAGACAACATCAAGCGGGTTGTGGGAAGTCTCATGCAAGGGCTTCACTTTGTGCTTCGATTTGATACATTTTGGTGAAGATTTGAGGGAGTTTATTGTGCACACTTATGCAGATTTTGAAAACAATGGATAACAAATGATATAGTGCAGATCTGATACAGTTTGAAGTTGTTTTGTGTGGCTGTTATTCCTTCCTTGCTGACCATACACCCCAGAATCTGCCGTACAGCATATAGCAGAAATTTAGAGGGTTTTTGATGGGTTTTAATACATGATATTGGACATTGAGAACTTCATATTAGTTGTAGACAATATCAGAGTTTATTGTGACAGATTTGAAGGCATTTGAGAGAGTATTTCATGCTGTTATCACTAGAACCAAGCCGTACAACAACTGCCATAGATGTGGGTCTGCTTGAGGATGAAATGCCTATCTTTTAGGCTCAATAACTGATGTAACTTGGTCGCCTAGGGTCTTGCAACATAATGATAATCATTGTTTGTCGAAAAACAATTGTTGTTAGGCGTTTGGAGTGATTTTCTAATGCTCATGTTGCTGGTCCATGTACAAAAGACTTGTCAAGTTGAAGAAATGCAAATGGGTATGCCTCTATAATTCATTTTGAGTGATTTTATGATCTGGGTCATTGTTCTTTTATGCATATCTATTGTAGTTTTTATGGGTTTCATTGCATGCTTCGTATTTTAATGTTATAAATTATAATGCAAAAACAATCACATGCAAAACACATATAAGGCCTAGACCAAAACAGCAGTGAGAAAACAAAAAAAAACCAAGGCATAAACCCTACCAGGACAGTGCATATTACAACTCCTTGATTTTGTTTGAAAAACCTGGTGCATTTTAAAACTTTGGCATAGCAACAGTGGAAGGGGAAGGAGAGTAGGGGGCTCTCATATTGTTTCAGTCTTATTTTTATTTTTTAATTCATTTCTTTTCTTTTTTCCCCCCTTTTTTTATGTATTATATGTTGGGGCAAATTAGGAATATTTTTATAATATATATTGCAAATTATAAATATTTATATATTTTTAATATATATTTGTAAATTATGAATATTTTTAATATTCATAATCTTTAATATATAATATTAAAATTATTCATAATTTGCAAATATATATCCACACAAACCCATACTCATTCTTGAGGACCCAAACCCATACCTGTTCCCATATCAAAATTGACAACTTATTTTTTGTCGTTTGTTTGAAGTCATTTTCCCTTGTTTGGAAACCTCTGTTGGCATTCATTGATAATCATTTATTAGGTTAATTGTTAGCTACATGGAGTTTAGGCTCTCTACCATTGAATAAATTCAATGTGAAACATAATCGTGGGATTTAAATTTATTTAAGGTTTTGTAATGTTCCATTTATAGGTTAAGTGTTAGGGTTTTAGGATCTTGTTTGTTTCTAATATTATAATCGAAAGCCGTAATGATTTTATTATATTAATATTATATAATTATTAATTTAAAGAAAGAATAAAAAATTGAAAACAATCAAATCTAAAAGTGTGAAAGTCAACTATTTTTTGAAAGGTTTGGAGGAGTCTTGGAGCTTGGTTAAAAGCAATAAAATTATGAAAAATGGCATGCGACATGAAGGTCTTTGTGATTTCAAATGCACTGTCCCTCGACTCCACTGGGGGCATTGCCCTAGACCCTCGTAATGGGCACTACCCCTTGACCCCACTGGGGGCACTGCCCCCAAACCCCCATGAGGGGTACTGCCCCTCGACCATGCTAGGGGCTACCATCCTAGATCCCTCATTTTAATTTGCTCACTATATTTCTGCAATTTGGAAATGAGACATCCATCAAAAAGATTTCAACATAACCAACCTCACAAGGATCTCCAAATATGGAGCAAAGCATTGGTCCAACAGAAGAAAGAAGAATAGTTAAAATCAAAGCCTCAAGAAGCCATCAAAAGAGTTACAACAATTGAGCAGTCAGTGCCTAGAAACAAATTTTATTGTAAGGCACCTCTTTCCAACCTATCAAAAAAGAGCTCTCCTATGGCAGGAGAAAAAGAGGGTAGCAAAATAAACTTAAAAGACAAACTTTGCTTCTCATGCAAAGAATCCTACGAGCAAAGTCATAAATGTTGGAGCAAAAAAAAGGTGAAATTTGATGAAGAGTGGTCTAAACATGAAAACAGAAATAGTTTATATCCTTCTCAGATAACCCACTTTTTGAGATGGATGCAGAGATATCTTTTGATAACCCACTTTTAGAGATGGATACCTCTAAGCCACAAGTTGAAAAGGAAAATGATTATTTGGCTTCTAACAAGTGTGATTTCTAGCAGAATAGTGATGACATCAGAGGAGAAATTGTGATGGTAAAGCATGAGAAGGAAGAAAAATCAGATTTGCAAGAGATTGAAAGGAAGCAAATCTTGGCGGATTCCGCCATGCAAGTGGAAGACATGGAATTTGATGACAAAAAAGTTATTTTATTGACTCTTGAGATTGCATATTAGCAAAGGAATTGTCTTAATGAAGTCAAGGAAAAAACATTACTCATTGAATGCACAAGTGAGAATGTTGTTCCTATCCAACTTGCATCCATCAATCTACCAATGATTGAGTTTATGCTACATAAGGATGAGTTGTATGAATGTTCTAAAAATGAAAGTGAGAAAAATCTTTTGAGACCTCAAAATGAAGGTGCTGATTTTTCTGAAGCAACAACAAGGGAAGGCCAACACTTTGAACAAATTTGTGATTTGAGATTGGAAAATCAAGAAGTTTATGAGGTGGAGTTCCAGGATGAACTTATTGAGAGACATGTGCATGAGAAAGATGCCTCATTGGATATTAATGTTGTTTTCCTGCTTGCTGAAAATTTCAAATCAGCAACTGATGGGAAACCATTTGATTATCTTCATGATTTTGATTCGAGGCATGAAAGCCACGATGTTTGTAGAAGTTTGAAATCATTATAGTCCTTCCATGTTACACAAATTTGTTGTCAAAAGGAAGGTGAAAGAATTCAAATATGTCTACACATAAGAGTATGGGACCTAGGTGTTTCATAGAGACATCTAATACCAAGAACAAAGGGTTGTCCTCTATTCAAGATTAGGGTTTGCTAGATAGAACAACAACAATTTTCTCTTCTTTCATTGATCTTGATTTGATTTTATCTCTTAACATTGGCATTTGTAATGAGCTGAATCTATATGGAACTGATAGCACATTTTGGAGAAGATTGCTTGACAACATTAAGGAGGATAGAAGATTAATAGCTTCTTGTTGTATTAGAGTGGTGCAGCGAAAGCACGGTGAAGAGTTTTTGAGATTGATTTGGAATCCTAAAATTTGCAAAGTGATTCAGTTGGAAGGAGTTGGAAGGTTGAATCAACTTTGCTTGAAGACAAGCAATCTTTGGGAAGGGGCTGACTATCATGTTCCCTTTTTTGACCTTTGGGTATAAACTTCTATACTACAGTACATACCGTAAGTTGGAGTGAACTTATACTACAGGACATACCATGAGTTGGAGTGAACTTATATACTGCAGTCACTACTGTAAGTTGGGTGAAGTTATATATTGCAGTACATACCATAAGTTAATAATTTAAGTTGCCAAAAGTAACTTTATTTTATTAAAACAACTTATGTTATATAATTAAAAAGTGTTTTTATAAAGAAGGTAAAAAGTAACTTTATAAACTGTCCCTAGGCATTGGGGTGCCAAAAGTGAGTTAAAAGGACACTTTATTATTATTTTAACTTTGAGGGGATAAACAAAAGAAAAGAATATAAAATATTATTATATTTCCTAGAAAAGCTATATGAGGAGTTGGGCTAAAAAAAAAGTTATCCAATTTTATATTCAAATTCAATCTTCTGGAATGAACAAGAGTTATTTCTTCCGCTCAAGGGCGAAAACCCTTTCGGTTTCCTTATTTTGGATTTGAGGACAAAAACCCTCTTGTCCTGCTTGGTGATTTCAAACAAAGATCATAGTTGTGCTGAATGAATGAAGGCATTTTCAGCCATAGTTTGATTTTACAAATTTCTGAGTTTCAATTGTGGTTGTGGTTTTTAGTATTTTGGGTTTGCAGAGATTTTTGGATTTTCAAAGTTGTACTGTGGGTTTCCGGTATTTCTAGTGTGTTTCAGTTATGGCCTTTTGTAAGAGTTTCTTGGTTGAATTTTTTGTTTAAGTTTGAAACTTCAATGATATTATGCTAAGTATTTGCTAATATTTCCTTTGAAGTTTTGGTGAAGTTTATGATTACTATTGCAAGTTGTACCAAATAAGAGATTGAATTTCGTATTTGGAAGGGGTCATACACTTAGCAAATGTTTGGCGCCCAATATAATTGATGTCACACAAAGTCTTATGAGGGGTGTGTGATATCCAAGAAGAAGCGCATCCTTTTCAAAGGATTTTAACATATTTAAGGGGGTCGTACTATGTGATTTGAGGCGTTCGGCATCTTGGAAAGGGGGTGCAACCTTAAGTGAATGACCGTGTAATAAATGCCAACCGTACACTTAAGTGTTGTACAACCTCTTAGACCTGTCCATACTTCTTGCAGTTCAAAAAGAGGTACTTTGGGAGTGTCGTACTACTCTGAATGGTGATGTTCCAATAGTGGGAAGACTGATTTTTGAGTCACAGTGAATGAGATTAGATTAAGATAATTGAGCAGTCTATAAAAAGGCCGTACATCTGCAAATAAAGTCAGCTAATCATCAATTAAAATTGCAGATTTCTCATTATTCATTATTGATGACAACATCCATTTAAATCTGCTATTTGGCTTACATTTTAGTGAATCTCAAGTTGCAAATTAGAAGATTTTCCATTAATAGTTTTAGCTAGGTATACATTGTAATATCTGAGCGGTCTACCGCCAAATTGGATTTGATTTATCATTGTAAAATCTGGAAGGTTATACAGCGAGATTATGTTTGATTTTCATTGTCAAAGATGCTGGTCTGCTTATCCGTTGGATCCTATCTATACTTTCGATACTTTTCCATCTTGCATGGCATGAATCGAAATCGAGTGAATTAGTCCGTCAATTTGGCATTGATGCAATTCCGCTTGTATTCAACTAGTTTGGCTTGATCGGAATTTGCATTCATTATCAACTAGTTTGGCTCAATCAATTCTATGACTCTACTTATATTGTAAATTGGTCAACTTTCCACCAATATCTTTCATTTTAATTCCACTGTCCTCATTCTAATCTCCGTATGCTCTCACCTTGCCCACATTGGGAACATAGTGATCAGAAAGAGTTAGAATTTGAGTTGATTGCAAAAAAATTATGTGGATTTGAGCTAACAGTTCCGCAAGGGACATTACAACAATGGGAAACAACATGTGTTGCATAGGGACACGTCCCCAGCCCTCAAACCCCTGTCTCTGTCCCCAACAATGTAAAATACCCTACTTATTCTACCTTAAAATTTTTTCCAATATCTTTCAAATTTGCAAACCAAATCATCAATAGCAATATCAATGAACAATAAGGAAATAAATGCCGGAACCTTTAACACATGTTATTGACTTTCAATCATAGATGATTACAAATTGTTATTGGATGTATCATATATCAGCTGGGACTAATTTATATCAGACCTCAATACAACTAGAAAAGGAGCAACAAAGTACTTCAAAACCCTAGCCAAACAATGCCAAAACACTATGGAATGATCAATATGACAAAATAACATTGTTATGCCACCATATGAGCTCAAATAAATGTCTGATATCTCAGAGAATACTGCTGTTATGACTGCAGTAGGCGATCAGCAAACCCAGAAATGAGAATGAAGCCAAATTCATGCAAAAAAGACGCCTCCAATGTCAAGCGATGGGCTCTAGGGATAGAGCGATTAGTCTATATGTGACAATAAATGCTTCAAACCCTTGCAATCCTCAATTTGATGATGATTTCTGATCTGTATCAGACCTGTACCACTGCTGTTCATACCCAGATTTCGCTAGAATATCAACAATGTGCCAAAGAATGCCTCCACAAGCTAGCAATGGGTTCCCAAGGGCCACGATTTGATGTAGTGATGCTCCAAATGCAATAAACCTTCAATATCCTCAATGAAATAGTGTCGAAAAACCCTTAGTAGTCTTCAATGATGAACATGAGCTTCAAATGCAATGTAAATATCCTTCAAACTCCTCAAAGTAAACCTGCAATTCCATAACATGATGAATCTTCATGATATCACCTCACAACAAGATATGGGATCATCTCCATATCAATCAAGGAATCATCTCCTTGACAAAACACTGAAAAATGCAATTTCTAGCCAAAACGAAATAATATGAAAACTTACCAAGGGATCAAAAGTTGCCAAATGATGGTGAATGGTGCTATTTATCTTTGACTTGAGCTAGGCGTCCCAATTAGCTCTAGTTTTGAAATTGTTTGAAGTCCACCAATGAAAACCATTCTCCTTGAACGATTTTAAATGCAATACGAACTCCAATCGCCATTATTTAAAAACTATATCTTCTTCACATAGGCGTTAAACTTGTCTTGGAGAATAAAATACAATTTGTAAATAAATTACCTCTCCTTGAGCAGCGGCCAGCAACATATCATTTAAAATATTATTTTTTTTTACCTCTTGGTACGGTGCTCATAGCAATAAAATTAGTATTTTATTAAATAAAATACTCTTCCCCCTTGGCGTGGCTCATGATCCAAAGCATGATCAATATTTTATTATATTTTGAACTCCTAGTCATTGGGCGTATGATCCAAGGAAGAGCAATATTTTATTGATATTTATCAACTTCTCCTAGGCGCTTGGGCGCATGATCCAATGAAGTCCATCTTTTATTGTTATTTTGATAACTAACTCCTAGACGTTGAGCACATGATCCAATGTATCAATTTGAATTTACCTTTTCCTTTGAGCGTTGGCACAAGACTCCATGAAAAATCGCTTCTCCTTAGGTGTTGGCACCAATTCCCATAACCAATCCTCCATTTGAGCGTTGGACTCATAGAAACAATAGATAATTTGAAAATGCAACTGAAGATTGACATTTTCCTTTGGCGTCCACTTGGCATCAATCACAATCAACCAATGAAGTAATGAAAATAAAATTTAAATATTGCATTTTCCATTTTCCCATTCTCTATCCTCTAGAGGAACTTTGATATTTTGGCTAGATAAACAATACCACTTAGCAACACTTAGCCAAAAAATAATAAAAATCACTAGTTGAGCCAACATTATAGATTTCTTCTAGAACCAAGCTCAAACCCAAAATCATTCCCTTACTAAAACGTAATAGCCTACGGAAATGGTGAATAGGCTAATCATCAACTCCACATGTGATCACTCCGGAAATGGGGACATGACAATCCTCCCTTCCTGGGATTGCTTGTCCTCAAGCAATCGAAGATTAGGATGCTCCAAAATTTGCTTTCCTTCCCATGTAGCATCCTCCAATGGCAATTCTCTCCATCGCACCAAATATTCTCTAATGATTCGGCTACACAACTTGCGCTCCCTCATATCAACAATGTTGTCAGGCTCCAATATCAACATGCCCTCTTCATCAAGAGGTGGAAGATCGGGAGAAGAAACCACATATTGTCCCAATGCCTTTTTGAGGCATGACACATGAAACACATTATGTATCCGGCTCCTTGTTGGCAAATCAAGCTCATATGCAACCTCACCAACTCTCCTCACTATCCTGTAGGGACCATAAAACCTTGGCTTGAGTTTTTTTGCACCACTCTTCTTCAATGTACTCTGTTTGTATGGTTGTAGGCGCAAAAATACCAAGTCATCCACATCAAATGTCCTCTCAATGCGAAGCCTATCCGCATAAATCTTTTGCTCATTCTGTGCATGTTGAATATTATCCTTAAGTATCCTAAGGATGTCCTGTGTATCCTGCATCAACTCCTTAGCTCGAGGAGCTCTACTATCATCAAATGCCAAGTCCACAAAAGCAAGTGCATCATATCCATACAAAGCCCTGAATGGAGACATGCCAATCGACATGTGATAGGTGGTATTATAGTAATACTCACCAAGATACAACCACCTGATCCAAGCACGCTGATGCCCCGCAACATAATTGCGAAGATATCCCTCAATCCACCTATAAACTATCTCCGTTTGTCCATCCATCTGAGGTTGATAACTAGTGCTTGGTGTCAACTTTGTACTTGCAAGTCGGAATAGCTCATGCCAAAATATGTTGATGAATCTACTATCTCGATCACTGACAATAGTCTTTGGAAGGCCATGCAAGCGAAACACCTCTCGAAAGAATAACTCTGCAACCTGCAATGCTGAATAATTTGCTGCAATAGGATAGAAGTGTGCATATTTGGTTAGTCTATCAACAACCACATAAATGCAATCCTCACCATGTACCTTCGGTAGACCTGTGCTGAAATCCATCGATATACTCTCCCACTTCTGCTTAGGAATAGGCAATAGCTGAAGTAGACCTGCGGGAAAATTATGCTTAGACTTGTTCTGTTGACAAGTCAAACACTCTCTAACATGCTGTAACACATCATCCTTGAGACCCTTCCAAGAGAATGTCTCTCAAATCTGCCTATAGGTTTTTGTCATGTCCCCATTTCTAGAATGACTTCACATGAAGATAGAGATTAGTCTATTAGCCATTCCCATAGGCTAATGATGTGATAAGGGAATGAATTTTGCAATTTTGAATCAATAAAGGGAAATGAAATCTTCAATTACATTTCCTACATCGAATAAGGCATTCGCCAATCTTAGTGAGGAGCTATTTTTGCATTGAACATGGTTTTCATTGGATCGATTCCTTAGGGAGTCCTGTTTTGAGCAAATTGTATTCTTCAAGATGGTCCTATTTGAAGGAGGTTCTATTTGATTGACTCTTAAGGGAATTCTATTTTCATCAAGGCAAGATTACATTCTTCAAGGTGGTTCCATTTGTCAAATAAGGTGATCGCCATTTCTAGAGGGTTTCAACGGCTAGTGTGAACATTGGATTGTGAGATGGCACCTAGAGACCATTGGATGAAGCACCAAACGGCTAAGTCATGAGCCCACGTTGAAGGAAGAAGTATCTTTCGCCATGGTTTGAGGAATGATTGCCAAAGACAAGGAAGAATCACAAATGCATTCACCAAGGATATCACGCCATCCTATGAGGTTCGCCAATGCTAAAGGAAAATCGTCCAAGCCTCAAAGAATATCGCCATAGGAGAATTCGCCAAAGATAAGGGAATTCGCCCAAGTCTAAATAGAGATCATCATAGGAGAATTCACCAAGGATAGAGACATGAGGAAAATCGGCCAAGTCACATTTGCCTATGCTAAGCCTATTTCAAACAAGATAGTGATTTCATGGAGAAGGAGATCCAATTGCCTTGAGGATCGATTTACTAGTTGTATTAATTTAAAATTGCCTTGCAAGTTTTTAAATGAATAATCCAATATTGAATATTGTTCATGAACTTGGCATTTCATTGGTGGAATTCAAATTTCTATTCCAGTTCGTCCAAGAGAGGTGACGCCATTTCTAGAGGGTTTCAACGGCTAGTGTGAATTGGATTGTGAGATGGCGCCTAGAGACCAAACGGCTAGGGAATACATTGGATGAAGCACCAAACGGCTAAGTCATGAGCCCACGTTGAACGAAGAAGTATCTTTCGCCATGGTTTGAGGAACGATTTCCAAAGACAAGGAAGAATCACAAATGCATTCACCAAGGATATCACGCCATCCTATGAGGTTCGCCGATGCTAAAGGAAAATCGTCCAAGCCTCAAAGAATATCGCCATAGGAGAATTCGCCAAAGATAAGGGAATTCGCCCAAGTCTAAATAAAGATCATCATAGGAGAATTCGCCAAGGATAGAGACATGAGGAAAATCGGCCAAGTCACATTTGCCTATGCTAAGCCTATTTCAAACAAGATAGTGATTTCATGGAGAAGGAGATCCAATTGCCTTGAGGATCGATTTACTAGTTGTATTAATTTAAAATTGCCTTGCAAGTTTTTAAATGAATAATCCAATATTGAATATTGTTCATGAACTTGGCATTTCATTGGTGGAATTCAAATCTCTATTCCAGTTCGTCCAAGAGAGGTGACGCCTGTCCATGGAGAAAATAAATACTAGCTCTTGGAGGACAAGGAGGACATGACTGATTTTGGTATGTTTTCTCTATTCATTTCAAGCTTGAAGATTTTGATTTTCATGCTTCCTTGCAAGGAGATATGCCCTTGCCAATAGGGAGATAACCCCCTATGATTTATGAGGTGATATTGCTCTAATTTCACCATTGGATTCAAACTTGCAGGTATTAGGAGAGATAGAGAGTATTGGAGATCATTGTTGAAGGTTTGGCGTCAAGATCTTGGACATTCGAACACTTTCCAGCTATTACATCTTTACTACAGCTATTGTAGTGGTTGCTACAGTCAATAAAAGGGCTGCAATCAGTGAGTCTGACTTCCATCATTGAACAAGAACCCTTGAAGGATCATTACAGCCCATTCACTCAAGACTAGGAATCTATCCCTGGATTTGTTGGAGAAGTTTTGGTGATAAATATTGTGTCACTATTCTTGCTCATTGTACACAGTATTTTCAGTCACTTGCAACAGTCATAACAGCCAGCATACAGTGTCATTGGAAGGAGTTACAAAGCTCATTGAGTGTTCAAGCTACTTGGCATCCATTTGGCAACCTTCTTCTATTATCGGGCTATCATTAGAGCCTATATTTGAAGTCAATTGTAATAGGTTGAAGGTCTGATTTAATTTCTGTATGTCACTGTCACAGTTGACAGCGAACTATTGTTTGTAATTGCATCATTTCTATTGAAGGAATAAAGCATTTGGAGTTGGGTTTCATTGAACATTTGTGTACTTGTTCTATCTCATTTGAGTAGTTTAATTGGTTGCTGGTGTTCTTAGCTAAGTTGGAAAATAAATGTCAATATAACCACTAAGGAACATTACAGTTTTGAAGAAACCTGGATGTCCTGCTAGAGGTGTGTCATGAATGGCTCTCAATATCTACTGCTTAAGCTTTGACTTGGGTACCAAGAAAATCCTGTTCTTATAATATATCACATCATCAACAACCTTATACCTATCATTCTGAATCAATCCATCCATGATCTCACATGCAAAAGTAGACTTGGAATACTCAACTAAAAGTTGAGATTTCCAATCAGCTGAAATCTCACTCAAAGAGCAAATAGTAGGCCTCCTGGAAAGTGCATCCGCTACAACATTCTTCTTCCCCTTCACAAACTGAATGTCAAAATCATATGCCTGTATCTTCGAGACCCATTTTTGTTGTCTCTCATTCAAATCTTTTTGCTCTAAGAAGTATTTCAAACTATTGTGGTCGGTCCTAACCACAAACTTCGCACCTACCAAGTACTGGCAAAACTTTGCCAAAGCATGCATAATGGCAAGCATCTCCTTGTCATAGGTGGAATATAGGCGCTCCACACCCCTAAATTTCCTGCTCTCAAATGCAATGGGATGCCTATTCTGCATCAAAACAGCCCCAATACCTTCACCTGATGCATCACACTCAAGTACAAAGGACTGTGTAAAATCTGGTAGTGCTAACAATGGAGTAGAACTCATCACCTTCAACTTAAAATCACTCTTTGGAGATCTTCTTGGAGGAAAGTCACTAAACACCTTATTGTGCTTATCCAATACAGATTGGATGTCTATATGATACTCACCACTGGACGAAGATTTGGAAGAAATAGAAACTTGGGCTGCCCATGCAATGTCATTATGACACATCAAAGTCTCCATACGCCTAGCCGAAACAACTCTAGGTCCTCCATCTGAAAGTGCCCTCAATACAACCTTCCTCCCCTCATGAATGAACTCTAGCTCCATCTTTTGAAAGTCTTGGATATACCAGCCAAGAGATTGAAGCCACTGGACTCCCAAAACAATGTCAATATGTCCTAGTCCCACCATGTAGAAATCATCTGTCAATGTGTAGTCACCCATTTGAATGCTAAGTTGCGATACCTTCTTCTGACAACTCATGGTAAAACCACCTGCAACTGCAATTGTGAAACCTGAAAAATCCTTAGCTTGTAAACCACGTCTCATGACTAAACCCTCATCAATGAAATTATGCGTGGCTCCATTATCCACCAAACATGTAACTCGTTGTCCCTTAATGACTCCTTTCACACGAAAATCATGATATCTAGGAACTCCGAAAAGAGAAGCAATAGTCACTGTATTTGCACCCCCTGTATCAAGCTCTAATGTAGGCTGCTCCATATGATCATCATCATGTGTATCACTCTCATCATCTGAAACCACCTCTAAAAGATGTGCCTTGCCTTTCCCAAGGCATCCATGTCTTGGTTCCCATGGTTGCTTGCAAGAAAAGCATAGCTTCTTCCTCCTCAATTCATCTCTCTCCATGGAAGCAGTATTAGACTTAGGCTGCTGAAATGTTTTCTTTTGATTTGAACTTGAGCCCTTAAAGAAACTTTTCTTTTGAGTGAATGCAGGAGTAGTATCCAAGTCAAATGCTAACTCAATGGCCTCCTCAAGTGTAATCGGTTTGTGAACCTTGACCAAACCCTTGATCCTATCACTCAATCCAACAAACAACATAGTAATCCTCCTGTCAGTCATATCAGGAACCATAACCGCAATCTTATGAAATTCGTTGACATATGCATCCACTCTACCACTCTGTTTCAACTGTGCAAGCTCACGGTAGTAGACCTCAACATCCTTGCGGTCAAACCTGGTAATGAGCTTATTAACAAACTCATCATATGAAGTAACCCTGTTATGATGTTGTGAAACAAGCCCATGATGCCACCAATCATAAGCTAATCCCTCCAAATGCATAGTAGCAAAATGTATAGCCTTTTCTTCACTCATGCGCTTGAGTGTAAGAAAAGTATCCAAATTATTCACCCATGCTCTAGCACTTAGCTTACCATTGCCATCAAAACTAGGGAGAGGAATCTTATTCAATGCATCCTTATACTCCTTCGGCTGATTAGGTTGTGCTCTTCTTTGCCTTGGACGTTCAACTCTACCTTTCTGTCATTTCCGCTTCTAACTCATGAAGTTGTTGAAGTTGATTCTATTCTTTACATGCTCAGGAAGTGAATCATGCTCATCAACCAAAGATATCAAGTCCTCACCAAACAGAATCTCCTCTTCCTCAACTTGTGGCTCCTCAACTACCTCTTCTTCCCTAGGAAGAAAAGTAGGTTGCATAGGTCTATCAACTGTAAGGTGTGCATGTCCTCCTCGCACGAGGTGACCCTGCTACACTACGAACACTTGTATTGTCCTGATTATTCTGATTAGCCTGATTCTTGTTGTTCCTGTTATTCATCATAGTCTGAAACATCCTCAGAATATTCTCATTTGTCTCACGCTGTTGTTCTACCATTTGTCTTTGATTATCAACCATCTCTCTCAACATATTATCAATATCTTCCTGCTGCGAATTACTTTGCCTTTTGTCTCCCATTGTACCTGTTCTTCTATAATGATGCGGCAAAGGATCAATGTAGTAGCTCATAACCCATAGGATGGCAGGATTTAGGCTCCGATACCACTATAAAATACCCTACTTATTCTACCTTAAATTTTTTCCCAATATCTTTCAAATTTGCAAACCAAATCATCAATAGCAATATCAATGAACAATAAGGAAATGAATGCCGGAACCTTTAACACATGTTATTGACTTTCAATCATAGATGATTACAAATTGTTATTGGATGTATCATATATCAGCTGGGACTGATTTATATCAGACCTCAATACAACTAGAAAATGAGCAACAAAGTACTTCAAAACCCTAGCCAAACAATGCCAAAACACTATGGAATGATCAATATGACAAAGTAACACTGATATGCCACCATATGAGCTCAAATAAATGTCTGATATCTCAGAGAATACTGCTGTTATGACTGTTGTAGGTGATGAGCAAACCCAGAAATGAGAATGAAGCCAAATTCATGCAAAAAGACGCCTCCAATGTCAAGCGATGGGCTCTAGGGATAGATCGATTAGACTATATGTGACAATAAATGCTTCAAACCCTTGCAATCCTCAATCTGATGATGATTTCTGATCTGTATCAGACCTGTACCACTGCTGTTCATACCCAGATTTCGCTAGAATATCAATAATGTGCCAAAGAATGCCTCCACAAGCTAGCGATGGGTTCCCAAGGGCCACGATTTGATGTAATGATGCTCCAAATGCAATAAACCTTCAATATCTTCAATGAAATGGTGTCTAAAAACCCTTAGTAGTCTTCAATGATGAACAAGAGCTTCAAATGCAATGTAAACATCCTTCAAACTCCTCAAAGTAAACCTGCAATTCCATAACATGATAAAATCTTCATGATATCAACTCACAAAAAGATATGGGATCATCTCCTTGACAAAACACTGAAAAATGCAATTTCCAGCCAAATACGAAATAATATGAAAACTTACCAAGGGATCAGAAGTTAAAAAATGATGGCGAATGGTGCTATTTATCTTTGACTTGAGCAAGGCGTCCCAATTATCTCCAATTTTGCAATTGATTGAAGTCCGCTAATGAAAACCATTCTCCTTGAACGATTTTAAATGCAATACAAACTCCAATTGCCATTATTAAAAAACTATATCTTCTTCACATAGGCGTTGAACTTGTCTTGGAGAATAAAATACAATTTTTAAATAAATTACCTCTCCTTGAGCGGCGACCAGCAACATATCATTTAAAATATTATTTTTTTACCTCTTAATATGGCTCTCATAGCAATAAAATTAGTATTTTATTAAATAAAATACTCTTCCTCCTTGGCGTGGCTCATGATCCAAAGCATGATCAATATTTTATTATATTTTGAACTCCTCCTAGTCGTTGGGTGTATGATCCAAGGAAGAGCAATATTTTATTGATATTTATCAACTTCTCCTAGGTGCTTGGGTGCATGATCCAATGAAGTCCATCTTTTATTGTTATTTTGATAACCAACTCCTAGACGTTGAGCACATGATCCAATGTATCAATTTGAATTTACCTTTTCCTTTGAACGTTGGCATAAGACTATGAAAATCGCTTCTCCTTAGGCGTTGGCACCAATTCCCATAACCAATCCTCCATAGGAGCGTTGGACTCATAGAAACAATAGATAATTTGAAAATGCAATTGAAGATTGACATTTTCCTTTGGCGTCCACTTGGCATCAATCACAATCAACCAATGAAGTGATGAAAATAATATTTAAATATTGCATTTCCCATTTTCCCATTCTCTATCCTCTAGAGAGACTTTGATATTTTGGCCTGATAAACAATACCACTTAGCAACACTTAGCCAAAAGCCAATAAAAATCACTAGTTGAGCCAACATTATAGATTTCCATCCTCTAGAACCAAGCTCAAACCCAAAATCATTCCCTTACCAAATGTATTAGCCTACGGGAATGGTGAATAGGCTAATCATCAACTCCACATGTGATCACTCCGGAAATGGGGACATGACAAACAATGTTGTGTATAGCAAGATGATAGGGGACATCCATCCCCAAAAATTTTGAAAATGGTGAAACGTTTTGGAAACACAATATATGGACAGGAAATGCCATGGGGACATTTGGCTGTCCCTAAGACAGTTGGAGACGTCTACGGCGTCCCTTGACTGTCTCGAGGATGGCCAAACATTCCCAATGACAATCATACTTTTTATAATGTTTAAAAAAAAAAATCCACCATGATATTCACTACAGTAAAGATAGGCAAGACATAAAATATGAATGTTCTTATATGAGCTTGCCATCCTTTCCAATTTTAAATTCTAAAAAATCTCTCTATGTGTGTTATAGTCAGAAAATAGAATCTTGCCATACAAAATTACCATTTGTTGCAGTTCATGAGATCCCAAATATCTGAAATTAGACTTGATGCTAGAGCAAATAAAATGTAGAAGTGCATGATGTCAAGATCTTGCAAGTTACAAAGCACTTATAAGAATACTCAAAGCTTGCATTACACTTTTGGGAATTGTTTAGAATGCAAGCATACACCTTGAATATATTCAACAAACTAATCTATTACATTGAACGTCTGTCCACCTTCCAAAGACCATAGGGTATGTATACTTCTTGCATATAGTAAGTCATATAAGTCACCCTACTAATATGACAGTGGCAAACAGTTTCCATAATTATATACTGATGTTGAACAATATTGCATTAAAAAGTAACAGGTACTAACACGGTTTTGCTCCCAAATGTTTAAATATGCAAATGTGCATCTTCTTTTGCAATTGAGTTTCATAACTATGAGCAGCATTTAGTGTAGGTTCAATGAATCAACTGCCAAAAAATTAGTGTCAACTAGGACTGATTAAGACTTTGAATTTGTCTATAGCTGAATCAATAATGAGTTTCAAATTATGCTTCTGCAATTAAGCATGGAGGTTGGTAAACCCTATTGTGACATTCTTTAGATCCATGGCACCTTTCATTGCAAGATAATAATGCACCCAAGTGAACTATATCAAATATGGCAAAAACATCCAAAACAAGGTCCCTATTGTTTCAAAGTAGGTTGGTTTGGGTGTTAAGGAGCCATTAAGAACCCTCATCAAGTTCTCGACCATTGGGACACTTAACTTTGGAGGTGAATGTAGCACTACATTGTCCACCTTGTTTTCATAGATTTAATATTTATTTTGCTGTTATACTATTATTGCTGCTGTCATGATATATGTATTGCTGCTATACTACTGTCATTGTCTTAATTTTGATGTCATGTTACTCAATATTGGTTAAACTTGTAGAAATTTGTAATGTCCCCTTCTTTGGCCTAGGCGTCGGAGATGACCATTTAGCCTATTTTATTCCCATAGGCTAATTCAGAGTTTTGGAGAGGGAATAATTCATTTAATTAAATAAAGTTGTCTCAAATTATAATTTTATGGACAATTTGTATTTAATTAATCATGCTATTGAAAGTGACTTAGCGGGAGCCAAAAAACGAAATATTATACAGTCAATTTATAATGTGCTGAAGGTTTATTAAAAAGGTAATTTTAAATTATATATTCAGGAAAGTTCCAAGGGAAAATATAAAAGGAGGTTGAAGACTCATTTTGCTTCTTCTTGACATCTTTTTATGAGCTATTGTGGAGTTGAGCTTTGTTCAACCAAAACCCTAGGACAGAAACCCTTGGGAATATTGATTTCAGAAATGAAAGATCTTCCCTAGTCAATCTACAGATGGATTCACTCAGGATCTACATTTGTGCTGAATATTTGCGGATTTGTGGGATTGAGCCGACTAGCTACATTTTACGATTGCTAGAGTTTGAGGATGAAATTTATTGAAGATTTGAGTTTCAACTACTAAATTTGTAAGTGTTGTGTGTGAAGTGAAAATATAAATCAGATTTAGAAAGTGCAGTGTGTGAGGTGTTTGAAATTTCAGATAAACAGAAATTATATTTTAGAGGGTTCAAAACCCTAGCCGTATCATGTTATTTGCATAAAAGGATGCAGTACCACAAGGAATGGAAGGAAATCACATTGAAGTAAAGTGGAAGGAAGGCGTTGGATTTTTTTGAAACTAAAGCTAATTTGGAAGGTTTGTGGGCCCATCTTTATGCTAGCCTCTCCATCAAACAAATATTACGTGAGGCTTTCTAAGGAAAGCACTTCATATACTTGAGGCCTTAGGTCCACTTTACTTAGGCGCTACTCCTTTCTTGGCTGATTAAGGTGTTTGGGCTGGATTTATACTTGTTTCTGTAGCTGCACTTCATCATCAGCAAGACACATTACCTCCAAGGGACTTCTCTTTCAAGGTACAATACTGAAAATTCATTCTGGGTGTAACAACAAATTTCTGCAAGCATTATTAACTTCATATGGAGGTTAGGAATTGATCCTTAGGCTTGTATGTAATTCTGATTTAAGTAAAACAGCAGTTTAAGAGTTTATGGTAAACATTTCCAACCATATTGTAAGCTTGCAAACTGTTTGACAAAATGTCTCTCTATTATCTATGAATATTATGATGTATTTGTAAATGTTTCATGAACAAAACCTTTAAACAAGTAGTTCTATATCATACACATTTGGAAATTCAGTTAATGAGCAATATGCAAAGTGTTTGACAAAATGCCAGCATTGCAAAAATCAGAAATGCAAGTTTGAGATAAAATTTGGGTAAGGGATTTTACAAAATTCATCTCTCTCTCTCTCTCTCTCTATATATATATATATATATGAGCAATATGCAAAGTTTTTGACGAAATGCCAGCATTGCAAAAATTAGAAATGCAAGTTTCAGATAAAATTTGGGTAAGGGATTTTACAAAATTCATCTCTCTCTCTCTCTATGTATATATATATATATATATATATATATGAGCAATATGCAAAGTTTTTGACAAAATGCCAACATTGCAAAAATCAGAAATGCAAGTTTGAGATAAAATTTGGGTAAGGGATTTTACAAAATTCATCTCTCTCTCTCTCTCTCTCTCTATATATATATATATATATATGAGCAATATGCAAAGTTTTTGACGAAATGCCAGCATTGCAAAAATCAGAAATGCAAGTTTCAGATAAAATTTGGGTAAGGGATTTTACAAAATTCATCTCTCTCTCTCTCTCTCTCTCTCTCTCTCTCTCTCTCTCTCTCTATGTATATATATATATGAGCAATATGCAAAGTTTTTGACAAAATGCCAGCATTGCAAAAATCAGAAATGCAAGTTTGAGATAAAATTTGGGTAAGGGATTTTACAAAATTCATCTCTCTCTCTCTCTCTCTCTCTCTCTCTCTCTCTATGTGTATATATATATATATATATATATATATATATATGAGCAATATGCAAAGTTTTTGACGAAATGCCAGTATTGCAAAAATCACAAATGCAAGTTTCAAATAAAATTTGGGTAAGGGATTTTACAAAATTCATCTCTCTCTCTCTCTCTCTCTCTCTCTCTCTCTATATATATATATATATATATATATTTGAGCAATATGCAAAGTTTTTGACAAAATGCCAGCATTGCAAAAATCAGAAATGCAAGTTTCAGATAAAATTTGGGTAAGGGATTTTACAAAATTCATCTCTCTCTCTCTCTCTCTCTCTCTCTCTCTCTCTCTCTCTCTCTCTCTATATATATATATTGTCGTCCCGCTGCCATCCCAAAAAAATGGCCCCTAGGCTACCATCCCTGAAAAGTGTCCCTTGCCATCCCACTGTCCCTGACCCCGAAACTTTGTGGAACATATGAAATAACGAACCTTCAACCACAAGGCTGTAATACAATGACAGGAATACAAACCAAATCAAAATAACTCGGCAACGTGTAAGGATCTAGGGTGGAATCATTGTTTACTCCATAGAAAATAATTAAAGATAACACAAATGGAAAGTGTATCTCCATTATGAAAAATGAGAGCAACTAGATAATGGTATTATGACCCCAAAAAAATGAATACATAACATTAATGCCCATATAAGACTCTCGGTGATTGATCTATAGCAGCATACACCTAAGTCAGCAGAGGTATAACTACCAACCACTAGGTATTCCTTTGGGACCGAATGATACAGTGAGTGCCACAATTTGGCCACTCCACAACTTACCACAAATAAAAATTAAAATAAAAGCTGATAAACCTGTACATTTGTGACTAACTAGCCATAATGACATTTTTGTTGCAAAGTTTAAGAGGTGTTTGGTGCAAGAATGTAAAAAGATGTTAACCTCTAGGTTGTATACTATACATCGATACCTTAGGCATAGGCAGACTGAATGTAAAATCAAAGAGTATCATCAAATTCTTTAAATTAAGAATGTTTTGTCCACAGTACATCTAATTGTCATATTCTTTTGAGATCAACTGCACAATTTGATTATGTTGAAATGTTCTAGGTCACTCTAATGCGGCTATCATCAAGGGTCTCTCTATCGATTCATTGAGAGAACTAATTATGAAGATACCAAAGACCAAATTAAAGGCTTCAAAATCAAATAGAAACTTTTCATTGCACATATATTGTTGTAACCATACGAAATTTTTCATATAGCGTCAATTTTTGAGTCAAATGAAAGTCATTCCTCGTATAGCGAGCCATTGTCAAATCCTTGTTTATCATGGTCATAAATGTTGTACTTTCAAGCTCTAACCAGTGCCTTTGCACAGCCAACCAAAGGACCTTTCCAACACATCAAACAATGTGAAGGTTAGTGCTCAAATGTGAAAAAAGATGTAAAAATGGTCCAAGGCATGAAAATAGACATCCCAATGTAATGAAGTGTGCTAGAATATTAGTGGCCCAAAATGTTAAAAGTCAGAAAAGTAGCAAACACCCTCATAGAAAATGCCATTGTGTGTAATGTCCCCATGTTCCGAATGATCATCCAACGAGGTCCACTAGCCTATTTTTATTCCCATAGGCTAAATTGGGAGTTATAAAGGAATAATTTAATTAATTAAATGTTAAATAATCCTAAGTCATTTTTGGGTTATTTATATTTAATTAATTAGCTGGACCTATTTTTTATTACAAAGTGACTTTATAATTTTATATTTAGAAATTATAAAATAAGTCACTTTTGAAAAAGGGAAAAATATAAAATAATAAAAGTGAGTCTTCTAGAAGTTACTTCTAGAAAGTTCACTTGTGGCTTTAAAAAGAGGTGAAGGCAAGTCAATTCATCATCCTTGGCTTGTTATTTTCATTGAAGGTTTTCCTTGTGCGCAACAACTACAGGTTCAACATATTCCTAGGACAAAAACCCAATTCCATCTTGAGGTGGATTCATTTCAAAATTCACAATTGAGCTTCATTGATCAGTACCCTACTTTTTGGTGTGATGTTTCAAGGTTTTTTGTGGAGACATTTTGCAAACTTTAGGTGGAGGGTTTGATTGCCAATTTGTGAGATTTGTTCCAAAGACAAATTGGGCAATATATTCAGATTTGTGGAGGTTTATTCGAAGATATACAGGGTTGGAATATTGTTATGATAGAGGGTTTAATCCTTAAACCCTAGCGCGGCATTTTTGGAGGATATTGTGAGTGGAAATATTGGTGTGGACCATTGCTTGCCCTAGCTGCAGCTATCAAGGAGTTGCTGTCCTCTTCTACCTCATTCGCAACCATAGATATTGGATGCAAAGGCTTTGCAAGGGCACGTGGACAATTGTAAGGTGCAGGTCTGAAGTTTGAAGAGAATCACCAAGAGAATCGTGGGCTTTTGGAGCCATAAAAATGCATAAATAAGTGTTATTTGCTGATCGCCCAGCTAGGGTTTGACAAAGACATTGCAATCTAATATTTTGGTATGTGAAGACGCTTGATTATCATTGTAATAATCTGATTCTGAACAACAAAGACTTGAGACATATTCGGCATGCTTAAGCATTGCAATTTGATGTTATTTCAATTCTAAACAATCTGATTTATAACAGCAGTTGATCATATTCAGAAATCAGATTTATATGTCATTTAAATTGCATTATAAGGGTCTAGTTATGTAATAGAATATATGTTTGATGAGTTCCTTCATAAGTGCATATGAAATTCATTTAGTTTGAGCATTTGGCATACATATATTTCCTGTTCAAAACAAACTAGATTCAGAAACAAACAAAATCAGACTTCATGCAAAGTGTTTCACAAAATGTCAAACCATTAAAATCAGAAAATTCATTTATGTTTGATGAGTTCCTTCATAAGTGCATATGAAATTCATTTAGTTTGAGCATTTGGCATACATATATTTCCTGTTCAAAACAAACTAGATTCAGAAACAAACAAAATCAGGCTTCATGCAAAGTGTTTCACAAAATGTCAAACCATTAAAATCAGAAAATTCAGGGCAGAATTAGACAGGGATCTTACATTGTGAAGGAGTGTCCTTTAAGTCAAAAACATTCAAACTGATCACTTGAACTCATGGAGCACTCCATTGCACATGGACAGCCAAAAAGTTAAAAACTCAAAAATGGATCATATATGCCCCTAGTGTGTGCCATAATGCAGAATTGGTCAAAACTTGTTAAAACACAAAATGGGACCACGTAATCAAAGGAGCATGCCATAATATAGTTTGCCAAGTTTTAAAAAGGGTCAAAGTCTTAGAAACACAAAGAGAGTCCATAAAGCCAACAGAGTATGACATAAGGGATATTTGACCAAAAAAAGTGTTTAAAACATTAAAAAAGATCATTCCATTCCCAGTGCGTGCCATTCTAAAGACTGATCAAAAGTTGCTTTCAGAGACTAAAAAGGTTCCGATGTTAAGTTGTGTGCTATTATAAGCAGGCAATGGGTTTGTGAAAGCATCAGACCATTTAAGTGTACCGAGTAAGTTTGACAACTGCAAAACAGCATATCAATCCCAAAAGTGCACTCAGCCACCTTATGACATGATTTTTCAAAAATAAAAACAGCACCTTACAGCCATAAAGGTGCTTCAATTGATTTTTATTATCATTGTTCATTAAGTCTTTTCATTTGCAAAAGTTCACTGCAGCAGTTGCTACACCTTCAAACACCAAAGATTTTCAAGGGTTTCAGCAGGCCTTTGGGCAGTTTTGTTGCAGGTTTTTGAAGATTGCATCTCTATCTGACCTTCATCTACAGCATCTTTAGCAAGTTTTCAGTCATCAAACCATAATAAACACCAGATTTTCAGGCGCCTAGGGTTTCAGTGATTTCCTTAGGAGTCAAAGGCAGATTTTCAGCAATTTGCACCCAAAGATCTAGGGTTTTTTTGTGCAGATTTTCATCAAAGGGTTTATGTGAGGGTTTGCAAACACCCAAATTGCAGATTTAATCAAGTCAACTAGGGTTTGAGTGTGAATTTTCAGCAAAAAGAGTGACTTTCTGCAGAATTAAGTCACCAAGATTGGATAGCACTTCCTAGTGTTTACAAATGGAATACCACTTCCAAATCATGGAGTCTCTTTTAGTATTGGTGTTTGAATATCCAAAACTCAAGGACAAAGAGCTACGGCACATGAATGTGTAAGAGGCAGATTTGGAGGAAAGGATCAAAATTGGCACCAAAATTGCCCAGAGACTCTGAAATGGAGGGCTCATTGAAGCCACTTTCTTTCCCATTTCCATTCCAAGCCAAGAATTTTTTATCACTTGTGCCAAACATTATGACCTTGAAAAGAGGGAAATCCATATGGTAAGCGATCAAGTCCTTGCTAAGTTTGATGTTGATTCAATGGAAAGGACATTCAATTTGTTACCATATGAGGAGACACAAGACATTAACCTCTAAGAGTGTTAGTGTTTTATTTCACAACTTTTAGTGCAACACGAAATGGAACATATGTGCGGTAGAACCGCTCTTCAAATTAGAAGGGGAGGTTCCCTGTAAAATAAAACTGACCTAAAGCTGTACAATATGAACTTGCAATTTACAGACTTTACAGTGTTTGCAGAGGTATTTTCACACTTACGCTGAATAAAACATAAATATGTGATCTTTTTGGGTTTGCAATGTGCAAAAGGCTGAAACGTATTTTCAACACAAAGCAAAGGGTTTTGTACTTTTTTGACTAAAATCAGAACCTACAACTACACACTTGTGCTATTTAGCTAAAGATAGAGGCTGAGTAGGACAAGTACGCATGGATTTGATTGATTAACACATAAACATATAATCACAAATGCTATGATTGAATTGAACATATGACTCAATACAAAGCCATAAGGTGCATCTTCAAGTTTGTCTGCAATACAAACCTTGCAGATTCATTGAAGCGACTTAACTTTTAACATAAATGATGACACATTTCAATAAACATTCATAAGCAAAACAAGCATAATAAATGTCATTGAACGAATAACAAAATTGATCACGTTGAATATACGACAAATAACAATTTTACCATAATACAGGCATGAAGATTGCCATTAATCTCTATTCATTAACTGATCATTGATACAACACTAATACTACTGACTAACTCTGAGACTACTCCGATTCTCACTCTAATCACCCTCCTCTATGTGCAAAAAACACTTATTTATACTATTTACAAAGATTGCATGAAAAATAAATAAAATAATTCAACTACACTGCTATCCTAGCTCACTATTGTTTGCATGACATGCAAACTTTATTACAAATTATCTACTCCATTAAATCCCCCTGTAGAAGGGAAACGTCCCCTAGGAACGTCTCAACAAAAGGGGACTTCAAAATGTCTCAGGGATGCCCAACAAATCCCCGTGTGTTTAAAAAAAAAAAAGCCCTAAAAAATAAAAAAGCAAAACACCATTAGTGAAAAAATAGAAACGGAAACCTAATTTTGCACAATATAGAAGGAATAGTTGCATACGGAGACTGATTCGGGGAGGGACGACATAGATATTGACTCGCAAGAGGTGAAATACTGTGCAAAATATTATTATTATATTTTAATATTTATTATTATGCGTTCACATAAATAATTTTATTGCATGCTTTGATACCATAAGATTATTATAAGTATATTTATTATTATTAATAATCATTATTAGTATATATAGTTTTATTTATATTATTAGTAGTATATATTTATTCATTATTATTTAATATTTATAATATAATATTAATCTATTATTATAAATATTAACATATAGATTATTATAGTAACACATAAGATTATTATAAATATTAATATATTACAATACAAAAGATTTTAAATTATATATATACAGACGTCCCCTTGCTGTCCCCTTGTCGTCCCCTCACCGTCCCCTGAATTTTTGAAAAAAATTGCCGTCCCTGGAAACCCATCCCCCCATCCCTGAAACTTGGGGAAACAATGATTAAATCTAAACTACAAACATGCAACTACCAGCTCAACTGACGATTAAAATATGCAACCTTTGGTTAAACTGCAAATCAAATTTGTTGCAAACTATGACTTCATGCTCACATCTCTTGCATGAAGGAACAAAAGTCAACTCCGATTAACGCTAAAATAGAAAATGCTAAATTTAACAAATTTTGAATATGCTTTTTCTCCTCAAAAATGACAAAGCCAACCTATTTTTAGCATGAGCTAAAAATAGATTTCTAGAAGGTGGCTCCGAATGGTTTTTTCTTGACTTTTCCAATGAATCCTCTATTCCTGACGAAGAATTGGAAAACCTTTGATGAAATTCCAATCTTGGTGACTTGAATCTGAAAAATTAAAAACCTGTTCATTTTGGTTGTCCCAATCTTACTGTATATACTTGAAAATCCATTATTATTCAAGACTAAAAATCTATTAGCAAAGATGACAAGATCCTTGGCAACTGAAAACTGTTTCTTTGGATTAATAATCTACTATCATATATGTGAACCACTTGCTGAAATGGTGACTAAAAACCCAAATCAAAGCCTCTTGCCAATATGATTGCTGTATAACTTTGATATATTCCTTCGATAAAACCTGAAAATTTGAATTCAATGGTATAGTTTTCATATTAAAATAGGTGCACTTTCTTTTTAATTGCTTGGGCACTTGATTAGTGTGTGACTTGTCAAATTGGAGACTTTTGCTTTGTCATGTCCCCATTTCCGGCATGATCACCAAACAGGAGATTGAGTTAGCCTATCCTCATTCTCCTAGGTTGATTCGTCAAAATAAGGGAATATTCCAGATGAACTAAGGCTTGGAAAAGATAATGTTGTTCAAAGGCTTGGAGAATGGAACATTGGTTTACACAGCTCGGCTAAGTTTCATTGCATTGGCGAATTGGGAAAATGAATTAATGTAATTTTTTACATTACTTATCAAAGACAAAATATTGATTGGGCGAAGCATCTGGAGAGTTTGAAAAGAATAAAAATATCATTATCAATTCAAGTGCCCACCTTGGAGAAAGAAAATTAAATAATAATATTTTTATTATTATTTAGGTGTAAGCGGCCAAGCGAAGGAAGAAAAAAGGAAATTAAATTAAATAATATTATTTAATATCATTTAATTGGATTGGCCAATATGTGAGGATTAAAATATTATTTTATTCTTTCTAGAGGAGCGCTCACCTTGAGAGAATAAATCAATTAATAAAATAATGATATTTTGATTTTGGGCGCTCAACATTGGAAGAAGAATAAATTAATAAAATAATTTGGGTGGCCTTCTTTGGAGAATTAAAATAATAAAATATTGGCTCTTTAGCCGACAAGGACGGAAAAGTAAAATTCAATTCTTTAATTTGAATTTGTCGGCCAGCAAGAGGGAAAAGGTGAAAGCAAGTATAAATAAGAGTTTTGGACATCATTTGAATCATCTTTTGGCATGTCAACTTTTGTATTGCTCTGCAATTTATTTGCATTCTATTCCAAGAACGAAAACCCTTGCGAATAAAGGTGTGTTGGACGAAAACCCAACTACATCTAGGAGGTGAATTCATACGGAATTCACATTTGCACTTCATTGGAAATTCGTAGATTGTTTGAGCATCATTGATTCATTTTTCAAAGATTTGGTCGGAGACCATTGTTGGAGCATTCATTGAAGATCATTGTAGAAGACATTGTTGAAGATTTGTTTGAAAACATTGAAGACCTTGATCGAGTTGTTGAAGATTTGCATTGAAGATATCTTGCATTTTTATTAAAGACTCTACATCTATTGAGCACCAAATTGAAACACCTTGGAGATGTATATCAGCGAACCTTATTGGCAGCAGTAAACCCTAGTCGCCACCCATGTATTGAAGGTAATTTGCATCATAGGTGAAATCGCTGGGCTTTGGTGGGTTCGGCCTAGCATTAGCAGAAAGTTGGAGGTCTTGGCATCATAAACACCAATAAGGAGAGGCGATCTGTACGGTGGCAGCGAATAGCATCCAACAATTCATCAATTGAACACTTGAAGGCAGCAATCAGTCCATCTCTGTGACAGCGAACCAGCATTGAAGGATCTAGCTTACATCTTATCATCATTGGAGACTACAAGCATGAGGCCGATCTGCATATTTCCAGGGCAGTGATCAATCCAGAGGCATTTGAACATCATACAGAGCCAGGCACACTACACTAGTAATCTGCGAACAACATCATAAGATTTGTTTCTGCTGTGGCATAGTTTGAAGACCTTTATATCAGATCTGGGCGGCAGAAGTTTCCCTCATCATTTGGCATCAGTTTGACATTGATTCATAACAGATCTGAGCATATAAATTGGTATGTTGAGTTATTATTTACTTCTGAATTGTAACAGCAATATTGCTTGGTGTAACTGGCTGTCATAAAGCCAAGACTTTGATGTAATTGATGCTTGAACAGTTTGAGAGTCATAACAGCAGTGATCAAAACTGGCTGTCATCATCATCTTGATCTTTTATGTGTAATGCATGGTGTAATTTATTTCAAAGTAGATAGATGTATGTTTTGGCATATGCTTTTTTATATTTCATGTTGTTGAAGACAAATTGAAGGTGCAAACAAGGAAATCAGAAATTCTGTCCTAGGGTTTGAATTTTGAAATTGCAAGATTCAGAAAATTGTATGCAAACCTAGAACGGGACATTACATCCTTCCTCTGATAATTGATTTTGCAATTGAAATGGTCACTGACTTTATATAAGTGTGCCTTTATGTCTTGGAGAGCGCTATTTCCTTTTGCCTTGGCTGACTTATCTAATGTGGTGTGTTGAATATTTGTGGAAGTGTTGTTACATTGTCTTGTTTTTATTTTTGGCATCTTGATTCTCCTCCTATGCTGGCATGGGAAATTGTTCCCGAATGCTGATTCGCTTGGCAGGCATTGATTTTTGTTCTGTTTAAGCTGCTGACTGGAGGCACCTTAAATATTCATTGAGACGTGAGGCGTTTCTTCATGAGTGATGGTGCGTATTTCTTTTGATTGATGGCAAACGTATTTCTTTGGCTTGGAGCGCTCCTTGTCTTGGCGTGCTTTTCTATTTGACTGCTAAGGTGCATTTTATTTCTTTCTTCACATGTGCTTTGTCTGCTAACTTGGCGTTTTCCTTGGCTGGGAGTGTGAAGGAGCTTGAAACACCTGATATGGATGTTGAGTGCATGGCTACTAGGGCTGAGTGCGACTTCTCTTTGGATGAGTGCGAATTTTAATTTTATGCATGCTTTTCTCCCTTTTAAAGCACTTTGTTTAATGTATTGAGCCGCTTTGGTCCCATAGGCTATTTTTAGCCTCGTGGACATTAAAATTTATTCATTCATTCATAATATTTTTTTATAACCTCTATTTGATATGGCACAAGCCAAAGGATATGGGCGCGCCCATATAGAGTTTATATTTTTTGTTTATTTTTTATTTTGTTTTATGATATTTTTTTTTATGGATTTTTGCATTTTGACAACAATAATTTTAATTTTAAAGATAGTTAATAATCAATAATTATTTTAATTCAATAAAAATTAATTAAAAATGTATAATTAAAATCAAAATGACGAATAAGTAACATAAATAAGAAACTTTGACGTCTCAGGATTTTGACGAAACAACAGTTGGAATGGACAAACAAATTCAATATGTGGATCTGGACACAACGGACTTCGATGATGATATGAACTTGGACATAATTTATGACAAATTGATAAAACAAACTCTACAAAACGAAATTTCAACAAGACGAACATTGGTCGAAGACGATTTTTCCAACCTTTGATGACAATAGATGAATGACTCAATGATGACAAAGGAAATTCATGTAAGACAATCCAGTTTTGGATTGGTTACAACAAAGAGTGAAGAAATTTGGAACAAAAATCTTCAAGAATGTCAAAACAAGTTGGACAGCATTGGCTAAAAGAAACTAAGAGATTAAAACACTTTCCAAAATTGATAGTAAGGAATGAATTCAAAGACAACTCTCTTTGATGATCACTTTGTTGAATCGATTAATAGGGCAAGAAGAGGCAGGGTTACTTCAATGTTAGAATCTCATAGAAGCAAATATCTTTCTCAAGAATCCCTGAGCTTATCAAAGATAAATATATTTTCAATTTCTAGGGATATAATTGGTAAAAAATGGAACATATCAGAAACCCAAAAAACACAGAAAAAATTCAAATAAAAAAAAAGAGAAATAACTAATGGTTTTCTACATTTAAAGCCATCCTATTTGTATAGAGAGAGAGAGAGAGAGAGAGAGTACACCATGAATTTTGAAATATTGATTCTTCTCATTAATTAAGATCACTTATTACAGATAATTGTAATATAAATCTTTTTAACAACGTTAGTAATTAACTTTGCCAGAATGAGAATGGATACTTCATGCAATCAAACACAACTAAGGTAAATAAGACCTGTTAACCCTACCATTCTCCTTAACCATCAAGTCCAACAGACTAATCTATACACAAAATGGTAACTAAAGAGTTAAAATTGACAACAACAGTCTCCCTGACCTTTTCAAATACCTCTTAAGTTTACAGCAGTGGGAACAATCCATTGATCCACGGGGACGCGTCCCCCCCGAAAAAGGTGCCGTTTCGGAGACGGGGACGTTTCCGAGACGGGGGGACATCAGGGAAACGTCCCCCCGCCGCCCCGCCGTCCCCCCGCCGCATCAGAAGACGTTTCTCATTGGGGGGACGTCTGGACGTCCCCGAATCTTCCAGGCGTCCCCCCTCGAAACATATATTTGTTTTTTTGGTTTAGGTTTTAACTTTTATTTTCATTGTTTTGAAGTTTTCATTCACTTCACCGGCACCCGTTCGCGTTCAAGGAGATTACTGCGTTTGAACTTTGATAAATTCTGCCTCCGTCGAATCACAGGTACTGAGGCCCGAGGGTTTTATTTTGGGTGATTCGTAAGAATGCAGTGAATGCCTCAAAGAGATGGCATCGCGTGGGATATCCCACGCGATGCCATCTCTTTGAGGCATTCTTTTTGATGTTTTTTTATGCTGCAATAATAAACTGTGAACAATCTTATTGGAAGTGCGGCCATTAATACCTTACACTGCAGTCAAATGTTTGTAGTAACGTTTACCTCTGAAAAACAGAAAATGAATGCCTCAAAGAGATGGCATCGCGTGGGATATCCCACGCGATGCCATCTCTTTGAGGCATTCAGCGTACAAAAATTTTAAACCGTTTTTAATTTCGGATTTCCATTTCCTAAACTTCCAGTTCTAAAACGGTAAAACCTTTTCGACAAATCCATTTTGTGCATATCCTGCAATCGTTGCAGTGCCTGCGTCTCCCTACCTGCGTCACAATGGGAGCTTTGGTTATTTTTAAATTTTTTTGATAAAGGATAGAGGAATTTTGTCAGATGTTGTGGTTGCAGCAACTGCACTGTTAGACTGTAGAGTGTAGTCTGTATGCACATTGCAAACTCAAAGTGGAAGCAGCAAGCACAGACAAGGCACATGAACTGTTTGACAGAATGCCTCAAAGAAATGTGGAAGCTCCGAAGCATAGACAAGGCACGTGAACTGTTTGACAGAATGCCTCAAAGAAATGTGGTCTCCCTCAAAGAAATGTGGTCTCCGCATAGACAAGGCACGTGAACTGTTTGACAGAATGCCTCAAAGAAATGTGGAAGGCTGGAAGCATAGACAAGGCACGTGAACTGTTTGACAGAATGCCTCATTCTGTCAAGGTGTGAACACTGAAAGCATAGACAAGGCACGTGAACTGTTTGACAGAATGCCTCATTCTGTCAAACAGTTCACGTGCCTTCTCTATCACAGTCTATGCTTCCACTGTTCCACATTTCTTTGAGGCATTTTGTCAAACAGTTCATGTGCCTTGTCTATGCAGACTGCAGAGACCACATTTCTTTGAGGCATTCTATCAAAGACTCAAACAGTTCACATGCCTTGTCTATGCTTCCACATTTCTTTGAGGCATTCTGTCAAACAGTTCACGTGCCTTGTCTATGCTTCCACTTTGCATACACATCTAACAGGGCAGTTGCAACTACAACATCTGACAAGTCACAAAATTGAAAGTTCCTCTATCCTTTATGTTTTAGATGGATGTCCAACTCCATACCCTATTCCAAAGCTCCCATTTTGACACAGGCAGGGAGGATGCTGGGCTGGCAAAGGTTGTGGAATTCCGAATTTGGCTTTGCACCAGCCAATTGCATTTGTAGCTTGCTTTAACAAATCCTGCAATCATTTTGTGCATATCCTGGAATCATTGCAGTCCATGAGACATTGAGACCACATTTTGATTTTTGAATTTTTCTGATTTTCATTTTTAAAATTTTTTTCTTAACAATGAAGTTGTACATTGTTTTAACTTTTTTCAATTTTAATTTTTGATTTTCTTTTGCAGGCTGCAGCATCATCATCATAATGAGTCACAGTCACACAGCATAAGTGACAATGAGGATAGAGAGGTTGAAGTTCACAGTGAAAATGACTCATCTCAATCTGATGATTGAGATCCTGATTTTGATTTAGAAGGGGAGGGTGAACATGCCTCAAATACTCGATCTCACTCTCAAACTGACACAAGTTCCGTTGGGAGTAAAGCTCGTGATAAGTGCCCTTCACAAATCCTTCAAAAATGGGCCAAGGGCCCCTTTGATCCAAAATCACCTTTAAAACAATTTGCATCTAAGATAGAAGCAAACCCTGCAGCAAAGGGGGGGGCACTAGAAAATGGAAGTGCAACATATGTAAGCTTACATGGTTTGGAAGCATTACAAGAACTAATGCTCACCTTCTTCTTGTCCGAGGCAAAGGTGTAGATGTATGCAAAGTTGTAGATGGTAACTTGAAGTTCAGGGCTGAAATGTTAAAATTATGGGGTTGTAAAGAGGATGAAGCATCACCTTCTGTTATGTTGCCACAAAGGAGTAGGGGTGATCAAATTTCTAGTGCTACTTTGCAGATTCAAAGGCCACCAAATCCATCCAGTTCAAGTGCAACACAGCCGAAGGGGAAACGTAAGATGGCATCTTCACAACCATTGGCAGATTTATTCAATGTGCAAGCAAAGGATGAGGCAGATGATGCCATTGGCAAATTGTTCTTTGCTAATGGCATTCCATTCCATGTGGCTCGCTCTCCTTATTATAAGGAAGCTGTGTCAAAGATAATAAGGGCAGGGCAATCATATGTGCCACCAGGGGAGACTAAATTGAGGACAACAATCTTGGATCAACACTATTCCAAGATTAATATTTTGATGGAGAAGATGAAGAGAACCTGGATCACAAGTGGATGCAGCATAGTCATGGATGGGTGGACGGACATTAGGCACCGTCCACTTATCAACATCATCGTTACATCTACAGCGGGCCCTTATTTCCTTAGGGCTATTGATTGTTCTGGGCATAGCAAGGATGCCCATTATCAGTTCCAGATCCTCAAGGATGCTATAGAGGAGGTTGGGCCACAAAATGTGGTGCAGGTAGTGATAGATGCGGCCCATGTGTGCAGAGCTGCAGGGAAGTTGATTGAGGCAGCCTATAGACATATTTGGTGGACTCCTTGTTGTGTGCATGCTATGAATAATGCACTTAAGGACATGGGTAAAATCAGTTGGATCAAATTAATTGTCAGTGATGCTAGAGATGTGCAGATGTTTATCTGCAATCACCATACTTCACATGCACTTTTCAGGTCCTTCTCCAAGAAGGAATTCCTGAAGCCTATAGAGACTCGGTATGCATCGTATTTTATTCTCTTGGAGAGGATGCTTGAGTTGCAAGAGCCATTGCAACTAATGGTAATGACAGCAGAATGGAACCGATGGCCTGAGTCAAAGACACAGAAGGGATTGAGGGTTAAGGAGGTGGTGACGAATGATGTCTTTTGGGCTGATGCCAAATATATTGTCTCCATCATTCAGCCAGTCTTCACAGTTATTAGATTTGGGGATTCTAATGCACCTTCCCTTGGAGAGGTATATGAGTGCATTGATTCCATGCTTGATCAAATGAAGACTATTGTGCGAGAGAAGGACCCCACAATGCAATTCTACACCGAGCATATTCATCCGATCATTCAACGTAGATGGGAGAAGCTCAACACTCCCTTACACATGGCTGCCTATGCATTGAACCCAAAGTGGTACATACCTAGGCCCGGTAGAATCACACCTATACAGGATGCTGAGGTGAAGGAAGGGTTCATGAAGGCCATTGACAAAATGTATGATTCTACAGAGGCCAGCTTGCTTCGTACTGAGTGGTCAAAATTTGCCATTCTTTGGGGATATTCAGAGGCAGCCCAGATAGATTTGGAGACTATGTCACAGGAGGACCCCAAGTTGTGGTGGACTATGCATGGGCCTAGATCTTTGATTACTACTCTAGCCATTCGTTTGCTGTCCCAGGTTTCTAGTTCTTCTGCTGCTGAGAGGAACTGGTCTACTTATAGCTTCATCCACTCTGTTAAGAGGAACAGGCTTACTTCTAGGAGGGCAGAGAAGCTTGTGGCTGTACATAGTTCCTTGCGTCTCATTGACCGCACCACAACTACATACAGGGAGAGTCCAGCAGCCAGATGGGATGTAGAGCCAGAAGAGCCATCACAGATAGATGAGGATGCTACACAGACAGGGCTGGTTGGTATTGGTTTAGATGAGCTTGAGCATTTGGGGTCCAGCAGTTCCAGTGATGACGAGATCGACATGGAGCTTGGGGATGATTAGATCATTGGTGGCACCAAGCCATTAACCATTTTGGCATTACTATTTACTATTTACTATTTAGTATTTACTATTTCAATATTTTGAACATTGTTGAAACTTGATTGTAATTATGAACAATGATTATGAAATTCAAATTATGAAACATCTAGTTCTCATTCCAATGTCTCACATTGTTTCAATGTTCACTACTTCAATGAAATCATAGCAATGTGTTTAAACTCTAAACTTTACTTATTCCTTAGGCTTCTACAATTATACATCTTTTTATAACTAATTTTTCAAGTATTATATGTATGTCAGCGCGCCGCTCCCCCGCCGCCCCCCCGCCGCCGTCCCCCCGCCGTCCCCCGCCGTCCCCAAATTTAGGCCCCCCCCCGTCCCCGAACCCGAAACGCGTCCCCTGCCATCCCCCCGTCCCCGTCCCCGAAACTCCGTGGAACTATGGAACAATCATGCCTGGCATTACAGGACAGCAATGTCCCATCTTAACAACAATGTTTTGTATTAATCATTATACTCACCAATATCTCCTATAATGTTATTGCAGCAATAATAATGTGCATATTAATTGATCAGAGGACTAATAACGATGCTACTGGACACCATACCGATCAAGAAAGACGCAGATCACAATAATAACAGAATGCTACTGATCAGTGAACACAAGAAGATTACTAATCACAGAAGGATAGTTATGTCAAACAACAATAATGATGACAACAATCTCAACTCATATGACATTATTAACAGCTGATATCTAACGATGAAAATTCCCAAACAACGGCCTCACTAACGCAACTATGTTTACAAATTAATTAACGGCAACAATCCATTGATAAGTAGAAATGACAGCAAGTCAACAACAGCACTAACATCTATGGTGCAAAATTAATGACAAGTCAAAGGATAGCATAATCATTTGATCATTTTGTCTTGTAACGACTATGCTCACGAATCATAAATAATGACAACAGTGCTCACTATATCAAGGGCAACAGTCATAATCACTAATCACAGTAACAACAGTCATGTTCTCTACTCACGAGGTTTTTGAACCCAGTTATACCAAGTGTCATCACGACTGTAGATAACTACGTTCATTTTTGAAATAATGACAGTAATAACTGTCGTTATCCCTTGGCAAGAAACCTAACTGCTATTCAACAATGGCCGCTGAAAACTTAACAGCTACTTACTTTGTTCAAGGTGTATAACTCATTTACAAAAGTGCCAGAGAAGAATGATAAAAAAATCACAGGTCTGAAAAAAAAAAAGAATTTATCATGATATTACCAGTGATATATTGCAGATAATATCACGATATATTGGTGAAAGTCTTGGTCAAAGTCATGGTCAATGATATTTTGAAAAACTCGCAATATTTTTAGGAAAATGTCAGGAACCCTGTCAGGAAAAGATGTATCAGGACATATCGCAATATTTTAAAGATATATCGGTACATATGTCGGGCCTGGATATTCTTCGTCACGAATTCCATTTGTGGGTAAAATATACTTTTGATGGGGAAGTTTTGATTAGTGATTGTATTCACAAACAACTTTTGAAGTTTGCACAGCCCTGCAAGTTCCATATGATGTTCTATGTGGTCTATGTCATGGCAATGGCAAGCTCCTTTCCCAGTTTGACTACAGTTGCAGGATTCAACACCATGCAGATTTATAGACAATTGCCGTGGCTGGAATATAATGAGCCTTTTAAACACTATCATAGGGTGAATGATGCATTCAATAAGGAAGTTAGATGAGCAGCTTAGTGTCAGAATTTCAGAGGCCAAGGCAGTGATTTCAAAGTGGGTTGATTGGTTTATAGTTATACAGTTTCCTGCATTCACCTACATTAGAGTATGTGGCTTCATTTCTTTCCTTACATGCTCCTAAAATACCCCAGTGATCAAGTAATCATGATTGAATATTGTAGGCAATTTTCCAAAGTTCACTTCTTTTTTAGACATAGGCACAAGTTGGAGGTTGGTTTCCAAATACAGCATCATATCTACAATTGCAAATTAGCCCTTGATTCCAAATATCTCAATAGGGAGATGGCAAAGTTGAATTTCAAGTTTTTCTATGAAAAGCATACATATGATTCCAAGGGCTTCATGTATGAGAGACTGGGGCTTAGATTCAAACTTATGCCAAAAATAGAAGATTATTGGGCAAATTGTGTTGGTAAGCATGAGATGAGGAGGGGACAAGTTGCATGACTATAAAACAGTTGGTTGATACTACACTTGAAAAAATACCTAAAGACCTTTCAGATTCTGAATCAGAAGTCTTGTTTCGTAGGTCTGTAGTTTGTAGCATCACATATGGATCACCATCCTTTGCCTTTTGTGAATTGGTCTGTCAAAGAAAGCATTTCAATTCAAGACAGGACCAAACCCATGATGGATAGAAGTAAAAGGCATTTGCAAGCAAAGATCTCTCAAAGAGCTTCAAGAATAGTGCCACAAATATTGCCTTCCAATGATCAGCAAAGGCACCTGAATCAGCTAGTTGCACATGGAAGGAATATACAAGAATGGATTGACAAAATATGCAAACAAGGTATGTACACAATTGACACTATATGACTTGTTGGGTAAAGCATGAAAGTTGAGGAGTAATATTTCAAAGATAGAGCACGCTATAATGCATAGTATCTCAAAACGTTAACTTTTCATGGAAAAAATCAATTGAATGCATGTTATTGGTTCACCAATATTGATAGAAATGGGAGTTCCGGAAAACGTGAAAGATCACTCTTTCATATGGGCAGAACTGTACAAGTTTGTCATTCAGCTTCTTGAGGATGCAGTCAAAACATTGAGGGAGCGACAAAGTAGGCTTGGTGACACTGAGCAACATATTGCCACCTTCATTTATGTGATTAATTGCCCTTTTTAATGGTGAAAATGATCAAGAAATCGGGCATGTGGAAGTGAGAACTGAATTTCAAAGATTGGGAAAGACAAGCTTAATAGAGAACAAAGCATAGAAGACATGAACAAGTTGGCTTCCATCTCCATGTAATGTGCCGTACCTGTTTGTATTTTTTAATGATCCTTTGCGTGATTTTTTATTATTATTTTTGTGTGGTCTTTCAGATAGATAGAAGATGCAGAAGGGGTTTTATGTTTTCCTGCAAATGTGGTGCCGGAGCACACAATATATAGCATATAACCCAAATCCAGAAAATATATAGCAAATATAAAGAAACTATCAACTACCCAGATAGTAAAATGACCAATAATGAATTACTGTGACATACCCATGTTCAGATTTGCAATTTCATATTTCAGCTATTGTCGGACCAGCAAATGGGCATAGCCAAAAATCACTCCAAAGAACATACAAATGATAACAGCAATAAATAAGGCTCTAGATGCCTCATTCAATACTAGATAAGAGCTGCAAATGAAGTAGAATAGTCCTCTTCAAGACCCACGTCCTCCATATGAAGTTGTACGGTCGGCTGAAAGGAGAATATGCATCAAACACTGCTGAAAACACCTTATATTTGCTAGTAAACTGGTCTGCACTGGTCTCTAAGGCTAAACGACCCTTGTGGGAGGTGAAATCCACAAGAAACCACCACAAACAACCCTCCAAGATGGTACGGCCTGCAATAAGATTAACACAACAGCAATAAACTATTCCCAAACACACAAGAAATCGCCTCCAATCCCTCTGAAATCAGAACTCAACAATAATGGATGAATGATATATCATATCCGCTCAAGAAACTACTCCGAATGTCTCCATTGCAAGCACAATGTGAATATTGAATGTATCCACCAATATTGGCACCGTTGGGTGATATTTCACACCTGTGGGATACCGCTACTCAGGGAGGTTTTTGTCTCCAAGAGCCTTTGGTTTGAATCCTCAAACCCTAGAGCCAAGCTCCAAAACCCTAGCAAGGGAAATCTCAATGAGAGAAGAAAATAATAATCCAAGCATATCCAAATGAGAGCACTTTTCATCCTTTTATACTTTTCCAACTTGGAGTCTCTAAAATCCTCTTGCATATGGGATAAAACATGAGAGGGAAAATACATTTTAAAATATTATAATTCTCTTTAATTCTTTTCTCAACATCACCCCTAAAGTCCCCTCTTTTAAAACAACATTAAGTTGTTGAGCCTAGGCACCAAGGTCCAATATTAAATAATAATGTTTAATTTACGGACTTTAAAACGGAGGCCAAGATGATGTCAGAAACCAATGATCTATAACTCGTTGGAAAGGTCTTAACAAGACGAATCCAACCCCTCTCAAAATCCCGTTCTGGTGCCAATCCCAAACTTACTAAAAATAGTAACGGCCATAAGCAAACTGAGCCAACTCAGAGGGTGCCAACTGGATCCACAAACCATCTGATAACTCCGAGCTCAGTGCAATGTCTAGGAGAGCCAACAGCTGACTGCCAAGCCACCCAAACAACGCCAAACTGCCACTTACTAAAAATAGCAGTGACCACCGAGGACCAAAAAGAACAAACCCAGAAAAACCCAAAAAGATTAATGACATGCAAGAACTTACTATAAATAGTAAGTACGGACAAGTTGTCCGAAATCCCTCCGGAAAGTGTCAACCATCTCCATTGGATCACCCAAACACCCTGGTGACATCGAAATATTCCTCTGATTATGCTATCACCAACCCAGAAAGTCAGCTCTGACTGAATTGCAAGAGAACCCGAAAATGGGGACATTACACTCCAGGCACATTCAAACGGTGGCAAAAGGGCAAGCTGAGATGGATAACTTGGTGACCAAAGCGAGTACATCCTAGAGGTCCAAGTCATTCATATGGACTCTTTACTGTTGCCTGAAGAATCACAAGTCTAGAGGTTCATTAATAGGTTCCAGAGAGTGCAAGATACTTAGGATGCCACTGTTGTTGTGCCAGGCTCATCAGATGATGTCTTTGAGTAGCTATTTTTAAATCATGACTATTTTTAGATGACCTTCTAGAAGGTCTATTTTAGAGACTTTATATTATTGGCAGAACTCTATTTGAAGATTTCTTGATTTGGATGATATATTTTTCAAACAATTTGATATTTGAGGCTTGCTTTGATTGCAAGCAACTATTTTTAGCATAGAAACCTTAGTCATTTATTTTTGTATTTATCTTGAAAAATTGCTTAGATTAAGCATGCAAAGCATTGTAAACACATAAATAAGTGCTTCTTGCACTTAGATTAAAGGTTAGCAGTAATTTTATGTCTACTTGTTGATGAATTGTTTTTGATTGATTTAGCTAGGAAAGAGGGTCCCAATCCCTTACAAGTAACAGAAAGGATACATTATGTCAACATTACAGTATATAAGATAGAACTGCATTGAGAGAACTGCCCAGGAAACAAAGCACTGGGCCAAAAAACAAAACAGAGACTAGACAGGACAGGAACAACCAAAAAATAGCACACACAACAACATAAATAGAAATTACATCCTAATTTCTTTAAGTAGGATCTCCCAGTCCCTTTGAAGAGACTTCATACAATCAGTCGAGGAAGGACCACCCATATCCAGTTCTTTCTGTTTCTTAACTCTTTTCATTTGTCCCTACAAATTAGTCCACTGCTGAGACTTCCTCTTGTGCAGTTCAGCCTGAAGTGTTATCACACCTGTAGTAGCATGCTTCATCATATCTCCTTGTAACTTGACCATATCAAACATACCTTTCTCTATTTTGTTCAACCTGTGCTGAAAAAGTTTCATCATATCATACATACTCCCCCAACTATCCTGATAAGTAGTGCAGTTAGCCCTTTTGGTGAGCATATCCTCCAGGTAGCCAACTCTCCGATCAAGGTCACGGGTGGTCAAGCAATCCTTATCCTCAAAATGAAGACCACTTTCAAACATCCCTACTTCAGCAACCAAGTCCTCATAATCATCAGCCTCTGGGGAGAGAGTGTCAAACTCACCAGTTTCAGCAACAGGGTTCATATCACCCTTATCCCCCATATCCATTTTGTCAAAAACATCATCCTCTTCCATATGAAAGTCTACTTATGTGATTTTGTGATATTGTGTTGTTGTGAGTTGAATATTGCTTCATAGTTATTAACTATGTTCCATGGTGTTTCAGGGACGGGGACGGGGGGACGGCAGGGGACGCATTTCGGGGAGGGCAGTCCGAGGACCATTTTCTGGGGATGGCGAGGGGGACGGCAATATATACGAATTTTTCAAATATATATATATATATATATATATATACAGAGAGAGAGAGAGAGAGAGAGAGAGAGAGAGAGAGAGAGTTCTACAAGCTAATGGACAGCAGTATAAGACTATAAGCTGAATAACAACAATAAATATTAACAACAGCATAACAGCAATAAAATTAGTCATGATAGCAATATAATGGCATAACTTTAATCATGACAGTAGTATAACAGCAATAAAATTTAATCATGACAGCAATATAATAACAATTTAATCATGACAGCAGTATAACAGCAATTTAATCATGACAGCAGTATAACGGCAATATTTCATTCCCAGTTGTGAGTTTTTTTGTCTAAACATTATAAAATGTATGTTTGATTTTGGGGACGGCAACGGGGATGGGGGGACGGAGGGACGGGGACGGGGGTCTCAAGGCAGGGGACGCGTCCCCGTGGAACACAGGTTATTACAAGCTTTGTATTGCAGTAGTTATTGATTTGGGTGTTGTAACATGTAGCTTCGTATGCAAATCTCGTTATTCAGTTGACAATATCTTGTTTGTGTGTGTGAAATCCAATTCAATCTTTTTATGTACTTATTCTTTCTAGTCTCTGCTTTTAGCTGGAAAGAGTGAGTGTTTAATAGTTGTTTAGGTTATTTGCTTTCAAGATAAAAGGCATAAAAACCTCTTGTCTTGAGTAGAAGTGTTGATAAGCCTTGTGCCAATACTAGAGAACCCAAAAGACAAGTTTGTTTCATTACTTAAAGTTCTAGGGTTTTTAATTTTATTTATCAAGGAGATTTCCCTTCTAATTTGAAGAAAGGTATATCCTTACATGATGTTTTGTTTTGCATTGTTCTAAAAAGAACAAATTAAAAACACTTACATATATGACACCAAAACCTTGTGCAAATTTGTGTCAATTAACTACTAATTTGTTTTCTATTTTAAAAAGGCTCCTAACTTCAAATGCCCCACATTTCAAGTATCATCCAATTCTTATAATTGTTATTAGGATAAAGTGTTTGTAACCAACAATATAGTGGATTTAATTGTGACACATACACCAAGCATTAAGTCACCATACTTGTGGCAGTAAAACCAAACAAACAAGCATTTACAATATTTAAAGCTACAATCCGATTAGCAGCTCCAAATCTATCACCAAAGCCAGAAACAAGCCCCTTCCTAGGGTCTGTAGTAACTCCCAGCCATTTTCTATGGTACCTCTTGTGGTTCTTAACTTCTTGGTACCTCCATGATCAATATTCCACTGCCATCAGCTATTGCAACAACTATTACAATGTCACAGGACAATCATAGCAGTTTGACAACATTGCTTTATTAAAAGAGTATCGAATCTCATGTGGTCTACATTAGAGGATCCACCACACTCTTGAGTCTCAACTACCTAGGGGTCAAACAATAGAAAGAAAGAAAGAAATTATATTAATGTCTGCAAATGACCAAGAATAGATCAAAGGAACAAGAACCTAAAACAGATACATACCATAGCAAAGGGCTAGGGCAAAAGGGGCCCACCTAGACATGAAGCAATAACCAAAAAGCAAGAAAAGCCAGAACAAAATACACATTGTGGGCCTAAAAAGAGTAACCCCCAAGCTAGCACGATTGTAAATAGAAAAGTGAAGTGAAACCCCAAAAACGTAGTGGAAACAGATGCAGATTGCCTAGGTGGGGAGCCAAAATCCTTAGGTGTCAGTATTATGGGACGCATTGAAGAAGCCAATGATATTATCACTGATCACTGTAAAGTATCAATGCAGAGTTTGAGAATGCTCGTCAAGGAATGTCTAGAACTAAGGGGATTAGGCTAGACAATCTGGGGAGGCAGTCGATTCCATATAGAACCTCTCCTAACATTCAAAGCCAAAGAATAATGTGAACTTTCCTCTGAGATGTGCCATGGAAGAGGGGTGTTGGAGGGTACCTAACATTGAAAAGAGATAGAACCACGACAATTAAAATGAAAGCCAAGAAGCCTCAGCCATAAAAGACCATAAGGATGAGCAATGCCTCACCAATTTGTCCCCATTCAAACATATATCAATAGTATCCAGCTTAATTCTCAATCTGTGACACCACTGAATATGAATATTACCTCTAGTCCCATCCTTAGTTGGGCAGAGCCTCCATATTATTTAAGGTCCAGATTCAACCATTACATTTTGACTCAGCTCAGCCTTAACCATGGGAAGGTGAAAAGTTGTCCAAGGAAGACCAACCATTTCATCTTCCATAATGGTCATTTCCATTTCATTGCATTGTATGATCATGTATACATATCTAGACAAAGATAGAGGAAGAAAAGCATTCATCTCGTTTAAAAAAATGCAATGCAGTTCTATTATCTTTCCTATGTGTCATTTTATGAATGTTATCACTAAAACATTGTTTATTACTTGCTTCCACATATAACGCATCTAAGTTTTACCAATTTAGAGTGATGTTCCCCAGATATCCCCAGGGAGAAGGAATATCAAATGGCCTATAAGTAAAGGGGAAAAAAAATCGTTCAGCCCTGCAAATATCAACTCTAAACAAAATAGAGAAACAGCTTGACTGAACAAATTAATTTTGATTTATTTGTGCATATTTAGATGCAATGTAGGCAATTAAATTATGCTGTATTTTCATATAAATGATATCTGTCTTTGGATACTTGCCAGTGTCTCGCAGACATCAAGCTCCTTCAATGAAGTTCCCTTGAAAGCATAAAGAGCTTCATCGCCAAGGTTTGTGTTCCGCAAAGACAAACAAGAAAGTGAGCTTGCACATGCCATGTAATTGATTAGAAAGGCTTGATCTATATCTGTCAAAGACAATAGCCAGAACAATTTTTTGTTCAGAATACATACCTCAATCGTACATACCAATATTGATGGAATCAAGTCCAGTTAAATAAGATGCAAAAACTTTTACCATTACAACCCCCTAGATCCAGCTCTACAAGAGAAGAAGATGAATGCAAGCTCAAGCTAAAGTCATGCTCCAGCATAGGAGAGTCGTTATTAGTAGAAATTGATAAAAGTGCTTTGATCGAATGTTGCCCAAAGGAAGTCAATGCTGCATGTAATGAACGTAGCTGTGTGCATGAATTAAGAAAACAACTAATACCCCAGTCTGTCAGCGAAGTGCATCCGTCAATATTCAAAACAGAGATGGAATGAGATAGTGCTGCAATTGTCGTCAAATCATTATCTGCACCAACATTTTTTGCATTACTAGAGACCTATAAAGTATAAACTATATTCAGTGTATACTTTTCCTTGAAACTCCTATGAAACACTTTCCCTGATTAATTAACAGTCACAGAAATTCATAAACTTGATAATAATTCTGTTCTACAGACCAGTAAGACAAATATCAAAAAAGTTGCCACGGTGCCTTGATACATACTTTCTTAGCAACATGAAGTTGAACACTCAAAATTAACATTATTCAATGATCATTGGTATGCAAATTGTTTTACATTTCACACCTGATCACCCACATCATATTTTCTTCACAATTTTGGAACAGCAGATATGCATGAAAATAAGATTATACATTGAATAGCTTCTGTCTAATTGAAGGAATTCCCTTGGTATCCAAGGGTTGAAGACTGATATAAAAAATACGATGGAAACATAAATCAAAAGTACCTCTCATATCTGTACGACCTTTCAGTGAGAGTCTGGTTAAATTACATGATATGGGCCTGTGTAATAAAACCCAGTTTGAAGAAGACCGAAGGCTTGGATATACTTCACAGCTGACGTGCAAAACAGACACCTGCCGGGCAGCTACTGGGCTTATGTCCACAGACAAGTCAGCTTCTTCAATTAAAGGGCATGCTTGTGATAGTTTATCCAAGATGCTCACTTTTAACTGGGAACAGTATTTAGATTTAAAAATTCTTACAGATGGTGACAAAAGCCGTAACCAATCAATGATGTCATCCTCATGAAATCTCCAACAGTGTGAGATATTCACCTCTTGCAAGTTACTTAATGATGTTACCAAATGTGACTGCTGTAGAACTGCGCATTGTACTCCTTCAGAAGTTTGTCTCGTAGCCACAAGCTTCTTAAGTGTCTCAGACGAAACCAATGAAGATGACCTTGTATCCACCATCCCCAGACACAGCGAGGAAAAAAATAACACTTTCCCAGTAACTTGCTGACATCCTGAAAGGTCTAGTTTCTAGACAAATAGTGAAGAATCCAATCAGCTTTATCATCGAAATGCATAGCATAATTTTTTTTAATTTTGGGATGTTAAAAGCTTCCTTAAAAATACAGTGTTGACAAAATACAAAACCAGTTCCGCAGATGCAAACATTTAGAAACTTTTAAAAATAGTTAAAAACATAATTTTTGGTTTAACAACCAGGAAGAAATCCATCACTCAAACCATCTGTAATAGCACTCTCATGTTCCATAGGTCACTCCACATGACAAATGTCAACACATTCTAACAGGTTTTTTTAAAAGAGTTTATCAGAGACATGTCACATTACAATGGACTCGTATTATTATTTATTGAAAGCAAATTCAAGCATATATCTCATTAGTATCATGACTAATGGCTTCTGAAAATTTGGTATGCACTTATTAGCTTTATGCATCAATATAAGCTGAGAACTTTCAACAAGCACAACATCATAATAGCATGTCCATTCCACAAGAAGCATTGCAAACAATAAGATCTCATCTTAATTTTGTATGCATTATTTGAAGACCAGTTTCTTACACGTGCTAGGACCAGGTAGTCATTACTTGTACTTTGAACATTTGTACTAAGAAGTGTTAAAAGGCAAAATAGATGATATTTCTAGCTTCAATTGATGCAATATCTATCATGTCTCGCATATCAATAAATTTCTCATGCCAAAAACAAAAATCTATGCACAAGCCAATATGTCCCAAGAAATCAAGGATGTAATCTAAAATCAATTAGCAGTTATAACCTAAGTAGATGCTACGATAAAAATAACTTTTTTTGTTTCATAGCTTACTTTCACTATATTGTGTGAGTGCACATTTAGTGAGCACTTTCTAGGCAAGTATAGACCATCAAATTCCTTTGTATCTTTGCATAACTTGCAAAGAATTTTTCATTCCAAGCTCAATCTCAAAAAGAATTCCTTAATCTGCTTACAAATAACCTATCACCCTATGCATCTATTCTTACTTCTCTATTATTATATTTTTATTTGATATTATATATGTTTATTTTACATATTTATTATGAATGGACCTAGTAGGTATGTGAAAAGTGGTATCAGAGTTAACTATTTTGTAATATGTGGTTTCCAAAATTGTTGTTGGTTTTTACCCTTGAACTCCAAACCTATCGTTTGGTCAAATTTCAGATTTATGCGAATAAAAAAGTTTCTGCCTTGTTGCCAATTTCCCAAATCTTTTAAACAATAAAAATTGTTTTTAAAAAATATAATTCCAAAAATATTAAAAGAATCTATTTAAAAACAAAGACATTATCACAATTAAAATTGATTTCTTTAAAAATATTACAAATTATAAAAGGAAATTTTAATTATATTTTTATTAAGAAAACACATTGAAAACCAATATAAACCAAATAGAACACAAGAAAACAACTGAATAACATAAAGAAAAGATGAACAAAATAAAAATAAACAAGTAGGAAAACATTTAAATATGAAATTATGTATGAAATTTTTTAAGTTAAGTCTTAAAGGAATAAAAACTAAAAAAAGGAATAGAAAGAACAAGGAAAAAACAAAAGGTGAGTGAGTATTTTTATATTGATAAAGCGGTATGAGTCAAGGGATATAACATTTTATTAGGAAGGTGATGCAATCATGACCGAGGGTCCAATGAAGGATTATCCAACCATGCAGCCAAGTGAACAAACATAAAGCAAACTCGATGGAACAGCAAAACAAGTTATCTATTCATTCATAATCACACTGGAATTACAGTCTACCACAATGGGCTTCCAACATGATAGGCCTCAGTCATTTGATTACAACGAACAAATTATAACATTCGAAGGATCTTGCAATACAGCACCATGCCAAGCTATCTTATGCTTTCCTCACTGATTTTCTAATGATCTTCAAGGATGTTTATATATCAGCTACTAGCCTTAAGAGTGGTCTCAATTGGCCGGAAGGTGGTGCAAAGCTCAATGCCAAATGAAACGTGTAGATAAATTTCCCAGATTGAATGCGGTGATGATGGATTAACGATTCTTGATGTAGTTCACACCATAAGCACTCTTGGGTCCAATGTACCTTGATATGTGTTCCTTTGTTGCCATAAACTTTTAGAAGTTGCCACAAGCCACAAACAATGAAATTGAGTTGAACATAATGTTGGTGAATCAATGTAGAACATGTGTTCCAAACTGTGAAATGAGATCATCAAAGTGAGGTGAAATGCGGTAGGATTCGCTGACAAATGGAATGCAAATGAAAACGTGTTAACAAAACAAACAAGTAAAAGAAAATATTTTTGGGTGATGCAAGATTGCCCTTACACTCTAGGATGCTCTTGCATCAAACACCCAAGGTTGATTTAAAAGTGAGTCCCTCACTTTCCAATGGCTAGACGGAAACCATGACGATCTACCTCAACATTTGAAATCCATGATGAATCTTCTCCAGGCCTTCCTTTCCACTTCACCACATATTCCTCATAATGTCGGTTCCTAGTTCTTCTCCCAACTTGACTGTCCAAAATTTTCTCAATCTCTTCTTTGGGCTGTTACGGTATCTAATTCTGCCATTGTACTTTTGTGCCACCATCTCCTGACTCTCCTTCCTAGTACTGGTATAGATCTACAATGTTGACCAATGGTGATATGCCTAAACCTTCCGATAATTCCATTTCATAAGCATTTCTAGAATCAAATCTTTTCATGATTCTGCAAGGACCAAATTTTTTCATTTTCAACTTGTTATATGTTCCAACTAGAAATCATTCTTTCCTAAGGTATACCATTACTTCTTCGCCAACCACAAACTCCTAATATCTTCTTTTCTCATCTGCCTTCTTATATCGGCTGTTCATTTTCTCCAACTGAGTCTTGACTTCAACATGTACTTCCTTCATATGTTTTGCAAACTTTTCTGCTCTAGACTCCTCTTTTCTTCCTTGCCACTGTTCCTCAATTCTGATACATTCCTGGGGCTACTACCAAAAGCAACCGCAAATCATGCTTTCCCTATACTTTTGTTTATTGAGTTAATGCATGCAAATTCTACCTATAGTAGGAAAAAGTCCCAATTTTCTATCTTTTCTCCTGCCAAACATCTCAACAAATTGCCCAAGCTCCTATTTGTTCCTTTTGTTTGCCCATCACTCTCTGATTGATATGCTAAGCTGAAATTCAAATTTGTCTTCATCATCTTCCACATTTTCCTCCAAAAGTAACCAACAAATTTTGTATCCCTGTTTGAAACTATACTCCTTGATTATCCATGCAATCTCACTTCTCTGAAAAATAAATCAATTACATGTACCACATCATTGTTTTTCTTACACGGAATGAAATGTGACATCTTAAAAAATCTGTCCACAACTACAAATATTGAATCATGTCCTCTTTGAGTACTAGGTAATCCCAATACAAAATCCATAGTTATATCCTCCCAAGCTTTCTCTGAAACTTGCAGTGGTTGATACAAACCAACATTTTAACTACTTCCCTTTGCAACTTGACAAATCTTGCAACCTTGAACAAATTTCCTCACATCCTTATGTATTTGCAGCAAAAAGTAGTTCTCATTCACTAAAGCTACTGTTTTATATACACCAAAATGTCTAGCCAAACCGCCGCTAAGCTTCTCCTTGATCAAATTCTCCCTCATTGAGCTTCTAGGAATACACAGTTGACTACCTTTGAATAGTAGGTCATCCTGAATGATGTAATCAAGCCACTTACTCCTATCCACACTTATTGGTTCTCTACATGCTCTCTCCCCAAAATCTAGATCAACATCATACAAATGCTTCAATTCTTAAAATCCAACTACATCTACTCTCATCTTGGTTAGAAAACTGTCTCCTACTTAGTGCGTCTGCAACCTTGTTTGATTTTCCATTCTTATACTTCAACACAAAAGTATAACTTTGCATGAACACAACCCATTCATATGTCTCTAGTTTACCTTTCCTTGACTATTCAAATACTACAATACCTAATGATCAATGTACAACACAACTCCTTTGGCAACAAGTAATGCCTCCACTTCTTCAATGCTTGGATTATGGCATAGAGCTTTTGATCTTAGACTGAATACCTCTTCCTTATGCCATTCAACTTTTCACTTAAATAAGCCACTGGTCTACCCTCTTGACTCCAAACTACTCCTCTTGCATTTTTGCTTGCATCACAATCCACCTTGAAATACCTTGTTAAAATATGATAGTGCTAACATTGGTTGTTTTGTCACATTCTTTTTCAACAACTTAATGGAAGAACTCCAAGTTCAATCCAGCAACATAACAACATCAAATCCAAAGCATCACCCTCAACAATGAGCTCCAACTCCCTTTTATAACAATTTGGAGCTATTTTAGGAAAAAAAAGTTTTTTGCTTTTTTGTTGTTTTTTTCGAAAACACTTTATTATTTTTTTGTTGCTTTTTCAAAAAAGCACTTTTGTTGTTTTGCTGCTTTTCCGAAAAGTGCTTTTTTGCTTTTTCGAAAAAACACTTTTTCCTCTCCAAAAGACCTTTATTTAAAAAAATATTAATATTTCATGTGCAAGGTCCGCTTTTTAAGTGTCCATCCTTTAAAACACTTAATTGCCTTTCCGAAGAGCTATTACACTTAAGTTATCTTTTGAAATATTTACGACATTAGATAACTTAAGTGAATTTAATAATTAATAGCTCAATAGTTCACCCAATTTTACAGAAAATCCCAAACTGAAGTGAATTGCAAAATAAATCATACCAACATGATCTTGAAGGTTTGGGATGAAGAATGATGCCAACTGGGTGACTTACTATAAATAGACATTCTCTCCAAGAAGTTTGGAGAAGCCACCAGAAGTCAGAATTAACTTCTGAAAGTGTCAAGCTGATCCATGATGCATACTGAGCTCATTTCCAATAACCAAAATCACTGCTAATCAAACCCAAGCACTACAAGAAGTTTTGAGTTCTCCCCAACTCATTGCTATTGTCAGAAACTCAACATGAACAACCCAACTTTCCCGAGAAAATTGGAGTTTTCCCATGAAGTTAGAAATGTCCCTAAAAGGGGACATTACAGATTTAGGGAAGATTTGCTAGATTTTCAAGCTCTAATATTTTCATATTTGTTATGTAATTTTCTGTGCAGTTCACCGCCAAAAAGGGTGTTTAATTTGAAGTTGATTTTAGTATTGTAAGTTTGGAAGGCTATGCCACCACGAGATTAGAGTATCACTTCATTTTCAGCTATTGCATTCATTTTAGAATTGTGCGGCTTGCTGCCACTAAGTGTCCCAATCACCATATGCTCTCACCTTGCCCAACTCAAGTACTTTGTGATCAAGAAGTGTGAGGGCTTTATGCATTTTCATTATAAAATTGTAAAAATTCAAAAAAAAATAGTTCAAAACATTACATAAGTTATTAAGGACATCTCCTCTTGATCCTCATGACAGACATGGTAATGATCATTAAAAGTGGTTTAGAATGGAAGGCATGCGATCTGCTTGGCACACAGAATAATCATTCTACACCTCGACAGCGTTTGGTAGATATGAGTTTACATTCGACGGAGGCATCCATTTGTTTGGCTTCATTTCTTCACTATGTGGCCTCTCTAGGACTCTGGCTTGGGCTCTAGTAGTTGGTATGGCATCTTCTTCTGGGTGTGACAACGATAAATGTCATGTCCCCTCTCTGATAGCTTCTCATGGTAATTTTGATTACATGTAGTTTACAATGATGCTGCGTTACAACCAGAAGAGAAATCTTCTACACATGAAAGATATATGAAGAAGATTCAAAAGAAAATAGAAGACATTGGTCATATGCCTGTAATTTATATAAGGCAGATGGTAGGGAAAGTAATTCCTGGAGTCAGAGTTGCAGGTATAGCCGAAGTCCAAGTTATGATCATTACAAGCAATTTTATTAGAAATCGAAACCCTAGTTATTGCCGAAGCCAAGTTATGGTTATTAACGAAGCTATGGTGAGAATCATCTTAGAAGCCCATATATTTATCCAAGTCCACGTTTTCACCAGTGTTGTTGTCCATGTCCTCGCCACTAAGGGAATAAAGGAAATCAGTGAAGAAAAAATGCATAAACCATGAAAGGACAATCCAACGCATTCCCTAAGTGATGCCATGATAGATACGCCAGTAGATAAATCTCGTGATAATCTTTGGTTCCTCCTTAGATGGAGGAAGTTTTCCCAATAATGCTTTGATTGGAGAGTGAATTTCAAATTGATAGCAGCTTTGTTCCAAACAGCACTGAGTTAAGGACTTGAATACTAGAGTTTGAAATGTCGCAGTCGACATTGTTGATGGTGCAATGATACCAAAAGTTGGCAATACCATCATATCTCACAACGCCATTAGGAATAATTAGTTCTAAAATCTTGAGTAGGCACAGAAGGAACCTACAAAAGACTTAAAAAGGACTCTACGTGAAGTCGCCATCCTAGAGAAGGAATCGCCCAAGGGGAAAGATTATTATCATAAAACTAAAATTAAATAAAGATTAGTCAATGACAAAAAGGCATGTGAAAGGGTGTGTCTCCTGAAAAAATAAAATATATAAGAGAGATCAATCAAGGAAATATGATTCAATCATATTATATCAATTATGAAAACATAATATTTATGGATTCAGAAATTAAGAACGGAAACCCTTAACTTCTCTTATCAAGTTAGTGGACGAAAACCCTTAACTTGGGCGCGAATCATTTCAAAGTCATTCATATAAAGAGAAATCGCTGCATATTGGAAGAAGAATTACAGCAGAACATAACGGATAAGTTTTATATTTTCAGAGATACATCATAAGCTTTAAATTTGAATATTATAATCAAAATTACAATTTTAGATAAATTAATATTTATAATTAATTATGCAACTATTATTGTAAGATAGGGTTATTTATTTAAGGAAAAATAACGAAATTCTAGAACGGGACATTACAATAAAAAGGTCCTGGTACGAGACATAGCCAAGAAGGTGGAGAAAACTAGTTCTTGAAGGCCAAGGATAGGAGAGAGGATGTTTGAAGACTTCATAGCTATGCTCCCCAAGGACGCATCCCCTACCCAAAATGACCTCGTCCCCAATAGGAGACATTTCTAGGACACAGGGACAGGTAGGAAACGTCCCCCCACCCAGTTCCCTATTTAGCTATATAATAGGAAACATCCCCGAGAAGTCAATTTTTTTTAAGGGACGCCGGATACGTCAAGGGGCGACTAGCCGTCCCTGATTGTCCTAAGGGAAGCTAGCTACCCTTCAACCCTGCTAGGGGCACTGCCCCCAGACCCCCACGAGGGGTGTTGCCCCTCAACCTGTAATAACCTGCACCTATTGTTCTTTTGATTTATCTTTTAATATTATTATTTTTAAGTTTTTTCTGTGATCTTTCAGAACTAGATAGAAGATGCAGAAGGGGGTTTCTGTTTTCTTGAAGTGTGTATGTAAGAATACAAGGAATATAGCATACAACTGAAAACCCAGAAAAACTATAACAGATATGAACTAAATAATAAAGACCCAGTTCATAGAATGGCATAAAATGAATAACCATCACATACCCATGACAAAATAAGCATCTTCATATTTCTGTTGTTGACGGACCAGCAACATGACAATGGAGTTTTGCATTGAAAGTATCAACAAATGCAAGGAAACAATCTACAACTATCAGCATAGACCCTTAGGTCAAAAACGACCACTAAGCAAGGAAGAACTGCCCCCAATAAACTCCAAATGGCTACTCCAAGAAGTACGGCCAGCATATGAAGTGGTACGGCCTACACATGAAGAGGTACGGCCAGCAAAATGAAGTACGGCCGGCAATGAAGAAATGACAGTCCCAACCCTTCTCAAATCTGCAATACAATCCGTCACTAATACTCTTCCTCAGCTGCAACAAAACTGCAATAAGATATATCTTGTTATCTCCATCTCCATCAATGGTGGTATCAAAATGAAGCTCAAATACAGCCACTGAGTATGGCTGCTCCAAAATCCCCTTGGGTGATCTTTCACACCTGCAGAAGATTGCTACCAATGGTGGTTTCTGTCACCAAAAGCTCTGGCTGGAAGAAATCCCCCAAACCCTCATTTGCAGAGCAAAAGAAGCATAAAATGATAGATATCAGAGAGGTAAAGGAAGATATGAGAAAAATGAGTGAAGGATTTTCAAAAGAACGTGTTTCAAGTGTGGGGAGAAAGGACATCAAGCATTTGAGTGACGAGGAAAGAGGGTAGAAGGTAGCGCAAGAACTGCATTTGTGGGTGAAAGATAACCTAGCTCAGAGGATGAACCAAAACATAGAGATACACTTGTCTTGAGGAGAGCTTTGAAATGTGATGGCGGAAGAGAACCAATACAAAGAAAGAGCTTGTTTAGGATTAGATACAAGGCTAGAGGTAAATGTTGCAAAGTTGTTGATAGTGCCAGTACAGATAACGTAGTGTCTAAGAAAATGGTTGATAAATCAGGGTTGAAGAGGTTGAAACATCCACACCCATATAGGATTGGTTGGTTGCAATAGGGAGAAAAGATACTGGTAGAAGAATGATGTTTGGTGAAATTCAAGATAGGATCGTACTATGATGAGGTGTTGTGTGATATTGTATCGATGGATGTATGTCATATGTTGTTGTTGGAATCGTTTGCCGTTGCACCAAAAGCTCGAGCTATCAATGCATGCTACAAACATCAGACTTAACCCAGATCCACGAGAGGTTCACTACCATGTCACAAATCCTGAGGTCAGCGTTGAATGCCTCACTGACAAGGGGGCAGCTCACTGCCAACAATCCCCCCCTCAACGCAACCCAAGGGATTCGAACCCGTGACCCATGGCTCTGATACCAATTGTTGGAATCGTTTGCCGTTGCACCAAAAGCTCGAGCTATCAATGCACGCTACAAACATCAGACTTAACCCAGATCCACGAGAGGTTCACTACCATGTCACAAATCCTGAGGTCAGCGTTGAATGCCTCACTGACAAGGGGGCAACTCACTGCCAACAGTTGTTGGGGAGACCATGGCAATGTCATGTCCCCTTTTTCAATTAAAGGAAAAAAAATAATTAAGTTAGTATTTTTAAGTTGTCAAATGATTTACTTTTTATTTTATTAAAATGTGACAACTTAATATTACTTTATTAAAATAAGTTTAAAAATAATGTTTTAAGTTTATCCTTATATTTAATTCTAAATAAGTAAAAGGGATGACTTAAGTATTATTGTTATTATTTTTATTAAAGATCCTATTAATGAGATATTTAAAGATCTTTGATAAGATTTTAAGATATCTTGCAAGAAGGAAACTTTTGGGAAAAAAAAGAAAAGCAAAAAAGAGAAGATTTATAAAGGAAGGAAATTCCTCATTATTGACATGTTATGTTATTATCAAAAACCCCCTTTTTGCAGAGCTTGAGCATTTTATGTTCATCTTTACCAAAAGATTGAAGGACGAAAACCCTTGAGGTCTTTGGGAATTCAAGAACAAAAACTCTCAGGATTCTAGTTGGTAATTCCATCCAAGACTTGCACAGAACTTCAACATCATTGCCAATTTCAGTGTGATTGTGAAGAGTTTCCAGTTTGTGTTTTCAAAAGATTGGATATTCAGTGGTTTGGTACTGATATTTATATTTTACGAAGATAAATTATTATATTTGTTGGTGATTATTATTCAATTTGATTGTTATTCAATAGATTTACAGTGGTTGGGGTTTTGGGGATTATTTAGAGGATTCATGAAGTTTTAGTGCAAAAAATTGTTTCAAATTGCTTCAAAGTCACTTTTGTGCAAGATGGCTATTTTCAGTACCACCTACATCAAGCAATTGTCAACTCCAACAATGCCTATTTCCAAGCAATGGAAAAGAGCCTATTTCAGGTCTTTAGTGTTTTCTTAATTGTTTCAGGATTAGTTTTCTTTAATGTATTTTTTTTCTACATTTTTTGCAAAAAGGGATAGAATTGATTTAAAGCGGGTACTTTTTTGGATATTTTATTGTTATTTTTTAAATCCCTAAAAGCTATCTTTTATAAGCTTATAAATAAGTGCCTTGGGCACATAAACTTTTAATGTTAGTTGATGCTAAGCCTCTGCTAGAGAAACTATTATTCAGCTTAAGTGATTGTGAAACTCATGTTTGTAATTTCATGAAGTAAATTGAACAAAGATTACATCTAGTCAAGATTTGTATTGTCGAAGTGTGTTTGAACTTTGAATTGTAGTTTAGAATGTGAATTAACGATTTACTTCTTGAAATCGTGTGATGTTCATCTATTTAATTATTTCCTGTTCATGTAGATCTACTAGCCTCTATTTTAGCCCAATTAGTAAGCATTCATTTGTTTTCCCTTCAAATCTTTGTTTGCAACAAAATATTGGTCTCTATTTAAGCTAGTAACAAGTGTTTGTTTGTGCCTGAATTATTTGTTTTCCTTAAATATCTGAAAATCTTGTCTAAAAGGCTTGACTGTTAGCAGTCCAGCACATGCATCCGGTGCAAAAACATAGGCATTTAGTGATTTCAATTTATGCAAACCCACCGCTCTCCACCCCATTGAAATCTTGTATAGTGTGCATACTTGTAAAATCTGTCTTTATGTTTTAGTCTAGGGTTAGTTTAAGGTTTAATTAAGTTTCAGGGAGCTTTCCCTTCCAATTCGAAGAATGGTTTTACCATGTGTACTATTCTATTTTATGTTGTCTCGCAAGAGACAAATTAAAACATTAACAAAATAAATATGGACTTAAGGAATCCAATGACTTAGGCCACAGGGTGAGTGAAAGGGTTGGAGAGTCGATCATTAATAGAACTCTAGAATGTTAGTGCTTGAATACAAGAAACTAATGATTGGATGATGTTTGCATTGAATCCTAACTTGTTGATTGTTTTTGTAATTAAATTCCAGTTGCATCCATCAAAGGTTTTGGAGATATTTAACGTGATTGTTAAGCTCAGCCTCTTTTGAGTACAGAGAGAATGTATATGCTCTTGGACAGCTCTGATATTGTCAATGATATGCCCACCTAGAAAAAATCAAGATTGTGAAGAGGAAATAATCTTTGGCAAAACATTTTGAAATCTGGGAGCAATGATATTTGAGATGATTTTTATATACCATGTTACGCAAAGCAATTGGACAAAAAAAAATTAATATGTTGGCATTATTCAATTTTGGCACTAACAACAGAAGAGTGAGGAGATTGATTTCTTTTAACAGCACCAGGTTCCTTCTAGATTCCTCAATGGCCTTCAGCAGATCATGTTTAATGTGAGTGAGATTCTTCATTACAGATGAACATAACAAAGAATAAGGATAAGAAACTTTAAAGGTAGAAATTGCCATAATAGATAGGGTTCAGAAAAGGATTCTTGCTGTTAATTGCAAACCCCTAATAGCTTGAACAGACACAGTTAATTCTATACCTCAGAGTATCGAGTCAGCCGAAGTCTGAATAGCTCAAGATCCTCAAATTGGATATCAGAATAGTTATGTGATATTTGATCAAACATGACCGTTGCTTGAAAAGCTGCCACCATAGAAGGATTATCTCTCCATAACCGACCTGCAATAATAATACCATAGTTAGAACTTACTCGGACTAGCCAAAAATATGTTTGATAACAGACCTTATATACTTCTCATTTAAACCTAAGCCACCTATATTATATATGCAGGATTTATGTAGATCCCTTGCACTGATATCAATTTTAGTGACACAAATACTGCAAAAAACATATTTTCATCTGAAAATCAGAAACTATTCCAGTGGTGTTTGGTAAGTAAATGAACAAGTACAACAAACCTAGAATAAACTCCAAAGGCAGAAGACCAACTCGAACCTGTTCCATAACAATTCACAAAGGTTAAAAAAATCACTAGTACATAAGAACTTAATAAAATTCACTTAACATAAGAGAAGACATAAACTAAGGATAAAACACCAAAGAATATCAGAATTACAAATTTACAAATCTCCATTACACGTATTACAGCTAATATAGTCAGAAAAGAACTGTTGATGAAAATTTCTCGATAAAATGCAAAAATATCAAAGCTCCAGAACACATTGCATGTAAATCAGATGAAAGAGCCATGATAACTTTGAAAAGGAAACTAATCTCCCATCCCAAATAACTCCACACACCCAAACCAAATATTAGCTAGAGTTGTTCAATCATCAATGGATATCTGTCATATAGAAAATATCAAATTTGATCTTTACCCTTATTGCTTTGAGTTATCTTTTTGGTTTTCTTATCATGTGGAATCGATATCTAAATCATATTAAACTGCTCCTCTCACTCTTCAATGGGGATGCATCTTTGAGGCCTGGAAGCTAGCTAGGCCATCCCAAGAACCATGGAGCTGGGACATCCCAGGCATAGTTTAAATGCTCGGACTCAGCAATTACTTGGCTGACCCAAATAAATTTAAAAACTCGGGACCCGGAAAAAACTTGGGGAGAAACTCAACAATAACTCGGCAAATTTATCGAACATTAAAAATACATTAATTTTTAAAAATATTCTTTAAAAATAACTCTTTTAAGTAAATAAAAATAGCTCATCGAATAAAAATAAAGTAAATAATGTAAATAAAATAAAATAATTCTTAAGTAGTTCTAAACTAAAATAAAATAACTCTTAAATAAAATAAAAATAGCTTTACAAATAAAAATAAAATAAACAATATAGATAAAATAAAATAATTCATTAACTAAAAACTAAAATTTATGCGTCCATGTATGTATGTAGTAAATATAATAGTTCTAAAGATAAATAAAATATCTCGAAGGTGATATTTGTCGAGCGAGGTCAGATTGAAGGAATAGGGCAGAGAAATGTGATTGGAGTTTTAAGCTGGAATAGCTTCCTTCTTTCCAATTATCTGAGCAGTATAATACCTATGATTCCTCTTTGAAGCTTACACAGTAAACAAGCCGTCAAACAAATATTAAATAACATAAAATAGACTCGAAAAAAAAAAGCAAAAATGCCCTAGCAGGCTGAAACGCCTGACCAAGTTTTCTGGTATTGCGATTTTTACCAAGAACCAGTGATTTTTGGCAATTTTTAGTGAAAAAATCACAGTGATTTTTAATATAAACTCAGCACCGAGTTTTTGTCGTGGTTACTTGTTTGCAGATTTTCACAGGGTTTCTAGACTATGATCCCAAGAACCAAGAGATTGGGATGAAATGTGCCCTTCATGTCCCCTTCAAATGCTAAAAAAAGTGGGGACATTCCTGTCATTTGGGGATGTCTAGGGAAGCATTCCCCATTTAAGAAACATGAAGGGATTGTCAGGACATCCTTAAAACAGTTTTAAGATGTACTGACATCCCTGCAGACCTTAATCCTTTTTTCAAAAACTAAAACTAAAAAATGAAATATACAAAAACACAACCTAATAGAAAGGATGCCCATCAAGGCCCCCCCACTAAAGAGCAAACCCTAAACCATAAGTCCATTTCAATTTGCATTTGCAACGAGGAAAAAGTTAAGAGAAAAAGAGAAGAAGAAGGAAGAGGTTGCAGGTCAACCATCATCATTTTACTAGGCATGTTCACTTTTCACTCTGCATCATTTGTTTGTATTGTACAGAAACATGATACTTTTTGTTTGTTAAACTTAAAAAGTAACTTTATTAGGAAATAATTGATAATCTTAAGAGAAGAACTGTGCTGAATAGCTAAGTTACCGGGTTCTACAGTATTGCCCCTTGTACCCATATGGGTCTAGTCAAGGCCAGGACGGCCTAGGATTCTCTCAAGGTTTGCCCCGGGCACCCCAAGTTCACTGTGGGTTCTTCATAGGAAAGACTCACAATGAACCCAAGCCAAACCTAGGAGGACCCAGGGGTATCTAGGTGAAAGTCAATGAAAACAAACATCAAAGGGGTGTTGATATCCAAATGTTGAAAGCTCGTTTTTCCATCAGTCGTCAATCTTTCTAGTGAGAATTATTATTCCAATTGAAGGTTGACGTATAATAAACCTTATTCTGCCCTGCTTGAGGGGAAACTGTAATATCCCCAATGGGATCTGCCCTAAAATCCCGGAATTAAGTTTCAGAATTCTGCCCTAATTTTCTGCACTTTAGATTTCTGCTCAAAACCTTAAATTCTGATTTATTTTTCTGCACTTTTCTGATTTAGTTTTCTGCCCTAAACCCTAGGACTGAATTCTGATTTTATTTTCAGAAGCATAAATACTTACAACAGCCAACATAGAACATCCAAAACATCAAAATATTATGCCAAATGATTCGCCCAACACAAGAAGTGAAATATACCATGAAATACACAATGTATGAACATCAAATACACAAAACAAGTCTGAATTTCTGAAGACAACTCTGCTGTTATAAATCAGAATGCAGAAGTCTGAATTTACCTGCAAAACATAGGCCAGACATGCTCTCCCACTTCTGCTCTGGAATAGGCAATGGTTGCAAAAGACCCGCCAGAAAAGTATGCTTTGACTTGTTCTGCTGACAAGTCACACACTCACGTACATAGCGCAAGACATCATCCTTGAGACCCTTCCATGAGAATCTCTCTCTCACCTGCCGGTATGTCTTAAAATATCTAGGATGTCCTGCCATTGGTGTGTCGTGGGTGGCGCGTAAGATCTTGTCCTTCAGTTTTGATCCAGGTACCAAATAAATCCTGTTTTTATAGTAAATAACATCATCAATCACCGTGTATCTATCATCCTGAATCCTGCCATCCATAATCTCACATGCAAACTGGTTCTTGGAATACTCAACTAATAGTTGAGACTTCCAATCTGCTGAAATCTCACTCAAGGAGCAAAGTGTAGCCACTGCAGGCCTCCTAGAAAGTGCATCAGCAACAATATTTCTTTTCCCCTTGACATACTCAATGTCAAAATCATATGCCTGTATTTTGCTGACCCATTTCTGTTGGCGCTCATTAAGCTCTTTCTGCTCCAAGAAGTATTTCAAACTGTTGTGGTCGGTCCTCACCACAAACTTCCCACCCACCAAATATTGTCGAAACTTTGCCAAAGCATGCATAATGGCGAGCATCTCCTTGTCATAGGTGGAGTACAATCTCTCATTATCCCTCAACTTCCTACTCTCGTAGGCAATGGGATGACGATTCTGCATAAGAACCGCTCCAATACCCTCTCCGGAGGCATCACACTCTAACACAAAGGGCTGAGAAAAATCTGGAAGTGCCAAAACTGGACAAGTGCTCATGACCTGCTTGAGCTTATCAAATGCAACCTGTACCACCTCTGTCCATATGAATGCGCCCTTCCATGTGAGATCTGTTAAAGGGGCCGCAAGCTGTGAATACCCCTTCACGAATCTCCTGTAGTAACCACATAGGCCTAAGAAACCCCGCAACTCTGAAATGTTCCTAGGTGATGGCCAATCGAGGATGGACTAAATCTTTTCCTGATGTACCTTGACTCCACTACCAATCACATGCCCCAAGTACAAGATCTCTGTAAGTCCAAATTCACATTTGGACATCTTGGCCAATAGAGATTGTGCCTCCATAATGCCAAGTACCTCATCCAGATGCCTCATGTGCTCCTCCCAAGTCCTGCTGTAAATCAATATATCATCGAAGAACACAAGTACGTGCTTACGCAACTGCTTATTAAATATATGGTTCATGCATGATTGGAAAGTAGCAAGTGCGTTAGTAAGGCCAAAAGGCATCACCAAGAACTCATAGTGCCCATAATGACATCTGAATGCTGTCTTATGTATGTCCTCACGCACTCGACTCTGATGGTACCCTGATCGAAGGTCAATCTTTGAGAAATACACCGCACCAAGAAGCTCATCCAATAGCTCATCTATGCGCGGAATAGGATACCTGTTCTTGATTGTTCTTTTGTTTAATGCACAATAATCAATGCACATGCGCATAGTACCATCCTTCTTTTTCACTAACACCACAGAAGAAGCAAAGGGGCTAGAACTAGGTCTGATGTGCCCCATATCCAGCAACTCACGGATGGTCTTCTCTATTTCATCCTTAAATCTCTTAGGATGACAATAAGGAGTGGTAATCACAGGCTTAGCGCCCTCCTCTAACTCTATCACATGCTCAAATCCACGGTCAGGAGGTCTGCCAGAAGGAATATCACCAAATACTGCCCCATGTTTGTCCAGTACTGTCTGGACATCAATGTGGAATGGCTGGTCATCCTGTGAAGAAGGTGACTTGGGTGAAATAAAACACTGTGCCGCCCACACCACGTCTCCATGCCTGAAAATGGATTCCATTCTACGTGCTGAAACCACCATGGGCCCACCATCAGAAAGAGCCTTTAGCACAACCTTCTTACCCCCAACTATAAACTCCAGCTCCATCCTCTGGAAATCCTGTATATATCTACCAAGTGACTGCAACCATTGGACACCTAGTATTGCATCAATGTCACCAAACCCACAACATAAAAATCATCGGTCAAGGTGTAATTTCCCAGCTGTATACTAATCTGTGGCACTACCCTGGTGCATTTCATAGAAAATCCATCTGCTACTGTCACACTGAAACCAGGAAAATCCTTCGCCTGCAATCCTCGCTTAGCAACTAGTCCCTCATCAATAAAGTTGTGCGTGGCACCACTGTCAACAAGGCAAGTCACACGTTGTCCCTTAATCACTCCCTTCAAGCGAAAGGGATGGTATCTGGGGACTCCTGAAAGGGTGGCAATGACAGGATTGGGTGCATCTGATGCGTCGCCCACTCCAAGCTCCACCTGTGGGGGCCCCTGTTCGTCCTCACCATCGCTGCCCTCTAAATCAGTATCCTGTATATGCTCATCCTCCACATCAAACACAACCTCGATGAGATGCACTTTGCCCTTCCCAAGGCATCGGTGTCTAGGCTCCCAAGGTTCCTTACATGTGAAGCATAGCTTCTTCCTTCTCAACTCATTACGTGTCTCCTGGTCCATCCTGGGGGGAGGTGGTGCACTCCTATGCTGTGTCGAAGATCTCTGAAAAGGCTTGGAGCCCTTGGAGAACTTCTTATTCTGCTGATAAGAAGTAGGAGGTGGTGAAGTATCAAGGTCTAGGGCAATCTGAATAGCCTCATGTAAAGTCTTAGGCTTAAGAGCCTTGACCAAACCCCGTAATCTATCATGTAATCCTTCTATGAAGAGCATTACTACACGTTTCTCTGGCATCTCAGGAACCATAACAGCAATGCGTTGAAACTCATTAATGTAAGTTTCAACATGTCCAATCTGTCGCAATAGTGCTAAATCCCTGTAGTACAACTCAACATCCTTACGGTCAAATCTAGCAATCAACCGCTCAGTGAACTCCCTGTAAGAATGAATAAGTCTATGGTTTTGGGTAACCAAACCATGATGCCACCACTCATAAGCTACGCCCTCCAAATGTAGCACTGCAAACTAAATGGCCTCGTCCTCAGGGATCGGCTTAAGTGAAAGGTAGATGTCAAGCTTGTGCACCCAAGCTCGGGCGGTGATCTTCTCACTACCATCAAAGGAAGATATAGTGAGCTTGCTAGTAGCTCGATGGAGGTCACTATTATGCTGTTGTCTTCGCCCCCTACCATCACGGTTTCTCATGCTATCTCTACGCTGGGAACAATACCGATGTAGAGGGAAGGCCTGTCTAACATGCTCTGGAAGACGTGTCCACTCATCACTTGCTGCCATAACAATATCCTGGAACTCCACACCCTCAAGCGGGTCATCTGGGAGTGGCTCATCTCTAGGAGGAAAATGGGGCTGCATAGGCCTATCTGCCGTACGTGAATGAGCCCTGTCACGTCTAGGAGAACCAAGGACACTATCCATCGATGAGGGAGCCCTACTACCACCGCTATCTGCAACTGAAACGGACCTGTCAACCCTGTCACGTCTGTCGTGTCTGCCACACATGTCCCTATGCCGACCCAAATCCATTCTGTCAAGGGTACTCTGAAGTCTGTCTAATGCCTGTACAATCCTAGGTTGTGTATTAACGAGAGTTCTGAATAACTCCCGATCAGTATCCTCCTGCGGATTCTGTCTTCCCCTTTGGCGGGGATTTCTACTGCCATCATGGCTATCCCCCATGGCTGCACCCTGAATACAAGTGTCAACCCCAAATTGTCTGTGTGCTCTTCTACGAGTATAATACCTGTGTGGCCCAACCTCTCTGGGATGCATAGAACTAAACAAATCACCCTCAGGCTGGCAAGATCATGGCTCTGATACCACTGAAAGATCCCCTACCAAATCTGATCTAATTTTTGACTTGCTGTTCTGAATTTTCTGATTGCGTTTTTTTGAAAGGTTTGCTTTGTATTTTGATGTTTCAATGCATGTAGGGTTTTGCCATGATATGATAAATAAAAGGTAACATAATACATTCAAATAACACCAAAAAGACAACTGAAATTGATTGGATCAGCAAGCAAACTATTTCAAATTATAGATATGAGTTAGGTGACTCAGTTTGACATACCCGTATATGGAAAATAGCTAATTACAATTGTGAGAGGATGGCTGAGTACAAACAATCAGGTCTGATTATAAAATCAGACTTATAAAGGCATACAAATCTGATCCAGTGACTCACAAAACCCTCCCAACATGCAATGGCGTCAACCTCCAACTGTAGCGGCCAAGTATGGTGAATTTCAGTGACCAAAGTGACTGAAGCAAGCTGTCCAAACCCTTGTTTCAAATCTGCAGAGGTCTGATCATGAATATGCACACAAAAATGACGTCAAAAGAAGCCCAAACGGAAACCCAGTGTAGATTTCCCCATAATGTGAACTGGGTTGTCGTCCAATCCACTGTCCTCTAAGGGGTTTCGTCCTCAGAAGAGCTGCAACCTGCTGAAAACCCTATCCAGAGCTCCAAACCTGCACTTAGCTTTTTAGAAAATGAGAGTAGAATGCCAAAAAGAGAGCCCCATACATTGCTTTATAGACTCCATCTCCATTTTCCACAAAAAAACAATAAAATATACTCTCCAAGAGTGGACACCCACCTTGAGGGTCACTTGCTCATGAAAAAGAAGCCCCACCTTTTAAAACAACATTGTGGCTACTAGGGTGGGGACCTTTTTACTATTCATCTTCTAATTCTCTGTTACTATTCACTTTCACAATTCATCTTAAGGCAACTTTTAGTATTTTCAATTCAACTCCTGAAATCATCCTTTGACACCAAACTGAAGGACCCGGAAGGCTCCCTGCAAAGCACCAACACCCTCGGTCGGGTCCCCTAACCAACCTGTTGACCTACGGGAACCCTAATAGTAGGTCAACCTCTGCTGAAGTCTGAGCGGACTAAGGAAGGGACATTACATGTCCCTACCAAAGAAATTTCTTCAAGTCATGCAATATTTCTTAATTTTGGCTCACAGACATTTCATCAAACACTTTGCATACAACCCAAAATTGTAATGTCCCTTTTTTCCGAGTGATCACCCAACGGAGTCGACTAGCCTATTTTATTCCTGTAGGCTAAGTCAGAAGTGCAAGGGAATAATCTAATTAGTTAAATAGTAAGTAATCCTAAGTCACTTTTGGATTATTTATATTTAATTAATTATGCTGGACCTATTTGTAATATGAAATGACTTAAATATTTAAGTGAGCAACTTGATAAATAAAATAAAATAAAGTGATTTGCCAAAAGGTGGTCGGCCCAAAAGGAGGATAAAAATAAAGTGAATTGCCAAAAGGGAGGTCGACCAAGGTGTAGGTTATTTGGTGGCTATAAAAGAAGGCAAAAAGCAAGTCATTTTCATCATTCATTTTATATCTTTTCATTGGAGATTTTCTCTTGTGGCTGCAACTTAGGTTCAACATATTCCAAGGACAAAAACCCTTAGGAATATTGGTGGATTGGACGAAAACCCAATTCCCTCTTGGAGGTAGATTCATACGGAGTTCACATTTGCACTTCATTGGCAATATGGAGAAGAAGATTGAGCTTCGAAGACCTATTTATTTCTGCAGATTTGGGGAAGACCTAGGGCCAAAATTGTGAGATTTGTGACCAAATACAATTTTGAAGATTGAAGATATATTCAGATTTTCAGATCAGCTTAGGAGCGCTACTTTTTGGAGGGTTTTGAGTGAGGTTTCTTGCTAGGGTTTTACCCTAGGGTGAGCGCCAACCTCAAGGAGGGTGATTTCATGTTTGTGGTAGCATTTGGAGACTAACCCTAGCCGCCGCCCTCACTTTGCATGCCATTTTTCATCTTCAAGGGAGTGCCGCCTATCTTGGAGGATTCACCCATCTAGGGTTTGCAAACAAGACACCATTTTCCATCATTTCTTGGTATGTATGACCCTTATTTGTCAATGTAAAGGTCTAATTTGTAATAGCAGAGATTTGGGCTATGTTTGGGCATGTTTGAGCCTTGAAACTTGATGTAATTTCAAATCCGAATAATCTGATTTGTAGCAGCAGACATTTATATCCAGAAATCAGAATTATATGTCATTTGTTTTGCATTTGAATGGGTATATTATGTGGTAGAATTCATGGTTGATGTTATCTTCACAAGGGTATATAATTGGCACGTTTATTTGAGCAATTGAAATACATATATTCGCTGTCCAAAACCATTTATAAATCAGAAACAGAAAATCAGATTTTAGACCTAGGGTTTGGAAAGATAAAAATCAGAAATTTAGGGCAGATCTGATTAGGGATCTTACAAAAATGAAGAATTTCTGAGTACTATCAATCATAATAGTAGCAACTAGATTTCTGAATCATTTATTCATCATGAAACCATGCCAATGCTCATGATTTCACAGGGACATTTTGTCAAACAGTTTGTATGCAGCTGGATATATATGTGTATTTTTCCAAATTATCACAATAAATGGTTGCAATAATTTTACAACTCAGAAATAAGAAAGCTACTGTATTTCAATGAATAAATTATGCATATGACAACTGCTAATAAATATATATGATAATACTAACTGAAAAATACAAATAATATGGACTGACATTATCAATTCTGAAATACATCAGAAATAATATTTGCTGACCTGGAATCTGATAAAAATCAGAATTAGTGACATTGAATATGAACAGCTTGTTGCAAATTGGTACGGCAGCCCAAAATATAGTTTATGGCTGCCAAGAAAGGCAGTGATTCACAAGGTGGCTGCGGCTGCTAATTGAGGGTCTCGAAAGCCTGCGCCTAGCTATATAAAGGTTTTAAAACCTTTTAATATGAATCGCTTCCCTTAAGGAAGCACTAGGTGATGGGTACAGCTGGTAACTCAACTGCTATCACATTAATTTCTGACTTCTTTTGTATTTTTTTTTTTTTGTGTTAAACTTGCACACACAGCACAATAATCTCTGATATCTAATGTTCAACTTCACACACATCACTAAAATATCTCACACACACCACTGGAATCTTTATAAATCTGGAACTTGTTGGTGTTTCAATTCGCACCTCTGGAATGCAAGTTGGAAACGGACAGCTATGCACAGATAAACTGCTCTCCTATTATGAGGGGGAGTTCCCTTTTTGTTGATGTTTGCTAAAAAGATAAATAAAACAAATTTACCTATCTTTTTTTTTTTTGTTTCTCAGCTGCGAGCACAAGGTTATAAAACTCTAAATCGCTGCTGCAGAGGTTTTTCCTTTTTTAAAACTTCTAACTACAGCTAGGCCTAAGCTAAATGACGCTTTTAATCTCCTTAGTAAATTCAGAGCAAAGGGATTAAAAGTTAACAAGGAATGATTTGTTTTTAACATAAAAGCTTTAATAAACTCCTTCCAGATTTACATCAGAAGACTCATTGTACTTTAAGATGAAAGCTGAAATAAGATTACACAAGCCACACATCTGACGACAAAACTAGATGATCTGAGATAGAAAATCAAAGCAAATGGTAGGCATGAGACTTCTATTCCAATATCATAAAGTTGATACAACTCCAGGACAGCAATATTGTAGCAAAAGGTAGGCATACAATATGCGATCAAACACTGGAAAACAGATAACATAGAATGAACGAGCACTTGAAATAACAATTTTTGTAGGCTAAAATAGGCACAGCAAATTTGCTATCACAATTACCATTACTTACAATGGGCAAGGCTGCTCTTATTTATACTAAATCAAAGGAGTAGAGAACCCTAAAATCTCCTTGATTTACCCTAACTAACTTGCCAACTCGCAAGCTTTATTTCTATTCTAAAACAAAGATTATAACTAACAAATATTTTAAAACAATTTGCTTTAACGCAAAGAAAAGTCCAACTATTACAAAGTGATTTCTTTTTAAATAAAGAATGGATGAGCTTTGGATGAAAGCAAATGCTTTAAAAAAGCATTTGAGTTAAAGTTGCTTTCTTTTGAGTCACATCCTCATCTACATTCTTGCTTTATTGGTTATGTCATCCATTGATATTTTGGGAAATAATATCTTCTAAAAAGCTAGTGACCGCATCTTTGCCAAGAACACTAATACTCTCTAAAATGATATTCTGATTTTCCAACATTTCTTCACCATTTGCAACCATCTGAAGGAACTTCGCCCACAGCTTTGTCAAACTTTACTGTCGTTGCAGCAAAATGATCCATCTTGTCGGCACTGATATCACCATTAAAACTGTTGCGAACAAGAGTCTGGAACTCTATCTGTACTTCCCTGAAATCATACAGGGTACCATCTTCTTTTTCATATGAACACGGGATTTGAGAAACAAAAGATCTCACGAACTTGAGAACATTTACCACTTTTTCTTTCCATTCTGCTAACTTTGACATTATACTGTCATAAGTTTTTATTGTTAAAAGATACTGTGCTTTCCAAGTAGAAACAATCTTCTTATTTTCAGCTGAATCAACAGAATTATATGCTATCTTCAAGTCGGAGATAATGATCTCAAATAGCGGTCTATTTTCAGCCAAAGTCTGTTGTAACCCCTGAATGCCTTGACGCAGATCAGAAGCGTTACGAATTCTTCCGCCCAATCTTTCATGTGCCTCCCATAAATGACCAACTGACTGAACTGCTGCTAATCGGGCGGTGATCCCAGATTCAGAGGAAGCAGTAAATCAGCCAGTGACGTGCCATGAAAAAGATTGGAAATATACTGCCGCAGCTGCCTAACTTCAACCTTGAGAGCTGCTTTATCTTCTCCATCCTTCAACACCCTCTCTTTCAGATTATCTACTACAACCTCAAAGAGATTTACATCTATGTGTCGAGTACTCCTACCAAGATTAGCTTTGACAACCTTGAAGTCATCAACCTCAATATCATCAACATTTTTGTCTTATGGCGGTGTTGCAGTTTCAAGGATCATTTCTCCATCCGCATTCTTTTCAATGTGAACTTGCTTCTTAAGTTTCCTGTCTAGTGTGTCTTGGTAGACGCTTTTAAGCTCTATCAAGTTCAACTGATATGAAGGCTTTCTCCTTTTCCGACCCAAAATGTTCTCAAGCCAAGATGAGCCATCCTCTCTTGGAAACTCGGTTATAACTTCATCTGCTCCTGATGAACCAATATGTGTCTCAGAGTTATGAACCGGTGAACCCGGCTCTGAATCAATGTGAATGGGAGAAGAACTTGGTGAAGAAGGTAGAGAAATATGAACAAAGGGCAATGTTTCAACATACAGTGCTGGTTCAGTAGGAACTTCTGATGCAACTGCTGGTTGTTCCTGCTGAATATGTATTGGAGACTCAACCTTTTTGCTCTTCAAATTGGCCATCTTTGTTCCTTCTAGAAGGATGCTCATAGCCTTAACCCTTGGTTTTGGTTTGGAAGTGGAAGGTACTGATGGTTGAACTACTGGTAGCTTTGCAACCGGAATGGCGTCTTTTCACTTATTTTTCAAGAATATCATACTGTTTTTGATAGCTCAGTTCATTCTTTCCTCAATCAAGGTGTTTTCTTTGACTGACCAATTGACTGGTGCCAATGGTTGTTGCTTGACCTGATCTCTGAAATATGTGGGAAGTAGAACTTAACCATCATCTGACAAGCCCTCTACATCTTCTGATAGGATATCCCGAAGGGTAAACCTGCTATAACTACGTTTCCGCACTTCAAACTCATCTGCACAATTAGCCCAGAAATCTTCAACTGTAGGTGTATGTACACAATTTTGACCAAGGTGTGATGCAAAACCACCACGCAGATCATATGAAGATCTCCTGTCTAAAAACTTAAGACCATACTTGGACGATTCACTGCCAATTACTTTGGCATCTGCTCTAGATCTACATCTATAAATACCCATCCCAATTGGAAAACTGAAAGCCGCCTTGCGCCTGCTATGCAGAAATGTATGAACTTCATAGACTTGCCTCAGAAATTCCATGAATGCCACCTCATTTGTAGGATATCTTAGCAGCATGGTTGGTTCTTCTGAGAAGCCATATACTCTGATGTAAGAGAAAGTGGGAAACTGGATAAACCAATCAGCTCATTCCGCCATTGCCAATCTGGCGTCAACTGAAAATCGTATATGCAACTCATTATCCAGATCTCGCACCGCATGCATAAGGAATGCATCATTTACCCGCTTATAATGTCGCTCAGCCTAAAAAAACTCTAACTGCGGGAAATGGTGATAAACATGTTGAATGCCCAGAGTTCCAACAATATTCAAATCTCTAAATTGACCTTGAAAAGCCATTAGATATACGAGATATGATATCATGTGGAATTCATGGGCCCTTTGAAAATCAATTATCTGCTGGTGGAGACTATCACTGATGAGTGCTGACCAATCATAATGTTCAGTTCCGTCAACAATCTGGGACATGATGTAAAACATCCAAGGCTGAAATTTGTTAGCATCTGCTTGACCTGTGATTCGGCTTAGCAGAGTAATCATTATTGCATGTTCTTCCTTGAACTCTCCACGTCCAACATTCTTTGGCATAACGTTCTGCTTTTCTTTCAACCACCTCTGAGCAATTTTTTTCCGATACTTTTCTTTATCATTGTCCCACACCCTCTTGCATTCTTCAATTGAAATGACTAAGTTTTCCCTCCATATTGGTATTGAAAAACACTTCTCAATATCATTTGGCCTGAGACTATTGAGCACCCGTCCATCTGCTGATTGGATTTCTCTTGTGACTAAATGTAATGCTTCATACAAGCAATTACGAATTCAATACTTTGCACTGTGGTAGGAAACAAAGCTGCTGCAAGTAACCTGGAGTGATTCAGATTCCTGATAGCGTTGTTTCCTGCATCTTCCAAAGGATGTAAATTGAACACTGGAAGCACCTTATGCAAATATGTCTCAAAAGTTCTCGATAATCATGAACCAACGCCATTTTAGGCTTGATCTCAATTGGAGAGTTGTAATGTCCCTTTTTTCTAGTGAGTTAGTCTATACTTGGTTCCCGTAGACTAACCAAAGTGGTTAGGGAACTCTGGGAGTTTATTTGGTCAGTTTCAGACATTCTGGCTGGGACTTACTATTTTTAGTAAGTCCCGAAGTTGACTATTTTGGGAAACTCTTTATTGGAGATGGAGCATTTCACCAAGATCTTTCCAACGGTCTATAACTCATGGGATTCTGTGACCGTTTGGACTTTCATATTAAAGTCTGTAAGTTATACTTTATTATTATATTTGGACTTTAATTAATTAATATCGGTGACTTTGGAGAAATAAGGAAAAATGCAAAAATAAGTCACTAAGGGATTTGGGTGCCCCTTTGAGGAATAAAAAGCAAATTTAAAAATAACATTTCCCTCTCATATGGGTCGACCCACTTGTGGAGTTATAAAAAGGCAAAGAGTGGGAAAAGTTATTCATTCTTGATATTACATTCTATGCTTCTATTTGCTCTGCAAATGAGGGTTTGGGGGATTTCTTCCAGCCAGGGCTTTTGGTGACGGAAACCACCATTGGTAGCAATCTTCTGCAGGTGTGAAAGATCACCCAAGGGGATTTTGGAGCAGCCATACTCAGTGGCTGTATTTGAGTTTCATTTTGATACCACCATTGACGGAGATGGAGATACAAGATATATCTTATTGCAGATTTGTTGCAGCTGAGGAAGAGTATTAGTGACGGATTGTATTGTAGATTTGAGAAGGGTTGGGACTGCCATTTCTTCATTGCTGGCCGTACCTCTTCATGTGTAGGCCGTACCACTTCATATGTTGGCCGTACTTCTTGGAGCAGCTGTTTGGAGTTTATTGGGGCTATTCTTCCTTGCTTAGTGGTTGTTTTTGACCTAAGGGTCTATGCTGATAGTTGTAGATTGTTTCCTTGCATTTGCTGATACTTTCAATGCAAAACTCCATTGTCATGTTGCTGGTCCGTCAACAACAGAAATATGAAGATGCTTATTTTGACATGGGTATGTGATGGTTATTCATTTTATGCCATTCTATGAACTGGGTCTTAATTATTTAGTTCATATCTGTTATAGTTATTCTGGGTTTCAATTGTATGCTATATTCCTTGTATTCTGACATATACACTTCAAGAAAACAGAAACCCCCTTGTGCATCTTCTATCTAGTTCTGAAAGATCACAGAAAAAACTAAAAAATAATAACATTAAAAAGATAAATCAAAAGAACAACAGGTGCAGGCTATTACAAGAGTACTGCATACTGTAAGACTTGAAGAATGACTGTGAACACGCCTGTGTCGGAAAAATCTTGGACAAAAGGCTGAAAATTACTTGCTGATTTCTTCTAAAAAGCAGAATGTGAGCGAAAAAGCTGGCACATAGGTTTTGTAAGTAATTTCGTTCTGAAGCAACCCAGATTGTCAGATTTTGAAAAAGCGGAGGGTTTCCCGAAAAAGCAGCAAAAAAGCAGATTCCCAGAAAGATAAAATTTCCCAATCTTCAAGAGGATGAAATTCTGGATGGACCCATCTTGATGAAAATTGAAAAAGCTTCGGCCTTGTTTCTGAAAAACGATCCCCTAGAAAGATGGACCTCGAAAAAGCATGTGTCCTTGCTTCCTCATCCCGAAACTATGAAGAACGTTGAAAAAGCACTTTGTTTGAGCCTTCAAATCTTCGTGGAAAGAAACTAAAAATCTTCCTCCTCTGGATAGAACTTGCAAAGTAATGAATAAAAGAGGCCAAAAGCTTGTTTTTATAGAACTTTAGGGCAAAAAAACAGCTTTCTTTATGAAGGAATAAAGTTTCAATCTTATTCGTGAAGAAAGCATCTTTTAAAGCACAAATCCAAGTAGATATCTTCAAATAGAAAAAATCCCTATTTTATAGCTGCCTATGGCTTCATGTGTGAGATGATTAAAAATATCTTCTTTGATGATGTCATCAAACACGGAGGGTTGCAAAAGTGTTAGCCAATTTTTACTTCGTTTTGAAACTTTTGCACTCATTTTGACTCCTGCATGGCCTGCCTCTGACTTCAACAAGACGGCAAACTATCACCATTGACTGAAAAAGCTGACTGATCATGGCACCTTGAAGACTTATCAACTCTAATTTCATCCCCAGCTTCAAACTGATGATCTGATGACATTCAATTGCAAGACTGACTTCTAGAAACTGTCGACAGACGAAGTTTGGAAAATAACTGATGGATGCGATCAGCAAAGCCTGAAAATTTCTATCTCTGGTGAACTTGGGCGCCCCTAGCCTCCAGGGGCGCCTGGGTTTTCATGCCTTAGCCATTTTTTGTGATATTTCAACTTTTTCAAATTTCGTCTTCTGCACGCATTCCGGTGACTGTGGACCCCTGTTAGGCTGTCGAATCTCACCCTTGGAGAAAAACTGAGTCTGATGATCTGGTAGACAGGCAAGCCTGATGAAAACTAAACTGATTGTACCTTCTGCCTGCCTCAAAAACTGAGCCAAACTAATTTTCTGCGGATCCAAACAGTCTGACGAAGGAAGATCTGTCGTTTTTTGGAAAAACATGGAAAATATTTTAACTCTGGTGATGATGGGCACCCCTAGCCTCCAGGGGCGCCTAGGAAATTATCCCTTAGAATATTTTTGTATTTTGAATTTTTTTTCCATTTCTCCGTTTTGCGTGTCGCAGGTCCCGTTCGATCCTCGTTTTTGGTCGTCCGACCGACTGCTGAAGCAGGATGAGAGGTGATCTAAGTAGCCTGAACATACCTGAGATGAATTTCCAGCTTTTATAGGCATTTCGACTAAGTTTGATTGAATTTGACCACCTAGAAGTGGGGCAACGGGAGCTTTTTGACGTTTCTCAAAAAACGTGAAAAATAATCTAACTCTGAGAAAGATGGGCGCCCTCTTCCTCTAGGGGCGCCTGAAAATTCATGCCTTAGAAAAATTTATGATTTTTAACCTCTGTTTGCAATTCACCTCGTTTCCTGTGCCGGTCGCTGCTTCTCGTCACTGATTTCGATGATTCGTCAGACAACTGCCACTGGATGAAGGATGGACTGGACAACCTGGGTATATCTGACGTGAATTCTAGCTTTTCAGGATCTGTTGACCAAAATGACTGCTTTTATCAACCCGCGAATTGACTGACAGAGACATTTTTTGCATTTTCTGAAAAACACGAAGAAAAAACTAAGTCTACTAAAGTTGGGCGCCCCCAGCCTCCAGGGGCACTTGGAAATCCATGCCTTAGCCATTTTCAAAGATTTTTAACTTTTCTACACTTTCTGGATTCATCGTGCTCCGTTTCCCGTTCTTCATCCGTCGACGACTGCTTGATAGTTCTTCGTTATCTGAATAGCCTGGAAAACCCGAAACTGAACCCTGGCAAATGAAACTCCATCGATGGCTCCGGAGCTTGTGCTTCGCCATCCGAAAAAAGCAGAAATGACCCAGTAGGGAAAACACGATCTTTTGCAGATTTCGTCTGGACCATCTTGATTGTGAAGCAAAATCGGCCAATCAGAATCAAACATGACACTTGAATCGGAGATTCTAATTTTTGAAATTTTTTATTTTTAGAAAGTTTTGCCAGCATCTGTATCTCAAGAAACCCAGAAAACTTAATTTGACGTCTATTTTTAGAAACTTTCTAAAAATAGAAATTTCTATTTTTATAAATTTTGACTTTTTGACGACAAAATTTTCTAGATTCTTACAAAATGCCTTAATGAAGCAAAAAATTTTGATTGGGTAGAACAGAACTCACATAATTCTGAAAATTAACAACATATACCAATATGTCCACAAATATATCAAGATAGCACACTTGGAAAATCTGAAACAATGCAATAAGCCCAATTGTGAACCCTGGATGAATTCACCTCCACATTGGTGTATTTTTTCGAATGATCACAATAAATGGTTGCAATATTTTACAACTCAGAAATAAGAAAGCCACTGTATTTCAATGAATAAATTATGCATATGATAGCTGCTAATAAATATATATGATGATACTAACTTAAAAATACAAATAATATGGACTAATATTATCAATTCTGAAATACATCAAAAGTAATATTTGCTGACCTGGAATCTGATAATGTAAGAATCCCGACTTGTCTACACAAAATTTTTTGGATTCTTTCTTTCGCTGTCCTAAATTTCTGATTTACTTTTTATGCAATGTTTTCAATATTTTCAAAGCATAGGATCAAATTGCAACAAATAAACATGAACATCAATAATCAATGCATATGAACCATGAAAGAACATACCCGGCAAGAACAATTTCAATTCTTTATTCAATTCAAGAGCTGGTTACAAATCAGGTATAACTGATTTTACATCAGACCTTCAATTATGTTCATGGAATGCTTCAAAACCCTAGCCGATGCAAAATAGATGAAGTACAATGATAAACAATGGTGTCCAATGAACAATCACAAAGTTGGGACTGAATGTAAATGAATGTATGCTGCTGATACACCTCTGATTATGACTGTCATACACTTGTAGAATGTTGTTTCAAACCTATAGGTGAATGCTCTAAACCCTATTGACTGATTTCACACAAATTAGGCCTCAAATCACCTCAAAGGAAGAAGCGATTAGGGTTAGAATGCAAACACAACGAAGAATGATCAAATATATGCCTGTAGTTGATCCTTGATGACTGGTTTCTTTTCTGTACCTGCTGATATCACTGCTGAAACTAATGTAGACAACCCAGATTTGAAAATCACTGATGAAAAGTGCCAAATTACACAAAATTATGAAATCACCTATGTCAAGAACTAGTGCGATTTGACCCAACAATGTATACTTTGCTTCAAACCCTCGAAATGTGCCAAATTATGATGCTGAATAGCTCTGATATTATTTACCAGTGTTGCTGATACAAAAATGTAATGTTCACCCTAGGTTTGGTATTGAGAACTCAATGCAATTCATTGAAACTGTTGCAGACTTATTAGTTGAATTTTCATATCGAATTTCACTGTTCTAACAATGAATCATGGCATAGATTGAAAATAAGACAATTGTTACCTTTGAAATTAAATGAGACAAGATGATTTTATGTTGCAATGACTGACTCGTCTCCTATAACAGCAATGAACCTTCTATTTGTGACTGAGAGAAACTTTTATTGAGGACTGTTATGGAACAGTCATGCTGATAGCACCCAGGAATAGCCATAATCGACCCATATCTCTTCAAACATACAAATCCACATCTGCAAACACTAGAAGAGTGGTCTGCTACACCAAGCGTTCAAGTTGCAATGAATATTAAGACTTAATTTGAGGCGTTTTTCCACTGTGCACTCCAATCTGTACCTGCTGGTACGGCATCCAGGATTCACCAAAATGTTCATAAAATTCCAAAAAACATCTGAAACCTTTCCAACCCCCTGGCAACTTTGATTTATGGGCTAGGCACTTCAGATAAGTATGACAGGCATCACAAACAACTTCAAGTTTGATTTCTACTTCACACCCGTACCCCTAAACCTGTACGGTACTCCTACAATTCACAAAACTGCTAGGAAAATCACTTAAACTCCATTCTAAGCGGTCACACAAAAAAGGTTTTATTCTCAATCGACTGCAACCAACCCAACATAGAAAGAAACAAATCACAAGCAAGCTCACTCCCAAAACTAAATTCAACTAGCTAACAAAGCTCCTCAAAACATGTCAAACTCCATTATGTCCAATATGATTTCTGATGTGAAATCATCGATTTTGCCCAGCTAGGATTGATCTCACACAATCGAAACTGGATGATTCTGAGGTAAACACCCCCAAACCTTGCTAAACAGCCAGGCGCTTAAGAAATCAGTTTCCAAAATCAAATCTATGTGAATGAATCCTTCACAATGGCGAATGCACTATTTACCATTCCATTCCTCACTAATGCCCATGCAGAAGAAAACATTTAATGCTCACTACCACCGCTCATGCAAGGAAAAGACAATTAATTATTCTCTGTGGAGCGCTCCCATAACTTTGTTAGTTACAACCAAAGATAAGAATAGCAAATAGCTATTAATTGACTAAAACTGGCGCCACTATGCAACGCCCAGCCAAGAAAAGATTCACACTGACAGAGGGGCCCACCCTCAACAGCGCTCACTATAGAGAGCACATGCACTTATTTAAAAGGTCTATGTTTAAATAAATGTGATTAAGTTGATGCATCAAGAAAAACATAGAATAGCCTTAAAAAAACATTTTCCCTTGCAATACAGTTAGCTTCCGGGGAAATAGAAAAAAAACTAACTTATTTCAAATTTTGATCACTGATAAAAGAGGGACATTAATAGTCCTCTCTCCCTGAAGTTGCTTGCCCTCAAGCAAGGCAATCCATAACCAACAGAGCTGCAATCCTTAACCAACAGGGCCATCCTGAATAATGTCACTCCAGGATCCCAGATTAGTCTAAGAGGTTTGTGAACTCCCAAATACCCTGTGCCATGCTGACTCACAATTGTAATCACTATTGTTCTTCCTCCCAGAGTCTCTGAATGATGAACCCAAGCATGCGAAAGTTTGCTGTCCTGATTGAACTCCCAGGGTAAACTATCATAATTTACGTCATAAACTTTTGTAAGATTAACTTTTCAAGGTCTGGGAGGTCTGAAAAGACACATCCTCACTGCTATTCATGATTGAAATCAGCGCTGAATAATCTAATTTTAGCTCCATAGCTAAGGAACAACAGTTGCCTCGAAGGAGTCTCCCAATAAGAATGTCTTTCATACATCCAATCCAAGTGCTTTCAACAAATGGAACCCCCCAAGCACTAGGATTTTTGTAACTAACATCACACATTGCATGCTTTCTGAATTCATCCTCTTGCTTCCAATGTAGAGTTGAGATAACTACATTAGCGTCTTCTTCCAACTCAGGCATGTTAGCATTAACACTTAAGGATCTAGGAATAATTGATGTCTCCCAATCCCACTCAAAAAAAGAATTATCACATATCAAATCAGCACTTACTTCATAGAGTGGATTATCAAATGTATGAAAAACATGATTAGACCCTTGGCTTACCTGGTCTCAATGCAAAATACATTCTGAACTTGCATTTTTTGTTGTTGTCCTGATTTTTCCAGCCAGCTCATCATCTCTTGTGGAAACTTCTCAGTCCATTTGCGGCTGAATTCTTGACTTTGCTTATTCGGTAAGGCTTGCATAGCTGAAAGGTATTCCCTTTTCTCTCCCATTTTTCTTGCAGTATAAACACGTGATGTATTATTCGACATTCCCCTCAAATCCATTGTTTTTCAATCATTTTGACACTTGAGTTCCCTGGTTTGAAGGTTCAAATAAATCTCTCCCAATGACTTAAGCCACTAAATGCCAAGGGCAATATCTGAATCACCAATACTTACTACGTGAAACACATCCTTGACCTCATAGTTTCCCAAATGGAGACTCAAATTTGGAATCCTTCTTGTGCATTCGATCGTAAACCCATCCGCAACCATAACATTGAATCCCTCAAACTCCTCCATCTGAAGGCCTCTTCGTGCTACAACTCCTTCATTAATGAAGTTGTAAGTAGCACCAGTATCAATGAGGGCAGCGATTCGCTGTCCACACAGTACACCACGAATCCTTAAGGGATCATTCTTTGGTTGGCATGAAAGTTGGGCAAAAATACCATCATCAACTTTGTTGTTTTTTGGCCCTTCTGGAGCTTCATCAAATTCTTCAACTTCTTCACAATCTTTGAATTGAGCTTGTTGTTCTGTTTTTTCTACTTCATAATCAGCATCTTCATACACCTCCAAATTGCGTGCTTGACCCTTCTCATAGCACTTGTGACCCGGAGCCCATGGCTCTTTGCATGTGAAACACAATTTTTTCCTCTTGAGCTCATTTTTGACTTCATCACTCATTCTCTGCATAGGTGGTTTCTGCTCATTGGAAATTTTTATGTTTGGTTCCTTATCTTTATTGAGCGGAGGAAATTTGACTTCCATCTTGACCTTTAGAGCTAAAAACTCCATGCTTCTTGCCTTCTTAATGGCCTCTTGCAAAGTTTATGAGTCCAAGGATTTGACCCACCCTCTAATTGGTTTTGCTAGTCCTTCAACAAACAGAAAGATGAGTCTTCTTACCGAAATGTCTGGAGCCATTACGCTAAGTCTCTGAAACTCAGTGATGTATGCATCAATAGTGCTAGTCTATTTCAGTTGTGCTAGGTCCTTGAAGCTTTGCTCCGGATCTTGTTTATCAAACCTCTCGATGAGTCTATTGGTGAACTCATCATAGGTAGTAATCAAATTGTGACCCTGTGTCACAAGGCCATGATACCACCACTCATAAGCAGCCCCTTCCAAATGTAAAGTTGCAAAGTTTAAGGCTGTCTCATCAGGCATAGGCTTCAGAGTAATATAAGTGTCAAGCTTTTGAACCCAAGCTCTTGCAGTACATCTTCCACTACCATCAAATTTGTCCATAGACACTTTAATCAGAGCATGCTTGTAATCCTTGTTCTCCCTGTTGTCCGCTCTTGCACCATTTCTTTTTTTCTAATTCAGAAATTATCAAATGTTAGACTTCTACGTAAAACAGCAAGAAGGGTCATATATTCATCATGATTCACCATGATATCATCAGTGAACGTAGTTCTCTCCTCATGTTCAAGTGGTATTTCTTCCCTTCTATTTACAAAAGGTTGAAGGGGTCTGCAGCTGATCCCACTGAGGTCCTAGTGGGTGTTCTCACATGATCATTTCGTGCTCCATTGTTTTGCAAGCTGCCGGCTTCAGTGTTGTTTCTTGTGCCCGGAACTAAGTTCTGATCCATTTTGCACACTAGTCTTGCTATCATCTCGTACATATGGTCAAACTTCCTCTCCATTATTTTATCTGGACTTTCAGATGAACAGTCTTCTTTGTCTCTATCCCCCATTATTGATTCTTCCTCAACTGTATTTGAGATAACTGTAGTTTTCAACTTTCTTTCCTCTCTCTGCTTATACCTCCTTTCCCTATCGCTGGATTGCTGCATGCAGAGTTAAAAACTTCACAGGCTAGCAGGATACCAGCTCTGATACCACTATAATGTTCACCCTAGGTTTGGTATTAAGAACTCAATGCAATTCATTGAAACTGTTGCAAACTTATTAGTTGAATTTTCATATCGAATTTCACTGTTGTAACAATGAATCAGGGCATAGATTGAAAATCAGACAATTGTTACCTTTGAAATTAAATGAGAAGATGATTTTATGTTGCAACGACTGACTCGTCTCCTATAACAGCAATGAACCTTTTGTTTGTGACTGAGCGCAACTTTTGTTGAGGACTGATGGAACAGTCATGCTGATAGCACCCAAGAACAGCCATACTCGACCCAGATCTCTTCAAACATGCAAATCCACAGCTGCAAACACTAGAATAGTGGTCTGCTACACCAAGCGTTCAAGTTGCAATGAACACTAATACTTAATTTGAGGCGTTTTTCCACTGTGCACTCCAATCTGTACCTGCTGGTACGGCGTCCAGGATTCACCAAAATGTTCATAAAATTCCAACAAACATCTAAAACCTTTCCAAACCCCTATTAACTTTGATTTATGGGCTAGGCACTTCAGATAAGTATGATAGGCATCACAAACAACTTCAAGTTTGATTTCTACTTCATACCCGTACCCCTGAACCTGTACGGCACTCCTACAGTTCAAAAAACTGCTAGGAAAATCACTTAAACTCTATGCTCCCCCAAGTTTCGGGGACGGGGACGGGGACGGGTGGGGACGGGGGGTCGAGTTTCGGAGACATCATTTTTTTGGGGCCATTTTTTAGGGGACGGAAAGGGACGGCTACTAAAAAATAAGATTTTTTTTTTAAATATAGGGAAATTTCAAATATTTATATGATAACATTGATAAGGCATTCATTATAGACATTATAGAACTTTAAAAAATGAATACATAACAATAACATTACACTTGAACTTAGCTTTCAACTTGTCACATGAGAATTGGCAAACAAATAAACAAAATTTAATTGTTTTCAATGACAATCTGCATATATATTATATCAAAATTACATCAAAATGCCCAAAGGCTGCAAGTTTCAACAACAAAATGACAAAAACATAGAGAATATATGGCTGTCCCCAATCAACCTCTCCTAAAACTGTTGTTAACCTCTTCAAACTGTTGTTGCTCCTCTTTCTCCTTTCAAACTGTTGTTGTTCACCAATGCAAAATGTGAAAATGAGTTATATTTTTTTTTTCTTTTTGGTTGATATGATCTCTATTTTAGGTTTAGGGTATGTTCAAAGGGATGTGGGGGTCCTTGTGGCCGCCCCCCTCCCTTTTTTTTTTTAAAATGTGTTTTTTTTCAAAAACCTGTTGCAAAAGTATTTGGGGACGCAAGGGACGGCTAGCCGTCCCAGTGATGGCTAGCCGTCACCTGTGTCCCCGAATTTTTAGGGGACATCCCCGAGGTAGGGGGTATGGGTAGGGGACGTTTCCTACCAGTCCCCGCGTCCCCGAAACGTCCCCGGTACAGGTACGGGGGTTCTGGGGCAGGGGACGCATCCCCATGGAGCATAGCTTAAACTCCATTCTAAGCGGTCACATAAAAAAGGTTTTATTCTTAGTCGACTGCAACTAACCCAGCATAGAAAGAAACAAATCACAAGCAAGCTCACTCCCAAAACTAAATTCAACTAGCTAACAAAGCTCCTCAAAACACGTCAAACTCCATTATGCCCAATATGATTTCTGATGTGAAATCATCGATTTTGCCCAGCTAGGATTGATCTCACACAATCGAACCTGGATGATTCTGAGGTAAACACCCCTAAACCTTGCTAAATAGCCAGGCGCTTAAGAAATCGGTCTCCAAAATAAAATCTACGTGAATGAATCCTTCACAATGGCGAATGCACTATTTACCATTCCACTCCTCACCAACGCCCATGCAGAAGAAAACATTTAATGCTCACTACCACCGCTCATGCAAGGAAAAGACAATAAATTATTCTCTGTGGAGCGCTCCCATAACTTTGTCAGTTACAACCAAAGATAAGAATAGCAAATAGCTATTAACTGACTAAAATTGGCGCCACTATGCAACGTCCAGCCAAGAAAAGATTCACACTGACAGAGGGGCCCACCCTCAACAGCGCTCACTATAGAAAGCACATGCACTTATTTAAAAGGTCTATGTTTAAATAAATGTGATTAAGTTGATGCATCAAGAAAAACATAGAATAGCCTTAAAAAAATATTTTCCCTTGCAATACAGTTAGCTTCCGAGGAAACAAAAAAAAAGCTAACTTATTTCAAATTTTGATCACTGATAAAAAATCAGAATAGCAATTGATGTTAAAAACACACTAAAAACCCTCCTTATGCAAATTGATCACCTTAGAAGCCATCAACAATGAAAAATGCATCAAATTCATAGCCCCCTCTTTAAATCAAACTCCATAGCTAGTTGTAGATGAAAGTCCCCCTATCAAACCCCAGCTTGAAATGAAGCCAAAACATCAGCCAAATCCTCCAATAAATCCCAACGATGAACTCCACACGAATTCACCTCACAATGTGGAATGGGATCATCTCCAAACCACTAAAAATCAAGGGATCATCTCCTTGATACCACTAAAAATGCAATTCCAGCCAAGAGAACAACTCAAATGCAAAGTTTACCAAACGATCAATAGTCCCAAAACGAAGCCAAATGCATCTATTTATGCTCCTCTCACCCTAGGTGTCCAATTTTGCCAAATAATGAGAAATTTCAAATCCACCAATGATAATGCAACTTTCAATTTTACAATTTTAAATGAATTGCATTTTCAACCACCGACATTTAAAAAATAATAAAATAATAATATTTTATTATTTTTATCTTCTCCTCTAGACGCCAAAATTAATGTATTTTATTAATTTCTCCTTAGTTCTCCAATTTCGACGCCCACCATAAAAATAATAATATTTATTATTTTTCCATTTCCCTCTATGGCGCTGATTTCCTCTAATAAAATAATATTTTCATTATTTTATTTCTTTTTTCCTTTTTTCCACCTTTGGAGTCAACTTTGCAATAAAATAATAATTTATTATTATTTATTTCCCTTTCTTTTTTTCTTTGCATAATAAAATATTATATTTTATTTCCTCCTTGGCTTTGGGAAAAATAATAAATTAATAGATAAATAAAAATGCAATTAAAGATTGCATTTTCCATCCTTTCACCTTTTCCATCTTCAATTTGACCAACGTTTATTTTTCCCATCCTTGGCTTGGAAAATATCGATATTTTGGCTATATGAAAAATATAATAAAACAATACTAGCCAAAATCCCAATAAAATCACATATTGAGCCAACATTATAGTTTTCCATCCTTCAATGTTCTAGCTCAACCCATACATAAGTCTGGCTCAAAAAAGGGACATTATAGATAAAAAACAGAATTAGTGACATATTAAATATGAACAGCTTGTTGCAAATTGGTACGACTGCACAAAATATAGTGTATGGCTGCCAAGAATGGCAGCAATTCTTCCCAAAATGGCTGCGGCTGCTAATTGAGGGTCTCTAAAGGCTGCGCCCAACAATATAAAGGTTTTAAAACCTTTTAATATGAATCGCTTCCCTTAAGGAAGCACTAGGTGATGGGTATGGCTGGTAACTCAGCTGCTATCACATTAATTTCTGACTTCTTTTGTATTTTCTTTTTTTTGTGTTAAACTTGGACACACAACACAATAATCTCTTATATATAATGTTCAACTTCACACACAGCACTAAAATTTCTAACACACACACCACTGGAATCTTTATAAATCTGGAACTGTAATGTCCCCTTTTTCCGAGTGATCACCTAACGGAGTCGGTTAGCCTATTCTATTCCCGTAGGCTAAGCCAGAAGGGCAAGGAAATAACCTAATTGGTTAAATACTAAGTAATCCTAATTATTTCGGATTATTGAGATTTAATTAATTTTACTGGGCAAATTTGAGATGTGAAATGACTTCCACTATTTTTGTCAGCCACTTGGTGAATTAAAAATTAATAAGGAAAATTGCCCAAGTGGTGGACAACCTAGCAAGGAGAATAAAAATTATAAAATACATTGCCAAGGGTGGTCGGCCAAGTTGGAAGGAAATAGAAAATAAAATGAAATATATTTTGCTAAGGGAGGTCGGCCATGAGGGAGTCTATTTGGATGCCTATAAAAAAAAGCAATTTGGAGGTCATTATCCATCATTCAATCATTTCATTTTATTTGGAGATTTATCCCTTTGGCTGCAACTTTGGTTCAGCATATTCCAAGGACGAAAACCCTTAGGAATATTGGTGGGTTGGATGAAAACCTAACTCATCTTAAGGTGGATTCATCACGGAGTTCACAATAGCACTTCATTGGCATTTCGGAGAAGAATATTGAGCTACAACGGCATATCTATTTCTGCCCGTTGGTGAGGACAAAACCCTAAGGCCAAATTGTGAGATTTGTGGCCAAATACAATTTGAATAAGGAAGATCATATTCAGTTTTTAGAGCAGATTGGAGCGCCACCTTTTTGGAGGGTTTTGTGTGGAGGATGAACTAGGGTTTACCCTAGATTGGAGTGCCACTTCCTAAGAAGGGCGACTTGCATTTGTGGAGCGATTTCATGCTTGGAGGGCTTTCGAGTCTCAAACCCTAGCTGCCACCTTTCATCCTTGTATGCGCTCCCTATTTTGGAGGATTTGAGGATCATTTTGGAGTGCGTGGTATCAAGATCAAGTGCCAAATCAGTTCGCCCTCCTAGGGTTTGAAGCATAGACCTCATCCCTCATTATTTTGGTATGTATAAGCAATTGTTTGTCAATGTAATGGACTGTTTTGGAACAGCAGAGATCTCAGTCGTGTTTAGGCATGTTTGGGCCTTGAAAATTGTTGTAATTTCATGTTTGAGAAGTCTGATTTGTAGCAGCAGACTTCTACATTCAGAAATCAGATTTGTTTGTCACATGTTTGGCATTTGGATGGTTGTATCCGGTGGTTGGATTCATGTTTGATGTTGTCTTCATAAGCACACATGTTTGGCATGTTTATTTGACTGTTTGGCATATGTATATTCGCTGCCCATGATTATGTTTACTTCAGAAATAAAAATCAATATTCAGATTAGGGTTTGAGCAGAAAAATAAATCAGAAAAGTAGGGCAGAAAATCGGAATTCTAGGGCAGATCTAGTTAGGGATATTACAGTGGTATCAGAGCTTAGCATCCTGCCAGAGCCTATTTGGGTGTGTGATTCAAAAAATGTCAAAGTTATAGCAGTAAATTTCACCAGTGCTTTAGATGGCCAGACTTGACTCTCCTAGAAGAAATCAATATAAGTTGCTTGAATCTCTTAGATAAGGTCAAAATGAGGTAATAAGAACTCTCCAAAGGTTCTTACAAAAGAAAGAAGATGAGGCCACAAAATTTGTTGATGAGTACCAAGGTTTACCAAAATGTTTACCAAATGATTTTAAGAATCAAGTTTCCTTTAATGCCTATTTGGGAATACTTGAAGATGGGAATTCAAGCAAAAGAGGTCTATATAACTACATCAAAGAATTCAGAAGGGAAGAAGAAAAATCATAAGTTGTCCAAGAGATCATTGAGAAAAAAGAAGAAAGAAGAATTGTTTCCTTGTGATGTGTAGCCTATAGGTGATCCTAAGAAGAGCAAAAATCAGTTGAGGAGAGAACAACATTGCTTCACATGCCTGAAAGTTTGGACAACTAATCATACATGTGGGAACAATAAAGAAGACGAAACGGTGATCAAAAGTTTACATCAGCAGGGTGATGATATGGATAAACAAGAATCACTTCATGCATCCACAAGTGAGGAGTACATGAGTCTTCATAACAATGACAAAGGTGAAGGGTATGCTGATATGGAGTTTGTCAAATCAGCAATTATTGATCAACCATATAAAGGTATGAATTCCCTTGATCATTGTAATGTGTCGTACCTGTTTGTATTTTTTAAAAGATCCTTTTATGTGATATTTTAATTTTAGAGGTGTTCTTTCAGAATAGAGAGAAGAATGCAGAAGGGGTTTTCAATTTTCCTGCAAATGTGTTGCCGGAGCATACAATATAGAGCACATATGGAAAACCTAGAAAAAGTACAACATATATCAACAAAGTAACAATGACTCAAATGGTCTTTAGCCAAAATATGAATTATAAGAACATACCCATATCATGTTTTACAACTTCATGTCGGGGTCATAGTCGGACCAGCAATGGGTGTAGCTAAAATCACTCCAAATCTCCAATATACTGAAAGTATTGTGCATACAAATGATAACAGCAATAAATAAGGCTCTAGACACCTCATACAATGCAGAATAAAAGCTGCTCAAAAAGAGAAATGAATCCCAAAACCCCCAACGTCAAGCCTGGATGTGTACGGCCATGGCTGGAAGAGAAAATCAGTCACCACTCTGCTGCAACCTCTTCAAAAAACCCTCTTACCTCTGATTTCTTTGGCAAACCCTAAGCGACCAAGGTAGAGAGAGTTTTATGCAAATATATCACTCCAAACAGCTGCCAAGAGGAAGTACGGCCTGCACAAGGAAGTACGGCCACCATGGATCAAGACATGGCTGCAACAATCTTTATTTCAGCTCCTAATAATCGCTCCATCTCTATTGATATTCATTGTTCAATACAAATCTGCAAATGATGTAGCAAGTTGTTCCTCAAACCCTCGAAAATCAAACTCCAATGAAGCACATCCGTGAACACTGAGTGTATTCACTTCGAAAGCACTTTTGGGTGGTATTGCACACCTGTAGAATGCTGCTACTCAGGGAGGTTTTTGTCTCCAAGAGCCTCTAGTTCGAATCCTCAAACCCTAGAGCCAAGCTCCAAAACCCTAGCAGGGGAAATCTCAAAGAGAAGAAAATAATAATCAAGCATATCCAAATGAGAGCACTTTTCCCTCTTTTATAACTCTCCAAGAGGGGGTTTTTACTTTGGTGAAAAATATTTCTTTTAATTTCACTTTTTAACATTTCCCAATCTAAGCGCTCTATAAAATGACTTAAGTGACTTTTAAATATTTTATTTTTCATCACTTAACCAATAAAACCCAAAGTCCAATATTAAATAATAATATTAATTTACGGACTTTAAAACGGAGGCCCAAAAGAACTCGGAATTCAGTGATCTATAGCTCGCCGGAAAGGTCTCGACGAGACGCATCCAACCCCACTCTGAAAATCCCGATCCAACACTGAACCCAAACTTGCTAAAAATAGTAACGGCCATAAGCACACTGAGCCAACATAGGGGATGCCAACTGGATCTACAAACCATCTGATAACTCTGAGCTCAATGCAACGTCTGGGAGAGCCAACAACTAACTGCCAAGTCACCAAAACAGTGTCAAACTGACACTTACTAAAAATAGCAGTGTTCTTCGAGTACCAAAGAGAACAAACGCAGAAAAACTTAGATTGCCGACATGCAAGCACTTACTATAAATAGTAAGTACGGACAAGTTGTCTGAAATCTCTCCGAAAAGTGTCAACCAGCTCCATTAGATCACCCGAACACCCTAATAACATTGAAATACTCCTCTGATTATGCTGTCACCAACCCAGAAAGTCAGCTCTGACTGAACTGCAAGAGAACTCGAAAATGGGGACATTACAGTCCGCCCTTCCCAAAGATTGCTCGTCCTCAAGCAATGCCAATACAACCTCCAAACAACAAACTGAACCAAACTGAAACCAAAAATGATCCCAAGGTCCTAAGTTATTCTCAGCATAGAACCACCACGCCGACGTTGCGCTACTCTGATAAATCCTTCACCATGCAAAGAGTGGTGAAGCAACACATCGAAATCCAACTAAACGGTCATGCCAAACCTGTCGCCACTGGATCCCAACACATCAGAACCTCACACCCATCACCTCTATAAAAACTAAACATACCATCATGCCCACTGACATTGCAACCTCTCAGAAACCATGTCTCCACTGGGAATTTTCGAGACAAACAAGTTGCAAACTTTGTCGGATACATGTCACCATGATGGTAATCTGATCTCTGACCCCGCAAATAATCCTCTAAATGTATCTAAGTCGGCCGCCTGCAATCCCTAGTTCCATCCTCTGTAGATGGCAACCCTTCATCCCACAACGGATGGTATAAATCCTAAGCCAATCCACACTTACGCATCATCGGGTCATCAGTGTGTGGACTAAAGGAGAAATGATGAGCACTCCTCCTTATGCAGTCAAAATAAAAAGCACCTACCTGTGTCAACGGTTGACGGACATAGTCATGGGGAACACACTCCACACTCTCAACACACGAATCAGAAGATGGCTCATGTCTCTGATCCTGAATGGCTAACTGGGTAGATACTCTGGTAGCCCTCTCTGCGTACCTAATAGCATACTCCCTATCACGATACAATTGGAGATATTCTGATTTTACCTCCTCCAAAGCACTCCTGATGGTCTGCAAATCATGAATGTGAGTACCAGCCGAGACCCCATACCGTCTCTCCTCTAACTTTGCTATCCAAAGAAGGTTCTCAACATTCCGATGAGTGCAATCTAAACTAGAAAGGTTGAATCAACCTTCTCTCCAGTAACCGTCAGCTGATCTCTCCATCTCTGTGGCTCAATAAGTTGTCGATCAAAATCAGCTGCATGGGATGTACTCTGATTTGCTTCCAAGAGAGGGAAACAAATCAACATAAGAGTCGATCTCCCCACTAAATGATGCCCTGCATATCTCCTGTGAAAAAGATGGAGCAAAGTGATGATTTGTCACACAACTCACTAGAAAACCCACTACTACACCACCAGAGCCATCAATCATCTGCTCTGCATCACCTAAAATGGGGCTAACCTCAGGTACCCCTGGTGCAACATATTGTTCCCTGCTACACTCATCCAAAACAATCATCCCATCTATGTAACCTACACCAGTAAATGAAATGGATGTAGCCACATCCTCCACATACTCATTACCACTATCCATGGATGTATGCTCATTACCACACGCTGCCATAGATATCTGAATTGTATCTGTAGGTGATGAAGACTATGCCAAGCTCAACTCCACAGTAAGCTCATCTATCCGTAGCTTTGACTCTTGAAGGACTGTTTGAATGCTCTTCAAAGAGTCTGTGGTAACCTCAAGCTCATAGGTGAGCTCATCAACCTCCTCTTCCTTTCCCCTTAGAGCATCATGATAAATATCGTCGATCCTGAGAAGATGATCTCTATCAGATAACAGCTGTAGGTAATTATTCTTCATGATCCCAACTGCATCTCTAAGTGCCTGAAACTCAGCAAGGGAAAGTCCACTATCAAGGTGCTCATATATACCTGGAGTCCAACAACAGTGTGTCACCAACTGCTGTGCAACATCAAAGTGTTCGAAGGCTGAAGCAACCATGCTTTCGTTCACCTTCAATTGCCCTGCGAAATGATTAGACTCCTCTGACAAATTGTCTCCACACAAATTTTCTGATTTGTACTCTACACTATGGTAAGAGGTTGAATCATCATCACTCACCGAGTGGTAAGCATCATCACGTGTGCTATCAGCTCTACACACTTCCTCGACAAAGGTACTACTGTTATGTACCTCACAGGATGGCTCCAATGACATAATAGAAGCAACTGGTTGGACACAATCATTGCACACTGTTGCCTCTAATGCAGATGCATGTTCATCCAAAGAGCTATCCTGGGACCCGTCATTAACAAGTAAATTTTCTGATTTCTTCACATCTTCTAAGGTCTGATTTGGAAAATCAGACTTGCTGAGCTTTGAATCCGCATCACATAATTCATTTTTAACACTCAAATCTTGAGTGTCAACATTAGGGAACTCCCACATACATCATTCTAATTTGCACATTTTACATCCGGCTGTCTCCCAGAAGGATAACCAAACTCCCCATAAAGTAACCCTGCATCAAAACCAAGCTGAGTGCCACACTCTGACTCAAGTTCTAAATCTTCTCCTGGATCCCACACCTAGTTATTTTTCCCAAGTGCAATGCTACAACCGAAAACAACTCTATCATCCAATTTCAAAAGGTGGATTGTCATATGTCATATCAACTCCCATCTCAAGTAATGGGTTATTAGCAATCACCACAGATTTATTCTTGCAATCATATTCATGTAAAGGAAATGAATTGATGTTATGACGAATACTAATATCAAAACCTTCATACCTATCATCAATGACTCCAAGGCTGTCCCAAATCACCTGTCCCTCTTCCTTATCATCCTCAACAGTGAACTGTGAATCTAAATCAACAAGGCCAAAAGGTCTCTACTCAGGATCAGCTACATGCAATATGAAATCAGATTTGTTTTCAAAATCAAGAACACCACCTATATCATCATTACTGAAAATATAAGTAGAGTCATCATTATTAGCTGATTTGAAGGCTTCTTCACATCTGTTTTCAATATGCCCATCACCTGAAGGCATATTAATGCTCTCAATTATCCCAACATTTGCGTTTGTGTTATCGGCTTCAGTGGGAAGCTCAAAATGTGTATCTAAGGTTGCAGTTTTGTCACTTTTATTGCACACATCTTCACCCTTAGTAGCTGCATTAGTTTCCCCAATATCCAAGAAAGGCTTCAACCTTCCCTCACATTGTTTGGACACTCTTTCAACCAACTCATAAGCAGCTATAGAGACGTCCTGTTCTTGCCTCAAAATAGTCATCAACATGGATATAAGTGGCTGGGGAATAGTAACATATCCATCAATGATTTCGACCATAATGGTTCTCATGTAGGAAAAAAAAGCATGTTCATAATCCTCACAGATCGATGCTATGAAATTCTAAAACAATTGAAGAATAAGATCATCACATTCTAAATCAATCAAAAGATAACAAGATCTGACTTTTGCCATCACTTCTAACATCTTCACCTTCCTACCAAAGGTAGTGCCTTCATCATGAAGAAACCCATGAAAGCTCTCAACAATCAGCTGTAGAACCTCTCTCAAAATGTTATCTTCGTAAGGTTCCTTAGGAGCTGTAATCCTTGTGATCTCACTAAGACAGCTGGTGACTAAAAGCTTTACCCTTTTACTATGATGTCTCAAAAGCATTGGCTTAACCAAAGAATGCACCACAGAAGCCATAGCAAGTTGCATCAACTTAGAACGTGGGTGTTCAACCTTGTAAAAACACAATTCTATTTCCTCCAAAATGCTGCGTAGAACCCTTTTAGACTGAGGTGGGTGTTCAAGTTTCTTACCGGCATTGTATAGTTTCTCTTCTAATTCTTCTTCACTGAACCTGTCCATGACTCTGAACACTCATGCAAGTGCTGATCACTCACATACAAGTCTAAGTTGTATGTCTCATATTTTCATCTACATGTCTGAGTCTGACCTCACAGGCTGGCAAGATCTTTAGCTCTAATACCACTGTAATGTGCCATACCTGTTTGTATTTTTTTAAAAATCTTTTTGTGTTATTTTAATTTTAGAGGTGTTCTTTCAAACTAGAGAGAAGAATGCAGAAGGGGTTTTCAGTTTTCCTGCAGATGTGTTGCCGGAGCATACAATATAGAGCACATATGGAAAACCCAAAAAAAGTACAACATATATCAACAAAGTAACAATGACCCAGATGGTCTTTAGCCAAAATATGAATTATAAGAACATACCCATATCATGTTTTACAACTTCATGTCGGGGTCATAGCCAGACCAGCAATGGGTGTAGCTAGAATCACTCCAAATCTCCAATATACTGAAAATATTGTGCATACAAATGATAACAACAATAAATAAGGCTCTAGACGCCTCATACAATGCAGAATAGAAGTTGCTCACAAAGAGAAATGAACCCCAAAACCCCCAACGTCAACCCTGGATGTGTACAGCCATGGCTGGAAGAGAAAATCAGTCACCACTCTGCTGCAACCTCTTCAAAAAACCCTCTATTACCTCTGATTTCTTTGGCAAACCCTAAGAGACCAAGTTAGAGAGAGTTTTATGCAAATATCACTCCAAACAGCTGCCAAGAGGAAATACGCCTGCACAAGGAAGTACGGCAAGCATTGATCAAGACATGGCTGCAACAATGTTTATTTTAGCTGCTAATAATCGCTCCATCTCTATGGATATTCGTTGTTCAATACAAATCTGCAAATGATGTAGCAAGTTGTTCCTCAAACCCTCGAAAATCAAACTCCAATGATGCACATCCGTGAACACTGAGTGTATTCACCTTGAAAGCACCTTTGGGTGGTATTGCACACCTGTAGAATGCTGCTACTCAGGGATGTTTTCGTCTCCAAGAGCCTCTAGTTCGAATCCTCAAACCCTAGAGCCAAGCTCCAAAACCTTAGCAGGGGAAATCTCAAAGAGAGAAGAAAATAATAATCAAGCATATCCAAATGAGAGCACTTTTCCCTCTTTTATAACTCTGCAAGAGGGGGTATTTACTTTGGTGGGAAATATTTATTTTAATTTCACTTTTTAATAATTCCCAATGTGAGCGCTCCATAAAATGACTTAAGTGACTTTTAAATATTTTATTTTTCATCACTTAACCAATAAAACCCAAAGTCCAATATTAAATAATAATATTAATTTACGGACTTTAAAACGAAGGCCCAAAAGAACTCAGAATTCAGTGATCTATAGCTCGCCAGAAAGGTCTCGACGAGACGCATCCAACCCCACTCTGAAAATCCCGATCCGACACTGAACCCAAACTTACTAAAAATAGTAACGGCCATAAGCACACTGAGCCAACATAGGAGATGCCAACTGGATCCACAAACCATCTAATAACTCTGAGATCAATGCAACGTTTGAGAGAGCCAACAACTGACTGCCAAGTCACTAAAACAGTGTCAAACTGACACTTACTAAAAATAGCAATGTTCTCCGGGGACCAAAGAGAAGAAACCCAGAAAAACCCAAAAAGATTGCCGACATGCAAGCATTTACTATAAATAGTAAGTACGGACAAGTTGTCTAAAATCTCTCTGGAAAGTGTCAACCAGCTCCACTAGATCACCCGAACAGCCTGGTGACATCAAAATACTCCTCTGATTATGCTGTCACCAACCCAGAAAGTCAGCTCTAATTGAACTGCAAGAGAACTCGAAAATGGGGACATTACAATCATCCATTACTTGAACATAGCATTGTCTCACCATCTCTACATGGCAGTTGCAAGGAATCAATTTGTGAGTTGGGTGACTTTGAAGGTGATATTGTTCAGACATACAAAGCCAATATTGTAAATTTGTTATGTGATGAACAAAGTTACTTTGATGAAAGACCTTTAGCATGGCAAGATTTGAAGGCTCAACTATGGTTAAGGAAGAGGAAGTTGTGCATACACTTTGTGGACCAGCAAATAATGATATGTATAAATCAATTGAAGAAGAGTATGTTGAAGAATGTGTGGAGAACATTCTTGGTAATCCAAAATCATTTAATTCAGATTTGATGAAGAACTCAACAATTCAGAGAGAACTCAATGAGACTACTTGTGTTTTGACACCATACTATTATGAGGATGATTCCTTGATTGAGCATAATGCTGTCCTAGCTTCAAAACATGAATTATGAGAAGAGGATGTCATGGAGGTAGCTGATTTTGAGAGGCATGATGTTGAAGGCAAATAAAAAAATTCATTATATGAAGATGATCTTAATCATAGGTGCCATGAGTCACATCATTTGGAATCAATTGAAGGTCAATGAAGATATGCTTGTTGTAGCCTTAACACATTTTGATAACACTCACAAGATGATTGCAAATTATTTTTAGAAGGCTCAACTTGAGATGAGACAAAAAGACATTGAAGGAGAACTCTCTTGCAGATTTGTTGGTACTCAGAAGCTTTGGTGGCAATGAAATCAAATTATTTACATCTACTTTCAGATAGAGATCATCTCTTCAAGCGTGCTGAAATATATTCTGATGCATTGAGAGGAAAAGAAGAAGTTGATAAGCTCACCTTTGAGCTTAAGGTTACTAAGGATTCCTTCAAGAGTTCTCAAATGGCCCTTCAAGAATCAGAAAATCAGATTTATGAGCTTTGCTTAGAGCTAAGCTTGGCTCACTTTTCATCATACGAATCAGAAAACCAGTCATCTATGGCAGCCACACCTATGGAACAAGAATCTACTATAAAGATGACGGAGATTAGGCAAATTGTAGAAGAAATTGCCGAAATTCATACGGATGAAATATTGCATAATGATTCCAGCATTCCTCTTACCAAGGATATTCAATATGTTGATAATGATGGAGAAGTACATCAAGAGTGTGAGCTCTTGAGTTTGGAGGAGCAATTTTCACATGAAGGTGCAATTTTCATCTATGGGATAGGTGCTATAACAAGAGATGTATGCATATTTCAGCATGATACAACTTTTGGATTAGCCAATAATGATGAATATCCAGAAAGTGAAGAGGAGGTGCTTGAAATCTATGATGACACCATCAAAAGGTATGAAGTAAGTGTTATGAACAGCAATCCATTATCTTCACATGATTTTGATAATCATAAGGTGATAGAAGTGTTCCATGTGGATGACATTGGTAAGAGGCATTATCTTGTTGATCTACAATATTTTATGGCTAAGCATTAGAGAGTGTTTGTGGATCAAAGCTACATCCAAGGTATGACATTCCATGGTGGGTTTGCTATTCTTTGTTTCATGAGACCATCACCACTTGTGATCACATTGGAAGGACACAAGGTATGCAAAGATTTTGATATCATGGTTCTAGATATAATGTTGAGTTTGCATGGGATACATCTTATTAGAGAGCTGATTATGGAAACTATGGGATTGCCTTTAAAGAAGATACTACAGTTTGATAATGTGTGGTTTGTCATTACACCTTTGAGATGGTTATCATATGAAACCTTGATAGGTTCCAACCTTGAACCAACTGCTCTTCATTCATTAGTAACCAATGATCGAGTATCTCATACTTTAAGATTGATGAATGGGTAAAATGTCAATATGTAGCAAGTTGTGGAAGAAATTTCAGATTTGGTTCAATGGTTTCCATCTTACACATTGATGTTTAGTGGCTGTTTTATAATGCTGATCATAAAATTCAGAGTTTACATTGATGATTGCAACTAATTGCATGGATTTATGTGCACGGGATTGTCACTACAGCACTTGGAAGTTGATTGGTGATGAGATCTTATCAATTTATGACAGCGGAAGCATTCCCAGGATGATTATAGATCTGATTTTCAGTTTTAACAGTGCTGTCACTATTTTCAGTTTTCTTACTCCTACGGCCGTATAGACAAACTACATTGAGGAGGAGTGGTGCAGGAAAGCTGAAGCCTCGCTTCTACGGCCCTTACAGGATTGAGAGTAGAGTTGGAAAGGTTGCATATGAGTTGGAGTTGCTGGAGGGTAGTCAAATTCATAATGTATTTCATGTATCTTGCCTCGAAAGGGCAGTTGGATAGCATATTACTTCTTCTCCAGAGCTTCCACCATTGGATGAGAAGGGGAAATTGGTACTTGTTCCTGATGCTATACTGGATGTTAGGGAGCACAAGTTGAGGAGTAGGGGGATCAAAGAGTATTTGATTAGATGGAGAGACTTGCCAATTGAAGATGCTACTCGGGAAGGTGAATAGATTCTGCAGAATCCAGGTTTTCAATTGCTTGAGGGCAAGCAATTCCAGGAAGGGAGGGCTGTAATGTCCCCTTTTTCCAAGTGATCACCTAACGGAGTCAGTTAGCCTATTATATTCCCATACGCTAAGACAGAAGGGCAAGGTAATAACCTAATTGGTTAAGTACTAGGTAGTCCTAATTATTTCGAATTATTCATATTTAACTAATTTTACTAGGCAAATTTGAGATGTGAAATGACTTTTACCAATTTTGTGAGCCACTTGGTGAATTAAAAAATAAATAAAGAAAATTGCCCAAGAGGTGGACGACCTAGTAAGGAGAATAAAAATTATAAAATACATTGCCAAGGGTGGTCGAGAATATTGGAAGGAAATAGAAAATAAAATGAAATATATTTTGCTAAGGGAGGTCGGCCATGAGGGAGTCTATTTGGATACCTATAAAAAAAGGCAATTTGGAGGTCATTATCCATCATTCAATCATTTCATTTTATTTGCAGATTTATCTCTTTGGCTACAACTTTGGTTCAGCATATTCCAAGGACGAAAACCCTTAGGAATATTGGTGGTTTGGACGAAAACCCGTACCTATACCCGAGGAAAAAAATTGTCCCACCAACATACCCAAATCCCAAACCCATATATGTCCCCGTAGCAAGACCGACAACTTAGCTAAATAGGTTACAAAATCCAAAATTAGAACAAAATAACAAATCAAAGCATACATGCTAGAAACACTAGATTTACCCTAAGAAACCCTTTCAAAAAAGAAAAAAAACAGCAAGAAACATAGCACAATGATGATATATTATCTAAAGAACAATATGACAATATATAGAGAATTTCACTTGTGCTCAAACAATTTCTTTACCATGTCAAATCCAACAATATGCACCTTCAAATAACTTGTCCTCAATGCAAATCCACACTCTCAAAGAACCTCTTCTCAATGAACTCTATGTGTTGCTCTCCTTCATGTGATCAATCCAAAAGTATATGGAAAATTGTTACAACACCATGTAACCATACATCCATTGCCATGCCTTCTCAAGATCCTATCACAACAATATGCAACCTACTTTTGTATTTTTGCAATGCCATGAGGTTGAGGTTGCGTTTATAGGCACAAAGCTCATAGTAAACCACTAAGTAGTTTTATAATACAATGGGTACCAAACCATGGGCCATGACCCTTAATATTACACAATTCTCTTCATGTGCTACACAACCCCTGATGCACCACACGTTCTTCTTCATGTTTCATAAGTGAATCCGAACACCCATGTGTGACTCTTAACATCCCCCAAGAGTCTCTCAACATTCGAAGGCATTACATTGGTTCTTTTTGTCTCTTATGTTTTTGTGACCCCGATCATGTTTGCAATTCTAATGTTTCATACAACATTGCACTAGGAGAAATCAATCTAACAACCAAGTGTGCCATCACATTCCATGAAGACCACAACTTACAACAACATTTAATGTTATTACACGAGGTGTATAACACACCTACCTAACAACAACATTACAATGTCATTATGCAAGGTGTACAAAACACATTTCCAACATTCTCCCACATCGTGTATAGATTACATAAGGGTCAAATAAAAGCAATAAACAAACAAACTGTTGGGGGCAAAAATACCCATAGCCCTCTTGCACCAAGAAACCCTCTCAATGCTCATTGGCATTGCTTCAAAGTCACCAATCTTTCAATATTCAACAAACTGAAGATCTCCAGGTTCCACCTAAGACATTTGCCTAAAACCAACTGATTTCCTTCAAGCAAGCTCGCCATTTCCCTATGCACAAAAACTGAATTCACCTACACAAACCTCCACTCAAACAAAGATTATTTCAAGGCCAACACCCAAGCCAAGCTCTTATACTAAATGTTAGAAAATTAGTAAATTACTAATAATCTTAAAAGAAGAATTGTGATGAATAGGTTGCAAATCCAAAATTAGTGCAACAGAATGACATATCAAACCATACACACAAACAAACACCTATCCTAGGAAACCCTTTTGGGAAAAAACTTATCAACAACAGCACCACTCTAATATATTCTCTAAAGAACAAGATTACAATATACAAGAGATTTAACTCGTACTAAGGGATATTTCACCCTATGTTAAATTTACAACCTGCACCTTCAAAGAACTTGTCCTCAATGCAACATGCACTTTGAGCGAATCCCTTCTCAATGCACACTCTTATGAATTGCTCTCCTTCCTATGATCAATCCAATGGCATCTAGAAACCTGTTACAACACCATGAAACCATGTACTCATTGCCATACCTTCTTTGGATCTTATCACAACAATATGCAACCTGCTTGTGTTAAGCACTAACCCAAGCACTCTATATATACGCAAATAACCAATAATCGTTTCCCAAAAGCATGATCCCAACTCTCACAAGTCCATTGAAGTGCCCCATGTGACTCTTCACATCCCCCAAAAGTCTCCTCACATTCTGAGGCTTCCTCATGTGGTTCTACATGTTGTATATTGACCCATGAAACTCTTCACCTTCCAAAAACTTGAATGGCTTTGTATTTGATCAACGCCATTTGAGCATCTTTTCAGTTCAGCCTACAAATCCCACAGTGGGCCCCTGCCACCAAGTTACTTGTTCATGTGGCTTTCAATTTTCTTCATGCAATCACTTCCAATGTGTTATGGGGGTAATATATAATCAATGGTACCCCACCATCTTCCATGTATTCGCCAAGCCAAAGTCTTGGATTCCAAAAGGACTAGTGGATTCACCATGACGAACTGTAGGGTAGTAGCTTTACAACAACCACACCCTCAGTTGGGTAGAGAAGACCTTGACTCCTCCACATTTCCTATTTAGGTGTGTTATAGCTCCCCTAGTCCTTATGGAGGTTTGCTTGCAAGTGGCCGATGAGATCTTGAAGGTCCTCAATGCTAAAAAGATTGGTGTCTACCCTCCCCTGCCTCTCAACTTGGGAGATATAAAGATTTCCTCTTTTGTTCCCACTACCCCTCTTGGCTCTCCCATTGTAATATATTTAATTTCAGCAATGGATTATCGGCAATGGGATCTTCTTGGTCAAGTTGCTACTTATCTCACAACCAACAAACATAAGATAAAATATGAGTACAACCATGAAAAATGGAAGGACAGTGAGCTATCTGTTGGATAAGTTAGCAATGACGAAGAGATGGGACTTGATGCCCCAAACAATGGTGAAGACCTAAAAAGAGCACTTGGGTATGCACATAGACATTGACACCACACCAACAAATCCTCCATTACTTGCCTATCGCTAGGACAAAAGTTCTCATCCTCCCTAGCTGCTCAAGTTTCAAGAACAATAGTGTCATCATCATTGGGTTTGGTGTGACTAGAAGCAACCCTTGCCCAAGGACAATTATAGCCTAAAAAGGTCCAATCAGTCACCAAAAGTGTCCAATTCTAGCAGCCTATGATGACAATTACTAAACTTACAAGTCAAGCAAAACCAACTCCTCTGAAGCCTCCTATCATCAACATCGAGGACAAGTGCCAAAGAAGAGATAGCCAAGGAAAGGGTTAGTCATGGGCAAGTCACAAAGAAGGGTTCAAGTTCATCCCAGAATTTGATTGCACACATGTCAGCCTGACCAAAACTTCAAACCTCGAAAAACACAACACTAGAGCCATCCGTGGAAAAGACAATGTCAGGTGTGTCAATTCCAACAATTTTGGAAGTCACCTCCACCACTCAAACAGTAACTTATGCAAATACCACCAATAATTCTTATTCGTTGAATTTAGGATTTTTAAGTGTACAAATTCTGTCACAAGCTCCTATAGATATAGGGGTACATTCTTTTGGCTCAGCTTTGGCCCCATGGTTCAAGGATATAGAGGAGACTGAGAGTCTGAAAAACAAAAACATGAGTGTAATGGACAACTCTTCCGTTGAGCCATGATACGATAAAAGTACTATCTGTGTAAAAAGGGTTAAAAGGGGAAAGGATATTGTATCCATGTAAGTTCAAGGTCTAAAAGAAACGCAAGAGACCTAAAAAGGTGCCTTCAGTGATAGATACATTAGGAGATATCACCAAGGAGAATGATTTAAACCATAACATAGAGGAATTACAAATTATCCTAGAGAATGGTGGTCGCTTTCCTTGAGTAAATTTTGACAGCTATTGAAAAAAGGGTGAAGAATTTGCTTAAACTGGTTATTGATTTGCAGGATTTCTTGGAGAAAGTGTCTGGTTTGAAGGCAGCTATTGCTGCCAGAAAGGAGAAATTATAGGAGATTAATAGCAAAATTGATTTCATTCTTCATTCCACTACTATGATTTTGATTCCATTAATGATAGAACAAGACGTCGAGGTATGCAATGGCACCCTCTACAATTACCATGACACTCTTACAGCATACAACAAACGCAGTGGCAAATTGCAACAGTCCTTGATTCTCTTAGAAGAAAGGCCGAGCAGCAATTTAAGTAAGCTGGGTGTTGGAAATGTTGTCATTGATGTCAAAGAGATTGTTGTGGAGATTGTTGGATTAGTTGTCCTAGATGTATGGATGAGAATGTCAAAGTAAGTGTTGTCATTATCATTCAGTGGAAAGTCTACGGCGAGTTGGACCAAATTGAGCAGAGGTTGATAGATCTTAATGTTGCAGAGGTTGATAGATCTTAATGTTTAAATTAAAGATTTAAACATTGTTTTGATAAAGTCGACTAATGTAGAGAAGTCTATATTCTTTATGAGGGAGATAATATATCGGTTGAAGACCGTTGAAGAAAAATAATAATGAGTTTGATAAGATCGTTGAAAATTAAATATAATAGAGGCCGGCCTCTAGATGTGTGCATCAAAGCAAATTTCCTAAGGCAGCCGACTTCCTTGTAATAGGTCTTGACGAAGATTAAATTTAAACTAAAGATTTAAATTTGTCCTAAAGATGGACGACTCGTGTGATGCCAAAGATTGGTGTTTAAACCAAATTACATTTCAATACCAAAGGAGGCCAACCCCCATGCAGCGATTTATAATAAGACAAAGGATGATATTAAAGTGTGTAAGAGAGGTGTGTTCAAAAACAAGACAATGACATACGATTTGTATGACAAAGAGCAGCGATTGAAATGTGTTACAAGGAGCAATCAATATTAATATTAAAAGGTGCGATTTAGTTATGAGATGAGGTGCGATTATCATTTAAAGGAGTATCTTTGTTATGTTGAGCAACAAGAGGAAAGAAGGTCGATCAATGTTAAGAGATGTGATTAAGAGATTTTTGAATAAGACAAAAGGTTGTTTTGGAATAAGACATAAGGCTGTTAGAGATGTGATTAAGAAAGAAGTACGATCAGCCTTGAAGAGGCAGCAATTTGTATGCAAGGGGTGTAAAAGGAGGTGTGTATATTACAATAAGACACATACTTTCATGAAGGCATCTCTCTTGAGAGATTTAAAAACTTAGAAAAGATATGTTGTAAAAGAAAGAATTAAAAGGAAATATATCTAATGTAAAGAGCAGATCTAAAAGAAGATCAAGGCAGAAAAATGAAGTGTAAATCTAATGTGTTTTGAAAGGAAGTGTGTGTGAAATGATATAATCTGATTTTGAGCAGACATAGAGCAGACATTTATGAAGAGTACTTCAGACTTGTATTGAAAAATATATGCAATCCATGTATGAGGAATAAGTGCAGATATGTATGACGAATATGTGTGAAGATTAAGAGCAGAATTTGAAGAGAGATATTGAGATATTTGTGTTCAGATTTGTGAAGGAAGAGAGTACATTATTTATGATCAGATTTGCGAGAAAAAAGAGTGCATAATAGTGATCAGATTTGAGAACGAAAGAAAGCATACATGTGTGGATCTGATTTGAAAAAGAAAGTTATATTATTCAGAATCAGAGATAGTGATCAGATTTGGGTGAAGGAGTAAACTATATCAGCCATTGAAGGATTAATAGGTTGAAGTTGTCACGTCCCCATTTCCGGAGTGACTTCACATAGAGTTGATGATTAGCCTATCCTTCATTCCCGTAGGCTAATGCATTGGTAAGGGAATGATTTCTAGTTTGAGCTTATTTCTATACATGGAGAACCGGAATGTTGGCTCAACTAATGTTTTGATTGATTTTGAATAAGTGGGTGATGACAAATGAAATCTTTAATTACATTTGTCCAATATCTATTTGCTCTTGTGATGACTTTGCCAAAGTGGAGTTTTGCATAGTTGATTGTGCCAAATCGATGGGTCAAAGAAGTTGAAGGTTGATATTGGTGTTTGAAGTTTGGCGCTTGAGGAGAATCAATTTCAAATGCAAAAAAATATATATATTTTAAATGCTAGCCATTGGTTGTGGGAATGGACTCAAGGCAAAGATGAGGATTTTAAATGCAAGCGGCCAAGAAAGAGATTTGCCTAGTCAAGAGGAATCGGCGGTTAAGGAGATTGAAGGATTTTAAATGCAAGAGACATCATATTTAATGCCAAACGCCAATCGCCCAAGGAGTTGCTATGAATCGATGAAGTATAAGGAAGATTTTAAATGCTTGCAAAGGTTGTTGAGGTTCGCTCGGCTAGAAGGATCGGCCAGCAACAAAAAGAAGACAATTTTTAATGCTAAACAATGGATTTTAAAGAAGCGATGTGAAGCATTCTTGAGATTGATTTGGGATCTAAGTATATTATTGCTAATCATGTTGGTGTCTTTGTTGGATAGCATGAATTGCTTGAGGACAAGCAATCTTGAGCGGGGAGGACTGTAATGTTCCATTTTTGGCGCATTAAATATTGTGTGCATTAGGCTTGTTCCTAGTCTCTCAGAGGCTATCCAACATGTTTGGGAAGGACTCCAATGTTCTTGGAGGGGTCTTGGTTCAGTCTGCAGAACAGTTATTTGGGTTTCCTTCTAGGAATGGCCTAAATTTCTATGGCAATGAGCTCAGTGCATGTTCAGGTTCACAGTGATGCTTTCTGATGTTTGATCGGGTTCTCGGTTTGCTCTCCAAGATGCTTGGAGAAGCCGTCTATTTTTGTAAAGTCACCCGGAAGGCATCATTCATCTTCCCAAACATCATGGAGTATGTTGGTATGTTTAATTTTGCAGTTTGTTGATATTTGGGATTTTCCGTAAAATCAGTTGATTTAATGAGCTAAACAATTAATTATTGCACTTAAGTTAAAAAGGTTGGGAAATGTTCATTTAACACTTAAGTGTTATAGCTCGTTGGAAAGGGGATGAAAAGTTTTAAATCATGGATGCATCATATTGGGGCCTTGCGAATCAAATATTTCCTTTATTTTGATAAAAGGGGTCTTTGGAGCTAAAAGGAGCTTTAATTAAAAAGGTGACTTTAAGTTGTGCACACATAATGAGTTATTTTATATTTTTTTGAGGAGAAATATGAAGGGATAAAGGAAATAATATTTTATTTCCCTCAAAAAGTTATAAAAGGAGGAGATGGGCTCATTGTTTGATCATGCTTATGATTTGTATTGTTTTGCTGCCGGAATGAACCTGTGAGTTCTTCCTTTCTCTTGAGGACGAAAACCCTCTTGCAGAAATTCTTCTTGAGGACGAAAACCCTCTTGGAGTAGATCGGTTTCAATGGTGAGAGATCCACCCTAGCTGAAGTTGGTGTGGTTTCATACAGAAATCACCATGTGTTGAAGACGGAGGAACTGGAGCTGAAAAGAATCGAAGATTTTGTGACGTCTTTTGTATGCATTTTCATAGTTATGTATTTGTTGATGGATTTAATGCATTTTGGGGTGATATTAGATTACAATTTGTATTGAACTTGGGGTGTTCTGAGCTCAGTCGTACCAGCTAGATAGTACGATCATTGATAATAAATAAAGTAGGAGTTTTTGCTTAACAAAATTTGATTTGATGATATTGTATGGGTTTTATCTTTCATTTCTGTATATTCTTAGTGGGTTACAAGTGCAGCCTTAATACTTATGAAGTATTCCGTACATGCCCAGCCGTACATGTTTGAAATGGGTGATTGACATCAGAAAATTAATGTTGAGTTTTCAAGACTACTATTGATTATGATTGGATTAAGGTGTTTAGATGCTTATTTTGAGAATGATTTGTAGAGTTTGATTGAGTTTTTGGGATTGCTGTGATCATATCTATACTCATGGCCGCACAGCTCTGTTAGGGGAGTTTACTAAAGTCTGAAACAGTCCATCACTGTATTAATCTACGTCATCTGCAGTGTGTTTAGATGGATCAGTAGTGCAGTTTTGTGGTAGTTGGGAAGAAAGATCATGTTGTGTGGGTTTTGTGTAGTTTAAGGTGGAAGGTTATGTTATCCTGGCAACCATACTGTTCATGACAGTCTGATTTCTTCTCAGTTCAGTTTTGGCAGCTAAGCAACTTCACTTTGGCAATGGATTCATGTATGTTTTGCAGGGTATTATTGCATGAGTTTGATTCATGAAACATTGGTCTTGGGTCTGATATGATGAACTACAGTGCTGTTATAATGACTGCAGTCCTATGAACAGCTACAGCAGTGCCATGAAGCCTCTAATCTAAGGTCTCTCTTCCATATTCCTCTTGGTATATCTATGGTGGATCCTAGGATTCTTATGTTCATTACATTCATGTCTCCATTTGGCTTTGCATTCTAATTTGGTTGCAGCTGTGAATCATGGTGCAAATCTGAGAATTTGGTTTAGTTTGCAAGTTATAAATACCATTGTAAACTTTATATTTGCAAACACATATAATATCCCCTGGATGGTTTACCGCCAGTGTGGGCAGAAGAATCCTTTATCTTTCTTGTTCATTTTACCCACTAAATAAGTGGAGAATTCCCACTGAACAAGTGGATGGCATTGTAATATTTTCTTTCTTGTTCTCTACCCACTGGAAAGTGGTGAATTCCCACAGCTTGTGGATGCCTGCCGGAGTGGATGAATTGTACTTTCTTATTGCATTATAGTTATTGTAAGCCAAATCACTGTATGCTCTCACCTTGTCATCCTGGGATCTGGGTGATCAGAAAGTGTGAGGTCATTAGTTGGTTATGCATTTGAGCTAACACTGTCATATCATTGTATATTTTGAAAAAAAAAATTGGGGTTGATCTTTACAGTTTGCATGGCCTTCCAAAGACCATTGTGAGTGATCAGGATAGCAGATTCATCAGTATGTTTTGGCGAGAGCTATTCCGACTTGCAGGTACAGAATTGTCACCAAGCACTAGCTATCATCCTCAGACAGATGGACAGACAAAGATAGTTAATAAGTGGCTTGAGGGATATCTTTGCTATTATGTTGCGGGACATCAGCATGCTTGGGTGATGTGGTTGTATCTTGGAGAGTATTGTTATAATACCACCTATCACATGTCGATTGGCATGACTCCATTCAGGGCACTATATGGATATGATGCACACTCTTTTGTGGACTTGGCTTTTGATGACAGTAGAGCTCCTCGAGCTAAGGAGTTGATGCAGGATACACAGGACATCCTTAGGATTCTTAAGGATAATATTCAGCAGGCACAGAATCAGCAGAAGATTTATGCAGTCAGGCATAGAGTTGAGAGGTCATTTGAGATAGATGATTTGGTCTTTTTGCGCCTACAGCCTTACTTACAGAGTTCTTTGAAGAAAAGTGGTGCAGAAAAACTCAAGCCAAGGTTTTATGGGCCATACAGGATTGTGAGGCGAGTTGGTGAAGTTGCATATGAGTTGGTGGAGTTGCTATGAATCGATGAAGTATAATGAAGATTTTAAATGCTTGCAAAGGTTATTAAGGTTCGCTCAGCTAGAAGGATCAGCCAGCAACAAAAAGAAGACAATTTTTAATGCTAAACAATGGATTTTAAATGCCAGGCAGCACCTTATCCAACCGCCACTCAAGGAAGATGATCGATTTGCATGGAAAGGCGAAATTAAAGAAGAAAGACATTCCATATCAGCTAAAAGGATTTTAAATGTTTGTTTTATGATTTCAATGCATTTAAAATTGATCAAATGGAAGAGTTTTCATTGGTGGATTCCAAAATGCCATCAAATTGATCAAAGAAGAGGACGTCCAGCCATGAGGAGCATAAATAGAGCTTTCAAACTCCAATTTGCAACTATTGATCAATCTGGTATGTTTTTCTCTATCTTTGTTCATTGTGGAGAATTCCGATTTTCAGTTAGTTTTCAAGGAGATGACCCTTTGATCATTACGGAGATGACCCCATAATTGTATGTGAGATGATTTCAAGAAAGAATTCATCATGTTTTGAATTTGTAGGTTGATATTGGACAGTTTGAAGGAGAAATTAATTGAATTTGAATCCCTTGGTGAACATTGAAGACTACCAAGGTAGTCGACTTGATTTATAGGTGATATTTTGCATGAATTTGATATCTTTTGAAGGACTGAATCATAACAGAGAGCTGGAAAAATCATCAGGGTTTTATGATTGAAGATATTTGAAGCTTGGAGGTATTGGGAGCATTGCAACATCAATTCGTGACCCTAGAAGGCTCATCGCTAGCCTTGGAATTGCACTTTTGGTCTCTGTTGGTTAACAGATTTGCCCTTATTCTGAAAATTACTTATTCTGACTCTATACCCTTCTTTCAAGAACAAATGAGTTAAACAACAAATGGGTGAACCCTTTTTGTATTAGTTCCCCTCTGAATTTAGGTACAGCTCCCTTTATGATTTTCAATGAATTTTAGCTTATTCAGCTAACTGAATGCATTTTTAACCAGAAAACGCCTAAGGCTGACTAACATCCATACATAGCCATGTCATGAATGCGATAAATTCATACAGCAGCAGGATAGAATGCACGGATTCTATTTTAGTACATTCGAATACATGAATATATTTATACAAACTTGTTGAACTAGTAAGGAAAATAACACATATGATGGGTTGTTCAAACAAAGAGCAATTACCAGGTAAAAGAAGATTTCTCACAGAAAATCAAATTTCACACATTTAGACGCACAGATCCAAATAAGCAGCAATCGTTCCTCTTCTCATTCACAGATGAAAATTTACTCAAACAATCATCATATAATGTAAAAGAAAAATAAACACAGTTTTTCTGCAAATCCCTTCCTCCTTTCTTTCTCTAACTTCTATCTATCCTTTTAAAAATTCTGAAAAACATATATATATCAAAGCCTTAACCATGTCCTCGAGCAAATTAAACCCAGAGTTAACATCACTCTGACCCATACGGGATTTAGTTTTAACAACTGATTATAAAAGATCAAAGTTGCCAGAAATAACATAAATTAAGGGACTGAAAAAGAAAGAGCTGATGAGGTTATGACTGGGGCGATGAATCAGCATCCCCTGATTTGCTGTCGAGAGCCTGGGAAGCATGCTGGGTTCTCCACTCCTGAAAGGCAGCCACGAACTCCTGAATTTTAGGAAAGTTTGGTATGCCTATATGCTTCATCCTCAATTTCCAGACCTCCTTTTCCCTTCGCATTTTCCCGAATTTTTCCTTGTGTTCAGGGAGTGCGTCGATGCAGAGGTAGAGCAGGGATTCGACTTTAGAAACTCTGGAGAAATCCTCAATCAGAATATTATCATTTTCTTTAACAAAACGGATTTTATCTCTGAAGGATTGGACTACTGCTTCAACATCTTCTACAGGCTTTCCATCATCCTTCAAGTATTTTACATCAATACATTGTAAATCATGTTGCAATGACTGAGTGAAGTCCGTTATCTCCTTAATTAGCTTTGAGACTTCAAAGCGTCCTTGTCGAGATATGGAGTTCCTCCATTCAATATTCTTTTTGTTTACATACAATAAATCCTCATCCACACCAGTCAGTTTCATCTCTGCCAAAAACTTCTCCAGCCCATATTTTCGAACTTCCTCTATTTGGTTCATCACACTGGTCCACTTGCCTTCGTCCTTAGCCCAGACAGCAACCTGTGCTTTAAGATCTTCAATGGTAGTAGCAGTCAGGTCATATATGCCTTTGAGTTCATGAATATACTCAGTTCCTTTTTGCTCAATGCTGTCTAACCAGCTATCAAATGTTTTTGAGACCATTTTGCTCCTATGAACTTGATCTAACATTTTCTGGTTGACGGGTGACTTTGGGTCGAAAGACAAGGGAACTTGTGAGATTGGCTGTGGGTTAGGATTGTTAATGGCTTCAATATATTCTGCCATTGCACGCAGAGCTTGTTTTAACTCTCTTTTGTCCTTTTCATCTTTCATCGTTCGATTGACCATTCTTTTAGTGGAAGCTTCGAGATGGTGTACATCCGCAGCTCTGGAGGCAGTACCGAGATCTATCTTCTCCACAGTGAAGTCATGCACTGTAGGATCTTGAACCTCTCCCTCGGTCACTGGCTTGGCTATTTCTGCACTCCAGTTACCAGTGCTTGGGTCAACATCTATCCTGGACACTGTTTTAAGTCTCTTGGACTTGGGGGTCTTCCCCAGACATTTACTGACCATGTCTTCCAGAGGGAGAACAAAAGGAATCACCTTCTTTTTGTCAGATATAGAGCTTTCCAGCCATTTCGGTGCAGGGTCCGAGACTGTCTTCCTGGGCTTCTCTCCGTCAGAAGGTTCATTTGAAATCATCAACACCTCAGGGACGTCTAGGAAGGTCTCTGACTGTGAACTGGTGTCAGCTGTTTCTGTTCTGTTCGGGCTTGGCTCTTTGTCCCCCATAGGGTCCTCTGCTTCTTCCTCTGAATTTAAGTCGACAATTATTGTCTCAGAAACTAGCTTCTTCCTTTTCCCTTTGGTTCTCAGCCTGGTGACACGAGAAGGCAGAATATCTATGAGGACCCTTCTGGATTTCTTGGTGACAGGGCTCTTCTCAGGTGATGGCTCAGAAGCACCTGCACCACAGATAGCAAGAGGTTGATTAGAAGGATCCAGGGGAAGTGGTGATGCAACCACTGAAGATAATTGTTGAACATTTTTATTTTGAGACCCCTGTTGCCTCTTTTCTCTCAACCATTTTTCAGTCCTCCTTATCACCGGGAGGGTCTTAATTTCAATCCTGTCCTCCTCCCTCTTGCTCCAATCCACCTCTGGAATGGGTAAGTGCTCCACCTTCTCAAATTGTGGATCAACCACTTCTTCATCATCAACAAGAATTCCAGAAATGTCCATGTCTAAATTAAAGGTAATTATTTGCCTTAAAGAAAATCTGCACCATAACCTTCTCCTAACTTCAAATTCATCTGGACAATCCATCCAATAATCCTCCAGCTTAGGAAGGTGTGAGTGCCCTGTTCCAGAATCTAAGTTGTCTTTAACAAAACTTTTACTGTCGAATTTGGCCCTAGCAGTGAAGAATTGAAAATTGAACCTCTTGAGGTTCACCTCCAGATTTAAAGCATCAGAAGTTGATAGGCATGAATAATGCCCAAGTTCAACAGGAAAAGAAATACCACAACCCCTTTTTGATGGGAATTTTTTATCAACATGTGCCAATTGCCGACATACCTCCATTAGTACAAAACGATCAAATACATATCTGGGCAACTTCATTGGTTCACCATCGAATCCCCCAACTCTAATATAAGTGAACTCAGAGAATTGGATGAAAAAGCTACCGTAGATACTGATTAGCTGCATTGCTTCACTGGTCATTCTCTTACCTGGGTTGCCTGTCAATTCATACGTCATCTTCCCAGTGAAGACATCATTGATCCTCTTGTAATTTTCATAACAATTTTTTCTTTGCAACTGTGAGTAATATTGATAAATTTTGCTGCTCTCATCTAAAGGCTCATGAGGCAGGTCAAACCAATCTCTTGTGGATGCTAAACAGTAAAATAGATAAGAAGACATAAAGAAATCCCTGTTGCCCAGACGATTATTTAAACTCTGATGCAGACAGTCAGCTATTATCTCAGCCCAATCCAAGTATTGTTCACCCTGAAGGACGACTTGTATAAAAAAATACATCCAGTCTTCCCGGTAATAGGCATGTTGATTGCCTCTCAATCTGTTCAATAACACCACAATATCCCTTACTTCCTGTATTAAATGATCTCTAGTAAGGGGTCTAGGCAGCCTTGAACCGCCTTTTTGAAATTTTAGCAGCCAATTTCTTGCTATCACACTTCTGTACGTTGGTCTCTTTTCTGAGAAATACCCATTGGAGGAAGTAATGTCAAGATTAGAATACGCCTCCTTAGGCGGTATCTTCATCACAGACATGAGGGTTTGTCTGTCAACGTGAAATAACACATCCCCGTTTGCTTTTCTGACACACCTGTGTTGGGGATCATATCTGTTTATACACTCTTGAACCAATTCGGGGCAGAATATAGCTTGAGGAAAGGCTGTGGCTTCAACTAAACCACTGTCCACAATTTTCTTCATGGAGGGGGTTTGGACAGGATTTCTAGTTCTTCCTATGAATTCCTCTAAGTCATATTGAACCAAAGCAGTATCTCCAAACTCTGAGTGGGAATAAATAAGACTGGGGCCGTGTTCATCCCCCAAACTTGTAGACTTCAAAGACATATTTGGAAGACTATGATATAGCAATTCGAAATTCGAAAATAACAGAAATTCCAGGGGCTCTTCTTTCCAGTATATGAATTCGGAATAGTACAGGGGAAACAGAACTCACCTTCAGGAAATTTGAATTCACTGCAAAAACTTGAAAAACGAGAGCCTTACACTTCCAGCGCTATTCTTCTCCGCGTCGCACAGTATGATTACTTGCTAAAATTGGTTTGTTCTTGGTTAATAATGGCACTTACCAGAATGAATGATTGTTGCCCGGAACAATACGTGCCAAAAATATTTGAAGAGACGTGAACTCTGATTTGTTCATTAATAGCAAGTAATGTTCACGCGCCATCATGAGGTACAATAATTATCCGTAGCCTCTGTTAAATTAGAGCTCTCGCTTTTATGATGAGTTTCCGACAAAATCTCCTCCAACTTTCCCGCTAAATTTGGCTTGGAAAACCGCGGGAGCAAATGGGACCAAATTTATCAAATCCTCGAACCATTGAACCATTGAACCATTGAACCTTTGGGACATGGTTCAACGCGGTGGTTCAATATGAAGGTTCAAAACATGCCAACTGGACCTTATGGATTGGGTCGAAAAACTATCTTACGGAAACAAGGACTTGACTTATGAACCGTTGAACTTGGGAAGACATGGTTCAATAAGAAGGTTCAACGACACAAGGGTTATATAGACCGACAGAGAGTTACGCGGCTTCTAGTATAAGGCCCCGAATTATGAAACAGTGAACTCTTTGAACTTTGAACTATTGAACCCCGCGGAAGAGTTCAAGCGGAAGGTTCAACGACACATGATATAAGGCAACTGCGCGACCCGACGGATGAAAAGGCTATGAATATTGAACCTTGAACTTTGAACCTTGAACCTCGCCGAAGAGTTCATGCGAAAGGTTCGAGTTCAACCCGAAAGTTCCAAGACGCTTGAGGCAAACACAAGACAACTTGCTTTATATGACACTTCAGACACATTGAACCATTGAACCTTGGACTTTGAGAATGGTTCGGGTTCAAAGGTTCAAACCTTAAGTAACTTTGTTTACAAAGGCGACGCACGGGTAAAAATTGAAGGACCAAGAGCCGATTTACGGAACAAGGGTATGACCGGAAATATAGCACGATAAACCGGCTTTTGTTCAAGAAATATTATCGATACATAAATAAACAAGGGCGACTCAAAAGGTAACAGTCTTCAATAACAAATCTGGGTTACATGATTTCTTATCAGAGCTGATATAGTCCATCCATACAAAGATATCATATGTTTTTTAGTGCTCATATCAAGCTTAAACTGAGTTGGGTTGTGTAGAGGATCATTCTCCATAGTTGCATCATTGATTGTATGAAGTTTGCATATCATTTGGTTCTCATTCTCTAATTGTATCAAGGTCTGATATAAAACAGTGATGTATTGTCATATGGAACAGCAAACAATCTTTTGTATTCATTATCATTGGAGACATCAATAAAGCATTGAAGTTGTGGCATTTAAATGTTCATGGTTTACTTATTTTGTATTGCTTTTAAGTTGAATATTTGAAGCTAAATTGAGGAAAAATTTTCAGTCATTTAAGTAGGGTACTTTATAGAAGCCTATCAAATAAGAGATTGGAGTCTCTTGCTGAGTCGGTGCTCAGTTGTGGGGATTGGTGTCTCCAGTAGGTTGGTGCCTATCAAATTCTGTAAGTGAGGATTGGTGTCTCCTGTGGGTTGGTGCTCACAATAGAAGAATTGTAAGAGAGTGGGTTGGTGCCTACAAGAAGAAGATCAATACATATATAAGCAATATTTTGCCGTGGTTTTCTGCCGCAAGGGTTTCCACGTAAAATCGTGTGTTTTCTTTGTGTGCATAATTGATAGATCTTACATGTGTGATTTATTGTGATTGGTTTAAGTTTAGAGAAGTAAAAGATTGTTAGATACTGATTCACCCCCGCCCCGCCCCGCCCCCCCTCTTAGTATCACCGTGTGCTCATCACTGGGGTGTCAATTCTCAAAGATGTAGATTGCAAGTATGTCTCTCATGACGAATTTGCAGCAGCAGCCAGAAATTTCATGGCCAATTTCAAGTCACGTGTAGAATGTGGAGAAATAAGGAAAAAGTAAAACTAAAGTCATTGACTTTATCATTTTGGCAACCAATCGTATAGAACAGATCAGAGTCATTTTGGAATTTGTGCCAAAGGCTATCCAGCCATTTCCAGACAAAATGGAGATGATCAAGGTGTGGACTTCCAGAGAACTATCGGATCAGAAAACTATTGGTTAACATAACTAAAATTCATGCCAACTTCTGTGCGTGCAAACAGGGATCTGTGGGAAAAGGAAATGCTATGTGGAGGCAAGATTCATTTGGGAAACATTGGTTATATTTAAAATTTTCGTTAATTAGACTCTTGTTAGCAATTAGATAAGTGGTAGCTGTATACAGTTTGATTTGAGGATGACTGCCCAAAAACTCTTTATAAACTTGTAATTTTATTGTTTTAACGGTTGGAAACTTACAATCAGAAGCTGGAAACTCTTTCATTGTCATTGTATTTTTTTCATCTTGTTGAATGCTCTGTCATTTTGTTTACTAAGCTAATGCTTGCATGCTTGAGATTAATACTGGTTTATGCTTTGAAAAAAATATCATTTTAATCTGAATCTTGTGCTTTATCATAAAATTCACTCCAAGCATGTGCACATTCATGGTTGTTTGTTCTCATGAAATATGTTGAATCAAGAATTTCCTTTGAATCTCACACACCCATTACTTTGCATTGGGATAATAATAACAACGGTGATACATTGTTTTCTTTAAAGCTCTAAGACTGCATGCACTGATTAAAACTTTAATCATTCAATATTTCTTTCTTCCCTTCCCTACTTATCTTTTGGTTTTCTTTTCTTTACATAATATAGATTAGAGATTACCAAGGTTGCACCGAGACTGGTACTGGTACTGGTACGGGAGACTGTACCAGTACCGGTACGTCTGTTTTTGAAAAATAGGAGACGGGGGTACTTGGAGACCATTTTTTTTTTTAAATATAATTTAATAATTTTATTAATTTATTAATATGCTAACATTAAAACTGAAAATATCATGACATTGAACTTTTAAAACAAGAGAACTGGTAAAGTTTAAGTTTATAGCTTACTTGTAACAATTTAATATAGCTTACTGTATATATATTACTTATAGGCTTATAGCTTACTTGAAACAATTTAATATAGCTTTATATATATATATATATATATATATATATATATTACTGTAGACACTAGTATTGAGGTTTGAAGTCCGTAGGAGTAAGAATCCACTGAGTTTGTGAGAAAATAGTGGAAAAAATGAAAGGTAGAGAAAGAAAAAAAAAAGAGACGCCTTTTTATTGGCGCAGGGTACTTGGAAACGTGTGGGAGACTCAACCAGAAGTCTCCCTTTGCAGGGAGACGTACCCAAGAAGTCTCCGAGACGGGGAGACGAGTACCAGTCTCCGAGACAAGTACCAGGGGGTCGGGGACGGGTCTCCGTGCAATATAGGAGATTACTATTTAGAATAGATAAAGTATTGAATAACATTAGAATAAGGTATAGTTTAAAAGTAGAAATAAAAATTTTGGTAAGTGTTGATTCTCTTGCACAAATGACCATATGTAGTGAAGCTCCCCTATTGCATCCAAACTTCAACTGGATAGAAGCAAAACAAGGAGATAAATAATTAGCTTAAGAAGGTTTGCTTTTGACTGTAGAAAAGTTCAGCCCATTCAAGAGTCATTGCTGCCATTCTAGGTGAGTAAGCGAGAATAGCAAGACATGACCACAGGTATGCCAGTGCCTCCCCACCCAACAACCACCCGAATTGGTAGATTTATAACACTTAGAAAAAAAGTTTGACACCTGAGACCCTCGTGGCTTTTCCCATGGTACCCTCATCAATAGGAAATGGTACCTTCAAGAGAGTAAAAACCCTCTTACATGAGGAGTGTGATAACTCAAAGATGTTGGTGTGCTAAACAATGTGTCAACATTAATTAGCGTTAAAAGGAGGACCTAAGAATTTCAATCAAACTAGAATATACTTTCCAAATTACCAGATCTCATTCCCATTCTAGTTCTCTAGTGATTTGTCCTCTTGCCATACATCATAAAAATAGGTTTGCTAAAGGGACAGTCAAACCCAGTACTTCAGCCCCAACTCAACCTCTATTCTTAGTAGTAACTCTGCCAAAGATGGCTCGGTTGGGCTGAACTCCTATAGCTATACCTGGCAATGTCCGTGATTTGCCTAATATCTTTATACAAGTTTTTTGAAGGAACACACACTGCAAAAGAGCACATACAGACTTTTTGGAGGAACATGCATTGCAAAAGAGCACATACAGGCTTTTTGAAGGAGCCTTACAACTCCTACATGTTTTAACACAAAGGCGTTGCATGTGAACCCTTCTGAAATGTCCTGTACTTGTGAAGCCGACTTCTTGCAGCTCTTGGCCGACTCCTAAAAAGAATTAAATAAAGTCCGACCTTTTGAGAATGATATAGCCAACTATATAGAAATATAGCACCAGGATATATATAAATGGGTGAAGATGTGCGCTGGAATAAAAATAAGATAAATGCGATTTCAAAGAACTTTATATGTGGTGTGATCTGCAATTAATTGTGCAGCGATTTGAATTAGTAAACAAAGGCAATGATTGAAAGGTGTGATTTTATTAAGAAGAGAAGCATTGTATTATTAAGGGCAGTATTTAATTTGGAGGAGGTATGATTTGTTGAGGAGTTGTCTTTGGTGAAAAGACACATTCATTCATTAAAGACATATCCTTTGTGAAGGTATAAGAAGCAAATGATAGGAAGGTTTGAAGGCATCGATCAAGAATTATTATTCTGAATATAAAAAGCAGAAATAAAGAAAAGAAAATTTAGGAGGCAGAAAGGAATATATCAGTAATGATATATTTATGCAATAGCTGTTAACACCAGATTGGAATCCATCAAGAGGTACATATATATCAATCATACCAATTCCCAAGCAATGCAATTGAAATAAAGTGATGTAAGTAGGAAATGATGGCCCTTTCGGGGTTCACGAGATGGTGAAGTACCAATAGGCACCTTCGTCAAGCATGCCACCCCGAGTTAGTTGCTCGTGGTCCGGGAGGCTTATAAGTGCTCCCGGGCTTGCTGAATAGCGGTCTTCATGCATCTTATCAAGCACGCCACCCCAAGATGAGACACTCGTGGGCTAGGAGGTGAATAAGTGCTCCTAAACTTGATCAAAGAGGATGACCAGCCTCCAAGATGAACTGGGAGATGTTAGGTGGACTGACCGCTTTCATGCTCTTGACAATATTATTACTTACTAACACTCCGGGAAGATTCAATATGTGATTGGCTTGAGGAATTGCGTGATGATGGATTGAACTAAATATTGATTATGCTATGATGATTTGATCTCATTATTAATGTTATGTAGTATTGATCTCATCATTAATTATGCTATGATAGATGAGTTTAATATGAATGATAGATGAATTTAATAGGAATGATGTTATGAATTGAATATTATCCTAATTTATTGATATTTCGAATGTCCCTTTCTAGTGATTATTCTTGTTGCAGGTTAAGAAATCGAGAATCCTAAAAAGGGGACATTACAATGGTATCAGAGCTTTGATCATGCCAGCTTGGGGATCAAAGATAGTGTATGCAAGTAAGCCAAAGAGCTCAACGGGCCTTAAATAGGGAAAGAAGAAAACTAGAAGCAAGTAGCAGCCAAAGTACTAGTAAAAAAATGGGTGATCATGAGTTCAACCTGGGAAACAAATTTAAGGCTTTTATGGAGCAACAAGGGAAGACATTGGAATTGCTTCTCCAAACACTCCAAAGCATAAATAATACAATCAATAAACCTCCACAAATCAATGGGAAAGATGCTAATTCCAGTCAATTCCAGTCCTTCTAAAAAGGAAAACAATAGAACTCTTGTAGGATCAACACCGAGCAACGCGACCTACATTCTTGCCTAGTGAGGAACAAGAAAGAGAAGAAGAGCCCATAACAACAAATGACATTGAGGAATTGATAGAAGCCTATTCCAAAATTGATCCCGAACTTAGAAAAAATATTCCATTTACAGACTATTGTGATATAAGAACAAGAAATACATCGAGGAAAGAAAAAAGGCAACCTAACAAAGACTTACAAAAAAGGGTAAGTAGGATAAACCTTGAAAATTTTGATGGCTCGGGAAAAGTCACGGCACGAGCATGGATCCAGAAGCTTGACACATACCTTTCCCTTAGCCCCATGACCGAGGAGGATGCTCTTAAATTTGCCACTCTACACTTGGGAGGGGTTGCACACGAATGATGGCATCACGGGATTGTCACACAACAACACCAAAACATTGTAACATACGACGAATTTAAACAGACTCATAAACCGATTTGATCAAAAACATCCCCAGAGGAATTTCAAAGAATTAATGCAATTGAAACAAAAGGGATCCTTCAAAGATTATGTGGCTGAGTTCCAAAGAATTTCAGTCGCGGTGCCAGGCGTTGATGAAGAAAGGCTCACTTACATGTTTATAGAAGGGTTGCCGGAGTCACTTCGTGGGTTGGTGGGCACTCTTGATCCAATAACCCTCCAAGATACTATCCAAAAAGCATTAAAACTAGAAGTTACAACAACAAACAACAAAACCTATTCCAAGGATGTGCCATCTAGATCAAGTTATTGTTCCGAGGATGAACCTTCTAGGCCGAATTATCAACCTTCTTACAAGAAAGATGAGAAACCAAGGGAATGGTCCCCTATAAGAAGAGAGGATTTACGAAAGAAGGGTTTATGTTTTAAATGCAAAGAAAAATGGGATCCAAATCATCGATGTGCAAATAGAGGAAAAGTGCAAAACCTAGAAGCCATGAGGGACGAAGAATTAGATGGAGAAAGGGAACCCGAAACAAAGAGGTGGAAACAAGACAAAGAAGATGTTGCAAATAGTACATTGGCAACACTTTCCAAGGCAGATCTATAATAACACAAATGGTGTGGATTCAATTACCGAAATCAAATTCAGATTATTGATTACGTCCTTCAACTAAATTTCCTTCAATTCTAAATACACTTGCTGACTTGTTTCATCCCTCATGTCTCATATATTCTTTGATCACAAATTCTCTTTCGATGGAATCGCGATCATTTACTCCTTCGCTTTCTTAGGGCATGTTCACAATAACCTTCATTCTGTCTTCTTTACCCTCATTAGATTTGAACATGACTTCTTCTATCCCTCTGAACCTTGGACGAATGATATATTGGAAGGTAAACTACAAGATGACAAGTACAAGGTTTCTTCTCTCTAAGGATGAGAGAAAACTTGTCTTAAATTATAGACATTGCAAATTACTAACTTTTGGTATTGTTGTTGAGAGATATTGGGAAATACAAGTATATGAACCAGAAGGATATTGGACAATACATTATCCTTATATTTTAGAAAAGGTTATCAACCTTATGATCTTAAAGGGCTATGTTGGTGGTTGGATGGAGACAAGTATACTAACAACCATTCTTCAAGCAGGATTGATTTGGGATGCTGATTACTTTCGGAGCATCCTAGTTTGTGATTGCTTGAGGACAAGCAATCTTGGGCAGGGTGGACTGAAATGTCCCGTACTTGAGAAGGGCCGACTTCTTGCAACTCTTGGCCGACTCCTAAAAAGAATTAAATAAAGGCTGACCTTTTGAGAATGATATGGCCGACTATATAGAAATATATCACCAAAATATATATAAATGGGTAAAGATGTGCACTGGAATAAAAATAAGATAAATGCGATTTCAAAGAACTTTATATGTGGTGCGATCCGCAATTAATTGTGCAGCGATTTGAATTAGTAAACAAAGGCAGTGATTAAAAGGTGCGATTTTATTAAGAAGAGCAGCATTGTATTATGAAGGGCAGCGATTAATTTGGAGGAGGTATGATTTTCTGAGGAGTTGTGTCTTTGGTGATAAGACACATTCATTCGTTAAAGACATATCCTTTGTGAAGGTATAAGAAGCAAATGATAGGAAGGTTTGAAGGCATCGATCAAGAATTATTGATCTGAATATAAAAGGCAGAAAGAAAGAAAGGAAAATTAAGGAGGCAGAAAGGAATATATTAGCAGTGATATATTTATGCAATAGCTGTTAACAGCAGAGGCATTATTTATAACAGCAAATTGGAATCCATCAAGAGGTACATATATTAATCATACCAATTCCCAAGAAATGCAATTGAAATAAAGTGATGTTAGTAAGTAGGAAATGATGGCCATTTCGGGGTTCACGAGATGGTGAAGTACCGATAGGCCCCTTCATCAAGCACGCCACCCCGAGTTAGTTGCTCGTGGGCCAGGAGGCTTATGAGTGCTCCCAAGCTTGTTGAATAACAGTCTTCATGCATCTTATCAAGCACGCCACCCCGAGATGAGACACTTGTGGGTTGGGAGGCAAATAAGTGCTCCTGGGCTTGATCAAGGAGGATGACCAGCCTCCAAGGTGGACTGGGAGATGTTAGGTGGACTGACTCCTTTCATTCTCTCGGCAATATTGTTACTTACTAACACTCCGGAAAGACTCAATATGTGATTGGATTGAGGAATTGTGTGATAATGGATTGAACTAAATATTGATTATGCTATGATGATTTGATCTCATTATTAATGTTATGTAGTATTGATCTCATCATTAATTATGCTATGATAGATGAGTTTAATATGAATGATAGATGAATGTAATAGGAATGATGTTATGAATTGAATATTATCTTAATTTATTGATATTTCTAACGTCCCTTTCTAGTGATTATTATTGTTGCAGGTTGAGAAATCGAGAATCCTAAAAAGGGGACATCACACCTTCCCATTCACATTGGAAGACTCTAAATACAACTAGTATCTTGACCTCGCAACTAACCCTATCACCTCAAGGCACACACTCGAGAATGCCTTATATTGAACAATTTAGATGTAATGTCCCCTTTCCAAGCCTAGTCAGACTGGGACCATTAGCCTATCTCATGATCCCGATGGGCTAGGGAAAGGTTTGGGATCATTTTTGGTTTAATTATCAAATTGGAGTTATAAGGTTGATTAATTTGATAATTAAACTAAGTTTTATTGGTGCCTAAAGTCGGGTGGGTTATTTTTAAAAAAAGTGACTTAATGTTATGACTTGAAGGGAAAAAGGGAAATGTTATAATTTTTAATTCCCTAGTCACTTAAGTGTGCACATAACTTGATATTAGAAATTATTTCTAAGGGAAGTGAAAAAAAGCTCTAATTTCAAGAAAGATTGGTTTTGTAACTCCCAGGTGCTTATAAAAAGAAGATGTGAGCTCATTTGGAGCTATGCTTGGAATTTGATAATGTTATGCTGCTGGGCTGAAACCAGAGATCAATTGAGCCTTCTTGTGGACGGAAACCCACTTGAGGAGGATCAGTTTCGGTGGTGAGAAATCCACCCTAGCTGGTATAAGATGATTTCCACTCAGGGAATCACAGGGAACTAAATGGATTTTGAAGTTGTGAGTTTTTTTTAATTTGTGATCAGCTTAGAATGATGAATAAGATATTCTTATAAACTTTTGGTGTGATTTGAAGTGTGTGGTGAAATTCTGGAAATTTTCTGTATTGGCCGTACCATTCTTGGCCGTACATATGCTGGGGTCAAAATTCATAATTAATATAGATGATATATTGGATGGTTTCCTTCTTTGCACTTTGATTTAATATTCATATTACCTTCATTGCAAGTGGTTTGAGTGAAATTGGTATGGTATTATGAGTTTTTGAAGCATCCGTACTATGCACTGGGCCGTACCATGCTGATTGCATCGATGCACATAAAAATTCCAAGGTGATGCATTTGGATCTTCTATTGCTTGCATAGCTTTTGTTTGGCCTAGACGCCCATTGTGGAAGTGATTTGAGGTTCTTTGCTACTGTATTAACATTGCTAGGAGCATCCGTACCTGTACCAGGCCGTACGGCCCTGTCTAAGGAAATTAATTGCTGTTGATCAGATATCAGTGTTTTCAGTTTGCTAAGTGCTCAGGAATGTTAGTTTGGACTGTTATATCAGTCTAGTGGCAGTTGATTGCTGATCAGATGTGTGTGTGGATTATGAGTTTTTTTATGTTCCTTCATGGTTGCCGTACTGTATAGTCAGCTAACAAGTTGCAAGTGACAGGGATCAGTCAGGAAAATCAGAGTTGTGTCTTCTTGATCAGCCATTTTGAATGTTAAATGACAATCAAATCAGCAGGGTATGATTCTATATCATTGGTGCTCAAGAGTAGTTTATCAAGTCTACAATTTCTAACATTGAATATGTTTATTTGATAATCATTAAAATGTTCATTGTAATGCAATTTCACACTAAGGCCCCTGGATGGTTTACCGCCAGTGTGGAGGGAAAGAATATTACAAAAACATTGTAACCCCTGGATGGTTCTACCGCCAGTGAGGATAATGAACTCTCTTTTCTTTTCATTTCTACCCACTGGACAAGTGGCGAACTCCCACTGAATAAGTGGATGGCTTTGTATTCTTTAATGCTTATTTCATACCCACTGATAAAGTGGTGAATTCCCACGATATGTGGATGCCCGCCGCAGCGGAAGAAGTGTATTTCCTTCTTGCATAGTTATTACTGTAAGCCAAAATCACTGTATGCTCTCACCTTGCCCATCCTGGGATCTTGGTGATCAAAAAGTGTGAGGCCTCGAGTTGGTTTGCTTTGATGCTAACATTGATATCCTTGTATGCAAATTTTGAAAAAAATTGGGCCTGAATATTACATTAGAGAAACACCAATCCCAACATATATACCAACAATTCACCAATGCTGAAAACCCAATGAGTCAATTAGGGATTTTAACACCCGCTTCCAAAGAATGTATACTTTAGTGTTAGATCCCTATATCCCTAACCCATTGCAGCTCAACAAATGTACTTGAGGGCTCTAGATCCCATGACTTCCATGTACTTGAGAGCTACGTTGTCAAAGCTATGATCAACCTTACTCTAGAGTTGAATCCATTAACAATCCCTGTCAACCAATTTCCGCAAAATCCACCTAGATATAGTCAAAGCTAGTTCCTGGGAATGCTACAGTCACATCCAACAATCACACCAAACCCGAGTTGGATAGCATTCAAAGGATGGTCCAAAAACTGAGTAATGGCATTAGTATCTTACAACAAAAGGTCACAATTGCTCCTAGGACTTGAGGGAGGAAATACAATTACCAAAGAAATAACAATATAAATTGGAATTATAACAATAGGAATAATAATATGAATGCAAAAGATTTGACTTCATATAATAATTGGGGTCTCAATCCCCAAGTGCCTTCCATAAGCCTCATAGAAGTTACATTACCTAACTAGTGTCGTGTTCAACTACACAAGACGGTCAGGCAAACTACCCTGAATTTTGTGTGGCACTGGAAGTCCTCCAGAAAGAAATGGAAAACATAGAGCTAGTGTTTGTGGAAAACATAGAACTCTCGTAGCTTGTGAGAAACTTTGATTTTGTCTTCCCATAGGAAAGTGACAACAAACCCGATGATAATGTAGTTGAGATACATGCCTTGCAACAATTTAAGAGAAATAATTATGCTTTGCGAAGCAAAAACAAACAGCCTTTGACAATGTCAACACCCCCAAATACAATGCTCACACCCTTAAATCCAAGATCCAACAATAATATTCTAACACCTAAGGGATCCTACTTCCCACCTAAGCCCAACAATTCAAATGCAGCCTCTACATGTATGTATAAGATAGTGGAGGACATGAAGTAGACTAATGCACATATCACTTTGTATGAGTTAGCATAGTTAACTAAGCAAAAAAGGACTATTGATTATATCTTTGTCTACCAAGGAAGAACATAGTCACCAACAAACAGCTCATGCCAAAGTAATAACACCCCATACAAATGAAATGCAGCTCACACAAATGTAGTTGTTTACAAAGAGAAACGTGAAGCACCCCTTTCTTGCTAACACAATTTTTTGGTAAAAGCTTACATAACTATGTAGTTGATTCAGTGCCTCTAGGAATGTGATGCCTTCAAATATAAATAAAGAAATTATATTAATGTCCACAAGTGCCCAAACTAGTTCAACAAGACTCCTAAATATTTCCACTTACAATCAGACCCTAGGAGTTGAAAAGGTGACCAGGAACTAAAACATTAAGACAAAATAATGAAGTAAAACTAGAGGGGGTAAGCCTAAAGCTAGTAAACCTCAACTACTATGTACAAGTACAAATATAATTAGCCATGTGAGAGGACAGCCCCTTAAGGGAGGCAGGGAGCAAGAAGAGACCAATGTTGAGGCTGAAGACTAGGGGCTGGAAACCAGTGTAGTAACATGTCTATATCAACACCTAGAGCAAAAGAACCACCACCACCATCCACCAAAAATAGGACAAGGATAAAGAAAATACAAAAAGAAAAAGCTCTATTTTGCTTTCTATATTTTACAATTGTTCACATATAAAACCATTTAACTATGAATTCTCGTTACAAGAACAAGATGAAAATGGTATCTCCCGTAACATACTAGGAAGCAGCAATCAAAGAACTTAGACTAGATAGCGAAGACTACTGATGATTCTCCATAGAAAAATGATGATGAACCACCATTGTGGAAGCCCTCCTTGAAAATATGGCAAAATGATTTTGGAGGTGGTAGAAGCAAAGAGAAGGGATAGGATGGAGTTATGGCATAGTAATTATAGATGCAGAGGCCGCACTCTTCAGCGTAGCCTAAATCATGTGCAAGACCTATCATATCTACAAATATTTTCACCACGATACATCAATATGTCTTGCAATAGTCATAATAAGCCTTTTTCCATTCTATGGTCATCATCTACGGCCCATACAGATGCATCATAATTCACATCAAACTTTTTTGTCATAATAAAGGTAATAAATTAAAAAAAATATTAAACAAATTGTCAAATTCTTTCAAACTTATAATGATGCCACCTCATGCCGCTGCTACAAATCCTATGGAATTTGTTGTTGTTCTTCCATCTATTAGTGTTGCGGATTTGTAGAGCAAGGTGAGGCAGGGTCTTGACATTTGGGATGGTCATGGAGGTCCAAAGAGCTCAAAGGAGAAAGTGTGCTTGGCGGCAGAGACAGACCTAGATTTAATGAGGTCAGTGTTAGGTTCAAGGGGCAAGGATGGGAAAAAGGAGGTTGAGGGCTACCCTGTGAAAGAAGACGTTTTACAATTGGTAGACAAAGGTGGGTATAAAGGAAATGATGGGTTTGATTTGGCTACTCATAAGCAGTGTGATGCTCCTCCTATAGTATCGAGGTCAAAGACTAACCCCTAATAATGTTGGATCTAGAGGTGCAAGAAGAAGAAGTTTGTTATTATAAGCATGGCCTAATCTGTAAATTCCAAAATCTTTGGCCAAGCTTGATGGATCTCCACTCTTGGGTATCTAGGATTTGGAAACCTTTGGTGTCTAATAGTTTAGTCCTCTACCCATGTACTTAGGGTATCTTTATTATAGTTTGTGGCTCGGAGGAGGACCAAAGTATTATCCTTGATTCTGGACTGTGGCCATGGGGTAAGACCACTTTGTCTATTAAACCTCTATTTCTTGACTTTTCCCTTTCTTCAAACCCCTTCTCTTTGGTCCTTGTTTAGGTTTCTCTCCCGAATCTCCCTCTTCAATATTAGCTTACAAATAGTTTAATGGCTATTGGTAACTCCTTGGGTAAATTCATGGCTATTGTTCCTAAAATGTCCTCACATTCTCACCCAACCTTTGCGAGAATGCAAGTTGAGTTGGATCTTTCAATTGGTTTCCCGAAGGAAGTCTAATTACTTGGTTAGTGTTTGTGGAAACAACCCCTTGACTAGGAGTGGGTTGCCTTTCGATGAAGATCATGCTTCTCTTATGGAGATCTTGAATAGATTATATGCACAAACATCCCCTAGGCATGGTGGAAGGGGAAGTGTCATCATCATCAGATGGTTTAGATGGATCCCCTTGCCTCACCAATTCTTGGCTCTCCATTGGTGGCTACGATACCTTCAATTACCCCACCTAGGGCTGACTTGCTTGATTACGCTCTCTCCTATGAATGCTCCCACTTCTAGGGATTGGTGAGGTAGTGTTTCCCCAAGTGGTTGATCAATAAGTTTTCGCTCCCTCTTGCGCTCATGAAAAGAGGGTAGTTTCTACTCCTCCAAGTAGTTCCTCTCAACAAGGTTTCTCCCCTACGAGGAATTCGGGTTTTGCTTTGAAAGATGACACCTCAGTTTCTTAACTTTTGAAATTTGTGCCCTCAAGTGATGTTTTAGACCACAGTAGCATTGCACTCAAAAAACTTGTGATTAACCCTAAGTAATCATGACCCATTGAATTTGTCGTGCCACTTCCCGAGTTTTTCAAAAAGTGGTCTTGATTATCTATCTATCTATCTATATATATATATATATATATATATATATATATATATATATATATATATATATATATGGCTCATTTCTACACTTAGGACAAAAATACAGAGCAGAGGTTGACAAAACATTTTTAGTATAGGGTTAGGGTTAGGGTATTTTAAATTTTCTTAAGTTTTACTTTGAATAGATTTGCTGCCCCTAAAATAGTAGGCCATGCATCATGATAGAACAACATACTATTTAAGGGCCAGCCGAATGCTTTTCACATAAACCCTCTTAGGTGAAAGTAAAATAGACTTTTAAAGTCCTATGCAAATATTTCTAATTAGCATTTTTATAATGTATAACATATGTTTTTTATCTATACACACTATATTTGACATGAAATAACAAAATTAGTTTTTATCTCTGTTGTTATAACTAATACATTGTTAATTGGTTCATGAGTTTTGGCCAAGTTTTCCCCATTTTAAACCCAGGTAATTGAGCTCCATTTGTACTTTTATGATGCCATGTAAATGGAATGCTACTATGTTTTAGATGATCTAGAGGGGTGGATTCAACTTAAATCGAGGAAATTTTTGGCCAAGAAGAAGGCTTTTAGCCATATAATCCTTAGATCTCATGTGAAGTGTGAGAAGGTTTATTGTTAATTACTTTTATGGTTGTTTTTCAGTTTTATTTACTGTTTCATATAACTTATTCCAGGGTGGGGGGGTCAATAGAATTCCCTGCAATTAATCTAAAAACATTTGCATAATCCTTTCACAAGGTGTTTGTGTAATAGCATAATAGGTCTTGGATGTGGTGGTGTGTGTAAATAAAATGATGTTGAATTACTTTATAACACAGGAGGAATAGATAGATGAAGATGAATTCCAAGATTTTAAAAGAAAGTCGTTGAAATTTGCTTTATAATGTGCACCAATCAAAGAGAAAATTGTCTCAAACATTTTGTGCAAATGCAGCCTTACTAAGATATTTATACGAATGTACACTCAATCTCCTCTTTATGTCAGACTATATATTCTCTAACGTTGCAAAGATTTTGGAGAAGTGGGGTCAGATTGTCAACCCATTGGCTCATCTACAGCACTGTTCGCTTCCTACTTCTTCATGTGGCCTGCAATTTCCTTTAGAGTGGTAGTCATGTTGGTTAAGGCAGTTTACTGTGCCTAAGGTAGATATTTGTCTCTCTTGTTTGGTTACTAATAGTCTAATACTATGTTCCCTGTTTTGAGGGGTTTTCAACAATATTAGATTTATTTTAGTATATTTATTTCATTGCTTAATGTTATGCTAGTATGAAAGGCTTGAACACTACTGAAAATAAATCCATAAGGAATCAACTTTCCTGGTACAACATTTCAATGAAGCCACTACAGAATCTTGTAACTTGAATCAATAAACGGTCACTGAATTTTACAATTTGAAAGCAAGATATATGACAAGTTTGGCATAGTTGAAATATGTTGAAGCTGGTCCTTTCATGGTAAGAATCATACATTTTCTTTCCACTACCACGTAGGTATCAATTTAGCTGATTTTTAATACAGGAAAATATGACTTAATTGCGATAAATACCTTTTCAAGGATTTGAAAATAATTCTCTGATGTGTCATGGGAGTTGAATTCCGAGCATTCTTGATTACTTGCCAACCAATTAAGAATAGCTTCACATAGTTGTCTTTCACTGCCAATGCACAATATAGGTCAGATGCTATGCCACATAAAGGTTCAAGCTTTCAACTATTGCATTATACATATTTGACTCAAAAGTTGTGAAAAGACCTGTCAACGGTCAATAAGGGATGGCTGATGCATGCATTCAATAATGCATAAGGAAGAGCTAAAAAAGAATCGTCCTGTAGAACTGCAACCTGCCCAGCACAATAAACATTAATGACCTCTATAATACGAATCAAACTTACACATGATACCACAGAAAAAACATTTCAAGACAAATCCATCAAGTGCCAGACAAAATGAGAAGCATTAAAATATGTAAGGGAAACATAAATTGCAGGATAAAACCATTAAATGCAGCAATATAGGAAATTAAATAGCTAGATGTATTAATAAATAAACTAAACTTGATGGAACAGAGGAACCTACCAAAAGAAAGCTCTATTAACCTGTTTGGTGCTATAACAAAAACATCTTCAAAGGGGACATTACAAAACACTAAACGAAACATTGCATTTATGTGCTACAGTTCCGATTCTTCAGACAATTGTATCAACGACCATAAGCCAGTTACCTATTTGCTGACGTTTTATCTTAACACTTCTAGAAAATCACATTTAAGCAACCCACATGATATGGACTTCCATATCCGTGTAGCTGCATATAAGTGGTTAGTGTCAGGCCAGGAATGGACTGAAATAAAAAATAGGAATCAATGAGAATGCAAACCCAAAAGATTAATTCATTGAATAGAGAAAGTGTCCATATATAGATCATCAAAGTGACTTTTCAGTTCACAACAGAGAGACTATTCAGTTCATCTTTAAGATGACTGTTCAAATTCTACAAAAAATCCCAAGGATTATTTACAAAGCATTTACATAATATTACATCCCCCCCTTAATCTGTAGGGGGTTATAGTGAGACCAAGCATGCCTCTGAATTTTCAAATTTCTCCCTTCCAAGTGCTTTTGTTAGGATGTCTGATAATTGATCTACAAGTCGACAATGGACCATTTTGACTACCATCTTTCACATAATGTCAAATCAAATGGTATTTGGTGTTGATGTGCTTGGTTCGATCATGACAGACTAGATTCTTTGCCATCTTGATTGCAGAAGTGTTGTCAATCATGAGTGGTGTTGATGAAACCTGTTTTTCTTGCAAATCCTCAAGAACCCTTCTGAGCCACAATATTTCTCTGGTTGCTTCGGAAGCTTCCATATATTCTACTTCTGTTGAAGAAAAACTTGATACTACCTACTTCTTTGACTTCCAACTAATGACTGTTGATCCTAAATTCATCAAGAAAGCTGAAGTAGAAGTCCCATCTTCAAGATCCCTTGCATAGTCTAAATCTGAATATCCAACTAGCTTGCAATCCGCTACCTTGGAGTAATGAAGCCCAAAATTCTAAGTTCCCTTGAGATATTGAAGAACCCTCTTTGCTGTCATCCAATGACTTTCTCTCGGATTTGCATGAATCTAGAGAGAACGCCAACAACAAATGAAATGTCCAGTCAAGTTGTGATGAGCACACACTTATACTGAAAGGGGGGAGGGTGAATTAGTATAAGATAATCTTTTATTTATTTCAAAATTTACCAACCACAACAATAGCAATCACACAAGATCTAACAATTATGCAACACAAGATTTACGTGGAAACCCTTTCGGGAGAAAACCACAATGAAAAGGCTGCTTTGATCTACTGTCCAAATCCAATCATAATAAAATAAAAATTCTCTTACAAAGATTTGTAGGCACCAACCCACTGGAGACACCAATCCCCACAACTAAACAATTCGTAGACACCAACCTACTGGAGACACCAATCCCCACTGCTAAGCACCAACTTAGCAAGAGACACCAATCTCTTCTTTAGGAAGCACCAACTTCTAGGTGAACCAAATTTTCGTCTTCTTGAATATTGCCTCTTCAATGAATAATGATCGTTTGATTTGCCTTCATAAAGATCTTCTTGTAGATGATACACTCTTCACAAATTTGACGTAATCATTTTCATATACTTTCCATCTCAAATCTGCATATACTCCCCTTTACAAATCTGATGTAACATTCTTCAATTTATATTCTCTTTCAACACAAATCTGCTGCAACATTCTTTAACATGTATTCTCCTTCAAAAATTTGTTGCAACATTCTTCAACATGTATTCTCCTTCACAAATCTGCAACATTCTTCATATTTATTTCTGCTCTAAATCTGTTCAATTCGAATGATATTACATTGTATTACTTGTTGCTTTTACTCCCCACTTCATCTTCTATTTATACCCAATCGTGCCTCTTCACCCAATAGGGTCGGCCTTCTCAAGGGAGGTGTCTATTCAAGAGAGGTCAACCTGATTTGAAGCTAATAAATTTATTTTAATTTCTTCAAGAGGGTCGGCCCAAATCAAGCAAGCCTCAAATAATAAATTTTCATTTTATTTTAATTTCTCAAGTGGGCACCAAGATTAGATGAGGTCAGCCAACAATTATGGGCACCACAAATAGAATTAAATCACCATGGAGGTCGGCCAACATTTACACATAAAATATCTCATGGGTCGGCCTACCAACTAATCTTTCGTCTTCAATAAAATATTTCCTTTCACATCCATGACAATAATATTTCTAACAATCTCCCCTTTTTCATTCATGGCAACCTTGCATAGAAATAACCTATGAATATAGCAAAAACATAATGCTCCCCCTTGCTGTAATTCTCCCTCTTTCTGTAACTCTCCCCCTTTGACATCAATGACAAAAACATCACAGAGCTGAAAGATAAAGCAGTTATTAGCTCCCCTTGAATCCATGCTTCTCCTCAAGAACTTATTGACTGGCTGAAAAAAAAAAATGTCCCGTGAATGATTAATGTCATGTCCCTATATTAGTAATTTATAATTGAATTGATTATGTATCATTCATTCAAATTAAAGATATGAATGACATTAAAATCCATATTAAATATTGTAAATCGAATATGCTTACATTAAATAATATAAATTAAATATATTTAAATAATAAATTAAGTATTATATAAATCAATATTATTAATATAATGAAAATATAATATATAATATATGTATTTAAAATATATTATTAAATATAAATAACAAATATAATTATTAATATAAATATAAATATTAAATTAAATATTATTATAAATATAATTATTAATATAATAATACATTGACAAAGATATATTATTATAATTATAATATAATATATATTACTATAAATATATAAAAATAAATATATTTATATATAGTATATGTATAATATACATTATATAAAAGATTAGGAAACGGGGATAAACATAAAGAAAACAAATATTTCATTTTGCTAAATACAGATTTAGTAGTTGGAAGGGGTGCGATCTATTAAAAGATGCATCCTTCCAAAAGACTTGAGTGGTATTTAAGGAAGGCATTCCATCAACAATCAAGCATTGAATATCCATCCATTAGCAGCGATTTCAGCAGTCTTAGAAGGCAGTCATATATATATATATGTCAAGCAAATTCAAATATATTAGAGGCAGCAATCTGCCATACTCATATCCATCTATATTGGTGGAACATTATCAATCAATTTAGTTCCTATTGAAGGAACAACCTTGCATAAAGGAATTCTGAATCTTGTAGCAGCCTTGTGAGAAATCAAGGTAATCATTATCTTGGTGATCCAAAGGATCACTTGTACATCTCCAAATCATCTAAGGAGAAAGAATCACGTATTGGTATGTTATCTCTAACCTATATGACTGTCTATACTTTAAATAGTTATACTTGGTCTAACTCATGATATACGAGGGATGAGTGTGTCTTGCCGAGTGTTTAAACTTTCTCTACCTATGAGGATGTTTGGGTTGTTAGGGAAGGGCAGTTTATTATTATTATTATTATTATTATTATTAAATGTCTCACACGATAGGTGACTCCCAAATGGTGGTATTGACGGGCGTTCATGACACCTTTGGGCCAAGTGGTGGTATTGACGGGCGTTCATGAAACCCTTGGGCCTACGGTAGTGGAGAATAGTTATCCAGCGCCTTAACGTAATGTTTTCCCCTCCTCTGGTAGGGTAGATGATTAGGCTAGATTAAGGACCGGGCTTGACGTTCGCCATTCCCAAAGTATATCATGAGGCATAAGACATGTTAAGTATAAGTATGTTAAAGTTTGTGGAAATACATTTGAATATATGTACTCATAAATAGCATTATATTCTTGTTCATTATTATTGATTATGATAATGATGCAACTAACCCTAATGATTATAGATGAATATATGTATTGTGTATATATTGTTACTGTGTTTGATTGCAGGATTCCAATTCGGAATTACATTCTTCAAAGAAATATTTATATTGCAAGGTGGTAACCCTGACCCTAAGTTGTCGCAATCATAATTCTAGGGCACTTTCAGAAAGGGGACATCACAATCAACTGGCTGAAAAAGAACATACATCATTCTGTAATGTCTCGTTCCTTGATCTTCTCTATGGTCAATACTCACATCTACTGTATTATCCTCTATCCTTTGTTTCTATGTCACTTGGGTGACATGCTTCCTCTACCGCTGTCCAAAAATCATCTTCTTAAATTTAACAAATCGGGAACTTGTTCTGCTACCCCATCATTCTCTACGCATCTTACAAAATGGAGAATGCCTTCAACACTACCTTCTCTATCCATGGCTACTAAATGAAGGTCATCCTTTTTGATCTCGTTGTGAGAGTCTTCTCACTTTATTTCTGAATTATTTTGCTCTTGCTTCCTTTTCCAAACTTTTGTAGATTTTCCTTTATGTTTATCCATGGCTTCCACTTTTTTGTGCTGCCTAGGGGGTTCCACAAAACCACTTCTACAGAAGTGTGTTGTATGTCCATAGTTGTTGCACTTATAGCATATAACATTGTAATCCACTAAAGGAGCAAATGAATTGTAGTTTCTATTTAAGAACCCATAAGAGCTTCCATTCTTGTTCCATGCAAAATTATTTCTTGTATGTGTCATATAATCCATTGCTTTATGAACAAAACTATTTCTTGCGAGTGCCCTACAATCCTTTGTTGTATGACCAAAATGATTACACAAAAAACAATAACCAAAGAAAGAGTTTTGGAACCTCGTCATGTGAGACTACTTTGGAGGAAAAGATCTTCTGAATTTGTTCTTGTTATCTTTGGGAGGAATGTTGGTTTCTCTGAGACATGATTTTCTTTCTTCTTGTTACTTTCATTTTTTATGGGACTTTTGAGAGCATCTACATAGCCTTTTGGCTTTTCTTCATTTACCTTCTTTGGTGGCTCTTTGGGATCTTCTTTGGTAGTCATTTGACTTTCTTTGTACCCAAGACCAATCTTGATAAATGGTGACCTCTAGCCATTGATGATATCATCTAAGATTTCAATACTTTTATCAAACTTGAGGCTTTTGTTCAACTTAGTAGTTGTTTTCTCTAGTTCCTTCCTCAAGGAAACAATTTCAGACTCTAGCCTCTCACAATATTCTTCTTTTGTCTTCAATTGGATTCTCACCTCTTCCTCGATTCTTTTTGCCTATTTTCAAGTTGAATCTTTAGGTTAATGATCATTTTTTCTGATTCCTCAAGGCTTTGTGACATTTTTGCTTCTGAATCATGATCATCTTCTTCATATTTCTGAAGCTGCAATTTTTGTTTCAAATTTATTTTCTTAAGCTTCTTGATCTCGCTTAAGGCACAAATGAGTTCTCCATCAAGATCTACTTCTCCTTCATTTTTGTCATATTCTTCTTCTAAATCCATCTCTTATTTTCCTTCACTCACAAAGTTGTCTTCATCTGCCACGACATCACTCCTTGTTTCTATTGCCATGTGTGCTTCAAAAATCTACCTTCCAGCGGTTAGGTTGTTTATGAAGGAACTCGCTCTAATACCAATTGATGAGCACACTCTTATACTGAGACAAAGGGGGGGTGAATCAGTATAAGATAATCTTTTATTTATTTCAAACTTAACAACCACAACAATAGCAATCACACAAGATCTAACAATTATGGAACACAAGATTTATGTGGAAACCCTTTCAGGAGAAAACCACAATGAAAAGACTGCTTGGATCTACTATCCAATTCCAGTAATAATAAAATAAAAATTCTCTTACAAAGATTCTAGGCACCAACCCACTAGAGACACCAATCCCCACCGCTAAACAATTTGTAGGCACAAACTTACTGGAGACACCAATCCCCACTGCTAAGCACCAACTTAGCAAGAGACACCAGTCTCTTCTTTAGGAAGCACCAACTTCCAAGTGAACCAAATTTTCGTCTGCTTGAATATTGCCTCTTCAATGAATGATGATCATTTGATTTGCCTTCATAAAGATTCTGGTAGATGATACACTCTTCACAAATTTGATGTAATCGTTTTCATATACTTTCCTTCTCAAATCTGCATATACTCCCCTTTACAAAACTGATGTAACATTCTTCAACATGTATTCTCCTTCACAAATCTGCTGCAACATTCTTTAACATGTATTCTCCTTCACAAATTTGCTGCAACATTCTTCAACATGTATTCTCCTTCACAAATCTGCAACAATCTTCATATTTATTTCTGGTCTAAATCTGCTCAAATTCGAATGATATTACATTGTATAACTTGTTGCTTTTACTCCCCACTTCATCTTCTATTATACCCAATCGTGCCTCTTCACCCAATAGGGTCGGCCTTCTCAAGGGAGGCATCTATTCAAGAGAGGTTGGCCTGATTTGAAGATAATAAATTTATTTTAATTTCTTCAAGAGGGTCGGCCCAAATCAAGGAAGCATCAAATAATAATTTTAATTTTATTTCAATTTCTCAAGTGGGCGCCAAGATTAGATGAGGTTGGCCAACAATTATGGGCACCACAAATAGAATTAAATCACCATGGAGGTCGGCCAACATTTGCACATAAAATATCTCACGGGTCGACCAACCAATTAATCTTTCGTCTTCAATAAAATATCTCCTTTGACATCAATGACAACAATATTTCCAACAAGTTGTCGTTACATATATCAGACTTCCAATGAGTTGTATATACTTAGTTGGATCTTCAAACTTTACAATATCATCTGATGTCATCTTCAGATTTTGTTCCATGGGTGTGCTCAGAGATTTACAGTCTGCCATTCCAACCTGCTCAAGATTTCACCAAAATACTTTTGTTGTATGATGAAAAAGAACTTGGATTTTTTAATCACTTCAATACCCAAATAGTAATGAAGATGACCCAAATTTGTCATTTCAAAACCTTTCATCAATTTTGCTTTGAATTTTATAATGTATTTTTCATTATTTCTTGTTATGAACAGATCAGCCACGTATACAACTAGATATACAACTATTTTGTCAATTGTCTTGACAAAAAGAGTTGCATCTTCAAATTCAAAGCACTTGAAGTTCATGCTTAAGAGGTGCTTAGTGAGCTTTTTGTACAAAGCTTGTGGAGCTTGTTTCAAACCATACAACGATATTACTAACTTGCACACTTTTTGTTCTTGACCTTTAACTGCAAAACCTTCTGGCTAAGTCATGTAAATCGTTTCTTTGAGATCACCATTAAAAAAATAGTTTTCACATCCATTTGATAAACTTTCCATCCATTTTGTGCTACCAAAGCCAACAAAACCCAAATGGTGGTCCATTTCGCTATAGGAGCAAAGGTTTCCTCATAGTCTATTCCTTCATTTTGAACATATCCCTTTGCGACAAGCCTTGTTTTGTGTTTGTCAAGTGAGCCATCTGCTTTGTATTTGTTTAAAAGACCCACTTGTAACCAATGGATTTTGAATTGAGTGGAGGATAGACCAACTCCCAAGTGCCATTTTTTATCAAGGCATCATATTCATCTTTCATTGCTTTGCTCAACACATCAATCTTTTCTGCTTGTTTGAAGGAAGTTGGTTCTGAATTAAAAGCAATATTGATTTCATCTTCAGAATGCTCTTCCAAGGTAGGCTTTGCTAGCTTATCTTGAATGTTTTCTACTAACTTTTCTTCTTGCCTTTGTTTGACTTTATATGCAATTCTAGTGCTTGTTTTTCCAACTTCATCAAGTTTGGCTGCTTTGAGAGTCTGTGTGGCCCATTTCGGCAACTTTTTTTGTGTTACTTCCGGAGGAATTAGTGCCTCACTTTCTTGATTTGAAGCTCCTTCATCTGTTGGTTGTTGCTCTAGAAAGAAGTTTCTTCTTCTGATGAGGTTTCAAATTCTTCTTTAGGGGGAGTTTCTTGTTCAACTATTGGAGACAAAATGGGTTGAACAGATTCCAAACAATGTGCCCCCCCTTATTGTTTGGAATCGCCATATCATTTTCTTTGAAAACACCAAATTTTGCAAATTTCTCAAGCCAATGCAATTGTTGATTAATGTTGGCTGAGTCCTTAGTGGTTTCACAAAAAACATCTCTTGCAATGAGAAATTTCTTGTTTTTCTCATCATACAATCTATACCCCTTTGAGAATTTTGAATATCCCAAAAGGATGCATTTATGACTCTTGTGGTCCAACTTGTTCCTTTTCTCCTTGGGAATCAATGCATAGCAGGTGGATCCAAAAACCCGAAGATGTCGCACTAACAAAAGATGACCATACCAAATCTCATATGCAGTCTTCATTTGAAGAGCTGCTGAAAGTGACCTATTGTGGAGATAAACATATGTTTGAGTTGCTTCTAACCAAAAGTGCAAGTTTACTCCTTTGAAATACAACATTGCCCTAACCATATTCATCACCGTTTTGTTCATCCTTTCAACTAGTCCATTTTGTTGAGGAGTGTAAGAAACTTGGAGATGATGCTTGATCGCATTTTTCTTAAGATGGACCTCAAACACCTTTGATGTGAATTCACCATCGTTATCAGTCATCAGTGCACCAATATGGAATTGTGCATCATTTTCAATCATGGTGTGAAACTTCTAGAATGTTTCAAAAGCTTCTGATTCTTGCTTCAAAAAATAAATCCAAGTCATTTTGCTATAGTCATCAATGAACAAATGAAGTATTTATTACCACCGACAAAAGGAACTAGAAGAGGACCACACAAATCAAAGTGAATCAATTGCAATTTCCTTTCAGCTCTCCAATTTAACCTTTGAAATGGCTCTCTTTCTTGTTTAGCCAATATGGATGCTTCACATTTTTCAATCTTTTTGGGCAGAGTCGACAAACCTAGAACACCATTCTTTTGCATTGTGTGAATGTTGTCATAGTTGGTACACCCAAATCTTGCATGCCACAACAAACTTGCTGACATTCCTCCTTCAATGAGGTGAGCAAAGTTCCATGAAATTGAAGACTCTCCTTTGAGTTTCAACAATTTTCCTTCCTCAAATCCAGTCAAGGCAATTGTATTATCACTTTTCCTTTTGATTATAACCTCTCCATCATCCAACAAAATGGACTGGCCTTGTTGTCGAATGACCACCAAGGACAAGTTTCTTTTCAACTGAGGAAGGTAAAGGACATTGTGAAGAATAAAATCTAGAAGCCCTGATGACTTGAGTCAAATTGTCCCTTTTCCTTCAGGTTGCAAACTTGTTTTGCAGTACACAGGTCCACATCTTTCTTCATGGATCTCTTCAAAGAAGTCTCTTCGAAAAGTCATGTGTTGTGTGGCACCCGTGTCTAGGACCCAAGCATCAAACCAGGTTGAATTTATGGAGACATAGTTGACATCATCTGATATAGAAAGCACACATTCACTTGCAAATTAAGTTGAGTTTGATTCTAAGTTTTTTCTTCTTGCTCATGTTTGCTTCCTTCTATTTTTTATAGGCCTCAATCTTTTCCCGTGGTGTTCTGCATTCGTAGGATTCATGACTCCCCTTTTTTCCACAACGTTTAAAAAAAAAAATTGACTATCATTTTGCTTTTCATGATGTTGACTATTATTTTTACCAATTCTGCCTTCTCTTCCTCTACAGCCTCCTTTCCCTCCTTCATTTCCTTCAGTTTTGGAAGATGAACCCTTATTGGAATGTCTTTTCGATGAGCATAACAAATATCCTCTCCTGTCAATTCAGTTTTTCTTCCAAACACCTTTTCTGTTTCAGCCAACTTTTCAACCAACTAATCAAAAGTGAGTGACTTCAGTTGATTGCTTGCTTGTAAAGACTCCATGTAGGTTGAATATGTGGGAAGAAGAGCTTTTATGAAAGAAATCATATATATATATATATCAACTTTTACTTTGGCAGCTTCAACATCATGCTTGATTGCTCAAATTTCAGAAGGGAAATGCATTACATCACCATCCTTCAACTCAAGTTTGAACAACTTCAGCTACAATTGTATGTGTTCCAATTCTGAATGTGAATAATATAAATCCTTCAATTTTTGTAGTGCTTCCCATGGTGTGTTGCACCCTTGAATGTGATGAAAAACTTCTCTAGCAACTGAAGCCTTTATCAAAGCCAATGCCTTTAAATTTTTATGTCTCCAGATTTGTTTTCTATAAATGCCATGGGTTCAGTTGGTTGTGAGTCTCCAACACAAATTTTGAACCACAACTCATTGAAGATAAGAGTGTTCTTAACTTGCCTTGACCATTCTAACCAGGGTTCTTTTTTGGTCACTCTTGTACCAACAATTGATATTATAGAATGCACTGTCAAAGGGAGATGGATTGGATCCTTATCACTCCAAAAGGTTGCCTTTTCTTTATACCACCAGACCAATATACCAAACCTCTCATTATGCTCGCCCTTCTATTATACCTATCGATATGTGGAAGAAGCCCGTCCTTTCTTTATACCCATCAGTACGTGAAAGAAACATTAAAGCACATGAGAGCATAGTGGTACGTGGCACCTAGGCAGTACATGAAAAGGATTCACCCTATCAATGACACCTGCTTAAAAAGAAATCAAATTTTCTTTCAGTCAGGATTTCCATCTTACGATAGCAACAAATGGGTAATGGAGGGAAATGGAAAATGAAGAATGCGTCATTATCTCTCCCTGACAATTTATAGGGATGATGCCACAGACGTCATTGTTGCAGCTACATTAGGCGATGCGTACAGTAGTTCAATCACAATGACTTGACCCATAAACATGAACTAGAAGTACCGCAAATACTGAACGCTACGAATACGATTGTTTTTGGTTTGCAAATTTTCTTTTGTTTGTTTCTTTGAAGAAAAAAATGACTTATTTTGCTATACTTTTAAATAAGTCATCATATTTGAAATATCCTCCAAATTGAATTTTTTTGGAAAATAAATTTTCCAAAACTTGAAAGAAAAGCTTATTATTTTTATTTTTTATTTTATTTTTAAAAGCTTTTGATTTCCTCCAAAGTACTTTTCCTTCAAAAATTTAAAAGGCAATAAAAAAATTGTGAAAGAAAAAAAATGACTTATCAATTGTCTTTTGTGCATTGCTTGAAGATTGTAGGCGAGTGTATGCAGAGAGACAAAAGACACGGTTTTAGATAAGCAATGAAGGCTTGAAAGTTGGGAATCCACAGCCACCCAAAAGAAATTTATGTTGACCTATACAAATCGGCTCTTTTAATGATCACAATACCTCTATTGATGCCCTCCCAATCCAAGGTGATTTGCAAGATGTGATTTGTAGGGAAATGGACGCTATGGCACACAAGTTTTGTAGGTTCAGGTGGTGCGCAGATTTTGCAATTGGTTTAATGCAAAAAGCAAAAAAAAAAATGAATGTGATTTGAAGGCAAATAGATTCTTTGGCCACAGCTTTTGCACAAGGATGGGCGGAAATGGCACATGATTGAAGCAAAATGTTTAGCATGTGGATTTGGCACAAGACTAGAAGCGAAAATGTCACTGGAGTGGATGTGTTTGGGAAGAGACTAGAAGCAAAAATGTGGGAGGCATGGGCAATCCCCCATAGCAGGCTACCAAGCGGGTTGTAATTTAAATAGCAGTGAATTTTCTTGTGAAATCCCTCGATCCGACTTCTGTTGGTTGTCTCCAAAACAAGCAGAGGCCCCTGGCCGATGTAATTTCCTTTCTATAGGATGTATGAAGATGATGGAGAAACCGTGGTGCGTGGAGAGATGAACTCTTGATTGGAGCAAAAATATGTTGGATTATCTTAATGTGCTTTTCTAGATGAATGGAGGAACATTTTTCTACAAATATGATGGAAAAAAAAATAGCCTATGCTCTGATACCAATGTCAGGCCAGGAATGCACTGAAATGAAAATAGGAATCAATGAGAATGCAAACCCAAAAGATTAATTCATTGAATGGAGAAATTGTACGTATATAGATCATCAAAGTGACCTTTCAACTCACAACAGAGAGACTATTTAGTTCATCTTCAAGATGACCGTTCAAGTTCTACAAAAAATCCCAAGGATTATTTACATAATATTACATTGAGGCATCAACAAAACACTGTAAAGGATATTTATAAACTATTTAGTCCAGCCAACAAGCAAACACTTCCAGAGAATATAATTATTATGTTGATAATATTGAATATATAACTTTTTCCGCATCTACTAGACAATTCCTTTTCTGTATCTCCTACTGTTATTTGTTTTGAAACATTTAAAAGATTTGCCTCAAATTCAAAAATCTTACCTATCTGCATGCCTTGTCCCTTTTATGAGCATTGGCTAAAAAATTTTCCATCTATTTTACATGCCTCAAACAAGGTTTTACAGGCAATAACTTGTAGCAAGTGTTTTTTATAATATTGTCTTTTGGACTTTTAGAGCGTAATGAACAGTGCCTAATTTTAAAATTTCACTGGTTAGAGAGAGGAGGGAAGTTGTCTGAGGAAAGTCCTTGTCAACCATCATCACCTTCCAATAATCCTTATTAATATACACTATTGCCCAATGATAAACAGATATTGTTTCTAGCCTCTAGGGAATCATTCACTCTGTAACCAACTAATGATGCAAACCTGTAACAAATAAGTACTCCAACGGGGTAGGGTGAGAAACAGAAGCCATTCTAAAAGAAGCTTATGAGAACTGGAAAGTACTCATATGGAAAAAGACACAACGGCATGGGAGGTTTCGTTTGCAGGATTTTGGTAAACAGCTTTATTTAAAATGAAAGAGACTGGGTGCAAGCATATGACACATACTTGAGTATAAAAATGTTGTTAAAGGAGGTCAAGAATTGATCAAAGTTAGAATTTGTTTTTGAAGCTAAAAGGAGGTCATCAATTCAATTCCTCTGTAAAGATTTTTCATTTAATTGAAAAAACATTTAAAAAATGAGGAAGCATTGGACAAACCATAAAAGAATAACTAATTTTCTAGTTAGTGAATAGGTAAGTTTATATGATGTTCAAACTTTGAAAGTAAGGGCATAACTTCAATTCCCCAAAATCACACTTTTCAGTATTATTTGTGGGTAAACTTTTTTTAGGGTGTCCTCTTTTTTATGAACCCTTAACACCTTTTTGAGCATGTGTCTGGCATATACCTCATATTGACAAGACATTTGAAGCACTAGAGCCCTGACTCACTCAGATCCCCATTGGCTAGTTCCTCGATAGGATTTGTGTAGCTAATGGTTGAAATTGAGACAGCTTTCTAAATTTCACTGGTAGAGAACTAAATTGCTTATAACCCAATGGCAAACTTCAAAGAGACATGTTTGTCGTCCAGTGTCCAAAAGAGTATAAAGACTACTCAATCTAAAAGTTTTGAGGCTGTCCCAATCACAATGATGATGCTAGGTTTTCTATAAAAGTTCTATTAAGTTAGTTTTGAATCATCATATTCAAGGTAAATTCCTTCACTATCAAATAAGCCACGGTGTTAGTACAAAGGTTTCATTATTCTTGGTAAAGTGTCTTACTGTCAAAGATGGTATTTGTTAAAGTAATTATTATTTAGTAATGATGAATTAGCTTTTAGTCGTAGGCTTTAATAAATTTGTTCCGACTTTAGGATATACTTTATGTTTTATTTCACTTTAGTATGTTCTTTTTTATTTGTCCCACATTCATAACGTGGGCTGTCTCCCATAACCCAGGTACTTGTAATCCTGTATAAGAAATTTTTCGCTTCTTATTTAATTAATGAATATATTGGTTATTTTTATGTGCTCAATTTCCATAATATGGTATTAGAGCTCAAATAGAACCACTAAGTCTGTGAGTGCGTGAAGACCTAAGGACTGCTTCCAACAGAGATAGATCAAGGGATCACCAGTGTAGCACAATAAAGAGCCAAAAGCATCTGTACAAAATCGAATTGTTTTTTGGATTCTCGAGCAGAATCGAGGGTAGAAAAATCACGACAAGGTTTCTGGTGAAAATCACATATTTTTTTATTGTTAAAAATCCCGACATTATTTTGTTAAAGATTACGAGTTTTTTTCTATGAAAATTATGGGCGAATTTTTTTAAATCATAGATCATTTTTCTGAAAATCATGTCTTTCTTTGGCACTCAAAATCACAGATTTTGTTGCAAATCACGTGGGTAGAAAAGCGCGGATTTGTTGTCTTCTACAGTCACGAAAATCAAGTTTTCAAACTTACGAAAATTTGCACGTATTTGAAGTCACGAAAATCAATTTTTTTTTGGTCGCATGACTATTATTTAGGTTCAGATTTTCTACCGAAAATTTACCAGTAGCAATGTTGTGGATGACTGATTTTTATAATTTTTCGAGTTTTATTTTGCTATCAAAAGTCGCAAGAAAGGAGGAATTTTTTTATTGATATTCAGTTTTTTTGCTGCTATCGAAGTTGCAGCAAGAAGGCATTTATTTGTCTTACTCTGAGACTGCAATTTGAGGGAGGAAAGAACAATAGAAATGGCCTCATTATCCAACATCATGTTGGAAGGCAGCTAGAGATTCTTTGGTAATTGTTATAATACATGGAAGCAACATATGTTAACTATTTTCGAGTACAAATGCCTCGCAAATATTGTCCTTGGTAAAGATTTTCGTCTAGCAACTACGAGTAAAGACCAGGATAAATTTGATGAACATGATAGAGAAGCAATCATGTTGATTAAATTGTCTATGACAGATGCAATGCTTCCTAAAGTCTAGAGTGGGAAAAATTCAGCTGAAATTTGGAAGCATCTAGACATTTGTATGAGACTTCAAACAAGGGCAGAGACTTCTTCCTAAAGAATATGTTATTGTCAATCACGATGGATGAGAAAGCTTCATTGAAGGAGCATTTACTCAAGATCAAAGACATCAAAGATCAATTGTTAGCCATTGGTCGGAAAATGGAAGAGGACATGGTGGTAATCACACTGAAAAGCTTACCACGTGCTTATGAACATTTTATTGAGACCCTGAATATTACCTCTATGAATGTTGACCTGAAGTTTGAAGAGCTGTGCAATAAGCTCTTACAGTAGGACAGATGGAAGAAACAGTTTGATAGTAGTAGTGAGACAAAGGGTGTAGAACAGGCTTTTGCAGCTAAAGGCAAGAGCAAAGGCAAATGGCCACTGAAGAAAGGGCAAGGCCACAATGAAGATGCAACAAAGAATCTGAAGAACATCACATGTCATTACTGTGGTAAGATGGGTCATATGAAGAAGCACTGCAAAAGAGGGTTGGCTAGTGAGAAAACCAACCAAAGAGGGCCTCAGCAGAAGGCTCATATCGCAGAGCATTCGAAGGAGTCAACCTTCTATGCATTCATGACTAAAAAACCAGTAGATCAATCCAAGTTATCTACATGGTACATAGACTCAGGAGCATCATCTTACTTCACCAACAAGCAAGACTGGTTCATGGAGTACACTACTTACAATGATTCACTATTCCTCAGTGGTGGGGAGGAGTACACGGTGATCGACAAAGGAAATGTGCAAATATCCTTTGGATGGAAAATGTTAATTTTTTCTCAATGTGTACTATTTGTCAGGAACGGAGCTTAATCTACTTAGCGAGTCAAATTATGAGACATTGCCCCCATCTAGATGTCATCTTTAGCAACCACAAATGCTACATCGTTGACAAAAAGACCAAGAAGATTGTTGCTCTTGGTGTGGACGATCATGGACTGTATAGACTGGATGACATTGGACAGGCCAAGGAGCATGCATTGGCAGCCAAGAGTGCATCAAACATCAGTATACTTTGGCATCAACGGTATCCACACTTTAATTTATCCTACCTCTCTTAGTTGGCTCGAGAGAACTTGATAGATGGATTTCCTAACATCCAACAACAGATACAAGGTGTTTGTGAAGCTTGTCAAGCAAGGAAGCAACAAAAAGCTACATTTGATAATGGACAAGCTTGGAGAGCCAAGAGAGTCCTTCAACTAGTTCATGCAGATGTTTATGGACCAATGAACACGACATCTGTCACTGGTGCCAGGTATATTCTTATGTTTGTTGATGATTATAATAGGTAATGTGGGTGTATTTTTTGAAATTAAAATCCGATGTATTTAATGAATTTCAAAAGTTCAAAGCATTAGTAGAAAAAGAGATAGCTTGTTACATAGACACTCTTAGATCTGATAATGAAGGAGAATTCTATTCAAAAGAATTCGACAACTTTTGTGCTAAACACAATATAAAAAGACAATTCACCACACCCTACACTCCACAACAAAATGAAGTGGTTGAGAGGCGGAATCGCACTATCACGGAGATGGCCCAATGTATGATGGAGAACAAGAGTGTTCCCAAGAGGTTTTGGGCTAAGGCAATATATTTGCTAAATAGATCTCCAACACAGGCGATGAAGCAAAAGACTCCAGAGGAAGCATGGTCTAGGAGAAAGCCCAAAGTAAGTCATCTTAAGCTCTTTGGTTCCACTGCCTATGCTTGGATTCCAAATGAGAAACCAAGTTAGATCCCAAGAATAAGAAACTGATGATTACAAGGTACAACAACAATCATAACACTTACAGGTTGGTTGATGTTGACATGAATTGGTTGACCTTCAATCCAGATGTCGTGGTTGATGAAGAAGTTGGGGCTTTCTAGACTTCTCTAGAGTTCAATATTACTAAAGAACAACCTATTGTGGCAAAGGATTTAGAGGTTCAACTTTAGGTAGCTCCACCTAAAGGGGGGAAAGATTCTGAGCATGTGGAATCTCCCACACTTGTAATATTCCTAGACTCTATTGATGACAACCTAAATCAACATTCATATGACAAAAGTACAGGTAGCCCAAGTCATAGTGACAACACTGATTTGGATGAAGAGGATCCCAAGAAGAGACTAAAGTGGTGGCAAAGCACCACTGGAGATACTTCAGTAAGTGAAATGATCGAGGGACAATCATCAAGAGGCAAGAACAAGAGGAACATTGTCAACTTTGCTCTAGTGGCTAGTATTCAATGAGTTTATGAGCCACAAGTGTTTGAGGAGGCAAAAGGAAAGCCTAGATTTGAAAAGGCCATGGCGACCGAACATGAGTCTTATGAAAAATAAGACTTGGGACCTCACAGATCTTCCACCAAGGAAGAAACCCATTGGCTGCAGATGTGTGTACAAGGTCAAGTACAACACAAATGGTACACTAGACAAGTACAAAGCACGGTCGGTTGCAAAAGGATTCTCACAGAGAGAGCATTGACTACAAGGAGACCTTTGCTCCTACAGCAAAGATGAGCACCATCTAATTAGTCCTAGCCATGGTAGCTTATTTTGGCTAGATAGTCCATCAAATAGACATGAAGAGTGCCTCCCTCAATGGAGATTTGGAGGAAGAAGTATACATGTATCAACCACAGGGTTTTCCGATTACAAGGAGCATCTTGTATGCTGACTAAAGAAAGATGTATATGGCCTAAAGCAGGCACCCGGGGCATGGTACATCAAAATTGATAGGCATTTGATTGAATAGGGATTCTAGCAGAGTACGTCAAAAGCATAGGTGATGATCTCATTCTACTAGTCATATATGTAGATGATATCGTTATTACTAGTAAGGCACACGCTATTGAACAAATCAAATCTAATATTAGTAAAGCTTTTGACATGATTGATCTAAGTCTCTTAAATTACTGCCTAGGTATAGAAGTTTGGCAAACAGGTGGTAGCATTTTTGTCTCACAATCCAAATATGTCAGGAGCTTGCTCCACAAATTTAGAATGCCAAATTACCAAAACTCGTCTACACCTATGGAGAAAGGGCTAAAGCTTTCAGCCAAAACTAACTCTAAGACAATTAATGAGTTAGTCTATAGGCAACTAGCGGGGAGCTTAATATCTTACAACCATTAGACCTGATTTGAGCTATGTTGTGAGTTTCATTTCCAAATACATGACAGCACCAAAGATAGAACATTGGACTGCAGTGAAGAGGGTGTTGAGATATGTGAAAGGGACACTAGACTTTGGTATTTCGTACAGTAGAAGCAAAAATCTTAGGCTATTTGGGTTTACAAATTAAATTGGCAAGTTCTATGGATGACAGAAAATCTACTTCTAGATATGTTTTCAGCGTTGGCATGGGTGTAATCACATGGACCAGCAAGAAGCGGCATGTAGTAGCTCTTTTCTCGACTGAAGCAGTATATCGAGGAGCAATAAAAGCAACGTGAGGCAATTTTGCTAAGAAGGATGCTTATAGACATGAAGATGCCACAAATGGTGCCTTCACCCCTGTTCTATGACAATCAAGGGGTGCTCAAACTTCTCAAGAATCCAATTTTCCACGAGCATACCAAACATGTGGAAATACATTGTCACTTCATCAAACAACGTGTAGAAGAGGGATTTGTTTTGCTGCAAATTTGCAATATTCTCCTTTAGAGAACCAAACTGTAGATGTTCTTACCAAGTCTTTGGGTCCTGACATTTGTAAAATTTCGAGATAGGCTTGGTGTAGTTAGTAGATCGACCATTAAGGGAGAGTGTTAAAGTAATTATTATTTAGTAATGGTCAATTAACTTTTAGTCGTAGGCTTTAATAAAGTCGTTTTAACTTTAGGATACACTTTTATTTCACTTTAGTATGTTATTTTTATTTGTCCCACATTCATAACATGGGTTGTCTCCCATACTTGTAATCCTATATAAGAAAGCTTTCGCTTCTTATTTAATTAATGAATATCTTGGTTATCTTCATGTGCTCGATTTCAGTAATAGTCAATTAGCTTTTAGTCGTAGGCTTTAATAAAGTTGTTCTGACTTTAAGTTATACTTTATGTTTTATTTCACTTTAGTATGTTCTTTTTTATTTGTCCCACATTCATAAATGGGTTGTCTTCCGTACTTGTAATCCTATATAAGAAATCTTTCGCTTCTTATTTAATTAATGAATATCTTGGTTATCTTTATGTGCTCAATTTCCGTAATAGCATCCTTCTTGTAGAAAGTCCATTGCCAAAGCAGATAAAGCAATTGTCAATTTTGTTGAAGTCAAGGTTGTTACAAAAATCTTGTAAACCAAGCAACTTCGATGCAGACTGACTCGATAAATGTCATAATCACTTCCCATGCCAAGACAAAGGGTTAAAACCTAGGCTGCCCGAGGATGCGCCCCCTACCTTTTTTGACACGTACCCGTACCGGGGACGTCCCGGGGATGCGGGGAGGGCCAGGAAACGTCCCCTGACCGTCCCCGTTTCCCTAGGGACGTCCCCTTTTTTTCAGGAAACTCAAGGGACGGCTAGCCATCCCCTACGTCCCAACAGCGTTTAAACTCAAAAAACAAAAAAAAACTCACTTACAAAAAAAAGGGATGGGAGGGCCCACAAGGACCCCCACATCCCTCTTAAACAAACCTAAACCTAAAAAACACCTTATATCATCAAAAAACAAAAAACATAAACTCATTACCTCATTTTGGCATTCTTGAACATCAGCTTGAAGAGGAGCAATAGCTATTGGAGGAGGGTAACAGCAGTGAAGAGAAGGCACTAGGGCATCAAATCATCGTCATTTGAGGTAAGATTGACATTATTTGTTTTGTTTTCATATTCCTTTGTATTTTTTTAGTTTTTTTTCAATTTCAAACACATGGGGAGGGTTTTTTTGTTTGCTTGCAGCTGTCTATTATCATTTTTTCAAACAAAAAAACAATGAGCAACAGTGAGAATAGTGAAAGTTCTAAAAATGAGATTGAAATTCAAGTGCAACGGCAACCAAGTAGAACTAGAGACCGTAAAAAGAGTGGGGGTTGTGCTAGTGGCAGTGGTACAATAGAGAATGTGAGTTCATCCAAATCTAATCCATTTGAATGCCCCTCCAAAACACTTGCCACTTATGCAAAAAGCCCATATAATCCTAAAAAACCTCTCTTACAATTTGCAATCCGCATAGACACTGACAAACAAAAGAATACTGGGGGATCTCGAGTATGGCTTTGTCATATTTGCAATGATACCTATAGGGGCATCTATACAAGAGTTTATTATCACCTTTTGCATTTGCGTGGAGTAGGGGTAAAGGGTTGTAGAACTATCTCCCTAGCTGAGAAGGTTGAGGCAACTAGGTTGCACATGGAGGGGGAGGCAAGATCTAAAGGATTATCAATGGAGAGTATGCCTAGTGTGTCTGAGTCATTGCCTTCACAAAGCCAAGTGGAAGAGGTTTCTAGTAAGGGAAAGAAAAGAAGTTCTACTGTTGCAAGGTTGTTCAATGCACAAACACGAGAGGTGGTCGATTCTTCCTTTGCTCGATTTTTCTATGCCCATGCCATACCATTTCATGTGACACGCTCTCCCTATTTCAAACAAATGTTTAGAGATGTTACAACTGTTGGTCCTTCATATGCCCCCCGTGGAGAACATAAGCTACACACCACCTTACTTGAGAAGGAATATTCTCAGATGAGTATCTTGATTGAGGACATGAGACAAACTTCGATTAGGGATGGTTGCTCTATTGTCATGGATGGGTGAACCGACATCAAACGTCGGCCACTCATCAATATCATTGTCACATGTCCAGCTGGCTCTTATTTTCTTAGAGCTATTGATTGTACAGGGAAGAAGGATGCTCACTTCCAATTTCAGATTTTTAAGGATGCCATAGAAGAGGTTGGGGCATCTAATGTTGTCCAAGTGGTAACAGATTCAGCCCATGTATGTAAGTCAGCTGGTTTGATGGTGGAGGGTGCTTATAAGCACATTTTATGGACCCCATGTTGTGTTCATGCATTGAACAACGCATTGAAAGATATTGGGATGATTGCTTGGGTGAAGGAAGTGGTGGCAGAAGCTAGAGATATACAGATGTTCATTTGCATTCATCAAACCTCACTTGCATTGTTCAGGACTTTTTCGAAGAAGGAATTCCTCAAGCCCGTGGAAACTAGATATGCCAGCTATTTCATTTTGTTAGAGAGGATGGTTGAGGTGAAGGAGCCTCTACAATTATTGGTGGTTAATTCAGAATGGAGTAAATGGCCAGAGTCAAATTCAGCTGAAGGAAAAAGTGTGAGGCAAAAGGTCGTTGACAATGAATGGTGGTCCACAATCAGGTATGAAATTGAAATTTCAAATTGCTGATTTTCATTTTATTTATATTATGATATTATCAATTCATTAAAAATTTAAATCTTGTTCTTAAATTGCTAGTTTTTGTAACTTGTTTTCACTTGCAGCTATGTTTGCTCCTTCATTGCACATGTTGTGGATGTCATAAGATATGCTGACACAGACTCTCCTAGTCTTGGAGAGATTTATGAGACATTTGATAGCATGCTTGGAAAAATGAAGCAAGCCATTCAGAGCAAGGATCCTACTTTGGTATTTTATGAGGAGCATCTTAGGCCCATTGTGACGCAGAGGTGGGACACTATGAACACCCCACTTCATATGGCAGCATATGCTCTAAATCCCAAATGGTATGTAGCTAGACCTGGAAGAGTGCCTCCATCTCATGATGATGAGGTGAAACAAGGGTTCATGAGGGCCCTTGAAAAAATGTATATCGAGGAGGAGGCTTCTATACTTCGCTCACAATGGATGGCCTTTGTCAATCTACGTGGTCCAAACTTCAGCAAAAAAGAGGCGAGGATGGATAGAGCTACATTAGCTCAAATTGACCCTATTGGATGGTGGATGTGGCATGGCACGGATGCACCAGAATTGAGGACACTTGCCACTCGCCTCCTTGGACAGATTGCTAGTTCCTTTGCTGCAAAGAGGAATTGGTCCACATATAGCTTCATTCAGTCAGTTAAAAGGAATAACCTTACCTCTAGACGATCAGAGAAGTTGGTGGCAGTGCATAGTGCCTTGCGGCTACAGGATCGACAAAGACCTGAGTATCGTCAGACTCCAACTGCACGTTGGGATGTTGATCCAGAGGATGTTATGCAGATTGATGAGGAGGAGGAGGCACAGGACGGATTGGTTGGGGTTCCACTGGATGATGTAGACCCTCATGGTGGCAGTGATTCGGACTCAGATTCCAATTTTGATGCAGTATTAGGAGACGCTGATTAGGGACAGCCATATACTCTCTATGTTTTTGTCATTTTGTTGTTGAAACTTGAAATTTGCAGCGTTTGAGCATTTTGATATAATTTTGATAAAATATATATGCAGATTGTCGTTGAAAACAATTAAATTTGGTTTATCTGTTTGTCAATTCTCATGTGACAAGTTGAAAACTAAGTTCAAGTGTAATGTTATGGTTATGTATGCATGTTTTAATGTTCTATAATGTCTATAATGAATGCCTTATCAATGTTATCATCTAAATATTTGAAATTTCCTTATATTTAAAAAAAAAACCTTATTTTTTTAGTAGTCGTCCCCTAAAAAATGGCCCCAAAAAAACGCCGTCCCCGAAACTCGTCCCCCCCGTCCCCGTCCCCGTCCCCGGTACTTGGGGGAGCATAGGTTAAAACTTCAGAGCAAAATTATTCAAACGGAAATTGATCGATGGAAGGCAAAACTGGTAGAAGATGTTTTGAAGAGTTTTATACAAGTAGAAAATCAGATAAACACTGCTCTGATCCAGAGAGAGGATACATCATCAGAAGATTTCAATTAACTAGTTTCAGATTTTTACTAGTGGAACATGTTACATGTTGAACTAATTAAAAAGTTTAAAGCCAAAGAAGTAGAAAAACAAATGTGTTAGGCCACAATGAATAGTTGTCCCTTGTGACAACACATAGCATAACTATGATGCATGTTACCTGTTGATGATTGTTTTTAGACAAGTCAACAATAGAGTAAAACACTAGAGTATCCCACTCTCTCTTGAATAAAGCTCTTCAAAGGCTGAACTATGTGATCCAGTGAAGTAACTCCAAGGTTCCTTTTCCTATGACTTATGGTGGGTTAACTCAGTGATTACATGTGATCTTGCTGATAATCACAAAGGGACTTACGCAAACTTCTTCCTATTTCATTTAGCTTATTCCTCCTTCAATGTGGATGACATCTCAATGATAAAGAAAAGTAAAAGATAAAAGTTTGGAAAGGCTAATCTAAGGTCAATGAAGCAATGATGATGCTTGAATAGACAAACTCCTGAAGAAACCTAACTCCACTTCGCCAAGGATGCCTACAACTACATGGAGTTGGTGCAATCTCCTAAGGTTCGCAAATGGTTTTCAAATCATGAAGGCTTGTACAAGCACCCATTGAACGACGCAGCTCAAACAAGCATTCATAATCGAACTTATGCAAATGATAAGGCTCAGACTAGCTTTACACAACACTTCATCGGCAATGAATGTTAAAAGCATGAGCTAGGAGTTGATCAAATATCCAATACAACATGCATTACGTCAAAGAGCTTCTAATCTACTTTACTTCTAATTTGAAACATCTCTCCATTTCATCAAGATACAGGGAATCATGTCATTCCAAAAGACAAAACTTAAACACCAAACAAGTAGCTCCAATGTCTTTGCATTAATCTTGAGAAATATTTACAACAATTTCAAGCCCTCTCAGAAAATTTCGAGAGTCTCTTTTATTCTACTCCTACAAACTATTGCCTACAATCTACTGATTTTACAAATGAGGCAACAAGGCCTTTATATAGAAGTCCAAATTACAATGAATGGCTAAGATCAATTCATGTAGCCAAGGGCCTAGATCGCGCCACCTCAGTGGTAGTTACAACTTGTTATTTTTAGCAAAAAAGAGAGGCAATGAAGGCATGTTTTCCAATGTGAAAAGGTAAGGTGAAATCATTTAAAATATCTTCCACATAGGAATCCCTTTGACTTCTTTTATTAAATGATACATTTAATGCATTTAAAATGATGTGTACTCGCCACATAGGTGCCACCTCAGCATACTTTGAAAATTGTATCATCAATGTGTGATGTATTCAATGTGATTGCTTGAACTTGTATGTTTGGGAATACATCTTGTCGATCTTGTCTTGTTCATTCCTCTTGTAGACTAGATGTATGATACTTGTTGCTTCACTTGATTAACTTCATGATTATTTCTTCTTCTTGTAGGTAAGTTGATATGATGATCTTCTTTGATGATGCTCCTTCTTGAAGAGTAGATGATGACGCTTGCTTCATGAATCGGAGTAGAAGACTCTTCTCAAAGACTTGAAGGTTGAATGGAACTTGAAGTATGATGGGTGTCTCTAACATGATGCCTTTTGATGAAGTACACTTGGCATGTTGACCTTGAGGTGATCCTTTGGAGTGTAGATGATAACACCTTTTTTTGGATGTAGAGTAGATGACCTCTCAAGGAGACTTTGAAGCTTAATGAACCTTTGAAGATTGGGAGAACTTGACTTGAAGCTTGGATGGAGGAATGTCTTCGAACATGATATCATTGAACTTGACATGATCCAACATGATGTCATTGATGTTTCTTCTACAATTCGAAGGTGACTTAGGTGTTTGCCCTTGATGATTCCTTGGCTCCACCAACACTCCTCTCAATGATGCAACTTGATGAAGAACACTTGAAGTTGATGTGATCTAACATGAGGTCATTGATGTAGAAGACTCGAGGTGTGATCCTTTAGAATAGTGTTACTCCCTCCTCCTCGCTTGAAGTGGTTCCTCGAACAACTCCTTAGCTTGATTGATGTTCCTAGAAGACAAGATAAACAATATATCAATCACTTCATAACACGAAGAAATAACTTTAAACGTATGAATAATTTTACTTCAAACTTAGGCGCATATACAGGTGAAAAGAGGAGCAAAGAGCGCCTAAGGCAAATTAGTCCCACATTCATAACTTTAAATGACTTTTTGCAATTGTGATGTTTAAAAATGATTTCTCTTATCAAGGTGCCTACTTCTAGGTATGAACTTGAGTGATTCTCCTCAAGGCGCCAATTGAGTTTGGCATGAAAGTGCAAGGGCGCCTAGGATAATATGGCCTTAAATTTGCTATTTTTGTGATTCCAAATGTTTGAACAAGTCTCAGGGTAACTCTCTCCCTCTAGGCGCTCATTTAGCAATGGGAATTGATGCCTTCCTCTTGAGGCGCAAATTTGGTGTAGAAGTGACAAGTAAGGGCGCCTAGGTGTATTTAACCAGCTTCTTAGTCTTCAAAACACTTATGTTCGTTTATTCAATCTCTCAAGGGGTAATCTCATCACCCACATGCTAGGCGCCAAAAATGTCTAGAATAGCAAGGAATCATGCCTTAACAAACTTGGTGTTTTTGCTCAATACTTGAATGTTAAGAGGTCTACTCTTGGGCGCTAGGACTAGGATTCATAACATTTTACCTTCTAGGCGCCTATTTGATGACCAAAAATACTAGAAATGGTGCCTTGATCAAGTGACTTCATTCTTATCTCTAGGCGCTAATGAAAGTTTGTGCAAGTAGGAATGAGCGCCTAAGGTTCTTGATGACTTGATACTTACAATTTTACAATTCTAAATGATGAAACATGTCCTGAATGACCTCTATCTTTCTAGCGCCGACTTTTAAACATAGATTTGAGTTATTTCCCTCAAGGCACCAAAACTAGATGTTTCTTCCCAGGGCGCTAAAATGAGGTAATTTTGTAGCATGAAGGGCGCCTAAACTTATAATGCATTTTCCTTGTGAAATCTTCACTTCTTGAGGTCATTTGTATCAATTCCATTCAAGGCGCCATCTTTGTTTACTCCTATGTTCATCTCATGTCAAGGCGCAATTTTGAAGTTGTTTGGAATGATGGGAGGCGCCTTGAGTTGTAGGCGCCATCTGGAGTCATTGCGAATAGAGAAATGCGCCCAGAAAAGGAAGTCCAAGGGGTAAGGTATATTGAAAAATATATTTAAGTATAAGAAATGAATTTCTTATACTTCAAATATTTTTCAATATACCTTTCAGGATGTTTGAGATAGGTCCCGAATCCACCAGATTTAACATGTAGATTATAGAATTTGGAGGATCCACCAGATTTCAGACTTAGTCAATTTTTCAGTGTTTCAGGATATTAGGCTATCAGACTTAGTCATTTTCAGAATCTTCTCAAACATACATCAAGATTTCATACTCTTTCTTCCTAAGGCACAACTTGGAGTTAGTTTGAACATCTCTTGCTCTTTCATGCTAAGGCACCGAAATGAGGTAGTCCAATGCATGAAGGGCGCCTAGCACTTGTTTGCTCATTTGGAGTTGTTTCCACCCTTGGGAGATTGGATCATCCTTAGGCGCAACTTGGAGTTTGTTCATCCACACTCTTGCCAAGGCGCCTAAATGGCAAAAGCAACACTAAATGGCGCCTAAACTCATCTACTTTAACCTAAGGCGCAATTCTTATGATCCTCTGAACATGCAATGGGCGCCTAGACTTAAATGCCTCTTCCTTGTCAAATTTGTAGTGTTTCGAGCTTCCCAACATCAATTTCGATCAAGGCGCTTTGGTTTTAAGCTCTCCTTGCCCAAGGCGCAATCTTGAGGTTGTCTAGATGATGAAATGCGCCCTAAGTTCTAGGCGGAGTTTTGAGGTGACCCTGGAGCAATTTCGCGCCCAGAACTGACAGTACCCGAGGTAAGGTATATTGAAAAATATATTTAAGTATAAATATTTTTTAATATACCTTTCAGGATGTTTGAGATAGGTCTCAGATCCCCCAGATTTAACATGCAGATTCTAGATTTTTAAGGATCCACTAGATTTCAGACTTAGCCAATTTTCAGGATCTTTAGGATCAGGATACCAGACTTAGTCATTTTCAGGGTCTCAAACATCAGGATCAGGTCATCAAGGGACTACAGGACTCAAACACCACCGACTTCATCATGAAATAGCTCTAAGACATCATCAAAAAACTTAATGCAAAGCACAAGAGCTAAAAAAAAAAGGGGTCCCCATTTGCAATGGGGCAATGTGTGAAGATGTTTTGAAGAGTTTTATACAAGTAGAAAATCAGATAAACACTGTTCTGATCCAGAGAGAGGATACATCATCAGAAGATTTCAATTAACTAGTTTCAGATTTTTACTAGTGGAACATGTTACATGTTGAACTAATTAAAAAGTTTAAAGCCAAAGAAGCAGAAAAACAAATGTGTTAGGCCACAATGAATAGTTGTCCCTTGCGACAAGACATAGCATAACTATGATGCATGTTACCACCTTCAAATTGATAAATAATCAACTTTTGTATCATTTCTGCAAACAGAAAGTTATAAAATAACAATTACAAATTATTGCTTTACAAAAAATACTTGCCACACCTTTACAACTGACTATGGATGCTATCTATACCTTAACAAGTATACATAAAAATAGCAATAACCAACAATGGAAAAAAAAACTATAAACTCATACAAAACCAGAGAGCCACCTGAGTAAGTAGTGCCTACAAAATTCAATGCAAAGAAATCTGTGTAGAGCTCCAAAATGAAAAGGATGCCTGTGAAAGATTCACCTCCAATATCAATTAATATGACCACTAAGACATATATATTCAAATATTATATAAAACTCTGAAATACTGTAATCTTAAAACTTTGAAACTTAATGATACGAGATCTTTAAGTCAATGGAAACTCATGCTTACCATTGTCAGCTCCAAAATTCCAAACATCGATTAGTTGCCTCAAACACACTTCAGAAAACTTAATTGTCTTAGAACTTAAAGTTCGAATAGACCAGTTTTTGCATTCCATGATAACATAATTCACTCCAAAGAAGAGTGCTCCCTGTACAGTGATAGTATCAGCAAGATCATTAACAAATAGCATTATTAAAAGCTATAAATTCATTATTTGAATTACAATATTCAAATAAAAACAAGAATAAATGCATCACATTCGATGTCCCTAATTAACAGCCATTTTATGTATCTGTTAAAGCAGATCTTTAAACAAGGCTTAACACGTGTTACAGGCCATGGGTTAAATTGAGACAGAAAACATGACTTGGCAATCAATAATTTCACAAAAACAAGGAATTGACAAATATAAATGAGAAAGAGCTGCTTAGAATGCACCCACCACAAGCATCAACTCACCATGCAAGTTAATTTGTAAGCGTTGACTCTGAAAAACATCATGACCAAAAGCAGTTTAGAGGGAGATATCCCAATGCTAGAATGCATACATGAGCTAGTACGCAAGAGGCAAAGCCACATATTTAAACTACCATGAATCAATAAATAAATTTATACTATTACAAATAAATATCATTCTACAGAATGAATCTGTTCTTCACAAGTTGATGTTGTTTCCAGAGCAAGCCAGCATCATTTGCAACTGTCCAAGCCTTGGTCTAGACAGGACCCAAGGACACTGGAAAAACTGCTGTAGAAGATATATCCCATAGCATTTCCAGCACAGAGGAAAAAATCCAAAGAGCTAATACTTATGACTATAGACTAAAACAATCTTACACCAAAGCAAAAGAACTATATTTCTACTGAAAGATCACTATCATCTACTCCTATCTATTCTTGGTTAAAAATAGACATTTTCCATGACATCTTCTAGGTCTCAAGCCATTCTAATAATGTTGAAGAACTTGATACCAGTTGTCTGTGTTCTTTTGAACATTACAAAAATGTCCATGAAAGATTTGTCTACAAAATCAACGGACATATAAAAACATAAATTTTCAGACTTCAGTAGCTTTCTTCTCCCTTGGGGCTTTGAAATTCTTTGACAGGTTGGTCATGTGCTTCTTCTTTCATTATGCCCTGGCCAGAATCTTGGGTCTGCCAATTAGTGGGAGCAAGTCGAACCTAAGGCCTGAAGATACGGTAATTCCAGTTAGATCCTCCAATTATTGTCTCAACAGAGCTCCCAAGCTGAGTTTCCTACCTTTTTGGCCTCAGCTGCTGAGCACATTGTTGCTGGAATAAAATAGAATAGAATAGTAGGTTTTAATGTCCATGAGACCAAAGACAGCCTATGGGGCAGCTGACCCAGCCATGTTATCTTTCAGCAATGCTGATCTTCTGCTATTTATCTTGATGAAGAATTTATGCTAGCCTCTGTCTAGCAGGGTCAGTGGTGAGAAGTTGTTCAATGGCCTGGACTTGTCTCTGATGTTGTTTTAAACTTTCAATCAGATAAACCAGACATTTATTTTGCTGTCAATCTTTGTAGGGTTTCATCAAACCCTAATTTGCAGCAGCCATCATCTCTTTTGAGTGCCGCCCTTTGGAGGGTTGTTTGATCTTCATTTTGTCATATTCTTGGTATGTACAACCTATGATTAGGTCTGAATTGTAAAGGCATAACGCTGGGATGTATTTGGGCATGTTTGGCCTATGCTTTTTGTTGTACCCAATAAATTTTTTTGCTTCATTAAGGCATTTTGAGCAAGTCTAGAAAATTTTTCATCAAAAAGTCAAACAAACAAAATTTCTAAAAATAGAAATTTTTATTTTTAGAAAGTTTCTAAAAATAGACGTCAAATTAGGTTTTCTGGGTTTCTTGAGATACGGATGCTGGCAAAATTTTCTAAAAATAGAATCTCCGATTCAAGTGTCGTGCCTGATTCTCATTGGTCGATTTTGCTTCACGATCAGCGTGGTCCAGACGGAATCTGCAAAAGGTCAAGTTTTCTCTACTGAATCATTTCTGCTTTTTCGGAAGGCGAAGCATGAGCTCTGAAGTCGTCAATGAAGGAAGTTCATCTGTCAGAACTCGTTTTCAAGTTTTCAATGCTATTCCAACGACGCAGAACCGACGAACAGTTGTCGATTTGACGAAGAACGCAAAACAGAGCAGGGTCAATCCAGAGTGAGGAGAAAAGTTGAAAATCATCAAATTTCACTAAGTCTGGAGAATCCAGGCGCCCTTGGAGGCTAGGGGCACCCAGTTTCACCAGTGTTAGATTTTTTTCGCATTTTTCAAGAAAATGCAAGAAATGTCTCTGTCGATCAATTCCGATGAGCGTAAAAGCAGTCATTTTGGTCATCAGGCCCCGAAAAGTTGGAAATCACATCAGATGTACCTAGACTATCAAGTTCATTCACCATCCAGTGGCAGTTGACTGAAGAAATCGTCGAAATCGACATCAGGAAGCAGTGGTCAGCACACAAAACGGAGCAAGTTGCAAACGAAGGTTGAAGATCAGGAATTTGGCTAAGGCATTGGATTCCAACCGCCCCTGGAGGCTAGGGGCGCCCAACTTCTCATGCCTTAGATTTTTTACGCGTTTTTCGAGAAACGTCAAAAATGCCTCCATCAGCTCGTTCCCAGGTGGTCAAACTCAGTCAAACGTCGGTAAAAGCTGGGATTTCATCACAGATGTGTTCAGGCTACTTAGATCATGCCCCATCCCGCCTCAGCAGTCATCCGGACGACCGAAAACGAAGATCAAAAAGGAGTTGTTGGCACAAAAATCGAGAAATGGCAAAATAGAATTTGAAATTTCCAAAAAAATTCGAAGGCACTGAAAGTCAAGCGCCCATGGAGGCTAGGGGCGCCCAAATCCTCCAGACTTAGAATATTTTTTGAGTTTTTTCCGGAAAGCGAAAATCTCCCTCCCTCAGCCCGATCCGGTTCACAACAGGTCAGTTTGGCACGTTTCTCGAGGCAAACAGAGAGTACAGTCAGCTCAGTTTTCATCAGGCCTGCCTATCTGCCAGATCATCAAACTCAGTTTTGTCTCAGCAGACAGAAATCAATAGCCACACAAGGGTCCCCTGTCACCAGAACGCGCACGGAAATCGGAAAGTTGAAAAAGTTGAATTCGAAAAAATGATTAAGGCATTGAAAGTCAGGCGCCCCTAGAGGCTAGGGGCGCCCAAGTTCACCAGAGATAGAAAATTTCATGATCTACTAGTGTTTTCCGACAATCATTTCCAGAACTTCGCCCGCTGACAGTTTCCAAAAGTGAAATTCGCAGTTGAACGACGTCAGAACGTCAGTTGGAGGCTGGGGATAGAATCACGGTTGATAAATCTCCAAAATGCAAGGATCAGTCAGCTTTTTCAGTCAACAATGACACTTTACCATCTTGTTGAAGTCAGAGACAAGCCATACTGGAGTCAGAACGAGTGCAAAAGTGTCGAAAACGAAAGAAAATTGGCTAACACTTTTGGCAACTCGCGTGTTCGATGACATCATCAAAAGAACATATTTTTTGTCATCTTACACATGAAGCCATAGGCAGCTACAAAATAGGCATTCATCCTATTCAAAGACATCCACTTGGATTTGTGCTTTAAAAGTTGCTTTCTTCATGGATAAGATCCAAGTTTTATTCTTTCACAAAGAAAGTTGTTTTTTGCCCTAAAGTTCTATAAAAACAAATATTTGGCTTCTTTATTTCATTACCTTTTGCAAGTTGCATCCAGAGGAAAGATTTTTATTTTTTCTTTCAACGAAGATTCGAAGGCTCAAACGAAGTGCTTTTTCAGCGTTCTTCATAGTTTCGGGTTGAGGAAGCAGGGAGGCACGCTTTTTCAGAGTCCCTTTTTCTAGGGGATCGTTTTTCAGAAATTGGACCGAAGCTTTTTCAGTTTTCGTCGAGATGGGTCCATCCAGAATTTCATCCCTTGAAGATTGGGAATTTTTCTTTTTTCGGGAATATGTTTTTTTTCTGTTTTTTCGGGAAATCCTCCGCTTTTTCAAAATCCGACGATCTAGGTTGCTTCAGAACGGGATTGCCTACAAAACCCATGTGACATCTTTTTCCGCTAAAAATCTACTTTTTAGAAGAAATCAGCAAAGAATAACAATGGATGACATCACCAAAAAGCAAGAATGTTGATGAGGATGTGATTCAAAAGAAAGCAGCTTTAAATCAGATGCTTTTTTAAAGCATTTGCTTTTATCCTAAGCTCATCCATTCTTTATTTAGAAAGAAATCACTTTGTATTAGTTGGAATTTTCTTTGCTTTAAAGCGTTTGTTAGTTGTATCTTTGTCTTAGAATAGAAATAAAGCTTGCGAGTTGGCAAGTTAGTTAGGTTTAATCAAGGAGATTTTAGGGTTCCCTACTCCTTTGATTTAGTATAAATAAGGGCAGCCTTGCCCATTGTAATAGAGCTATTTTTGTGATAGCAAATTTGCTATGAATATGCTAGCCTGCAGATCTTGTTATTCCAAGTTTTGTTCACTCTGTGTATCTGTTCTCCAATGTTTGATCGCATACTGTATGCCTGCCTTTTGCTACAGTATTGCTGTCCTAGAGTTGTATCAACTTTATGATATTGGAATAGAAGTCTCATGCCTACCTTTGCTTTGATATTCTATCTCACTAATCATCAAGTTTTGTCGTCAGATGTGTGGCTTGTTTAAATTTTATTTCAGCTTTCATCATTAAAGTACAATGTGTCTTGTGATGTGAATCTGGGAGAAGTTTATTTAAGTTTTTGTGTTAAAACAAATCTTTCCTCGTCCACTTTTGATTTATGTGCTCTGTGTTTACTCAGACAATCAAAAGCGTCATTTAGCTTAAGCCTAGCTGTAGTTAGAAGTTTATTAAAAGGAAAAACCTCTTTTGCAGCGAAATAGAGTTTTATAACCTTGTGTTCGCAGCTGAAAATCAAAAAGAAGATAGGCAAATTTAATTTATTTATCTTTTCAGTGAACATCAGCAAAAAGGGAACTCCCCCTCACAATAGGAGAGCAGTTTATCTGTGCATAGCTGTCCGTTTCCAACTCGCATTCCAGAGGTGCGAATTGAAACGCCAACAATTTTTTATGTACTTGCATATTCAAACATTTTGATGTTGTAGCCGCAATCTAATATAAATCAGAAATCAGATTTTTTTCTCATTTGTTTTGCAATTGGATGTTCATTTATTGATGAATAAATTCATGGTTGAAGCTAATATCATAAGGATTCATTGTTGCCCTATTATTGGAGCATTTTAGAGGCATTTGTGTTCGCTGTGATTATTGTTTAAGAGCAGAAATAAAAATCAGAATTCTAGGGTTTGGAGCAGAATTCTAATAAGCAGAAAACTAGGGCAGAACCCATTGGGGATATTACATTAATTTACTATATTGCCATCCCCAAAACTGTTTCCCCACATCCCCCTGTCCCGAAACCCCCCTATACCTGAAATTCAGAGAAACATTGATTAATAGTAACATGGGAATTCCGTTCCACATGTATTTTAGTCAATCAATTTTCCAAACCCAGTGAAAGACTGTTATACTATGTTATTGGATCCGCCTGGGACCTGACCTGATCCAGATCCAGTTCGAACCGGGTCCATGATCCGATCCGGTCCCGCCTATGGGTCCAGACAAGGTGTAATGTCCCCTTTCCAAGCTTAGTCATTAGTGGGCCCTATAGCCTATTTCCGAATCCTAATAGGCTATGAGGTATAGTTAGGGATTCTTTTTTATGATAGACTTCTGGTTCAGTTGTTTGTGTATTCTGATGTTGGATTTGAGCTCTATGTTGTTATAGGAAAACTTTGTCATTTTCAGAATGTTGTTCGGGCCCCTGGATAGTTATCCAAGATTCTTGGAGGAGCTGCCTATTTATAGAAAGTCATCCAATTGGTTTCATTTCCCATTTCAAGACATTTGGAACATTTTGGTTTAGTTTAATTATCAATTTGATGAAGATTGGAGATTTCTGCAAAGGTGATAATTAAACAAGCTATTTTATTATATTTTACACTTAAGTCTCTAAGGTTGGAAATATTAAAAAGGTGACTTAAGTGTTATAGCTTTTCAGAATGGGAAAATATATTATTATTTGCCTAGGCACATTAAAGTGAGCAACATCTCTTGGAAAAAGGGGACTTATTATAAGTTTGAGGAAAAAGGGGACTTATTATAAGTTGGAGAAAAAAAGTTCATCTTCCTTCTTGAGGATGAAAACCCTCATGAAGATGTCCATTTTCGATGGTGCAATATCCTTCCTAACTATAAAATGGTGACTTCATCCTGAAGTTGCATTGAGCCGGAAAGATTGAAGAATTCTATGAAGTTTTGTTATGCATTTTTCCAAGAAAGAATTAATTCTTGTGTAACTCCCAGGTGCCTATAAAAGTGAAGTGTGAACTCATTTTGAAGGTTTATGCTTTGGATTTTATACAGATATGCTGCTGGTTTTGAGCCAAAAAGTTCATCTTCCTTCTTGAGGATGAAAACCCTCATGAAGATGTCCATTTTCGATGGTGCAATATCCTTCCTAACTATAAAATGGTGACTTCATCCTGAAGTTGCATTGAGCCGGAAAGATTGAAGAATTCTATGAAGTTTTGTTATGCATTTTCAATTCACGTTTTTTGGTGTTGAGACTTCATAAATTTTGGTGTGAGTAGAATTAACTCTATTGTGATGTTTTCCTTGTGAGCCAAGCTGGCCGTACTGTGTAGTCCGTACACCTCTAGGGAGTACGATTTGGAAAATGGTGTCATTTCTTAATGTTTGCAGCAAATGAAGATTGTAATGTGATTGTCATGGATTGGCGTCAATTTCTGGGCAGTTTTTAGAATTGTTTAAAGTCAGATTTCATGATGTTTGATACAGCCATACAAGCCCAGCACCGTACAGCTGCAGGGTACGATTTGGAAATTCTGAGATTGTTTGTATTTGTTTGAAGCATAAAGTATGTGGGATGCCTTTGTTGAGTGTTGGCGATGATTTATGGTCACTACATTTGAACTTCTGGGCAGTCATTAAAAACATTTGATAATACATGCTAGTACAGGGCCGTACGTCCTGTCAGAGAAATATAGAGTTGTCTGTGCAGTCTTGACTCAGCTTATTACAGATTTCTCCTTGAATTGTTGTTGTTAAATGCCTGAAATCAGATATAATGCATTGATGAAAGGGATTCCTTGCTTCCAATCTTCATAGTGAATGCTCACATTCCACAAGGCTGCCATACAGATGAGAGGGGTTCTGAATTTACAAATTCAGAGTTGATCAGCAGTGGGTTTTGATTGTTATCTGTTCTAGATGGTAATTGTTCTTGTGTTTTGATGATGTTGATTGTTATGCAGGGTAATCTTCAATGATTTGCTACATCATCATGATGCCAAGAACCATCTCTAATCAATATTTCTGAGTTATATTGCATCTGATTTCATTGTAATCTTTCTTTATATGCAAACTCATTTAATTACCCCTGGATGGTTGAACCGCCAGTGTGGAGAATTGGATTGTTTTCTCTTCTTGTCATCTACCCACTGAATAAGTGGTGAATCCCCACTACATAAGTGGATGCCTTCTCATAGCAAATGAATGTATTGGTCTTTGTTGCTCAATCTTTAGTTGTTAACAAAACCACATTATGCTCTCACGTCGCCCGATTCGGGAACTAGGTGATCAGAAGTGTGGAGGTCATTTTAGTTGTTCATGCAATATTGTGCTAACATTGTGATTATCCTTGTTCAAATTTGGAAAAAAATTGGGGTGGATTACTAGACAAGGTCCGCCCAAAATAGGCCAGATCCGTCCCAGACGAACCCAGTCAAACCGAGGGCGAACCCAGGGCCCAAAACCCAAACCCACAACGAACCAATGGCGAACGCGGCGGCCATCCACCCCAGAAAACGATTTTTTTATTTTCTTTATTTTCTTTTTTTAATATTTTAAGTCATATTGGCTTTGACTATTCGCCCTAGAATGAAAAGGCAACCCTAAAAACACATTTTAAATACAAAATGAAAGCCATTTGAACTCATTTTGTTTGCAAAACACAAATAGTTTTCATTGTGGTTGAACTTCCATATTTGTTTGTGATTGAACAAAGAGGCTTGAAGATTGATTCTTTAAGGTTGAAAATCCATTGCACCACTATTCCTACACATTTGCAACTGTTTAGAGGCTGGCAAGAAGATCAGAGGAGATTTTTGCAAAGAGGTAGGTTTTTTTTTTCGCATTTTTAAACAACAAACAATTTCTTTTCAACTTCTAGTTTTTTTTTTTAAATCTTAGTTTATATGAATGTATCACTATGCTTAACTAGTTAACATATTAAACAAGTTAGGTTTTTTTTGTTTTTGTTTTGAATGTCTTGTTTACAAAGCTTATTGCCACACCCACAAGAATTACAATGGCATCTAGTTCTAGCTCCGCAAGCCAATCTAAATTCAAAACCAATCCAAACTCACCTCTTTGGAAGTATGTTGAAATGATACAACCGGTTCCAGGTGGTGGGGGGTACATTTGGAGATGCAAGGGATGTGATGTGCAATATTCTAGTTCATATAGTCGAGTGAAAGCCCATTTGTGTAACACCCCTGGGATGGGGATCAAAGCTTGCCCAAGAAAGAATAAAAAACCTATACCACCAGAGCAAGTGATGGCATATATCATGGAGCAACAAGCAACAGATGAAGCAGCAGGTCATAAAGCATTAGCCAGTTTACCAAAGAAAAAAAGTAAAACTCAAGGAATGGAGCCTCCATCTAATCCCATTGTTGTGGTAGAGAGCCACCCATTTTTGGTCACTCGTCAAGAGCAACCCACAAGCACTCCAACCAAAGGGACCTTTGGAAACATCATTTCAAAATGAGGCTTGAGATATTGCTAACCAACATATAGCTAGATGCATTTATGCAAATAGTTTGTCATTCAATGTTGTTCGTTCACCATATTGGAAAGAGATGGTGAAAAAAATTAATGAGGCTCCAAAAAGGTATAAGGGCACAAGTTATGAGAAGGGGCATGGCACCTTATGGAAAATGAGGTCAAGAGTGTAGAAGATGCATCGAAGCCCATAAGGGATTCATGGATTGAGACAAGGGTGTCGATTGTCTCCGATGGATGGAAAGATGTAAAAAATCGGCCTTTGATCAATGTCATTGTAGTGTCCACTAAAGGGGCAATGTTTTTGAGAGTTGTGGATTGTGAGGGCAAGTGAAGGACAGAAATTTTATTGCTAACATCCTCATTGCAGCCATAGAGGATGTGACACCTTGTAACGTTGTTTAAGTGATAACGGACAACGCAAAAAATTGTAGAGCTACTAGGTTGATGGTTGAGAAATGGTATTCACATATCTTTTGGACACCTTGTGTTGTCCACTCTCTCAATTTAATGCTACAAAAGATTGGGAAAAAAATTGATTGGATTAGAGAGTTGTACGCAAAGGCCGAGGAGATACAAATGTTCATCACCAACCACCACATGTCGCAAAGCATATTTAGATCATTTTCGACATTGGACTTGTTGAAGGTAAGTGAAGCAATATATTTTTTCTATGCTTTAATTTCACATCTTCTAATTCTTCTTTAAAGTTTTTTTTTAAATGTTTAAATTTTAATTATTTTATTTTTTATTTTTGATATTTCAATAGGTTGCTGAGACCCATTTTGCCTCAAACACTGTAGCCTTGAGACGACTTGTGAAGGTCAAAAAAACTCTTTCCAGCATGGTTATTAGCCATAATTGGTCCATATGGAGGAAAAGCAACACTGAGAGGGCATCAAATGTTAAGGGGATGATCCTAGATGAATCTTGGTGGAATCATGTGGAGTATCTCCTTAGTTTCACCGAACCCATTTTGAGCATGATTTGTTATATTGACGTGGACAAGCCTTGCATGGGGGAGATATATGATGGCATTGTTTCAATGATAGAGAAGATAAAGACCATCATAAATGAGGAGCAAGATCCTCAAAAAAAATTCTTCAAACAAGTGACGATATTATTGAGGATAGATGGAACACAATGGCAACCTTGTTGCATCTTCTTGCATTTGCATTGACTCCAAAATATTATAGTGTTGAGATTCTTGCGGTGCCAAATAGGATTCCCCCATGGAGAGATTATGAAGTGTCTGAAGGGTACATGGCAGCATTTCGTAGACTCTTCCCTGATCTAGAATTGCAGGATATGGTCACAAATGAATTCATTGATTTTGTACACTCCAATGGTCAAAGCATTGAGGCTCTTCGTGATAAACTCAAGAAAGATGCTCACAATTGGTGGTACTTTCATGGCCAACAATTCCGGCACCTACAACCTCTCGTAATCAAAGTTTTATCACAAGTAAGTTTACTAAATTTCTATTTTTTTTAATTTTTATCTTTAGACTTTTAAAAATTTAAACTTTGAAGTTTCATAATTCATTTATAATTTTAAAATTTTTTAAATTTTTAAAAATTAAATTTTATAACTTATTAGTTTTTAACTCTTTCTCTCTACTTTGTCTTCATAGGTTGCTAGTTCATCTGCATCTGAGAGGAATTGGAGCACATACTCTTTCATCCACTCAATAAAGTGCAACCAATTGCACTCAAAAAAGGCGGAGAACTTAGCGTATGTGCATTCCAACTTGCACCTCCTCTCTCACAAACAACATGACTTAAGGAAGGGGAATCGAAGTTGTGGGATGTGGAGCCAGAGCAAATTGACATGGATGCTTGTAGTTCCCATTCCCAAGATGTTGCACTTGAGGGATCGGAGAGCGAGCACACTTTTTCAGCAAGTGGCAGTGGCGTCGGTTGTGGTTCTTCAAATGATCCTGCGTCAACTAATGTCCAAGATGTTGATGATGATAATGTGGAGGATTTAGCAAATCCATATGATTGATGACATTTGTCATTTGACATTGAAAATTGATTGTTGAACTTGATATTATTATTTTGAATCTTGATATTGAACTTGCAGTTCGAGCAATGAATATTTAAATTTTTATGTGTTATGTTATTCAAGTTTATGGTGGTTTTGTTGATTATATGATGCTATGTGGTGCTCTACACTTTATTCCTGCTTTGCTACACTTCATTCTTGCTTTTAGGCTGCATATATGTGTGTGTGTGTGTGTGAACCCAAAAATGAACCCAACCCCAAAAAAATTTTGGCCGAATCCACGAACCAAACCCGCAAACCCGAACCCGAACCAAAACCAGCAACATAGCTATTATACAATGCAATTAATTCAACCTAGTTATTTCTCTAGTGACCGACATTGCTTCAAAGAGATAACATGTTGACCCATGTGATCCCATATGAAGAGATGAGAGACTACCTGAATCATAGTTCAATGGATCCTAAGTTTGGCTAGGCTGTTGTTATTGCAATGTAAGTGTCCAGTTACAAAGTCAGCTTGTTGATGAAGAACCCTATTGCAAAAAAAATTGCCATCCCCAAAACCGTGTCCCAACACCCCCCCTGTACCCAAAACTCAGAGAAACACTGATTAATAGTAACATGGGAATTCCACTCCATGTGCATTTCAGTCAATGAATTTTCCAAACCCAGTTGAAGATTGTTATACAATGCAATTAATTTAGCCAAGTTATTTCTCTAGTGACAGATACATTGCTGGAAAGAGACAATGCATTGACCCATGTGATCCCGTATGAAGAGATGAGAGACTGCCTGAATCATAGTTCCCTGGATCCTAAGTCTGGCCAGTTATGAATTCAGCTTGTATAAGTTGATGAAGAACCCCATTGCCCTTTCCACTGGTTGTGAACTGATATAACTATCCATGGCCTGAGCTGAAAAATTCTAATGAACAAGGACATATAAAATGTGTTGTTGTTGATGGGATGAATTGTTTACCTGAAAGACCTGAGATAACTTCCCAGTGCTTTTTGTATACACCTAAAAATGGCAAAGACAAATTAAATAAATATTTATTATTTATTTAATTCCCATTCTGCTATCATTTAATAAATTCATCAATTTATCTATTTGATTCACGTTCATCATTAATAGTCCAAATATTAAATAAATATCAATTTATTTAATTAAATCAATTAAACATGTTCTTCTAATGTCATCCCTTAATTAAATAATAATCAAATTATTTAATCACAAATCATCCTATTCCAAAGTCTTCATTCATAATTCCACATCATTCTTCCACCTCATCTTCCACCTCACCTTGTTGCATATGTAATTAAATATTTTAATATTTAATTAATCTATTTTCCCTCACCCACATGGCCTATTATTCCTCCAACCATCCCTATTCACATGGATGTGGTCTCTCCATGTCATCATGGTCAAAGGGACACTTTGTGACACTTGTTCCATAGTCCCTAGAATCTTTCCAACCTCCCTACAAACATGGTCTCCTTGTTTGACCTTCTCTCTTGAGTCATGGTGAGCCTTGTGACATGCGGACTCATGTCACACCTCTCTCTTCCATGTCAAGGTGAGCGGAACATCTTCCCTCTTTCTCTCCCTCATCTCAACTAACTCAATCCTCACCATACACCTCTCAAGAATTCTTCTCCACCGTTAAGATCTTGACACATGGATTTGCCCCCTCCTTGGCCTATAAAAGGAAGCTCATTCCCTCATTCTATAATTCACAAGCTATAGCAAACTTACTCTACCGGAATTATACCAGCGTGCCTTTGGCAAAGCATCCATATTGTTCATTGCATTATCTCCATTATCCTCACATCCACACAATCATGTCTTCAATCATTCATCTCTCATCTTCATAAGAGTTGCATTGTAGGTAATCTCCATTGCATTATCCACTACAGCCATTCAAGTATTGTCATCTTCAACAGCGAGGAAGTGCACACTTCTGAGATCTCTATTCATCTATAAGATCAGTACAAGATAGGCAACAATGGAAGCTTCGACATAAATCAGTCTTCAAAGTAATATATCTTTGTTTATTTGATTTGCATCATATTTCATTGAGTTATTGGATTACTACTAGTTTAATACTGTTGACAATATTTCCTCTAACACTCTTCAAATTTTTAGTGTAATGGAGAATCATTGGATAGGGAGAGATGATTGTCAGAACCATTATAGATAAATTCCTAAGCCTTAAGATTCTGCATAAGGATTTTATGGCACCTCACACACAGTTAGAAAATACAACTATGAAAAGACGAGGTTGATATGAAGGCATAATAATCAGGAAAAGAAAAACTCTCAACTGCTATTGAGAAGGGCATGCATCCAAGTAGAGAGAAGTATAGGAGCAGAGCATGGAATGGCAGCCCTGATATGAAGCTGCTGAGAAAGGCATTAAAAACTAGGGAGGTTGCTATGGAATGTTTTAAGGAGACCAGGACTGACAACAAAAACTACAGCATAATATATTTGGGCATGCAGCTTGAATCATCATAAGGAAAAGATGGAATAAAATAAGTTCTGAAACTCTGATAGCACCACCATTGGAACATTAGTTGGAGCCATTCTGATACAGAAAAAAATTAAAAACTATTTTATGCTGTGGCCCTTAGAAGAGTTGGCATTCAATTTGAATAGAAATATCTCTTGCCTGGACATGCTAGTTAATCACACGGCTCAAAGCAAGATGATTGGCTTGAGTCCTTGTATCTGTCTATGTAGTCAATTAGTTGGGCTAGATTGTGTGCTTGAGATCCTAAGTATTATAAATGTGTAATATTAGCTCTTGTAAGACATCAATAGCATGGATAGTGATTCAGTTAGTTCCTTTACGATGTACATTGATGTGTGTGGTGATATGTGTAATTTTATTCTTGTTGCATGACTGGACTGCAGTGTTAAGCATAATTCAAGGTTGTGCAAACTGCTTAACATTGGTTCTGTTGTATTTAAAAGAGGCCAAGGTTGCTATGAACAAGGAAACTTTCAGGAAAACAAATGAACCAGCTGTTAGGTAGAAAAATAAAGACTGATTTGAAATATGTAAGGAAATTTAAAATTACATTCAAAGATGCCATATTCTTCACTAAGACACAAATAAGTTACTGAGAATGTACCTTGCAGAGTAGATTAAATAGTTCACCCTTCTTGTTTCTTAAGAAAAACTTAATTTCATAATTAATTCCTTAATATGCATCATAACCATGCTAAATTATTCTCAAAATTAGTAAATTTAGGTAGAACAAATATGGATATCTAGTTTGATAAACCAATGTGTAGCTTTTGTACAGGTAAATGCACAGAAAATTTGATGTTTTTGACAAAGTACAAATTAAAATGTATTCATGAAACTCCTTTTGCAATCTTATCCATAATAATCCATATGCCTTTAATAGAGCACAGTTGGAAGCACATTTGTTCACCCAATGGCAGAGTAAAAGGACAGCCCCAAGGTATGGACAAGCAGTTGTTAGACCTCAATTTTGAGCTAAAGTCTAAGATGACTCTCCCTTAGACCCTCAATTGATATGTTATGTATTTGAATTAATAACTCTAAGCAAGGAAACCGGGGATCAACATTCAAAGTAGAGTTGGACCAAATTCAAAATGAGGGCTCGATGAGTACAATAAAATGGACAAGATAAGAGATCCACCTTGGCCTCGTTGAGGCAATTTAAGTCCCCCGTTAAAGGAGTAATAGATAAAAAATCAGTTAGAGAGAAATCTCAATGGTGTAAGCCCCCTTCAGGCTTCTAGAAATTAAACTTTGATGATGCTTCTAAGGGCAATCCTGGCATTGCAAGTGCTGGTGTTATTCTAAGGAACAATAAGAGGTGTTTTGAGAAAGAGGGTTCTTTTTTCCTAGGTGTCCGCACCAACAATGAAGCTAAGTGGATGGCAATAATTTAAAGACTTTATCTTGCTAAAGAAGTAAGATGTAAGAAATTGATTTTGGAAGGTGATTCTTTGGTAGTCATTCAGGGATTGATTAAAAAGGATTTCCCGACTTGGAAGCTGAAATCTCCTCTGGATGAGATGCTTGATGTCTACAAAATTTGGCATGGTCCTCTTTAATCATTACTTCCATGAGTTCAATAAGGCTGCAGATTTGCTTGCCGATGCTGGTGTGGATTTAAATTCTCTAACCTATCTTGTGGCCAACCGTGTGAATGAGTGGGATAGCTTGGTTTTATTTCAGAAATTGATTTGCCTTCATGAATTGTTAAGAGTGAGGTTGTGCATGGTTGGTCCAATCAATTTTATGTTTGATTATTTTTCATGCCCCACTCTAATTGGTCACTCGCTTAACTCGATCGTAATGATTGTGTGGCTTTAAGAATAGTGAAGGGTGACAGCCTTTGATTGATTTGGGACGTGTGGTGCTTGTTTTAAACAGTTCACCTCTTTCTCGGCTTCATGGCCTTGTATTATGCAGTTTTTCCTTTGTGTCTATCATATCTTTATTGCATCCTCCGTGGCTATTGGTGGCTGTTATAGTTCTCTATGTTGGCCTTTTATGGGTCCCATTCTCCATGGCTCATGGCAAGAAAAGTTCTAAGTCCCTAGACCCTCTCCTTGACAAGGTTATGTTAGGCAAGCATCTTAAAGCAAAATTTAACTACTCACCCCCAAGCTCTCTTAGGTGAAGTGCATTCTTGAACAAGATGGGCCCTTGAGTGGCTTGAGATGACTGCGGGTAAATCCTCCATTCAAGTAAACTTCCTATGGAGTTTGGAAGCTTTAAAATTTTGGGTGGAGAAGCTTGTGGCTAGGTGAGGAATTTCTTGCTCTTGGAGGAGTCTTTCTTCACTCTGGCTTCAGAGCCCTTGACCTCGCATCATTTTTCTTTGTTGACATCATTTGGGGATTTCCACATTCTAAACAAAGAAGTGTTCACTATTCACCATCACCTCTATGATCCGGACACTTTTTGTTTGGCCTTGTGCCAATTGGTGAAAAATCTTCTTGTAACACACTCTCAGGGGACATTGGAGGTAACAAGCTCTTTCACCCTTCCAATGCTAGTGGATGGCGTTCTTCTTCACTTACAAAAAAGGCAAACGGTTATTCTTGGTGTCAATTTTGCAATATGCACTATTTTGGTAGGGTTTTATGACTTGGTTTTTTTTGTTTTCCGCTGCTATTTTGGTTTAGGGTTTATAAATGGTTTTGCATGTGTTTATTTTGCATTGCAACAATGAAATATAATGGATATAACAAGAACCCAGAAAAACTACAACAGATATGAGCAAAATAACGACAACCCAATTTATATTAATGCTCAAAATGAATTACAGTGACATACCCATTTTGAGTTCTTCAACTTCATACATCTGCCGTAATGGACCAGCAATATGGGCTATCTCATAACACCTCTAAACACCCGCTATTGAATGGGCTCCGTTATACAAATGACTGCAGTATGGTATAAGACCCTAGGCGTCCCTTATGCTTGGTGAATGAGTTCCAAATGAAAGGTGTTCAACTCTATGGAAAGCCCACGACCCTGTACCAGCATGTACGACCTTGCTGGAGTGAATATCAGCAACACACAAATCTGAGAATGCTCACAAATCCGTCAAAATGCTATTAAATTGGTCTGCAGATAATATACTAGTTCCCAACGCCCCAAAACTGGTGAAATATCTTCAAACTACACTCAAATGACTGTTATATGATGTACAGCCATGGCTGAAGGTGTACGACCTGCACAAGGGTGTGAAAACAGTCCCAAAACTCCTTGAAATCGCTGCAATCTGTTATTAGATATCCTCTCTAATGCTGCTCACAAAATCTGGTCAATACCAACATGAAATCTCCATCAAATCTTCACCAAAATGTGTCAAACTGAAGCACAAATGAAGCCCCTGGATGAGACTTCCAAAAAACTCGCCTGATGTTGTCTTCCAAACACGAAGTGAGTGATTCCACGGAGGATTTTGTCTCAGCAGAACCCTAGAACAAACCCTCAAAGCCAAAGCTTCAAAGTGTTGCACGACCATATCAATTTTTGCAAAGTGGGTGAATAATCCAAATGAGCTCTCACTTTTCCTTTTTACTCCTTTGCCTCCTAACACCCAAGAAGAATTATTTTATTATTTTCTTTTATTGCATTGAGTCCCTAGTCTCCTCATGTGGCGTCCAAACTCCTAGCACCATAACTTGAGTTATAACTTACATTTCATAACTTAAGATATAACTTCCAAAAAACTCGCCTAATGTTGTCTTCCAAACACGAAGTGAGTGATTCCGCGGAGGATTTCGTCTCAGCAAAACCCTAGAACAAACCCTCAAAACCAAAGCTTCAAAGTGTTGCACAACAATATCAATTTTTGCAAAGTGAGTGAATAATCCAAATGAGCTCACTTTTCCTTTTTACTCCTTTGCCTCCCAACACCCAAGAAGAATTATTTTATTGTTTTCTTTTATTGCATTGAGTCCCTAGTCTCCTCATGTGGTGTCCAAACTCCTAGCACCATAACTTAAGTTATAACTTACATTTCATAACTTCAGTCACTTCAATAAATTAAAGTAACTCTAGCCATTTAAATATTATAAGTTAAATATTTAATTTAACTTATACTTCGACAAATAACTCCCTGGCCATATCGAAACCACAAACCAAGTGCTAGGTGCTCCAACCGGCAATGGCTATAAATAGAAAGTTAGTCCACACTACCCGTGAACCCTCCTGCCTAACTTACTATAAATAGTAAGTCCTAGAAAAATGATCCAATTAGGCTCCCTAACCAAAGCCATTAGCCTACGGGAACCTGGTAATAGGCTAATCTCCTCATCTAATTGTCTGGGCTAAGTAGGGGACATTACAAATTTCCCCTAGCTTGTTGATTCGAAGGGAAAGCATTCAATGGGAGCTCTGCTCCCACTCATTGGCTCTTCTCCAAGTTGCAGTAAAACTGTAAAGGTGTTGAGGGCTGGGGTATTTTGTCTCTTTCTTGATTTCTTGATTGTTCTCTATTTTGGGTTGGCTAGCTTGTCTTGTTTTTTGGGGCCATTGCATTTTTTCTTTTGCTGGTCATTTTTTTGGAAGGAGCCCTACTTCGACATGTATTTTCCTGGGCTTTTTGCCCTGTCTGCTAGTCTCTGTAATTTTTGCTTGAGTTTCAATCATAGGTCCAAGTGTACGCGTCCCCCCTGAAAACCAGTCGTCCTCAAAACGGGGACGTTTCCAAGAGGGGGAGACATCAGGGAAACGTCCCCCCGCCGTCCCCCCATTTCGCCGCCGTCTCCGAGACGTCTTGGCTTGGGGGGACTTCTGGACATCCCCGAAACTTCTCGACGTCCCCCCTCAAATGCATTAAAAAATCATTGTTTTTAAATCAAAATGAAAACCTAAAAGTTTTTTACTTTATACTTAATTTTTTACATTTCTAATTGTTTTACTTTTCATTGTTTTTCACGGGTGTGTTCTCTGAGCTACGTAGGCAAATCCAATTGAATCGAACAGGTGAGGGTTCCGGTTTTTGCAGTAGCGCGAATCGCGATTGATGTTCATTGTTTACAGTTTTAACTTTTTCTTTTTTTTTTTCATTTTTTTTGTGAGCTGCCTGGGTGACTGTGAGGGATTTTTTATTACTGAATGCCTCAAAGAGATGTCATCGCGTGGGATGCTGTCTGGGTGACTGTGAGGGTTTTTTTAATTACTGAATGCCTCAGAGAGATGTTATCGTGTGGGATGCAATGTGCATCCCACGCGATGACATCTCTTATGACTGAATGCCAATGAAAGTTTCCAAAGCTTTTTCGACAAATCCATTTTGTGCATATCCTGCAATCATTGCAGTCCATGAGACCACATTTCTTTGAGGCATTTTGTCAAATAGTTCACGTGCCTTGTCTATGCTTCCACATTTTGCATACATGTCTAATAGGGCAGTTGCAACTACAACATCTGACAAAATTCCTCTATCCTTTATGTTTTGATGGATGTCCATACCCTATTCCAATTTTCCAAAGCTCCCATTTTGACACAGTCAGGAAGGATGCTAGGCTGGCAAAGGTTGTGGAATTTGGCTTTACACCAGTCAATTGCATTTGCTTTAAAATTTCTAAAGCCTTTTCAACAAATCCATTTTGTGCATACCCTGCAATCATTGCAGTCCATGAGACCACATTTCTTTGAGGCATTTGTCAACCAGTTCACGTGCCTTGTCTATGCTTCCACATTTTGCATACATGCCTAACAGGGCAGTTGCAACTACAACATCTGACAAAATTCCTCTATCCTTTATGTTTTGATGGATGTCCATACCCTATTCCAATTTTCCAAAGCTCCCATTTTGACACAGGCACGGAGGATGCTGGGCTGGCAAACGTTGTGGAATTTGGCTTTACACCAGCCAATTGCATTTCCTTTAAAATTTCTAAAGCCTTTTCAACAAATCCATTATGTGCGTATCCTACAATCATTGCAGTCCATGAGACCACATTTCTTTGAGGCATTCTGTCAAACAGTTCATGTGCCTTGTCTATGCTTCCACATTTTGCATACATGTCTAACAGGGCAGTTGCAACTACAACATCTGGCAAAATATGAATATCTGAAAAAAAAAATTAATTTATAATTTTTTTTTTTGTAACATTGTAGCATGTAGGTCTGATTTTCTGATTTTCATTTTTTTTCTTAACATTGTTTTAACTCTTTTGATTTTCTTTTGTAGCATCATCATCATAATGAGTTCACACAGCAGAAGTGACGATGAGGGTAGAGAGGTTGAAGTTCAAAGTGAAAATGATTCATCTCAATCTGATGATCATCATGACCCTGATTTTCAAATAGTAGGGGAGGGTGAACATGCTTCAAATACTCAGTCTCAAACTAACACAAGTTCCGTTGGGAGTAAAACTAAAAATGATAGGTGCCCTTCACGACTCCTTGAAAAATGGGCCAAGGGCCCCTTTGATCCAAAATTACCTTTAAAACAATTTGCAACTAAGATAGCAGCAAACCCTGGGGCAAAGGGGGGCACTAGAAAATGGAAGTGCAACATGTGTGATCTTACATGGTTTGGAAGCATTACAAGAACTAATGCTCACTTTCTTCTTGTTCGAGGCAAAGGTGTAGATGTATGCAGTGTTGTGGAACGTAACTTGAAGTACAGGGTTGAATTTTTAAAATAATGGCGTTGCAATGAGGATGAAGTACCTACATATGTTATGTTGCCACAAAGGAGTAGGGGTGATCAGATTTCTACTTCTACTTTGTTGAGTCAAAGGCCACCAAATCCATTCAGTTTAAGTGCTGTAGAGCCTAAGGGGAAATGTAAGATGGCATCTCCACAACCATTGGCAGATTTATTCAATGTGTAAGCAAAGGATGAGGCAGATGATGCCATTGGCAAATTCTTCTTTGCCAATGGCATTCCATTCCATGTGGCTCGCTCTCCTTATTACAAGGAAGCTATGTCAAAGACAATAAGGGCAGGACAATCATATGTGCCACCAGGGGAGACTAAATTGAGGACAACAATCTTGGATCAAAACTATTCCAAGATTAATATTTTGATGGAGAAGATGAAGAGAACTTAGGTCACAAGTGGATGCAGCATAGTTATCATCGTTACATCTACAGCTAGCCCTTATTTCCTTAGGGTTATTGATTGTTCAGGCCATAGCAAGGATGCCCATTATCAGTTCCAGATCCTCAAGGATGCTATAGAGGAGGTTGGGCCACAAAATGTGGTGCAGGTAGTGACAGATGCGGCCCATGAGTGCAGAGCTGCAGGGAAGTTGATTGAGGCAGCCTATAGACATATTTGGTGGACTCCTTGTTGTGTGCATGCTATGAATAATGCACTTAAGGACACGGGTAAAATCAGTTGGATCAAATCAATTGTCAGTGATGCTAGAGATGTAAAGATGTTTATCTGCAACCACCATACTTCATATGCACTTTTCAGGTCCTTCTCCAAGAAGGAATTCCTAAAGCCTGTAGAGACTCGGTATGCATCATACTTTATTCTCTTGGAGAGGATGCTTGACTTGCAAGAGGCATTGCAACTAATGGTAATGACAATAGAATGGAACCGATGGCCTAAGTCGAAGACACGGAAGGGATTGAGGGTTAAGGAGGTGGTGATGAATGGTGTCTTTTGGGCTGATGCCAAATATATTGTCTCCATCATTCATCCAGTCTTCACAATTATTAGATTTGGGGATTCTAATGCGCCTTCCCTTGGAGAGGTATATGAGTGCATTGATTCCATGCTTGATCAAATGAAGGCTATTGTGCGAGAGAAGGACCCCACAATGCAATTATACACCGAGCATATTCATCCAATCATTCAGCGTAGATGGGAGATGCTCAACACTCCCTTACACATGGCTGCCTATGCATTGAACCCAAAGTGGTACGTGCATAGGCCCGGCAGAATCACACCTATAGAGGACGCTGAGGTGAAGGAAGGGTTCATGAAGGCCATTGACAAAATGTATGATCCTATAGAGGCCAACTTGCTTCGTACTGAGTGGACAAAATTTGCCACTCTTTGGGGATATTTAGAGGTGGCCAAGATAGATTTGGAGACTATGTCACAAGAGGACCCCAAGTTGTGGTGGACTATGCATGGGCCTAGATCTTTGATTACTACTCTAGCCCTTCGTTTGCTGTCCCAGGTTTCTAGTTCTTCTGCTGCTAAGAGGAACTAGTCTACTTATAGCTTCATCCACTCCGTTAAGAGGAACAGGCTTACTTTTAGGAGGGCAGAGAAGCTTGTCGTTGTACATAGTGCCTTACGTCTCATTGACCGCAACACAACTACATACAAGGAGAGTCCAGCAGCCAGATGGGATGTAGAGCCAGAACAGCCAACACAAATATATGAGGATGCTACACAGATAGGGCTGGTTGGTATTGGTTTAGATGAGCTTGAGCATTTGGGGTCCAGCAGTTCCAGTGATGAGGAGATTGACATGGAGTTTGGGGATGATTAGATCATTAGAGGCATCAGGCCATTAACCATTTGGCATTTTGGCATTTACTATTTACTATTTTGTTTTTGAAGTTTGAACTTTGAACATTGTTGATTGTAATTATGAATCATGATTATGAAATTCAAATTATGAAACATCTAGTTCTCATTCCAATGTCTATTAAGTTACGTATATTTTGATTTTCATTGTTTCAATGTTCACTAGTTCAATGAAATCATTGCAATGTGTTTAAATTCTAAACTTTACTTATTAAGTTATTCCTTAGGCTTCTACAGTTATACATCTTTTTATAACTAATTTTTCAAGTACTATATGTATTTCAGCGCACCGCTCCCCCGCCGCCGCCCCCCAAATTAGACCCCCCGTCCCCAAAATGTATCCCTTGCCGTCCCCCCGTCCCCATCCCCGAAACTCCGTGGAACTATGGTTTCAGTGGGTGACGACTCCCATAGATTCCCTCTTTAAATTATCAAAAAAAAAAAAGCAATTTAAGTAAAGCTCAATTGCAAAAAAATGATGGCAATTGCTTGAGTGATTCTAAAATGTCTAAAGAGCTTTGAAAAGAAAGGAATTAAAGTGGTTTGTATAATTCCTTGAAACCAAAGACAGAGAAGGTATTCAAAGGTCATGTCAAAAGCTGTATAAACTCACTCAAAGATCATTTAGAGAATGAACTTGGAGAAGTATGCTGCTATTTTGAGGAAGAACACTTTTAAGCATTGCCCGGAAAATACAAAAGGACATGGATTTCATGCACTCATTTTTAGAACTTTGGTGAGCTGATATAAGGTAAAATCAGATTTGATACTTTGTTGGTTGGCTTTAAGAATTGTCACTTTTGGGGTGGGTTTAATGCCTGCATACAACTGAAAGCGGGTATAATTTCAGTCACAATCTTGGAGAAATTAGTGTGAGGTGGGATAGATTTTCTCTGAGAAGCTGTATTATGCCTAAGCAGGTACCCAGAGTATTAAAAAGGCCCTGTGAGGAATTTGCAGAACGGCCAGCAGATCCCAAGAGCACAGCAAAGAAGATCTTGTTGGATGGAGTTGGGTGACCTCGTCTACTCCATACGACAATGGGAAGCAGGTGAATTCAGGAAGAGGGTATACCCTAGCATCACACACTCCCAAAAAAAAGTTTTGAACAAAAAAAGTTAGACCTTGCTGCTCCTTTGATTGATCATTAAAGAACAATGCAGATGAATTATTAAAGAAATTATTGATCATAGCCAAGCAGTCGAGAGATCAACCATACTGTGTGGGAATTCTTCATTCTTGACCAAAGTCCGATGCAAAAGAAGTGGAAGAACATCTGTAGATGAAGCTTTCAGCTGTCTAGGAAACTGTCTAATGGATTCGACTGCGCACGTATTCATCACGATGGGACCATCACTGACAGTTTTGACCAAGGATGAATTTGTTGCACATAAAACAAAACAACAGAACGAAGACTCATATGTGGAGTTGAATTGGTTTTAATCCCGACTATTTGCACAGGAGATGTTCCATTACATCTTGTCCAATTCATGTATCCAGCCTTCAACATTAATACACCCATTGGGAAATGTACAAGTGGATTCTTCCTTCATGGAAGGAATTATTCCTTCATGTGAAGGCAAGGAAAGACGGGAGAGATAGAGCTGTCTTGAGAATTGCATTCCAGTCATAATAGTCTTAGGGCTATTGGCAATTAAAGGTGGAAGTCCACTGCCCTGTTTCTTGGGGTTGTATGATTGCGTGTAGCCATTGGAGTTCGCTAAATTAGATGCAAGTGTGAAGATACTTGAGTGGTGTTCTTAGTGACCCTAATGAAAGGGAGCAAGCTTTTACCACTGAATTTGATAGGGGATTCTTTGCTAGCATTTTTCCAGAGTAAATCTCATGTTTCTTTTGCTCGTGTCATTGTTCTCATTTACTTGCTTCATGCTATTTTCTTGCAAGTTTTTAACAACTAATACAAGTGGCTATGGATAATGTGATATTCTTTCTCTCGTTTAATGGAAGTGTGATGTTTATGAATCAGTCATAAAGTATAACTTCATACTTTAAACCCCCCGTGTCACTCAGTTGAAGCATAGAACTAGTAAGCAACAAAGTTATTAGAATATTATTTCATGCTAGTTTTAGTTAATGGTCAATCGTGTAACTGTTTGTAATTATTTAGTAAGATCGTGTTTACGATCTTCTGCAAGTTTCTATTCTAGAAACTTGCCCTTCTTGTATATTTGTAATTCTACTTATCTGAGCTTGTGCTCATTGTTAATATATCATATTTTACCAATTACTTAGCGTAATATGGTATCAGAGCCGAGTTAATTGATTTTTTTTTTTTCGTGGGATCTGTGTTTTCCCAAAAATCGCGGGTCTGAAAACACGTTTTCTGTGGTTAAAGTTGCGCGGGTTTCTAGTTCACGTTTTTGCAGATTTCTGGCGTTTGTTTGATTTCTGTCAGATACCCGTTGACGTTTTCCTCTGCAACCACGATTTTCTTCATTCAAAACGTCATTTTCATCAATTCCTGGCCGCGTTTCCTCTTCACTTTGAGCGTCGTTTTCTTTGCAAGGTCGTGTGTTTTGAGGACGTTTTGTTGCTATATCGTGGGTTCTTTGTTTTCCGCAGACTTAGGGTTCTGCATTGGCGGCGTCTGATTTGCGTTTTGCTTTTCACATTCAACTCGTGGACTCTACAGTCGCATGTTTTAGCAAGGTGTGGTCGCGATTTGTTCTGTGTGGTGGTTTCAAATTCAAGGTCGCAATTCTATGGGCTCTTGTTTGGTGCAACCTCTCTGTGTTTTCACATGAGTGGTTACCTGTTTCTGGCGTTTTCTGCAAATCTCTGTGCTTTCATGGCCGCCTAAGGCCTCTGAAATTTTTGGCTAGGGTTTCGACCCTATGGTTCAAGTCCAAAAAAATTTTCATTTGCAGATTCTTGGTGGGTTTTTCGAGACTATTTTTGGGTACCTGTCGAATTTTTCTGGGTGCCTCGAAATCCGTGCCTTGAAATTTGTGCCGACAGATTTGTCTCGAAGTTTGTGCCTATAAAACTGCCTCAGCATCCTGTGCATTGGAATTTGTGCTTCGGGTTCCGTGTTTTCAGCCTCTTCTTAGTACCTCGTTTTTCGTGCCTCGAAAAGCGTGCAAGATGGCGAGTTTGACCAACATCATGTTGGAAGGCAGTCAGCGATTTAATGGCAAAAACTATAATACCTAGAAGCAGTGAATGATGACCATCTTTGAATATCGCTGCCTCGCTCAGATCATTCTCGGCAATACTACTCGTCCAGCAACGACGGGTAAAGACCAGGATAAGTTTGACGAACAAACCCGTGAAGCAGTCATGCTTATTAAGCTGTCAATCACAGATGATCAGCTACCTCAGATTCCGGCTGGAAAAACAGCAAAGGAGATTTGGGACCATCTGAAGGGTTTGCATGAAACCTCCGACAAGAGCCATGCGTTCTTCCTGAAAAATATACTGTTTTCTATCATGATGGATGAGAAGACATCTTTGCAGACGCACCTAAACAAGATCCAGGAGATCAGAGATCAGCTGGAGGCTATTGGTCGAAAAATGGAGGAAGAAGACATGGTTGTGATCACTTTGAAAAGTCTACCTAAGTCCTATGAACATTTCATTGAGACTCTCAACATTACCTCAGCTAATGTTGATCTGAAGTTTCCAGAACTCTGTACTATCCTCTTACAGCAGGATCGCTGGAAACAACAGTTTGGTAGTAGTGCTTCTTCGCCCTCTTCAGAGCAGGCTTTTGCAGCCAAGTTTCAGGCTCAGAATAAAGGCAAAAGTCAGCCTCCACAGCAGAAAGGCTCAGGTCACCCTCAGGACAGCAACAAGAAAAAGGATATTCAGTGTAATTACTGTCATAAATATGGTCACATCAAGAAGGATTGTCGTCAGCGTTTGGCTTCTGAACAGAAGAAGCAGGGAGGTTTTCAGCAGAAAGCAAATATTGCCGAGCACACTGAGCAGAAGGAATCTACCTTTCACGCTTTTATGGCTAAAAGACCTGCAGATCATGTGAAGTCCTCTGCCTGGTACATTGATTCAGGTGCTTCGCATCACTTCACTCATCGACGTGATTGGTTTACAGATTTTACTCCCTTCAGTGACTCAGTTATTTTTGGTGGAGGAGAAGAATATACAGTTGTCGGTAAGGGCACTGTTCAGATTCAGTCTGGTGGGAGGAATCTAATATTCCTCAATGTCTACTATGTTCCTGGCATGGAACTTAATCTTCTCTCTGTGAGTCAGATCATGCGGCACTCTCCTCAGTTGGATGTGGTTTTCAGTACACACAAATGTTCTATTGTTGATCGGGAGACTCGTAGCACTGTGGCTGTTGGTATTGAGGATCATGGTCTATACAGACTTGTGGATACAGGTGATTCTCCAGAGTTAGCCATGGCAGCCCGAAATTCTTCCATCACCAGCCTTTGGCATCAGCGTTATAGGCACTTAAATGTGCACTATCTTTCTCAGCTATCTCGGGAGGGCTTTGTAGCCGGTTTACCTGAGATCCAGACCAAGCATCATGGGGTTTGTGGAGCTTGTCAGGCTGGGAAGCAGCATTGGACACCGTTCCAGACTGGTGACTCATGGCGAGCCTCCAAGGTACTACAGTTGGTTCGCACTGATGTATGTGGGCCAATGAATACACCTTCTGTTACTGGTTGCAGGTATTTCTTCCTTTTTGTTGATGATTTCAGTCGTAAAATGTGGGTGTACTTTCTCAGAAAGAAATCTGATGTGTTTACTGTATTTCAGAAGTTTAAGGCCTTAGTAGAAAAAGAGTCTGGTTGTTCCATAGTCACTCTTAGGTCAGATAATGGGGGGGAATTTTGTTCTACTGACTTCTCCAACTTCTGTGACATACACGGCATCAAACGCCAGTTAACCACACCCTATACTCCTCAGCAAAACGGTGTTGTAGAGCGGCGCAACCGCACAATCACTGAGATGGCCCGTTCCATGTTAGAACATAGGAGTGTTCCTAAGAAATACTGGGCAGAAGCAATCTACACTGCCGTCTATCTCCTTAATCGGTCTCCGACTTATGCTGTTAAGGAGAAGACTCCTAAAGAAGCTTGGACTGGCCGCAAACCTCGGATCAGTCATTTGAAAATATTTGGCTCTTTAGCTTATGTATGGATTCCAGATGCCAAGCGCTCCAAGTTGGATTCCAAGAGTCAAAAGCTTATGTTCATAGGGTACAGTGACAACCATAAGGCTTACCAGTTGATTGATATTGATACTGATCGTCTTACCTTCAGCCGGGATGTTGTCTTTGATGAAGAACGAGGACCTTTTCCTTCTTCCTCGCCTATGCAGCACTCTGACGATCAGCCTTTGCAGGCTGCTGATTTGGGTGTTCATCTTCCATTAGGTCCACCTGATGGGAGGGATGATGATGCAGATTCTGATTTTGATGATGCTCAACCCGAATTTCCTCCGGATGATGTTGATCTTCCACCTGTTGCACCTGTTCCGGCCCCCCCTGTTGCATCCAATGTTGGCACTTCTACTCTCCGGCCTAAATGGTGGGCTAAGACTATAGGAGATCTTCATGACGATGAGCTCATTGAGGGTAGATCATCCAGAAACAAGAGCAAACAGCAGCATACAGTTAACTTTGCTCTCATGGCCAACATTCACAGTGTCTATAAGCCTCCGACACATTCAGAGGCTAAAGGAATTCCTGAGTGGGAAAAGGCTATGGAGTCTGAATACCAGAGTCTTCAAAAAAATCACACTTGGGTCCTTTCTGATCTTCCTCCAGGGAAGAAGCCCATTAGCTGCAAATGGGTGTACAAGGTGAAATACAAAGCTGACGGAACCCTTGACAAGTACAAAGCTCGTCTCGTTGCTAGGGGGTTCTCACAGAAGGAAGGCATTGACTACGAGGAGACTTTTGCTCCTACAGCCAAGATGAGTACAATTCGGCTTGTCCTTGCCTTAGCAGCCCAGTTTGGTTGGAAAGTCCATCAGATGGACGTTAAGAGTGCCTTCCTCAACGATGAGTTGAAGGAAGAAGTTTACATGACGCAGCCTCCAAGGTTCAAGGTTGCTGGTTAAGAACATAAGGTGTGTAGATTGGTCAAAGCACTCTATGGCCTAAAATAGGCTCCTCGAGCTTGGTACATCAAGATTGATAAGTACCTCACAGATCATGGCTTTCAGAGGAGTCCATCTGACTCTAATTTGTATGTCAAGTGCATTGGTAGTGATATTCTGATTCTTGTTGTCTATGTGGATGACCTGATCATTACTGGTGGCTCGGCACATTTGATCGCTGAGATCAAACAGGATTTGTGCAGCACATTTGACATGACAGATTTGGGCCTCTTGCATTATTGTTTAGGTGTTGAGGTTTGGCAGACTGAGAGCAGTATCTTCATTTCCCAGTCCAAGTATGCTCGCAGTCTTCTGGATAAGTTCTGTATGCAGGATTGCAAACCTGCCTCCACACCCATGGAAAAAGGACTTAAGTTGTCATCCAAGTCAGACTCACCTGTAGTAGATGAACCATTGTTCAGGCAACTAGTGGGCAGCCTCATCTATCTCACTGCCACTAGACCTGACCTCAGTTTTGCAGTGAGCTACATTTCACGCTTCATGACAGCCCCCAAGGCTGATCATTGGGTAGCAGCGAAGCGTGTGCTGCGTTATGTGAAGGGCACTTCTGATTATGGACTTCTTTACTCAAGGAGTCACGATCCTAGCCTCTGTGGTTTCACAAACTCAGACTGGGCAGGTTCCGTTGATGACAGGAAATCCACCTCTGGGTATGTGTTCAGTTTGGGATCCGGTGTTGTCACATGGACTAGTAAGAAGCAGCAGGCGGTGGCTCTCTCCTCGACAGAAGCAGAGTATCGGGGAGCAGTTAAGGCAGCTTGTGAGGTAGTTTGGCTTCGCCGGATGCTTGCTGAAATGCAAATATCTCAAGCAGGTCCGACTCCCTTACAGATTACAGATCAAACAATGTAAGTTTTGTATTGGTGAATTGTGCAATGGAATAACCATGCCAATTACATATCAATTATGTACTTAGTGAAATAGGTCCAGGTCTAAGTGTTCAAAAGGCATTGATCAAAACTTGTACTACTCTTGCTAGATAAATCCTGATCTTGGTCTACATGGCATCCACACTATCAGGAATAGACCAAAGTAAAAATTTCTAACAAACACAGCCTGCTCAAAACGTTTTGCCAGGTGCCGCAATGGAGCATACTTAAACTTTGATCATTAGATTTGTTTAACTTGATTTAATTTAAATTTAACTTTTCATACTGTTTTCTAAAATTATGGCCTCGGTCAACATTTGATGGATGTCCAAATTGAAGTTTGTCAAGCTTCACAAACTTGATCGTAGAGACTTTTCAATCTTGCAATTTCAAAAGCTTGTCAAAAATGTTTGACAAAATTCAGATTGCATGTCCATCAATTCATAGCTTTTAACAGCATTTTATAGACATCCAGTTCGAAGTTTGTCCAACTTCATAGCGTTAGTTGCAAGCTATTTAAAATTTTCAAACAAAAAAAATCCAAATATCTGCCAAATGATAAGTTTTGGTCAGTCATACTGATCATAGGTGTAAACAGATTCCCTTGGCTATATTCAAAAGCAGCTAAAAGGACCCTTAATAACAATGGCTCATAGAGATAATAACACTTGACCAAAACCATATGAAATATGAAACAATTTAACTTGCACTTAAGTTGGAAAAAATAAAATAAACATTTTTTTACAAAAGACATGTTTTCATTTTCTACTATGGAATCAATAGTACATTTCTTATAATATAATTCTAAATGACAAAATTAGTTTATTTGATCACAAAAAAAGTTCCTTATTATAATATAAATCTAAATGACAAAATTAGTTTATTTGATCACCAAAAAAGTAACTTACGATGTGAATAATCTCTGTGCTCATTGCTACAGCAGGAAAAATGCAAGAAATGGGCATCACGATTGGCAAGCTCGTTTTACATAACCAAAACATTTCTCTGTGTTCAACTTTTAATATTAGATATTTGAAATTTCTCCTGAAAATGTTGATATACACATCCCTAGGTTACTTATCCTTCTAGTGAGTAAACAATTTTATCTCCCTATTTATGCTTCAATTCTAGCTTCATTTGCAGCTTCTGAGCATGTTCACTTTGTTAAAGAATACACTTGGAAAACCAAAACACCCTCCTAAAAGTTTTATGGTCCAAAATTTAATGTCAAGTGATTTAACACAGATTAATAAGAAATTAATTTACACGGCTACCTCCTAGGACTGTCCAGCCTGGCCCATTTAGCTTGGACTCTTCCCAGGGAGCATTCTCAGATTCTGCATTGGCACTCACACTGTGATCAATGACATCGTTGGCTCCTCCAACGCATCTCGGAAGGACACTTGAGGATTTCAGTTGCTCACTTCGATGGTCTTCTTCTGTTTATTACCTTATGGGGTCTTCCCCCTCCTCTTTTATTATTGTAATTGCTTGGGGGTTTGCCCTTTTTTTACGTTAGCCACCAAGTGTGTTTGCTCTTGTCTAGGACCTCCTTTTTTGCTAGTCCTTTGCTATTGTACCTGTTGTATGTTCCAGTCCCATTGATCTATTTTTGGTCATTTGTGGACATTAATATATTTTCTTTCTTTTTTTCTTTCTTTCTTTCTTTCTTTCTTTCTGTCTGCAGAATAAGGCAACAGTGGTGAAGAGCCCCCAAGGCACATAAAATTGGGCAATTTTTTTATTTCCACTATAAATAACTGTCAACGGAACCTCAAATATGCATGCATGCATCAATTCCCCAGTGATGGGGTTGCTAAAAAGGATATAGCAAGGATTATGTGGATGCCGTCTGCTTCTGAGTGGGTTAAAATTTTATATTAATATGGATGGTGTCTAAAGAGGGAAACAGGGCCTGGCTGAGGCTGGAGGCATGGAAACAGATTCTTGTGCCAAACCACTGTTTTGGTTCAGCTGGGATCTTGGTATCAAGAAATAATTTGGCTGAATCCCTGGCAATCTGCCATGGCTTATCTCTGGCCAAGGCACAGAATTTTAGATGGGTAGCTGTCGAGACAAACTCCCAAATCCTTGCAAACGGTATTAATTCAATGGAGACTATGAATAATTGGCAGCTCAGGCGAATAGTCAGAGATATCCATCATCTCTCTCTCTTTCCTTTGAAAAATTTGAAGTCATTTGAAAGAGCCCTCATATGTCCCCCCTCATTGTTGCTGGTTGCATTGAGGACCATGGCTTATTGCCAGGATTGAGGTGCTACGTTGAACTATGGATTTCTCTACCGAATATTTAACCCCACATCACTTCCTATGAACTTATGACTGGGGTTACTCTTTTAGACCCTTTATATTCCCACTAAATTCCCTCATTCTATGACTAGACAAGGTTTCAGATTGTGAAAGATGGAAGGCTTATGGGGTACTCCTTCCTTTTGATCATTTATCTTTCTTTGTTGTGTATGACTTATCCCATGCCTGCTAATAGTTTTGGACATTATGGGTGTCTATCATTCTTTCAAATTAAATTGTTTCAACTTTCATCCCTTCTATAAAGGCTTTCAAAGTTTTCATCTTGGAAGGCTTTGCAAACATTAACCAGTGGTACATCTCCAGAACGTGGCTCCCTCTCAGTCTCAATCCCAGGTTTGGTGTTGGGAAAACTATCACCTGGTTAGAGGCTTGCTCATGGGTGTGATGCTTCAAGAAAAGGTGATGCTACATCTGAAAAGGTGTTGTGGATTCTGAGTCCCCCCTGCTTGCAGACTCATCCCCAGACTCTCCTTTTCCATCTTTTCTTTTTCAAGTGCTCTCTGTGCTCTGGGTGCTCAGATTAAGGTTGGTTTTCTTGTTTGGCAGCCAAACATCCACTCTTAAACACTACATTTGTGATGAATTGAAATTAATTGCTCCAGGAATAAAGGGGATAAAGGAGATATTGTCTCTTGGCCCCCTTGCCCCTGATGCAAGAAAGGACCCTGACCCCTCTCTGTTAGACCCTCCTCTTGCCAGCCAGCATGTTGTAGAACCATCCACAACCCTTACCACCATGAATATGAGAATTTGATTTCTCAGATTGCTAATGAGAAAAAATCGACTGCATACCTTCAGGAGAAGATTGACAACCTATTCAGTCTACACAATTAAAATGTAGAAGTGGATAAGAAACTGGAGGATTATCTGAATACACTCCGTAACTCTGTCCAGGGCTCTAACTTGTTTGGAATCAAAGATAGTCTCTCACTTTCGGTGGTTTGAATTTATCACTTCCAATGGGTCCCTAAAGCTGGTGAAACTACTGCAAACTTTCATCGGACTTTTTCCAACCCTGTGACAATAAATTTTATTATTGCCTTGGCAAGCTCCAGAGTCTGGCAATCGACCCATCATTGTGATGCATTAGCGAAATGGTAAAAAAAATGATCCTTTTGGTCCTCTGAATGGAAATTTTGTCTTTGATGTCTATGCTTTTAAGTTTTGCCATTTGGATTTAGTATTGGCATTGCTGGACACTAAGGGTGTATGTCCCCAGTGACCAGTGTAGTATGTGTGCTTTTCCTGATACCTTGGAGGCCTTTCATACTTGGCCTCCTTCTCAGGAGGCTGATTATACCTTCAGGTTAATTTCTGTTGTTTCTGGTTGTGTTAGAACTTAGAACTTAGAAGTATTAAAAGTACTTTTATTTTGACTGTGATGGTTATTGCTGGGATAGCTAGTGTCCCGTTTTGAGCTACCTGGTTCTATTGGATTATTTGACTTAACTTTGCTAGTGCCAACTAGAAGACTGAACGAATTAAGTATTCCTGTTTTTATTAGATTGATATATATTTAGCCGATAGGCTTTTATATGTGAGCATTATAATGCTCGGAATTGTCTCATGCCATAAAAAAAAAATTACGCCGGAAATTTTCTCGCCGGTTGTTCCTATCGGCATATTTCTTGAACCTCCTACTGGTGCAAGTGCTAGTATAGATACTTTTGCCTGCTTTCCAAAAAAATTTACATGCATCAGAAAGATGGTAGAATAAGAAAACCTATCTTCTGACATATGGAAGGATAATAACATCTTTAAACTTTAACATTTGCATCATTTAATAAATGAATTAAGTTTCCTAATAACAAGCATATCACTTGACATAATAAATCTATCTTGCTTGGTAATCATCAAAAAGATGCCTACAATAGGTGTAGCATTTGACAGACTAAATCTCTCTGACTGAATAACTATCAAAACACTGTCACCCTTCAAAAACGCCATATTCTCAAGACCAATGATCAAAAGAAACAAAGTCAGGTGTGTCATACCTCCAAGAGTGGCACAAAATTAGTGAATGACACATTCAACGCAACCCCATAAATAACCTGTAGAACTGCAACAAAAGTTGGCTAGTTCCACTGAATTACAATATAATCCGATGAGGATTCTCTGCAATGATTATAGACAAATAAGTAGATGTTTAGAATACCAAGACAGCATGCCTATTGGAACTTTTATGTAAAAATGCAAAACTTAGAAGTCTAACAATGCAATTGAACAAAATTATAAATATTCCTGGATGCTTTGTGGATAACATCCCATTTTACGCACTCCAAGGTGTAGTCGATCTTCTTCTTCACCATAATACAAACTTACTTTATATAAAGGTCAGTTCTTGCTCACTGTTAAATTGGAATTTCAATAAACTGAAAGAGCGTCTCTAATGTAAATGTAAAGCATTTCAAACAATAGAGCTTAAGACACTTTTCCAGGGTGATTTTGTTTGAAATAATAAGATTAGAATGGCTACAGCGATCATGATATTTTATTTCTTTCATACAAGAATCAAACAATTAACAAAGCTGCTGACAACTCCAAATAACACCAATGGTTTTCTAGTCATCATAATGCGTAATTGCTAATATAAGTTCTCTCATAATCAGTCAACAAAATCATAAAAAACAAGTGAAAATTGGCTACAAAATTATGACAGAAGGAATCATTGCTAAATTTACAAAGAAGTTACTTAATGCATACCCATAAGGCGCAAGAAGTCAATAGAACCCACAAACAACATAAGCTCCAGGGAAAATTGTTGAGTTTTAACCTAGCTGATCAGTCCATGTTCTTCTCAGCAGAGGCGCACTTCGGCAGCAGCCTACTTCAGCAGATCCAGAGCAGCCGCACAGCAGTGCGGAGAAGGCACAGTTGCATGGGCAGCAGCAGTGTGAAGAGGTACAGGAGCCGTGGGTATATGCTATATAGGCTGAAGTAGAGGGTGCATGCTTGCCTAGGCATACATGCACCAGCTTTAGTCCCATTTCAGATTTTTTAGTATTTTTTTGATATTTAGAACAGCACTTGCATGAGAACGTTCTATTTTAAGCAGTGAATTAATTGTTGTTCTAGAATTATGTAATGTCCCCTTCTCAAGAGTGAGCGCAAGCGAAGACCCTTAGCCTATTGTAATTCCCGTAGGCTATTTGAGTTTGGGAAAAAGGGAATATTTAATTAATTAAATATTAAGTTGTCTTAAGTTATTTCTAAGGACAACTTATATTTAATTAATTATTAAAGCTAAACAAGAGATTATAATGTGACTTTATAAAGTGTTGCTAGACATGGGGTACAAGTGAAATTGTTTAAAAAAGACACTTTATAGTTTGAGCGGGAAAATAAAAGAAGTAAAAGAAAATAAAGTATTTTCCCCCGAAATGTTATTAATCGAGGTTTTGAGGAAAAAGTGATTCATTCTTGACATTTTCATTTTCTTGAAAACCCTATTGGGAGCTTGAGCGTTTGTTCAGCTACAGCCCTAAGACGAAAACCCCAAGGCAATAGTGGTTTCGTAGACGAAAACCCACCTAGCCAATCCTTGGTGGATTCATTCATGATTCACAGGTGCATAGAATGATTGAAGATTGAAATTTGTGCTGAAGAAGTTTAAAGCACTTCCAGACTTTTGTGTTTGTCCTTCTGGAGCGCTACAAGGTAGAAATTTATTAACATTTGCAGGGCAAATAATAAATTTGTGGAATTCCTTAAGTATTTGCATATAGTGAGAGTTTGAAGTGAGGCGCCTCCAAACGAGGGTTTCAGATTATATTTTTCCAGCCAACCAGTATCCAGTGAATATTTGTTTGTTAAAGGGGGTCGAACTATTTGTGACAGGCCATTCTGTGTTGTGTGAGGAGTCGCTGCATTTGTTATAAGGGTCTATACCCTACTTTGACCACCACATCAGCAACGGATATATCTATTTGTGTAGGTCACACCATATTCCAAGGGAAAGTAAGTCAGTAACTGATGTTGGGAGCATTGCATGAGCAGTAGGAGGAATGAGAGCATGGCGTGAGCAGTAGGAGGCGGAATTGCTGTCTGCAACAAGGGTTTGGTGAACCCTAGTAACTAGCCACACTGTATTTACACTATCTTTCACTAATTCAGAGTGAGCAGCAGCGTTCTGAGCAGTGTTTGAAGCATTCTCTGACTGCCATAATACTATCAGTCTCTCTCTAAATGTCTGCAGCAGCTGTATAGGCTTATCCGTTAATATAACAGCTTGTACTGGACTTGTAATAAATATCTTGGAGTAGAAGAAGCAGCCAAAAAATTCTTATCTGCAGTTTGAAGGGACAATCTGACCTCAGTCTATTCACAGCAACATTATTTCTGACTCAGCAAACTCCAGAATTTCTGAAATCATCAAGTAACGGTCAGCTGCCGTATTCATTTGTTATAACTTATCAACTGTATATGGTGCCTGGTTTTCTGTAGCTTATCTGCACATGTTGAGGAATGAAATGTGATCATTTACATATATTTCAATATTTGAAGTATTGTATGGATTATTTATGTTGCATAATATAAACATCAGTTTGTGTACCTTGGCAAAGAAATAAAAATTGTGTTAGAACCTGTGCAAATTCTTCTATGCATTTTGTCAAACAATTGTTCAAATATTGTTAAAATACACACAAAACCCAGCTAGCACAGTACAAATTAGAATGTTTTGTTTGCACAGGTAGGGTGCACTTTCTAAGATGGGACGTTGGAAGGATATGTTTCCAGTATGTTGATACCTTGATTGCAGGATTGGGTTAAGTGTAACTTCTTGTTTGCTTTGCTTTTTGCTTTTCTTGGAATGTGGTGGTTTGCATTCAGACTTTTGCTTCTGCTTTTGCTTCAGAGTTGGATGTCTAAGTTCATATTAGCACCCAATTTAGAATTTAGAATGTTCTAGCCTTCTTCTATAAAAGAAAGGCAAGGGTATGAGTAATTAAATTTGTTTTTTTTAGTTTTGAGCTATAGTGTGGTGTATTTCTTTTCAGACAAAATGAAAAATAAAGTTGCAGGTTTGAGAGTTCCATCCTATGTGGTTGCTGTTTACTTTTCAGAGTGATGTGTTTGTAGATTCTTGTATTCAGAATCAGCAGTTCAAATAGGATTCATCAAGTGCTTATGGTTTAATTTTCTGAGTGCAGAAACTGCTTATCATGCTCTAAAAATTTACCATTGTATTAGAGTGGAGAATCTGAAATCTTTGGATGGAAAGGGCTGCTGCTTGTAAAAGGGAGTTGTTGGAGGGTTTCAACGGTGTGATGCCAAGCTCCAATGGTTGAAGTCAATCCATACTTGTGAGAGGCACAAGGACTTCTAGTAGGTTGGTGGGGGTGATGCCCAGGATCTTCCAGTGATTGGAAGGTTGATTTTAACCTGAGATAGTAGGCTGATTTATTTCAGTAGGTATGATACCCAAGAGTCTTTAATAATTGAAGAGATCCAACCCTATGAGATGTTGTAGGGTAGGATGCCCTAACTGCTCCAATGATTGGAGTGTTGATCTGCACCTATGATAGCCTGCCGGTCTGAGTCATCCATGGCTGATCCCATGTTCCAAGAGTTACAGTTATGACTAGTATCAGTCTCAGAGAATGTGACCATCTAAAGGGCACTTCCAACTTTACACTTTGGATGTACAGATCACACTAGACGAGGTTGATCTTTGGGGTTTTGTGGAGACAAAGGTTGCAGCTCCTACTGACCCTGTTCAGTTGGCCAAGCATAACAAAAACTCAGCCAAGGCAAAGCAAATTATCCTAAATTCGGTGAAGAACAATTTGATCACTCACATCACAGAGAAGAAGATAGAGAAGGAGATGTAGATGCCTTGATCACTCTATACCAAAGTGTGTACCAATTCTCGCAAATGCTGCTAAAGAACAAGCTTAGTGCCACACATATAGCAATACAGGCATAATGGTCGATTGGCTTATGAAGATCACTAGGCTTCGAGATCAGCTTGCTGCTATCGGGTTGAAGGTGGAGGATGATGAGTTGGTGCCTATAGCTATAAATGGGTTCTCTCCATCCAAAGACTCATTTGTTCGAGGTATCTGCACTCGGGAGAAGCTTCAAACTTTTAAGAAGCTTTGGGATGATTTCATCCAAGAGGAGAGCAAACTGAGGATTATTTTGGCTAGAGCTGCTTATGAGAGGGAGTTGTTGAAGGGTTTCAATGGTCACGGTGTGATGCCCAAGCTCCAACGATTGAAGTCAATCCATGCTTGTGAGAGGCACAAGAACTTCTGGTAGGTTGTCGAAGGTGATGCCCAGGATCTTCCGGTGATTGAAAGGTTGATTTTAATCTAAGATACGAGGCTGATTTGCTTTGGTGGGTGTGATACCCAATAGTCTTTAATAATTGCAAAGATCCAAACTTATGAGAGGTTGTAGGGTAGGATGCCCTAAGTGCTCCAATGATTGGAGTGTCAATCCACACCTGTGATAGGCTGCTGATCTGAGTTATTCCTAGTTGACCGCATGTTTCAAGAGCTACAAGTATGACTAATATTGGTCTTAGAGAGTGTGACCATCTAGAGAGTGCTTCCAACTTTACACTTTGAATGTATAGATTACAAATGTTATTGGAGGAGGTTGATCTTTGGAGTTTTGTGGAGACAAAGGTTGGGTCCTACCAACCCTATTCAGTTGGCCAAACGTAACAAGAACTCAGCCAAGGCAAAGCAAATCATCCTAAATTTGATGAAGGACAATTTGATCCCTCCAATACAGAGAAGAAGATAGTGACAGAGATGTAAAATGCCTTGATCACTCTATACCAAAGTGTGTAACAATTCTCACAAGATTCTACTAAAGAACAAGCTCAATGCCACACAAATAGCGATACAAACACAGTGGTCAGTTAACTTATGAAAATCATTGAGCTTCGAGATCAGCTTGCTGCTATCAGGATGAAGGTGGAGGATGATGAGTTGGTCCCTATAGCTATAAATGGGTTCTCTCCATTCTAGGGACCCCTTGTTCAAGGTGTATGCTCGTGAGAAGCTTCAAACTTTTGAGAAGCCTTGGGATGATTTCATCCAAGAGGAAACCAGACTAGATATTATTTTAGCTAGAGTGGAAAAGAGTTAGAACCTAGCCCTCATTGGGAAGATGGGGAAAGGTGGTAAGAAAGGAGGAACCCTAAGGGGTCAAAAGGGCAAGGAAGAATTAGATTCTTCAGGTCAAAGGAAGAAAGACTTTAATCACATGAAGTGTTTCAAGTACCAAAAGAAGGGCCATTATGCATCTCAATTTTGTGAGAAGAAGAAAGCCAAGCAACAATAGCATGAGTTTGTAGGGAGTGCAGAAACTTCAGTTCAAGCGAATGAGTTCACATCCAGAGTTGAAAGAGCTTTCTCCATGATGTCATGCCTATCCACTGACACAGTTTTTGGTGTAGGATGGTATGTGGATAGTGGAGCATCCAAACACATGACCTTCAACAAGAAGGCATTCAATAGACCTCAAGAATGAGAGGATGGCATACACATGGAGTTGGGCAATGATGCCACTTGTCCAGTTACCGAATTGGACTTTGGCTCTTTTTGCATGCCTTTACATGATATTCTGGAGCTCAATAATGTCTTGTATGTTCCTAGTTTATCAAAGAGTCTTCTTTCAGTTTGCTTGATAGATCTACAGAATATTGTTGAGTTTGATGGTCAACAAGTGATCATTAGAAAATGCAACTCTGAACCTATTCGAGTTTTGCCCTGAGGAGTTCAAGATGGTGGCCTTTATAGGATACTTGTTGATCCATTCGAGCAGGTATGGCAGGACACTATGATTGAGGAGTGTCCTTCCAACTTTGTGAAGACAATTTCTAAACATGTCGTGGAATATTGAAAAGTACCAAAACAAATATAATTCCAAAAGATTCTCTCAAAAATAGAGAGTTGACCTTGATGAGACTCTTACTCCAGTTGCCAGAGGATTCTCTCGAAAATTTAAAATAGGGAGTTTACCTTGATGAGACTCTTACTCCAGTTGCCATAGGATTATCTCAGAAAGAGGGAATTGATCTATGGGGTTTTTGCTTCAGTTGCCAAAGGTTTGGAGGTGCATGGACAAGATACCCATTCAGATTAAAGAAGGCCTTATATGGGCTAATGCATGCACCACAAGTTTGGTATTTCAAGATGAATGAGTTTTCACTCAAGTTGGCATTTTCCAAGTTTAGTGCAGATTTTAACAATTTATTTTATAGGTTTGATCCACTTATCTTGGTCCTGTATACAAATAAGTTTATTATTGCAGGAAGCCCTGAACAATTCATGAAGTGGTGTGAGAAGAATTTGACCCGTGAAGACAGATTTTTTCTTGCTATTTTCACGCCAGGATTTTAACCCAAAACTGCACCTCTTTTTCTGTTAATAAATGCGGCCTTATTTCTAGGAAAAATCGTGTTTTTTTGTGGATAAAAGTCGCGTGCCAGATTTCTTGCAAAAATTGCAAATTTTTTGACCTCAAAAAATCGCAGATTTGTATTTTTTGAAGTCACGCTGATTTTTTCACCTGTTCGTGGTGATTTTTGTGCAAAACTGGATTTTTCAGCAGTTCAAGGGTTTGCAACAGCCAAATTTGCTTGAAAAAGTCATAGCTAGGGTTTTTCAAGGATATTTTTTTAAGATTTTTTTGCAAATCCGTGGCGGCTAGGGTTTTTAACCATCGTTTCAGCATGCAAGTTAAAATTTCAGCAACTACTAGGGCATGGCATCAAAAAAAATTTCCAGGTATCTATTTTTTTAAATTTCCCTTAGTTATTTTTTTTAGGTTTTGGAAATTTCAGTTGGGGGGGGTTTAATATCCGAGGTGCCAAATATTCAAGGGTTTGAAAAATTTGCGGGATCAACTGTTAAAAGTTTCTAGGAAAATTTTCTAGGTCAAATTTAAAGGGGTTGCTCAAGTTTAGGGAATTAATTATTTTCTAAGATAATGGTAAATATTCAAAATTTGGTCTTACCGGAGGCACAAAAACTCACCGGAAAGAATTATAATATCTGGAGTCAAAATACTCACGATTGCAAAGTATAGGATGTGTGACGATATTATTCTGAAGACCAAAACCAAGCTTGCAACCAACCTAGATGACTTCAACAAGCGTAACATGGAAGCCCTACTGCTACTCAAGCTATGAGTGTCTGATGACTTAATCCCTAAAGTCTGAAATGCCACATCTACATCAACACTATGGAATCGCCTCAAAATCAAGTATCAAGTCTCTGAGAAAAGTCAAGTTTTGTATTTGAAGAACTTGTTATTTTCTACAAAACTGCACGAGGGTGGGTCATTGTCAAAACATCTCCTAAAAACCAAGGACCTTTGTGAGCAACTTACCGTCATCAATAAACCAGTGGACAATGAAGACAAAGAGCAGATAAGGGAATTTACATCTGGGACCACGTAAAGTGTTTTGCTACTCAGTTTAAGAGCAAACCTCAAAACTCTTTCGACAACAAATCTCAGAATTCTTTTGGCAACACTTCTTCCACTCCATCTAAGAAAAAGGTGAAATGTTTTTATTGCAATAAATTCAGGCATGTTACAAAGAAATGCAAGAGAAGGTTATACAATCTATCACGAAAGAAGCATGTTGAAGCTAATCTGGCTGTTGTTGAGGAAGAGCATGTAATGTCCCCTTCATCAGCCTAGTCGCCGAAGGTGGCCATTTAGCCTATTTTATTCTCGTAGGCTAATTTGGAGTTGAATAAGGGAATAATATTTAATTAAATAAATTATGTTGTCTTAATTCTCATATTTTACGGGCAACTTATATTTATTTATTATCCATTTGATAAAGTGACTTCGAAGGGGGTTCAGCATGTTATAATAAAGTCACTTTATTTGGGCTTAAGTGAAATTTTAAAAAGGTGAAATTAATATTTTACCTTTCGGGAATGTTCTATGGAAAATATAAAAGGGAGATCAAAAGCTCATTTGTGGGAGGCTGAATATATTTTCTTGGAGGAAATTGTGAGCTCTTCCTTGAGCAAACCCTAGGATGAAAACCCTAAGGGAAATCGGTTTCGGTAGTGCAAGATCTACCCTAGCTAGTTGCTGGTGGAATCATATAGGTTTCACGCTGGTACTTATTGATGGAGATTCGAGTTGGTGCTGAAGGAATTATTCTGACAAATTTATGAGATTTTGGCAAATATAAATTTGTGCTATTCGAAAATATTTGTGAAGATATGTTGTGCATTGGTTGAGAGTTCAAGCTTAACTCTAGCGCTAGATATTGGAGAGCTTTCCTAGTGAAGGCGTATGATATTTGTTGTTGTTTCAACCTAGCCGCAGCTACCAGAGAAGACGTCACCTTTGTAGAAGGGATGGCGTGAGATATTGATAGGTGCATGAGGATCTAAGAGGGGACGATTCAGTTTTGGGAGGTTTGTTGATAGCCACAGCCTAAGGAAGGGTGGATGCAGCTAAAGGAAGGCATAGCTGCTGCCTTTGAGATATATGGCCCTTGTTCAATGAAGTCGCAGCCTCTTATATAGCCGCGGGTCTTTCTAATGAAGTTTAGGGGCAGCTGCACCCTATAAAGAGGTCACCATACTGTATGGTGTTTGATTTACACATCTTATTGTTGTTTGGAGAGTTGCACCTTCATGTTGTGGAGCATTCCCTTGTTCATGATAGCTGGCCGCACACGGTGAAGGGATCTTAGCTATTGCAGATTGTTTGATTCATTCTATATCAATATTGGTATGTCTACTACCATGATAATACATTATATACTGCTTTTCTGAAATATATATATTGATCTGGGTATTCAAATCTTTAATTTGAATCTTCCTATTCTATCATGCAAACTGTTTGTTATATTACCTATCTATTTGCATCAAACCTGGGCTGTCATATGAATGTTATATGTTGAAAGAAAACCTCTATGCATTGTTCTATGACATTTACACTCAATATTTCAGACCTGTGAGTAAACTATGAAATGTTTGACAAAATGTCTACATGAGGAAAACAGAAAATTTGTAAGTTTGAATGAAAACTAGACAAGGGTTCTTACAAAGCATGGTTCGGATGATGAGTTTGCACTCATGGCATCTCTTTTAGATAGTGCTAACAACAGATACCGGTTTTTTTATTTAGAAACTTCTCGACATTTCACATGTCACAAAGACTAGTATGTAAAGTTTACTATTGATTCTAGACATAAAGATACAGTTTCACTTGGTGATGGTAGATCACATGTGGTCGAAGGGGTAGTGTTGATGTGTTTTCCTTGCACAGACAACGCAGCATAAAATACTCGCGTATTTTATCCTCTCTTGAACAAAATCACCCAGATGCTAAACTTTGTGATCAACTGAGTAGACTCCAAGGTTCCTTATCTTCAACTCTCGACTTAGGATAGCTTGTTTGGCAAAGATGTGATTTGCTGTTTCGTACAAAGGGACTTACACTTTGGTGTTCAACGGCAGGAAAATACCGTTTACACTCGCACAGGTTGTAACAATCGCTTCAAGGCACGCTATGATAAACTTATGATATGGCAATTCAGCTCTTAGTCCTACTCTTAACAATGTTTTTTCAAAAAAAATGCAAAAGACTGGGTTTAGAAAGAATATCTAATCTAAGTGCAAGCTATTATCATCAATTCCTGGAAATCTCAACCACGCTTTGCTTCGCCATGAGACAACAACTCCACAAAGGTGATGCAATCTTCTAAGGATAAGCTAAAGGTTTTCAAATTGCTCTATGAACAATCGAAGTGACGCTTGTGATATGTTCAGACTAACCTTACACTACAACTTGCCAGCGACAAATCATAAAAGGTATGAACATAAAGAGATTTCACCAAGCAATCGAAAGACAATAACTTCTACAAACTAAAGCAAACAAACTTTGAAAGAAATAAACTAAGTTAAAACATTGAATGCGAGTGAGTACTTAGCAACCATGCAACTTGCAAAGAGAACACAATATCACCATGAATAGCTCAACAATGAACTTGTATTAATCTCAGCAATGTCTTAGCAACAGCTCTAATTTGCTCAAAACTCATTATACAAAATGAAGAGGAATGAGGCTTATATAGCCTTCAAAATACAATGAATGGCCAGGATCAATTTGGATTCGATGGCCCAGATCATGCCACATCAAAGGTGGTTATAACAACTTTCTATTATTAGAGATATACAAGAAGCAATAAAGGCACGTTTTCCAAGGTGACACCTTGGCTCCTATGTGGATTGCCAACGTGGCATTTATTTCTTATGTTTATTCTTTTCGACCAATGCCACGAACTTTGGAACAACCTTCGCCATGTCAGCAACTGGTACACTTGGCGCGTTCTGAATGGTTCCTTCTGCCTTCTTCACATCTCGTGTATGCTCATCAATTGTCCTCTCCCACTCTGCTAGACTAACCTGCTTGCCACCAACTAGTGAGATCAAGGAGTAGATATTGTTTAGCTGTTCACCAGAAATGAAGTGAATAGAGTTGAAATAATGAGAATGTAGGTAATTCTTTACGTCATGAAACGCAATCTCTCCTGAAAGTACACACATATCATCCATTACACCAACTATCTTATTATGAGCTCTCTGAAGCACACTATCCACTCGAACACAATCCATCTTAACCTTGTCAAAAAGCTGATCTCTTATATCCATAGTAAAGTACCAAGTAGAGAAATCATATGATGAACCTTCTTCAACTACTCCTTCCTCTCTCAATGCTGACAGTGGAGTGTTCATCAAATCTTCCAAGTGTGGCATATTTTCTCTTTTGACAGCATCGAATTGGGAACATGCTGCTGAAACTGTTTGAAGTCTTTCCAACAGCTGAGCAACGGTTTCATACTTTCGGATGAGTTCATCAATGAATGTATCTATTTGATTTCTAACTCTTCCTATCCAGCTTTTCAATTCTTGGGACTGCGATTTCATACCTTCCAACTGAGCCACAGATTCTTGTGAAAGCATGGGAGGTGGAGCAGACGTCCCTTCACGTTGTCGAATTGGATTCATCAATTGCTGGATATACTGCTTGAAGGCGAGGTTTTCTTTCTCCAATCGATCTCCTCTTTCCCTTTCACGCTTCAATCTTTCTCTGACCACAGAAACTGACTCCTCCAATTCTTCAAACTCTTGCTCTTCTGTTGTTGGTCCCAAATCCAAAGTGGTCACGTCGTAATCTTCAGGAGCAATATCATCAATTGTTTTCTCTACCCTGGGCGTTGCAATATGCACTTTCCTGAACCCAGAACTGTCTCTTGTAATCTTGGAGAATCTAGTCGCCTTCTCCTTTCCTTTGTCTCGCCGGGTTCTACCTAATAACTCTTGTATATTGACCTCTGGCGCTACTTCCACGATTGAAGTTTCCTGTACTCTCTTCCTCAACCATTCTGGCAAGGCAGACAAATCTTCCTGAACATCTTGTTCTTGAGCTTCAACTTCTAATTCTGGTGACGATGCTTCCTCATCAGACAGTTCAATGTGTATATCCATTTCAGCTTCTTGATCTTTGAAGGGACTCGATCGAACTTCTTGTTCTAGAATCTCATGCATGTGTTCTTGATCTAATGCCTGTGGATCTCCTTGGTTTTCTCTTACTTCATTCTCCACTGCTGATGTTACATTCATATCTTGAGAAGGACCACCTTCTTGCCTGGAAGAAGTACTAACCTCGTGTTGTGAACTCAACTTTGTCTTCTTTCGACTACTTTCTCCATGTGAGTCTTCCAGACGCTTCCTCTTACTAGGCTGAGCTTCTTCTCTGGAGCTTATGCTATATCCACTAGACTCACTGTGATGTTCGCTGCTAGATTCACTATCATCCACCTCTTGTGATTGCTGCGAGTCGGTCCCTCCCATCAAGTCATATGTCAAGTCCTTGTTTGCATTCTCGAGCTTCTTCACTTGACGATCTACATACTTCTTGGTGATCTGCATAACTCGCTGTATCCAATCATCATGACCATTTTCTCTCTCAGCCCAATTAATAATGATAGGTCCTTCCTTGTCAAACATCTTTTGCACAAAAAACTTCTCAGTTTCTTCTAACTGATCAGGAATAGGCATTATATTACAAGACCTCACCAAATCCCAAGCCATTCTGGAACACCTCTTCTCTCTGATATGCTCATCATCATCCGCATCTGCCCAATGATCTTCCTGGTGCTCTCGGTGTCTAAACCTCTTCCCAAATGCCTTCCGAATCGTGTTAAATGGATCAAAGTGATCTCGATTCGTATCATGAAGCACAAGATTGTAAGCTTGAAGTTCATATTCTGAATGCTCTGCAGCTTGCAGTGTTGGGCAAGTTTCCAACTTTCCAACTCCTATCGGAAAATTGATTCCGGCTTTCTTCTTATCTTTCTGAATTTTGTCCCAAGCCAACAGTTGTCTCGTCACCTCTAGCAGTACCATCTTGTCAGTAGGATACCTCGGCAAGCGGTAAGGATAAGATGAAAATCCTTGGATCCTCAAGTAGGTGAACTTCGGAAATTGGATGTACCATCGTCCATATTTGCCAATCAATCTTTTTGCATCCTTCGATAACCTCTCATGCATGTTTCCTTGAAGCTTCCTTACGATGAACATGAAGAATGCATCATTCACACGCTTGTAATGGGCGATAGACTTTAGCTGCAACTGCGGGTAACAATCATACACGCTGAATTGTTCGGGGCCATAGCCTATGTCACCTCTGCAATTCAATCCATCATACTTTCCACACATTGCGAGGATATAGATGACATAGGAGCTCATGTAGAAGGACTTAGTCTCCTTCAGCTTGATCATCTGCTCATGAATATTGTTGCTTATGATGCCGGCCCAATCAATCATCACTTCACCTTTGACGATTTCTTGCATGAATACGAACATCCACGCATCAAATGTTGACGATTGTTGACAACCCATGATTCTGTTCAAGAAGATCACCATGTAGCCATACTCCGTGATGAAATCTGATTTATGAAGTTTCTTCGGCAATTTGCTATGATGACTCCTTGGTTGCTTTACCCAATTAACGTTTATCTCTTGCTTACACTTACTTATCGCTCCTTCAAACACCCTTTGAGTTTGCTCTCGAGTGTAGACGGTGACCTTCCTATGCTTCGGGATGTTGAATGTTTCGGCGATGGCCTCCCTCCTCAAGTGAGCTAAGACTTCTCCATTGGATGTCTCAATGCATCTAGTCTCTTGGTTGTAGTGATCAGCACACTCCCACATAAGCTCAGCACTTGGCAAGGCTGGCGGAAAACAAGCGGCTTGGACGATCCCATTGCGAAGCATCTCATGGATGACCTTGGAATGAGTTGGCTTGTAGAGCTCCTTCTTGATTTCCTCCATGTCGATGTGACCCAAGTTAGTGTCACTCACGTTCCTCCACTTGGACATGATCTTCGTCTCCGGCATGACTCCTTGCTTGTCGCTCTTAATCAAGGCTTGCCTTTCTTTCGCATTCATCCTCTACCTCTTCCTACAAGATAAGACAACACATGTCACTAGGCTGATGTGACCTCTTAAAATATGAATTTTTTTTTTATTTACCCTATCTCCTTGTGCATGTGGGATAAAAAAAACAATGAATTTCAAAATAACATACCTTAGAAAAAGCAGATTTTCTAAAAAATCAGAAATTTGGAAAACTTGGCTTGAAAAAATTTGTGAACTTTAACCTTTTCCTTGGAATCTGCTGCTGCTCCTTGCTGCTCTACTGTAAAAATCAGAATTAATATTGGATTTGAATTTGATTTAAAATGCAGTTTTAAACCTTCTTAAATACTAAACTTCACCCTTACCTGAGGTAGGTCGGCCTAGGGTGATAAGGTCGGCCTAGAAAGAGATAAAATTAATGTTTTTGAGACATTTTCCATGTCTTCATACTCAGAGCGCCCAGCATGGGCGGGTTTGGAAGGTGAATGTGGATAATTTCATGTGGAAACATGAGATGACATTCTCCGTGTGTGGGGTCTAAATCCGCCTAGGAAGGGCGGGTTTGGGCACATGGTGTGGATTCACTGTCTACAACATCTTTTCCTAACCTTGATGATCTCCTTTCAAACTTGTCCTTATCCACCCTTAAGGATTTCCACTTATCATAGTCTCAACCTTGCAACTTATGTCATTCTTCACCTTGGGCGGGTTTAGGCATGTTAGGTGGAGAAAATCATGTGAAAGGTGACATTATCCACAGACACCCCTTGAGGCCGCCCAGGTAGGGCGGGTTTGAGGGTGTAGTGTGGATTTTGGCTTGAAACTCATTTGATGCATTCAAACTTCACCTTCTAACGGTTTATGCTTGGCTTTTTGAAACATTCAACCAATTTGATCTATTTTGTCCTAGGGCGGCTTTGGAGGTAGTGCATGGAGAATTTCATGTGAAAGGAGGTGAAGTTGTCCACCTGGGGCTCTTGAGGCCGCCCAAGTAGGGCGGGTTTGAGGGTGTAGCGTGGATTTAGGCTTGATGAACTTCTCACCCCTTGAGTTTGACTCCAACTTACCTCTCCTTGGCATACCTTGATCAAACAAACCTAATAGTGTGTTATCTTTCATCCTGAGCGGTCCTAGAGAGAGTGCATGGAGGATTTCATGTGTTTGGTGATGAAATCCACAAAGACCCCTTGAGGCCGCCCAGGAAGGGTGGGTTCAAGGGTGTCCTTTGGATTTTGCCTTAAAACTAACTTGATGTATTCAAACCTCCAAGTATTTCATTCAAACTTCATGATATTCCAATGCTTTGTGGTTAAAGTCTTCAAAACTCAATACTTCCTCCAAGGGCGGGTTTGGAAACACTGTCTGGAAAGTTTTATGTAGAGGAGGTAAAGTTGTCCATAAGACCCTCTGGAGGCCGCCCAGGCAGGGCGGGGTTGAGGGTAGCCCTTGGATTTTGACTCCTAAAGCACTCTAAAACCTTCAAATTTACATCAATCATGATCACCTTCTGATGTTTTGTATTGAAACACTTTGAATTTTACACAATCTCACCTAGGGCGGGATTGGAAGCACTGTCTGGAGAGTATCATGTGGTAGTGATGACAATGTCCATGTGACCATGCTAAAGCCGCCCAGGTAGGGCGGGTTCAAGAGTGACACTCGGAATATTGCCCATCATTCACTTGACTTCACTCAAACTCACAAACCTTACTTGCAGTTCACCATACCTTAGTGTTTTGGACATGACAACCTCAACACTTAACCATTTTTCTCTAGGGCGGTTTTGGGAGCAGTGTGAGGAGAATTTCACGTGGGAGGAGACATCATCCATGAAGACCCTGTGAAACCGCCCAGAATGGGCGGGTTAGGACATGACCTCTAGATTTCCATACTTAAAACATTTCATTCATATCCATTTTGATAATCTCACTCTCTGAATGTCTCTTCCTTCATTCTTGACCAACCCACTTTGCAAATTGAACCATTTACACCCCTGAGCGGTTCTGGAGGCAGCAGGTGGAGAGTTTCATGTGACAGGTGATATTGTCCAAGACCACCTCTTGAGGCCGCCCAGGTAGGGCGGGTTTGAGGGTACCCCTTGGACAACTCTTCCAAATGGTATGCACTTTCATCAAAACCTCAATAAACTTTATAGAATGCTCCTTGGGCGGTTTTGAAGGTAATGCTTGGAGTATTTGATGTGGCAGGCGAAATAGTCCATAAGGACCACTTGAAACCGTCCAAGTAAGGCGGGTTTGAAGACACTTTTTGGATTTACCTTGAAAAGACACTTGATGCCTTCATCTTTATGTTTTGTGCTGAGATACTTCAAAATTTGCACATTTTCTCCTTGGGCGGGATTGGACACTGTGTGTGGAGAAATCCATGTGGCAGGCGAAATTGTCCAAGACCCCCTCCTGAGGCCGCCCAGGTAGGGCGGGTTTGGACATGACCCTTGGATTTTGCCTCTTTTAGCTTCAAATTGACTTATACTCAGAGCCAAACATAGAGCCCTTCCTTCATAACTCAAAACATTACAAGCTTTAACATCAGTCCTTTCGCATGAAGACTCTGACCGAGGAGATATACTTTGTTTACTCCGATCTTGATCACTCAAAGTGTCCTATGAGACATTCTAAGGTATGACACATCTGACTTATCCAGTGTCCCCCCCTGCATGTGTTGTGAACCAGGACCTAGCTAAGACTCAGAAACTAGACCGAACTTAAGCAAAAAAAATTAGGGGGTCCCCATTTGCAATGGGGCGATGTGTGATGAGGTCACAACAGGTAGGAGATGGTACAATTGTATTAGATGATTCTTTATAAATTTTGGTACACAATGTTTGATATGTTCCTACCATGAACAAGAATTTATTATCTATTAGTCAGCTTACTGAGAACCCTACCATTCAAGTCCGGTTTGGTGGAAATAAGTGTATTGTATCATATGTGAAACAGGACAAGGTTGTTGCTATAGGCATTGGGCAAGGAGGCCTATATAAGCTCGTTGATCCTACCATAGCTAATTTGCATGCCTTAGCTATCGAAGATAATACCAATGTTCTTTGACATGAAAGGTATGGTCACCTGAATCTTCAGTCTTTGGCCAAACTCAGCAAAGCCCATATGGTTCACGGGCTGCCCCCTATACAGGAAAAATAGGATTTGTGTGCTGGGTGTTTGGCTAGAAAGAAGACAAGGAAGTCGTTTCCTACAGAAGGTGCATGGTGTGCTAAGGACCTTCTGGATCTCATTCGTGCAGATCTTTGTGAGCCTTCCTAGAAGTCTCCCACTATCAATGGATCAAGGTACTCTCTGTTATCGGTGGATGATTTCTCCAAAAAGATGTGGGTTTAGTTCTTAAAGAGGTCTGAATGCTATGGTGCCTTCCTCAAATTCAAGGTGTTGGTGGAAACATTCAAGGGCGTCGGATCAAGACTCTACAGTCCGATAATGGGGGGGGGAATTCGCCTCCACTCAATTCAAGGAATTCTATGAAAAAAAAAGGTATTCAACACCAATTAACAACACCTTACACTCCGCAACAAAATGGAGCGGTTGAAAGGCGAAACATGACTATCATGGAAATGGCACAATGCATGATGCACAGCAAGAACATTCCCTACCAGTACTGGGGAGAAGCTGTGAACACGACAGTTTACATCCTCAATAGATGTCCATGCAAGGCTTTGCAGAAATCACACTAGAAGAAGCTTGGACCGGTCACAAACCTGAGGTAACTTCTTTTTGTATTTTTAGTTCAACGGCATACACTTTAGTTCCTGAACAGAAAAGACATAAACTAGATTCCAAAAGCATCAAGTATTTATTTGCTAGTTATAGTGAACAGTCTAAGGCATACAAGCTTATTGATATTTCCACTAACAAGGTCATTGTTAGTCGAGATGTTGATGTAAAAGAAACAAAGCCCTATTTTTCAAATGTTTAGCAAGATTTCAGTGAAGACCCTGAATCTATTATTATGATACCTTTGAAGGAGGAACCCTCTAGTTCATCAGGTCAGCCTATAAGTCAATCTGTGGCTGGTCTACATCGCTTGTCTATCAAAGACACAAAACTAAAAATGTTTCCACTCCAAGTAAGACTCTAGTTAAGAACTTGCCTTCACAGCATTCACCTGAGACACACCAGAAACCTAAATGGTATTATTCCACTATGGAAGTTGTACATGTGGATGAACTTTCTACATCAAATGAACGTCCTCGGAGAAAAGCCCAAACGATGACTAGTTCAGCTATTGAGCAGTCATTTTGCCCTATCTTCTGATCTTTTTCAGGTTTCTAAACCACAAAAGTTTTATAAGGCACAAGGGAAACCAAAATGGGAAGCTGCTACAAAGGTGGAATATGATGCATTGATGAAAATCAGACGTGGGAGTTGATTGAACTGCCTCCAAGTAAAAAGCCCATTGGGTGAAAATGGGTCTATAAGGTCAAATGCAAAGTTGATTGTTCATTGAACAAATGCAAGGCATGTCTTGCTGCTAAAGGATATTCACAACAAGAAAGTATAAATTTTGAAGAGACGTTTGCTCCTACTGCAAAGATGGTCGCATTCCAGTCACTTCTCACCATTGCCTCTCAATTTGGTTGGAAGATTTATCAAATGGATGTCAAAAGTGCCTTCTTGAATGGGGACTTGGAAGAAGTCTACATGGTTCAACCTGAGGGTTTTCAAGTTCATGGACATGAACATTTGGTTTGCAAGTTAATTAAGTCCCTGTACGGACTTAAGCAGGCTCCTCGAGCCTAGTATATTAGAATTGATAAACATCTAAAAGATATTGGATTTAGAAGGAGTCTTTCTAATCCAAATCTTTATGTCAAAAGGATGGTAATGATATTGTAACTATTATCATATATGTTGATAATCCTGCCATCACAGGTAGCATAGACACTGCAATTCAGCAAGTAAAATCAAAATTGTGTGCAGCTTTTGACATGTCAGATCTAGGCCTTCTACATTATTTCCTAGGGGTTGAGTTTTGACAAGTTGATCACAACATCTTCATGGTTCAAATCAAATATGCCACAAGTCTTTTGGAGCGTTTTGGGATGGCAAATTGTAACTCATCTTCTACACTTATGGAGGTCGGCCTGAAGTTGTTAGCCTCCAATGATTCACCCCCGATCGATGAATCACACTACAAACAGTTGGTGGGCAGCTTGATATATCTTTGCTTTGTTGTTATCTATCTCTCCCGATTTTTGTCGAAACCAAAGCTCTCTCATTGGCTAGCCACATAGGGAGTTTTGCGATATGTCAAAAGTACTCTTGACTTTGGCATACTCTATCAAAGGACAAAAGATTTTGGATTAATTGGTTATACAAACTCCGATTGGGCAGATATGTGGATACTCGGCAGTCTACAACTGGCTACATCTTCTCCTTAGGCTCAAGAGTCATTTCTTGGCAAAGTAAGCTTCAGCAGACAGTAGCTCTATCCTCCACTGAAGCCAAATACAAAGCAGCTATGAGTGTCAGTTGTGAAGCAGTTTGATTACACAAAATCTTGACAGAATTTCAACTTCCTCAACATACTCCATGCTTTTCTGTGATAATCAAGGAGTATTGAAATTGGTGAAGAATCTAGTGTATCATGCTCGAACCAAACATATCGAGATTCACCGTCATTATATTCAGCAACTGCCAGACTATGAAGACATCTCCCTCCTTTTTGGTTCTTCCCAAGAGCAAACTGTTGATTTAATGATTAAACCACTTGGTCCTGGTTAGTTTGTCAAATTTCAAGACAAGCTTGGTGTTGTTTCTAGTTTAGTCATTAAGGGGGTATTAGTGTTGGTGTGAACAGGGTTATTACCTATCCGGTTTACCCTTGTGTGGATAATTCATATTATTTAACTATTTATTAGTTAAATAATATTCACACATCACACATAATTCACATGTTAAGTTGACTTAGTGAGTCTACTAGATGTTTCTAGTTGTGTCTAGTTGTTGATAGTTGTCTTGTCTTATCCTATAGTTGCAACATGTCATAGGATTAAGACACTTGTCACATGACTACAACATCTTAGCTCTCATCCTTGTCTTTATAAGCAAGGCATATCATGTACACTATAACAATCTTTTGCATTCATTGATAGAATAGTATTATTCTTTCATTTGATCTCTCTTGTGCTTTTATGAAGTCCGAGATCCTGGGTGGCTCCAATCATAGCCAACTCTAACATGGTATCAGAGGCCTAGGAAGAATCACTTTGTGTAGTCATTTTTTTAAAGATCTTGAATGCAATTCATGGTGGATCTTGATAGTTGAGTATGCTCTTCTCTTGCATCGAATGATGACCTGGAGAATCAGAAAAATTTGATAGAATACCAAATTTGTGAGGGTTTCCTCTTTGTGGCCTTGTATTGCAGGTTCATTTTGGAGCGTGCTGCTGCAAATCTGAGCACACCATTGCATTCAAGAGGTCTGAGATAGTCAAGATCGCCTTTTATTTCGTCCAGATCAGACATCGGAGACCAAATCTATGAGGGTTTGAAGTTGGGAGGTGCATGCCAAATCCAACAGGTACCTGATCTTTCGGAGCAGTTTGGGCAAAATCAGACCCCGCCATCGTGCTCAGGAGGCCCAAAAAACCCCAAGATCGATTGTCAATTCGTCGAAATCGGACAAAGTTGCAACGAAAGGCAAATTTTTTTACCCAACTCCGCCGTACGAAATTGCGGGCGGGATATTACTTAGATTCTCTGCGCAGGCGTCATTCAAATCGGTCAAATTGGAATCTTTGGCGTGCTTATCCGCTAGGTAAAATGTTTTGATCGCTCTTTAAAAGCATTATTTGTTGGTTAATTAAAAAATCTGCAGGTTATTTTTGTTTTCTGTGGACTTGACCGCTATTGCAGGATCGTACCTGCACACAGGTACCGACGGATTACAAAAGGGATTGTGGGGGCGCCACGTGGCGCGTGTCCCCCACACCCTATCTACCAACCGGCATCTAAAAAAACAACCAGCAGCGGAAAAGTCCTCATAGTCGGCTAAGGTCAATTCCCGGCGGTTAAGGAAATCCTTCGGCGGCTATTTTAAATCCCGACAACAGTTTAAAAAATCCAACGCCGTCAACAATGGTTTAAAACTGTTTTGGCAGGAGGAAAACTGCCACCGGCGGATATAAACCGACATCAGCGGTCAAATCCTGCTTCTAGTTTCAGGCCGTTTTGAAAATTTCAGTCGACGGCAAAGTAAAAACCACCCCGCGCTGTATGTCAGGCTTCTTAAGCGGTTTTCCGCAAAGAAACTGTAGTTTCAGGCAACAAATTAGGTGTTTTTCCGTATTTATGGGCAGTTTTCGCGAAACAGGAAGTGGTTTTGCAATCTCCGGCAGCATCTCGACATATTCCAGCGAAGGTTTTTTTGCGTCTACTGACGTCATTCACCAGCGATTGTACAACATATTCCGGCATCAAAACAAATATTCCGTTCGCCGTAGATTGCTGACATCATCTTCCTGGTCACCTCTGATGATGTCATTTTTCAGCAAGGTGTCCTCATCATTTCAACGCTTTACAGGGAATATTTTGGCAAGTCGAAGAATACTCTGTTGGAATCTTTGCTGACATCAGCATTCTGGGCGCTAACGTCATCAGGCATTAGCCCAATTTGGCTCCCCCTCCATTGTGTTTTTCAGTTTGACAGTCCAACTTCAAATGCATATATCTTGCTCATATTTGCTCTGTTTTTTGAGCAATTATTTTATTTAGGCTAGAATTTCGCAAGCGTCGTAGTGGTAGAATCAGTTTTTTATTTTCGTGTCTAGTTTATCCAGAAATTGCAGATTCTCTCACCTGTACCTGAGCAGTTCCCATTTTCAGAACTTCAAAGGCTTCGTTCAGGGTCATACGGTAACATTTTTTGGTGAATTTTTTTTTTAAAGTGCATGATTTTTCGAGTACTTTCCAGATCTGCAATCAATTTGATCCAGTTTTGCTCAAAAATTGTAATTTCAGTTCTAGCCTAATCTTGGCTTTTGCATTGCACCAAAATCAAAGACCACTTTGTTGTTTTGGCTTGTAGCAATTGTAATTGGACTGATCATAAAGTCCCACAATCTTTTTTTTTTGTTGGAGGGGTGATCTCATTGATTGAGTAATAGGGGGTTGTACTTGTGTTCTTTTTTCTACTCTTGTATCATGGATCCAAACAAACTTCCTCTACTCAGACCATATAACTGTCATGAGTGGAAAACTAAAATGGAGATTCATTTAAGAAATTTGAAAATTCATAGAGTAACAATGGGTACAAAAATTGAACCAACAATAGCTACAAAAAAGAGAAAGTGGTACAATAGATGTGATCAAGCCTATGGAACACTATGCTTGTCTATTTCTCCTGATCTCCTTTTTTCATATTTAATCTTGTAAAACACCTAATGAAGTGTGGACTACCTTAGAGAATCTCTTTGGTAAGATACTATGAGAGGTTTCAAATTGGAGAATGAACTGATTGGTTTCAATCCAACTGACTTTGCAAGCATCCAAGACTTCTTCACAAAGTTAAAATCACTTAGATTGCAGCTCAAACAATGTGGAATTGAGAAAAGGGACACTCAATTGATTCTTTCATTCCTTGCCAAGCTTGATCCTGACTATTCAGTTTTTATTTCTATCTTTTATGCTACTATGGATGCACTTGGGAAAGCTTTCACAATGCCTTCACTCGATTTGCCACATCACTCAAAGGGGAGCAAGCTAAGTTAGTACACATGGGCACATTGAAGTCTCATAGACCTCAAGCTCTTCTTGCTAATAAAGGTTCAAAGGATCAAAAGGCTTCACCTAGCAAAGGCAAGAAACATAATTATAAGGATTTCAAGAACAATGAGCAAGCAAAAGAATCAACCAAATCACCTAAGTCCTCATCCTCTCCCAAGGAGGAATCATCTAAGAAGGAGAGACCAAAGTGTGCATATTGCAAGAAACTAGGACATGATGAGCATAAGTGTTATGAGAAGAAAATTAATGAGTTGACTCACATTATTCAAAAGCACAATATCACATTGCCATCATCTATGTCACCTAGTCCATCCTCTTCTTCGACACCATCATCATCTACACAGACAGGGACAGCAAGCATTACTAATGGGACAAACAAGGGAAAAGGACAGGCACTCTTTGCTTCTACAAGTCTTTAGTCAGAGAGATGGCTTCTTGATTCTGGAGCTTCTCATCATATGGCATCTTCACAAGGGATGTTCTCTTCATTTGAGTCATGTACTTTGCCACCTATTTTGATAGGTAACAATACATACATGCGTGCAACTAGTAAAGGGACTATTGATATTGCTGAGGGCACTTTCAATAATGTGTTGTGTGTACCTTCCTTGTCAACCAATCTCCTTTCCATCTACCAGATTACTCATTGTGGTGCAAGGAAAACAGTTGAGTTCACTCCTGATTCAATGATCATACGATACTTGGAGAGTAGAGATATCATTGTTGTTGGGATGGTTGGTCATGCATCTCGCTTGTATACATTCTCCCATTTTGCTTCCCCTGATGATGTTGTAGATCCATTGATTGATATTCACACTCATGCATCAAGTGTGAATCATGTTTCTGAGGAGAAGTTTGGTCACTTGAACCTTGGTGTTCTTTCACCCACTTTGGTTCATGAGACTAGTGTTGAGCTTCCATCTCCTCAACCTCCTGCTTCTTCGGAGATCGACATCGACATGGTTTCATCTACTTCGGTTGAGCAGGATCATTCCAGTCTTTCAGACACAACTGTGTGGGATACTTTCCTAGCATGTATATTAGACTTGTTTTGGGAGACTCATATTGCAGATTTGGGAGACACGGTTGAGGGGATATCTCTCCTCTTTGATGACAGTTACAGCACAATTGTTATCCCATCTACTTCGTCTTTGGTGGTTGTTCTTCATGAGTCTACCCAGGATTTTGGATTGGTCACACCTCATTGCATTGTGTCATTCTTCGATTCTGGCATGTGGACATTTCAGTAGTTTTCAGAGACATCCATCATGAGACTTCTTCCCTCATCTCTCTTCTTGGCGATGGAGTTTCTTCTACATCAACCTTTGGATTGGTTTCTTCCTACGGGGAGAAATGTTGTTTAGAAGTACAAGACACTTTTCAGCATTCTTCCTCAGGCATTCACTATCGGCACAGGAGCTACTTCATTGTGCGGGGGACCTATAGTCTCACTCTTGCTCTCCTATGGGGGGGTATTTGATTGTACATATGTGATAGAAGTTGTCCTTGGGGGGTCATGTTGAGTCCTCCTATCACTTCTTCTTTCACTTTCATTGTTTTATGCATTCTCACTTTTGGAGAGGAGTTTTGTCCCATGAGGTTTTCTCCTTTTCTTCACTTGAGATTTGTTGCACATGGGTACCTAACATGGCCTAGTAGCCGAGACCCATCTATCATTGCATCTTGCTTTAGTCAGCTACTCCCTACGTTGCACTTAAGGGGGGTGTTGGTGTGAATAGGGTTATTACCTATCCGATTTACCCTTGTGTTGATAATTCATATTATTTAACTATTTATTAGTTAAATAATATTCAAACATCACACATAATTCACATGTTAAGTTGACTTGTGAGTCTACTAGATGTTTCTAGTTGTGTCTAGTTATGTCTAATTGTTGATAGTTGTTGATAGTTGTCTTTAGTTGTCTTATAGTTGTTATATCCTATAGTTGTCACATGTCATAGGATTAAGACACTTGTCACATAACTACAACATCTTAGCTCTCATCCTTGTCTTTATAAGCAAAGCATATCATGTACATTATAACAATCTTTTGCATTCATTGATAGAATAGCATTATTCTTTCATTTGATCTCACTTGTGCTTTCATGAAGTCCAAGATCCTAGGTGGCTCCAATCATAGCCAACTCTAACAATTAGTATAATAATGTAATAAAGTGTAATTATTTAGCTGGTAGTTAGGTGTAGTCTTTAATGCAAGTAATTGCAATAGGTGATGTACCGAGGTATATTATCTAACTGGTTCCACATTAGGTCCTATTCACACTTGTCTTGTTAAGTTTACTTAGAGCTCTAGAAATCTTTCTAGAAGTTGCTAGTACACATATGATCTTATCCTATAGATGTCTCATGTTATAGGATTAGGACACTTGTCATCATCCCAGTAGTCCTACCTCTCAACCTTGCCTTTATAAGCAAGGTACATCACATCATATCGTTTTGTTGTATATTGTTGTATTTGCATTCTTTGATAGGAATACAGTTTATTCTTGTCATATTGATCTTCTCATTAATTTGTGCTTTGCATTAGGCCTCTCGATCTTGGGTGGCTATCTCCATAGCCAAATCTTACAGTCATTAAGGGGGCATTGGTATAATAATGTAATAAAGTGTAATTATTTAGCTGGTAGTTAGGTGTAGTCTTTAATGCAGGTAATTGCAATAGGTGATGTATCATTAAATATGGTTGTTGTAATAGTAACCTCGATAGCTTTATATAATGCTTCTTTCACTCATTGTGAAGCAAGCCTTTATAGCTAATTTCTCTCATCTCTCTTCTTTGCATCTCTCCGAACATCTTTTTCAATAAAATAAAGACGGGGTTGTGAGTGATTTTTTTTTTTTTCAGTTTTAAGCTAGTGTAGTATATTTCTTTTCAGATTTAATGAAAAGACAGCTGCAGGTTTGAGAGTTCAATATTGTGTAGCTTGCTGTTCACTTTTCAGTGTGATTTGTATGTTGATTCTTGTATTCAGAATCCACAGTTTGATAGGAAGTATCAAGTTAAAGTTTCCTTGTGTTTAGAATTTAATTTTCTAAGTGCAGAATCTGCTTTACCATGGTCTGAAAATTTAATAAAAATAACTAACCAAGAAACTATTTCCAAATTATGAATACACAGAAACTTTAAAAACTAATATGCATATTAATGACTTATATGAGTTATGAGTGACCAAAACAACAAGGTACAGATAATAGTTGAGAAACCCACAAATTTATTGCAGAACTCGCAAGTCACTCGCTTAAAAACTCACAGCTGTATAATTGGTGAGTTTTTTGTCAAAAACTTGTCAAATACTCTCCAAAAACTCATAAGTTGGACTCTGAGGAAACGTCCTTAGACCATCTTGCCTCATGAAATGCATATCAAGGAATGTGAGGAGTCTGATGGACTCAAATAGCAAATTCATGGTGTGGGATTTTCAACAAAGATTTATCCCTCTAGACATTCTTTGTCTATAGGAGATCAAGGTTGTTACTTTTTTTATTTCAATCATGTGCCATGTCATATGGAAAGATAGTATTTGTTTCAACAATAATCGTAAGCAAGTTCGAGATGTTGTGGTAATGTTTGTTACTCACTTCACAAGTTAAAAGTCGACAATCATGTCTCAAAAGAATTTTTTTAGGCCCTGTGGCCAAAAAAATCGTCTCAAAATATCAAGTGCATCAAAGAAGTTGCCCATTGCTTATCGACAATTCCAAAAGTCCTCAAGCTTTTGCTAGGCATTATACCAAAGTCCTTCAAGCTCAAATCCCCTCCTCTAAAATGGCAGGCTATTAAGACCTACCTAGATGTCGTTCCTTGCAGACTCACCTCAGACCAAGTTGCAGCTTGTGACAAACTCCCATCTTAGGAGGAGCTCCACTTAGTTGCATTTGGGGTAGCTAATGATAAAGCACCTGCCTACAATGGTTTCCCCTGCGAACTTTATAAAATCCTTTGAGATGATGTTGGCAATGAATTGTTTAATGTTGTTGAGACATGGACCAGCTAGGACTCGAACCTAGGACCTTCCATACGCTGCTGGAGTGCTCTACCACTGAGCTACTGGCCCCTCTTGGACCAGTCCATCGTCGGTCCGAGTGTGGCTTATTTCCAACACCAACACCCCCCCTTAAGCCACACCTCTCGTGTGCTTGGGTCTCCTAGCCTGGGCCTGGCTCTGATACCATGTTGAGACATGGACCAGCTAAGACTCGAACCTAGGACCTTCCATTCGTTGCTGGAGTGCTCTACCACTAAGTTACTGGCCCCTCTTAGACCAGTCCATCGTCGGTCCGGGTGTGGCTTATTTCCAACACCAACAAATGTTTATATTGAAGCATATCATACCAATTATCTAGGCCCTATAATCAATAAAGTGAATATCAGGTTCATGTCTCAAACCAATGATTCGAAGCTGAATTGCAACCAAAGGCCCAACACTCTCTTGAATGTCTCCTACAAAATCATTGCCAAGCCTTTAGCCGTGCGAGTCAAACATCTCCCACTGGTGGTTCATGCTGAAAAACTGAATTTATTCAAAGCAAATACATCCTTGACAATGTTATTGCAAACTAGGAGGGTATGGAATGGACATAGAAATCCAACCAACAAGTGCTTTTCATCAAAATTGATTTTGAAGAAGCTTACAACAGGAGTGAATGGCATTTCATTGTTTACATGCTCAAGGCTCTTGGCTTTGGTCCCACCTTCATCCAATTGGTCCAAATGCTCTTTGTTGATGTCTTTGCCTGCCTAACCATCAATGGTGTTTAATCTAAACATTTTGGCCTTTTCCATTCTATAAGGCATGGTTGCCCTCTTGCACCTTCACTTTATGTGCTTGTTGCTGAAGGGTTTGGCTATCTTCTTAACAATACCATTTCGCAACATGTCAAAGAAATTTCCCTTCCTCGAACTACTTCTCAGCAATTGGTCAATGGGCACTTTGCGGATGACTCCTTGACACTCATTGAAGATGATAACATTCACCAAGCTTTCAAGTGTCTTGACACTTTCTGCTTGGCTTCAGGATCTAGTATCTAATGGAACAAGATGCAGTATTACAAGTAGTCCTCCTCCTCACCCCTGCTTGGCTCCATACGTTTGGTTGAAAATCCATTGATCACAAGGAAATTTTTAAATTCCTAGGAATCCCATTTGCCTGTCAAGCTTGCCAATCCAAGCTCTGGCAATATGTTATTGACAAAATTGAAAAAACAACTCACCTATTGGATGCTTTCACTGGCAGGTAAGTTCCAAACTTGCTCTACAACTCTTGCTGCAGTGCATGCATATTACTCCTCCTGTTGAGTTCCCTGCAAAGTGTCATACCGCAAGAACTGCAAGCTAGATAAACTCTTGCAAGATTTTCTTTAGGCCAATTCAGATTGAAATAAAGGATTACGATGTGGGAGCATCCAAGATGTAAGAGCAATATTGCATCAATCCAAAATATTTTCTTTAAAATTGTTGAGTTGTTTGTAGCTTCGATCAAATAACATATTGATCAAATGATATATTACCAAAGCATAAACATCTTCAGCATTCTAAACGGTGATTAGTAACTGTTAATATTGATGAAACCGATTACAATATAAAAGTGACAAAGTCACACTTGTGATAGACGTGACTCCTTGAGGAGTCACGTCTATCACAGATGTGACACCTATCGTTACTCACATATTTATATCAATGTCTTTGCTCTGCAATACATGAACAGACACAGAAATCGGAAGTGTATGAAGTGGAAATTGCATCGGCAAAATAAAAGAAAGTAATAAATTAAGTCTTCAATATCAACAATCAGAAGTTATTTAAGTTAGAGATTATAAAGTTCGAATTGAATTTACATGGTATCAGAGCCACGTTAAGCAGAATCCGGGCAGAAAATCGAACTTGAGAAATTCAGATTTAATACATCTCATTTCTCAAATGACAGCAGCAATCCGATTCGAAGACAAATTGGAAGGAGGAAATAACTTCTCATCATGGAAATTCAGAATTATGGTGATACTAAAAGAAAATAAAGTTGATTCATTTGTGAGAGAAAACAAAATGGAACCAGAGAATGATCCTGATAAAACGACATGGATTGAAGGAAATGACAAAGCCATGAAAATCATAGTTGATGGAGTTAGAGATCATATCGTGCCGATTCTGACAAAACATGAGACTGCATATCATATGTTTAAGTCACTTGAAGGCAACTATGAAATTAACAACTCCAACAGAACCTTAGCCCTAAAGAGAGAAATAAATCATATAAGTATGAACAAAGGAGAATCTATCAATGCATACTTTATGAGAATATCTGCACTAAGGGATCAACTATCAACACTTGGGTACCAAATTGAAAGCAAGGAACTAACACTTATTGCTCTAGATGGTCTGCCAAATTCCTGGGAGACATTTGTTCAAGGCATTAGTGCAAGGTCCAAATTTCCAAAATTTGACCGCCTAAGATTAGACTGTCTTCAAGAAGAATCTAGACAGACAAAGAAAGGGTCAAAACAGAAAAATATAGATGAAGACCTTCATGTTCTAAATACAAACTCTCAAAAGAAAGAGAAGAAGAAACACTTCAAGAAGAGGAAAAATTATCATGGGAAAGGTTCATTCAAGAAAGACATTTCTCGCATCCAATGTTTCAGATGCGACCAATATGGACACTATGCAATCAGATATCTTGACAGAACCAAACAACAAGCATCTTATGCCAAAATAAAGGAGCATGAATCCGAGAAATATGTATTCTACTCTGCACTTTCAAACCAAGTATCAAATAAATCCAACACCTGGCTTATAGATAGTGGTTCATCAAGACACATCACAGGGTTCAGGGAACTACTAGACACCATGGTAGAAGAGACTGATGAAGAAGTAACAATTGGAGATAACTCTGTACATCCAGTCAAGGGTGTTGGCACATGCACCCTCAAATTAAAGACTGGCATCTCCATCCAACTTACTGGAGTATTGTTTGTCCCAAGCATCAAAAGAAACCTAGTCTCCATATCTGCACTTGAAGATAATGGATATAGGGTGACCTTTATGGATAGCAAAGTATTGGCATGGCCAAAGAATTCTACTATTAAGCAAGCCAAAACCATAGGTCATAGACAAGGGTACTTGTACGAGTTATGTACGGAACCAAATCGAGCCCTAATTCATGAAATTGCAGACTCTAATGAAATATGGCATAGAAGACTAGGACACCTAAATTTCCGTGCCCTATCTTCCATGGAAAGACTAGTTACAGGGTTACCCAAACTCAAACAATGTAATTCAGGGGTATGCAAGGGGTGTGCCTTAGGGAAAAATATAAAGGGGTCCTTTCAAAATAGTTCTAGCAAAACAAGTATTAGAACTAGTCCACTCAGATTTATGTGGACCCATGTCTGTACCCTCCTTAGGTGGGTTTCTATACTATGTAATCTTCATTGATGACTTCTCTAGAAAGACATGGATCTATTTTCTTAAATGTAAAGAATCACTGGAAATCCTTGAAAGATTTAAGGAATTCAAATCCATTACTGAAAACTCTTCCGAGAGAAAACTCAAAACCTTAAGAACAGATAATGGGAATGAATACACTTCAGACATTTTTAAAGACTTTTGTAAAAACACTGGGATTAAGAGGGAGTTCACTGTACCTTATAATCCTCAACAAAATGGGGTTGCAGAAAGAAAAAATAGAACCATTGTAGAAGCTGCTAGGGCTATGTTACTTGCTCAGAATATAGACACTTCACTTTGGGCAGAAGCATCTAGTACTGCTGTCTATATACAGAACAGATGTCCTCACTCTCATATTGATGACAAAACTCCTAAAGAAGCCTTCACTGGCACAAAACCAGACATTAGTCATTTAAGGATATTTGGTTGTCCTATTTACATTCATGTGCCCAAAGAGAAAAGAACTAAGCTAGAACCTTCTGGGAGAAAAGGCATCTTTGTAGGCTATAGTGAAACATCAAAAGCTTATAGAATATATATACCTGGTCAAAGACATATTGAACTAAGTAGAGATGTGATTTTTGAGGAAGACATAGCTTTCAAAAGAGCCAGAAATCATATTGAGTTAGAAATTCAAACTTCCAACTCAAGCATAGAAGATGATCCTACACCTGAGTTTCAGAGGGAGTATCCTAAGGAAGAGGTAAACCATGAACAAATCACATCACTAGAAAATCCCAAGAAAAGACCACTCTGGGCCACCAAAACAATGGAAGAAGCTAAAAATTATGCCGGTCCACCAGGGACTTTTAGGGAAAACACAAGACCTAAGAGATTCTCTAGTTATGTAGCTTTAATGAGTGAATTCATTAAATCAGAACCTTCTAGTGCTATAGAAGCTCTTAAGCACCAAGTATGGAAGGATGCCATGACAGAGGAGTATCAATCCATCCTGAAGAATGATGTGTGGGATATAGTACCTAGACCAAAAGGGAAATCAGTTGTTTCTTCAAAATGGCTATTTAAAATCAAACATGCTGCAGATGGCAGTATAGGGAAATACAAAGCAAGATTTGTAGCTAGAGGATTTTCACAAAAGGAAGGAATTGATTATGACGAAACCTTTGCTCCAGTTGCTCGATATACATCAGTCAGGGCAGTTCTAGCTATTGCAGCAACCAAAGGGTGGAAAGTCCAAATGGACGTAAAAACTGCTTTCTTAAATGGAACCATTGAAGAAGAGGTTTACTTAGAGCAACCCGAAGGATTTGAGATTCACAATGCAGGATCCCATGTATGTAAATTAAAGAAAGCTCTATATGGACTTAAACAGGCCCCCAGAGCCTGGTATGAAAGAATTGACAGTTATCTCTTGAGATTAGGCTTCTCAAAGAATGATGCAGATCCAAATCTCTACTTCAAACAAAGCAAAGGTGATATGTTAATATTGATATTATATGTTGATGATCAATTGATTATAGGGGAAGATCACCTTATTGATCAGTGTAAGAAAGATCTAGCTTCAGAATTTGACATGGACTTAGGTCTATTACACTACTTCCTTGGACTGGAAGTATGGCAGAAATCAGACTGTATTATTCTAAACCAAGGGAAGTACACAATTGATATATTAAAAAGGTTTGGTATGATGGAATGTAGACCTATGTCTTCCCCCATGGAAACAAATCTTCATAAATTGAAGGAAGCAGCAGCAGATTCTCCGTTGGCAGATCCCACTCTGTATAGACAGATATTTGGATATATTAAAAAGGTTTGGTATGATGGAATGTAGACCTATGTCTTCCCCCATGGAAACAAATCTTCATAAATTGAAGGAAGCAGCAGCAGATTCTCCGTTGGCAGATCCCACTCTGTATAGACAGATAATTGGATCCTTGATGTATTTGGTCAATACCAGACCTGATATCTGCTATGCTGTAAATGCCTTAAGTCAGTTTATGTGTGAACCCAAGGAGATACATCTTGTGGTTGTTGAGCATATAATGAGATACCTTCAAGGTACTCTAAATTATGGCTTAAAATATGAAAAGGTTGACTTAGATCTACATGGATTCACAAATTCAGATTGGGCTGGAAGTGTAACTGACCGGAAGAGCACCTCCGGATGCTGTTTCAATTTAGGGTCAGCAATGATATCGTGGATCAGCAGAAAACAGTCTTCAGTTGCTCAAAGTTCTACAGAAGCCGAATATATTGCAGCTTCTATGGCTGCTAGAGAGGCAGTATGGCTTAGAAAACTGCTTGTGGGATTATTTGGTAAACCTCTGAAACCAACTATCATCCACTGCGACAATCAAAGCTGTATTAAGCTATCCGTGAATCCAGTATTCCATGATAGATCTAAATATATTGAGATTCCTCATCACTATGTGTGTGATATGGTGGAAAGGAATGTGATTCAGTTGGAGTATATCAGTACAGGAGATCAAACTGCAGATATTCTTACCAAACCACTCCTCAAGGTGAAAGTTGAACACTTCAGGAAAAATCTTGGTATGATTGAAATGTAAGATTCAAATTGATTTGTACTAATATATTAAAGATGTTTAATGTGTAAACATCTTGTGTCATATGTGTGACTCTATGACATTATGGGCCTACCCATTCTGTGTTTATTTCCAAAAGGTGACGATTTTTGGATAATCTACACTCGTACCTAACATTATAAGGTGACGATCTTATAATGTTCATTAGACTGATATCATGTGACTTGATATTGGTATGAATCATGGAGTTATCATGATTAAGTTATGGTAGACATTATGTGACTTAATGTCAGTGCACATACCATAACTGGGATATATATAAGGAGAATGTAATGTTCTCGAGTATAGTATATCCTTTAGTATCACGAGGTAGGTGATGCTACGTATCACGAGATAGGTGATACTATATATCATGAGTTATGTGATATTAAATTACTTTGAGTAATTCATTACAGATCAGATAATTGATATTCACAGAGATTATTGTGATATTGTTATCTTCCCGAGCTAAGAGGGAGTGTTGAGTTGTTTGTAGCTTCGATCAGATAACATATTGATCGAATGATATATTACCAAAGCATAAACATCTTTAGCATTCTAAACGGTGATTAGTAACTGTTAATATTGACGAAACCGATTACAATATAAAAAGTGACAAAGTCACACTTGTGATAGACATGACTCCTTGAGGAGTCACGTCTATCACAGATGTGACTCCTACCGTTACTCACATATTTATATCAATGTCTTTGCTCTGCAATACATGAACAGACACAGAAATCGGAAGTGTATGAAGTGGAAATTGCATCGGCAAAATAAAAGAAAGTAATAAATTAAGTCTTCAATATTCAACAATCAGAAGTTATTTAAGTTAGAGATTATAAAGTTCGAATTGAATTTACAAAAATGTTTGTTTGTATTGCAAGTACTTTACTAGTTCTCCAAGTATTGTGTGGTAGTGTGAGTCAAGTTTGCAGCACCACATCTCACCGCACTTATGTTTTCACTGGTTCAAAGCTTCATATCTATAACTGCAAGCACAGTCAAGCCATTAGTGACATCACAAGGCACCACAGTTAATAATAATTGGTTGCGGTTGGGAACATAGATTGTGTCATGTATCTCAAATGTTCCACTCGACTTTCATGTGTTCTTAATCACCGCATGTATGTTTTTGTAATGTCCCCTTTTTCCGAGTGATCACCCATCAGAGTCAGCTAGCCTGTTTTATTCCCGTGGGCTAGGTCGAAGAAGGGAGGGAATATTTTGATTAGTTAAATCATGCATTTAACTAATTTTGCAGGGCAAAAGGATGATGGAATATGACTTGGTATAATTTTGTGATATTAATGGTAGAGTCAATGTTGATAAAATAATTTGCCTTGAGGAGCAAACCAATTAGAGGTTGGAAAGATGAGAAATAAGCATAAAATAAAACAATGATTTATCCCTTGTTTGAGCGCTCATGAGGAGGTCGGCTTAAGAAGGAAATAAACTAAAATACAAATCTTTAATTTGTATTCTTGAGCACCTATCTTGCCTTGGAGAGGTCGGCCAAAGTGGAGAGGGAAAAATGAAATAAAATATGTTTTTGAAGGAAGGTCGGCCAGCTTGAGAAGATAATGAAAATCATGTATAAATATAAGGTGCTTTGTGGTCATTTGATCATATCTTGCATTCATATTTTCTCTTGGAGTTTAAATCTTTGGCTGCAACGAAAGTTGGGCTTGAATCCAAGGACGAAAACCCTTGCAATTCTAGGTGAATTGGATGAAAACCTAATTCATCTTGTGGAGGTTTCATGACAGAAGCCTATTTGCACCTCATTGGAGATTTGTGAAGGAGAAGAGCAGAAATTCATATTCAGATTTCAAGATCAGGTTTGGAGCAGCAGAAATTTGTGGCATTTGTGGATCCTTGACCTAAGGTTTAACCCTAGCTTTGAGCGCCACCTTGAGGAGAAGGGTGATTTGGTCTATGCGGGTGATTTGGCACTTTGAAGGCAGATTTCATCTTTGTTAGGGTTTCTAAACCCTGATTACTTGCAGCAGATCTAGCGCCACATTTGGAGTGGAGTTGGAGCATCATTCTTCATCATTTGTTTGTGATTTGTCCTCAATCACCTAGCTGATGTAATTCGCCCAGCTATGGCTTGCATTGGAGCATCTTTTACATCATATTTTGGTATGTATCAACCTATTTAGAGGTCTGATTTGTAACAGCAGAGATTTGATTTGTTTTTAGGCATGTTTGGTCTATGCCTTTGGATGTAATTGCATTTCCAGAACTTCAGTTTATAACAGTAGATTCGTCTTCAGAATTTCAGACTTGTTATGTGCATTTGATGATCATACATTGTGTATTTCATGGTGAATTTCACTTCTAATGTTGGGCGAATCATTTGGCATAATATTTTGACTTTCTTGGATATTATATGTGGCTGTTATAAGTGTTTTATCATTCTAAAAATATAAAAATCAGAAATCAGAAATTAGGGTTTCAGCAGAAAACCAAAAGTGCAGGTATCTAGGGCAGAAATCAGAATTTTAGGGCAGATCCTGTTTGGGATTTTACAGTTTTCCATACGAGGAGCTAGTTGGGCCAGCACTGAGTTATTTACCATATGATAATAACTCATTTGAACAGGGCGGCAAGTATTTATAACTTGCACGAATTATTAAAGTTACCTACTTCATTATAGATCCTAAGAGGAGTCATTTATGAAACCGCATTAAATTTGGAGAATCCTAGTTCGAAGAATCTCAGAAATGATTATGCTACAAGCTATACAAGGATGATGCGCTAACTTCCAAGGATGACCAATGAGAAAAACATTTATTTTGGGCCTCTAATCCTTATCACATTAAACTATGGTTGTATATCATGTTGCTAGTCGTCGCACTTCATTTCTACATCTTCTATATATACGGAGGTCCAATATGATTTGAGGGTAGTCAAGAAACAAGAGAAAGACGGAGCAAGGTAGAGGAAGAAATCAAGCTATCTAGATCTTAAAATTTAGTTTGTAATTCAAAGGCTGAAGCCTAGCATGCAATCAAGCTCTTGAAGCTATTGTGTTAAACAAATTTGTTCTTTAAATATTGTTTCTCTTGATTTGCATTGTGTTATTAACAAGAATAGATTTGAAAGGTCTATTCGCTGCTAGATTAGATAGTCCTTAATCGGACCCTCTGATCTTGACTACATCAAATGGTATCAAAGCCAAGGTTAGTGAAGTTAATGAAGAGAGATATTTGTCAATAACAAAACCTAGATAAACCAATTCTTTGTTCATAAAACTATATTTTTTCACATTCATCAATAACTTTTCATCTCTTAACCTTTGTAATACTAATTTGATTCTATGTTTTTCATTTTTACTAAAAATCATAATATCATCCAAGTACACAACAACAAATTTACCAAGATATGGTTTCAATACCTCATTCGTTAACCTCATAAAAGTACTAGGTGCATTAGTCAATCCAAAAGGCATAATCAACCGCTCATATAAACCTTCTTTTGTCTTGAATGCAGTCTTCCACTCATCTCCTTCTCTAATTCTGATTTGAATTATTATTGTTGATGGATTGAAGATGGATGTAATGTCCCCTATTGGAACAATACTAATTTTACCCTAAAAATTCAAATACCACAAGTTTAAGGTTAGGGTTTCGGAATTATCATGTAATTAAATCCATTTATTCACTCACTCAACTCAACCATAGTGGGGATGGCAAGACATTGATTGGTCAACAATACCTCCATGCAGGCCCTTACGGGGGGGGGCATGGCAGGTTGCTACTCAGTTCCTCTTCATACAGGCCCTAACGAGGGGTTTGGCAGAATACAAGTTGTCAACAAAGCCTCCATAAAATCCCTCTAGGGAGGTATGGTAGGGGTGCTGATCAGTCTTTCCTCCAAATAGGCCCTTAGGGGGGTATGGTAGGATTGCCTTCCATTATCTACTTGTCATCCCCCTATGATGGGTGAGTCTATTCATGTTATTCACCGTAGTATCAATAAATCATTTGATAGGTATTGTTCTGACCTGTTAAACAATATCCTTTTGATGCTTCAATAATCTAATTGATTTGTATAAATATCTCCTTTTGCAGATCCAAGGTCTGCTCTTTATTAATGAGTATGATTACCTGCTGGCCGATTTGATGAGATTGTTGTACTTTGTCTTATTCAGAAGAATATTTCTTTTTTATCTTTCATTCCTATGAGATATATTCCCTTATCTAATCGCTGCACTTATATTAAGTAATTACTATCTTTTTAATGCCCAGCGCTGCCTTTTATATTTGCTGACTTTCACCTTGCTGTCTTCTATGTTCGCTGACCCTCTTTAATCGCTGATTCTCCCTATTCGCTGCATTCTTATAACTGTTCCTCCTTTCTATCCGTTTCTTATCCATTTCTTGCTTTTTATCCTTATTGAAATGATTTATATTTTATATCATTGTCTCCTTATGAGAGACAACTTTTCCACGTGGCTTTTGACTATCCATAACAAAACCTAGAGACCTTTATTTATTAATCATCGTTTGCTCTTCCTAGCGCATCTTTGATATGAATTGGACTTGAGCGCTCTTTATTACCAATATATCTATTATAATATATATAGTATTACATTTAATAATTTAAATTGTTAATATTTATTTTTATATTTATATTTATAACTTATAACTATAATAGCATATCTTACAAATATAATTTAATTATATTAAGATATTTATATAACAATATTATTCAATGAATAATATTATATATATATATATATATAAAACTTTAATACATATGCGATTGTCTCTATAATTCAAATTGACTAAACACCGTATTTCACGAAAGCAACTTCACCGTCTTTCTTTATCATGATGTTTAAATCTGTAATTTAAACAATGCCTAAATAATGGGACATCACAATGGATCTTGCAAAAATTGAAGCTATTGTTGAATGGCCTAAACCGGTGAGTATTTTTAAAGTTAGATATTTTCATGGGTTAGCTAGCTTTTACCAGAAGTTTATCAAAAAAATTAGTGAAATTTGTGCACCAATTACTAATGTCATGAGGGGTGATAAGAAAGAATTCAAGTGGACTGTTGTTGCTAATAGGAGTTTCGAATCATTGAAAAGGAAAGTAACCAAATGACCTATATTAGCTTGGTCGGATTTTGATAAGTTATTTCAAGTTGATTGTGATGCAAGTGGAAATGCAATTGGAGTTGTATTAAGTCAGAAAGGAAGACCTATTGCTTATTTCAGTGAGAAGTTGAATGAAGCCAAAAGAAAATATTCTATTTATGATCAAAAATTTATGCAATTGTGCAAGCATTGAAGAAGTGGAGACATTATTTGTTATCAAAGGAATTTGTTTTGTTAACTGATCATCAAGCATTGCAATATCTGAATAGTCAAAGTAAATTGAATGCTAGACATGTTAAATGGGTTGAATTTCTACAGAGTTATTCATTTGTGCTTGAGACATTGAAGTGAAAAGTCCAATAGAGTAGCGAATGCATTAAGCAGAAGACATGATTTGGTAATGGAAATGATAATTCAAATTGTTGGTTTTGATGAATTGAAGCATTTTTATGAGACTGTATTGATTTTGTTGAAGCATGGAAGCCATGTAAGTTACCAATAAATGGAGATAGGAAAAAATGGTTGGATTACTTGATTCAAGGAGATTTGTTGTTCAACAATAATCAGTTATGTATTCCTAAGAGTTTGATGAAAGAAAATTTGATCAAGGAGAAACATAGCGGTGAATTGGCAGTATATTTTGGAGTTGATAAGACATTTGCGTTGGTTAGTGAAAATTACTTTTGGCCACAAATATAAAAATATATCACAAGGTATGTGCAGAATTGTAGAATTTATCAAATAGCAAATGGAGGTAGTTAGAATGTCAGTTTATACAAGTCATTACCGATTCCAAAAGACCATGGGAGGATATTAGTATGGATTTTGTTTTAGGATTGCCAAAAACTTAAAGAGGTCATGATTCAATTTTTGTAGTTGTTGATAGATTTTCTAAGATGCCATGTTTCATTGCTTGTAAGAAAATTAATGATGTACATATAGTTGACTTATTTTTCAAGGCAATTGTGAGATTGCATGGGTTACCTAAAAGCATCGTATCAGACAGGGATGTGAAATTTGTTGGACATTTTTGGAGGACCTTATGGAAGAAAACAAATACAAATCTAAAATTTAGCTTAGTGTACCACCCACAAACAGATGGACAAACAAAAGTTGTAAACAGAAGTTTGGAAAATTTATTGAGGTGTTTATCAAGTGAGAAAATTAGGAAATTGAGATTTAACTTTGTCGCAAGCTGAATTTGCTTATAATAACTCAATGAATAGAAGTACAAATAGAATACCATTCAAAATTGTATATGGACATAATCCAAAGAATGTTTTAGAATTAAGAGATTTTACCACAAACCATAGAAAAAGCGCTATAGCTGAAGATTATGTAGAATACATACTGCATTTGCATCAAGAAGTTTGGCAACAGTTGGAGATGCCTAACCGCAAGTATAAAGAGCATGCTAATCAGAAGCGATGACGTAACGAATATGAAATTCAAGATGAAGTGATAGTTTACTTGAGGAAGGAAACATTTCCACAGGGAATGTATAACAAACTGAAAATGAAGAAATTTGGACCTTGTAGGATTATTAGGAAGTTTGATTCAATGCTTATGAAGTGGAATTACTAGAAGATCTTGATATATCACCAATTTATAACATTGCTAATTTATATGAGTATCATGAAGAAGATTCAAGAGACCATAGACCAGTGGTGGATTTGGGAACATAGGTACTTACACAAGGAGCAGAAGAGATTGAAGAAACACTTGATTGTAGAATTGGGAGAAGCACAAGAAATAGAAAATATCAGGAATACTCGGTAAAATGAAAAGACAAACCAATTGAAGACTCTACTTGAATGTCCAGCACAGAGGTTGACCAACTTGGTTTTCCTTTAGCTCATAGCCTTGAACAAAAGTGAGAAGCTCACTTTTCAATTACCTGGGGTGTCCAATGGAGGAGCATCCAGGGTGTAAGAGCAATATTGCATCAACCCAAAATATTTTCTTTAACATTTGTTTGTTTTGTAGGTACTTTACTAGTTTTTCAAGTATTGTGCAGTCGTGTGAGTCAAACTTGTGGCACCACATCTCACCGCACTTATATTTTCACAAGTTCAAAGCTTCATATCCATATCCATAGGCACAATCAAGCCCTCAATGTGTGATGTCCCGCTATTTAGGCATCGTTTAAATTAAATATTTAAACATCATAATAAAAGACGGTGTAGTTGCATAGGTATTAATATTTTATTAATTATTCAATAAATAATAATATTAAACAAGAGACGCATTGCGTCAGGTTCCTGCCTAATGCTATGAATGTTGTTGTAGTTTATTATTTTAAGTATTGTTAGGTGCTATAAAAACAAGGGTTGGAACTTGAAAATTGGGACAAACACCTACAAGCAATTCATCATTGTTCTAGATCATATTTGTTGAATATGTCCATGTATAATTAGATGATATAGCTCACACCTTTTCATAGATTGAACCAAAATTGTGTCTATTTTGGACATATTACTTTGAGTAGAAGTTGTATGGATTTGAATTTATGTAGAGGAAATTCATTATTGCATTGATGCCACTTAAAGGAATTTCTACATAAATTCCCGTAAGACCTGGAATCTAGATGTCATACATATTTAAAGTCAAAATTACAAGTATTGTAATTTTCTTCACAAACATCAGTAGCGACAAGAACAACATGGTTCCATTAATTCACATCACAAGATAACAATCCAATTTCAAATTGTAGCTAATTTTGCCTTATAAAAGACTTACAAATAGTGTGTGTTCACGCTTAGTCCTGTAACAAGTGTTTAACTAATAACGAATTAGCTATTCTAAAAGACTAGCTATTATAAAGACTTGCAAATAGTGTATGCTTACACATGGTCCTCTAACAAGTGTTTAACTGATAACAAACAAGTAAAACTTACTAGTTTATATTGCAAATTCTTGAGCTTAAAAACCTTGTAGTGGAATTTAATTGCTTAAATGAAAGAGCATGATAGTAAAATTGAGCATTTTACTTCTTCTTCTAAGTGTTAGTGTCAAAAAGAGAATAATGGTTTTCAGATGCTTTTTGAGTAGTTTCCACTAACTACCATAACAGTTTATTATAGCTAAGAATATTGACCTTTATTGAAACAAAATCTTGTATGTTTCCAGTGTAGAAGGGGAGAGAGAATTGAAAATTTGCCACACAATCAAACTACCATGACCTGAAAAGTATATAAATGGAGCTTTTGATGCCTATAAATGAAAGAGTATGTCGGGCATTTATAATAGTTTAGATGCACATTTGGGACACCCCATATGATAATGAAATTTAAGTGTTTAAGTTAATACACGTCTTTCATTCAACATATAAAGAATCCAGACATGGATACTGTTGTTGGCATTGTTATATGATTGGGTTGGGAGAATGTTGGATGGTCAATTTGTCCGTCGTAGTTAACTCTAATTGAAATCATAAACATTTTAATTTATATCTCTTAAACCTATGCTTATTATTAAGCATCCCTAGATACGATTCTAAGCCACTTTTGATTTAAATTAAATGTTGAGCCTTAAGTTGTCCAAATTGTCGTCTCAATGGGAAGTAAAGTGAAATGGTACATTTGGACTTCTTTGGTTGCCATCTCTGTAACATAAGACCATAGTTATTGTTCAAGCCCAAATATTTGTAATGACTAAAACTCTGCAACTCTATAAATTAAATCTTTAGTAAATCTCTCTAGCACATGTTAACATGGATGAATAGCCTCTAGTCTGCCTCAGCTATGCATTTATGAAGAAAGAGTAGCCCATTTTAAAGCTTATCCTCCTTGCCAGCATCCAAGCAAAAGTTTGTGCACAGGTGGAGGGCCATGGCTGCTAAGAATTCTAAATATACCTCTAAAGAGTCAACTTAATATAACTATCTATCGTAACATCATCTAAGTGAGCTAGTTCATATTGGCAAGGCTTTAGGGAAGATTTTGGTTTGGGATTGCTTATCATAGTCTAAGCTTGAATTCAATTAAATTAGGTAAGTATCATAAATTCAATGCATTCATGCTCCAGGAAAAAACATAGCATATGCTTAACTTTAAGAATAGAATTTTAAATTGTTGATGTAAGTGTGCAGGAGAATGGACAGGGAAAAGGGAGGACAATGTAGGTCATTCCCATCCAGTAAATGAATCGACTGGTGCCATTAAATGAAGCTTGTATTGTGAGATGTGGGAGAAGTTTTGTTTTAAATACATCTAAAAAGGTAGTGATCATTGGAAAAGAGGGACATGGGTTCAGTCAGAGAAACTAAGTGATCAAGCTCAGCACTGCCCTTCTTCCTTCACTTATGCTGTTAGTAATTAACTAGAAGCCCAGGTAAGTTGTGTTGCCTTTATTACATCTTCCTTGAGCTCCTCTTTTTATCATTAAACCATGTATTTGAACTTAGCAGTACCCTAGTACTGCCAGATTGAGTATATGTATTATATTTTCATAGTTTATGATAGTATTTGAGAGATGTTTTTGAATAAAATTGTATGGTAGTTTTTAATATTAAAGTTTTAAAATCACATTAGGGGATTCATTAGTAGAACAAGGAAATTTTTTAATTTTTAAAAAAAATTATTTTTTTAGATTTTTTTATTATCAAGAAGTTTTTTCTTATTTTGATGACTAACTATAAAATGTGATTGGAAACATTGATATTAATTTTTTTTTAAGTCTAATACTAATTGATTTTAAGGCAACGCTTTTTGTGTAAGAATCCACATTCATGGGAATAAAAGTGGAGATCCTATCTTTAGTCAGTTGGTCTCAATAGACAGTGATCTGAGTTGTGTTTATTTCCCCGTAATTGATTTAAAGTGTGTGCAATAATTTATAATCAGAATTAAATGAATTTCCATTTTGGAGTTAAAAAAGAAGTGGACTGCAAGTCTAACTTATGAAGTAAATTTTACAGTGATCTTTAGGGAATTATCCTAAATGTTTTAAATATATCATTTCATTTTAGGTAACTTTAGGTAGCATCCATAAAGTAAGTGTGTAGAGGGTATAAAGAAAAGAAAGACAAGAAAGCTCCCATGTGAGTTATGAATAGAGTAGTATTTTGTACAAATTGGTCTAATTAACTTTTTAGTTTTACGAGATAATAATAAGTGAATGAAATGAATTTAGGATTGAAGGGTAAGGGTTTTTTAATTAGGAAGATTAAATGAATTAGTAAGAAAATTTATGACCCCTAAAGTATTTGTATAATGACGTAGTCATGATTTAGTACATGATTAGATTTTTTTATAGGAGAACTATGTGAGTTTGAATTTGTTTTCTAGATATGTAGGCAAATCATTAGACAACACGGTCTAATGGGATAAAATCCTCAAACTCATTTCATCTCATGCATGTAAGAAACTTGAACTAAGTGCCAACTATGAATAGATATTTAGTAAGCTAAGTTGAATGAGTCATGACTAAATTTGAGAAAATTGATTGTACTTCCAGAAATTAAAATTAGGCCCAACTAATATTTATTTAGTTTGAAATAATGAATTATTTAGGATCTAGGTCATGTGCAAAATGGTAAAATTGAACGTAGAATCTAAGTCTTGATGAAACCCTAATTGTATGATTCTAGAGGATTTATAAATTACATTTGTCATCACCTGATTGAAACAATAATTCAATAGTGAGTAATTGAAGGGTTAACAACTTGCCAAGTTAATAAACTTGCAAGGGGTTGTCCTAATTAGATGAATTCTAGACACAAAGAACATAGAAAAATGCAACTAGCAATGACTTAAAGATGATCAATCTTAAACCTATAATGAACTTCATGACTTATCAAGATGATAATAGATTGTAAAAGTTGAATTGGAATCGAGTAATATACCTCGATAGGGGAAGCTAAATTAAATATGAGACCATTGATTAGTAACTAAGAGTATAGACATTAAATAAGACTTATATTAGAATATTGACTAATGAAATTAGAAGAATTCAAAGGAATTTTAGTAATTTGTATTAATTATTTAATGACGTAAGGAAACCTTGAAGCAATGGCTTAATTATCGAATATTTCTAATATGTTATGGATAGACATTAGGAAACCCTTATTTAGTTTAGATTCTAGATGATAATTTTAAACATATAAAATGCACGTGTCTTTTAAGATAGAGTACAATGCATTCTTTATAGTAGTGGAACATGAATAGATTAGGTGATTTTACTTAGTGGGTAAATTGAAAATCTACTTAAGGAAATCTAAGAATTCGAAGGATTAGGTAATCCTAAGACAAAAAAGAACATTATATAAAAACCTTAAGTCTATTCATACATGAGAGCATATGAGTATACAAAATTATGTTAGTTGCAAGAAAAGACGAAAATTGCATTAAGAAGTTCATTGAGCCAAATTAAATGATTGGATTTCATTAAATTGAAATGTGTTATTATGTCAATGTTTAGATAAATGATGAAATAAATTTTATGGCATGATAAAAATGAGAAATTTGTCTTCCATTAAGATTGGTTTATGTGACATGATTGTTGTCAATATTGAAGTAAGATGGGACATATTTATCTCACATTGAATGTCCATTTGAAATATTTAAAGCATGTCTCTCTTGATTGCAACAATAGTTATGACCTATCATAGATTAATGTCTGGAACTAAACCATATGATATTGTTAGTTATATTGACTAGTTAATGACTATACTCAACTTAGCATCACAACACTAGACATGGTTAACTCAGAATTATAGTTCACTCTATTATGCGATTTTGTGAATATAGCATATGAATAATGTCTTGCTATTATGAATAGTGGCTATATGAGGTGATTGATTATGGAATATAATTGCTATTGGAATTGTCATTTGATTGAGAATCCTGATCTATGGAGCATCAAATTTAGTTACATGCTATGGAAATCGTGAAGCATATAATTTTTGGGCACTGTTTTCCGTTGTAAAACCTGTTGACGGGAATTCTAATGCAAGAGAAGGCACAAACACCGGTGATAGTGTGCCTGGTGAAATCTGAAATAAATTGTTTTTCTGTATTGGACACGATACCAAGGCTGGGAAAAACAAGTTTTAGACACATAGGTCAAGCGTGTCAACAAAAATGTGTTTGTAATGCATGCACGTAATACCTGCAATCCTCTGCGAAAAGATCACTTAAGACTACAGAAAGCATAATGTGTTTGATGGGATGGAGCCATGCCTTCAGAACTTAAAGTGCACTAGCAGTAGCAGTAGCAAAACTTAAAGTGCACTTACAGAGATACCCAAGAAGACATCATCACTGTAGTAAATTGTACCTGAGCAAGTTTGACAGGTTAGTCATTTCAGTAGAATGTGAGGATTCTTGGAAAAGAATTTTGTATAGATGTGTGAGAGCTCTTGAAGTGTGGTTCAGGCAGCCTTCATCGGAGGTAAGTACACTGATTTCTGCTTGACAGGTAGCTTAAAATGCGTTATTCACACCTCCCTATTAAAAAGTGTAGAACCTACTTCATTTGTGTTATCTATGAGGATGTCTGGGTGTTGTTTTATCTTCCATATTGATGGTTTCTGTAACCTTGAGTATCAATTCGGTTCTCCATTCATTGTTTAATAAATTCTTCTTTTTAATTCCTCTTGTGTGTAATCGTTTTCCTCGCAGTTATTGAGAAGACATCTTTTTAGGGATAATCATGAGTTAGAAGTTCATAGGGTCACATAGCTGATGCAGCCTGTGAAATAGGGTTTTTTTTTCTTTGACTAGCTTTAAATACATTTCTTTAACATACTATAGTTTAAGTCGATTCACATTATGAATTACTAGTTCATAAACGTCTAAATGATTAGTCCAATATTCAAGATTTTATTTCCTTTCAAGGCTCTGTACTAATTGCATTTGTCCATTTAAAAAAAAAAATCATTCAAGTGTTGTATGTATTCAACCAAACCTTGCGCCCAGCGGTGGTAAATGCATAGACTTTTATCCATTCCAACTAATCCATTTTGTGACTATCTTGCAGTCAATTTCTCTTCATGAGATGATATCTGTTTGAGGCAACACAGGTTAAACATTGTGGATTCTATTTCGTAATTGCTAGCAAGTTTGTGGTTGGGCCTATCGCCTGTTGAATTGCTTTTTCTTGAAAGTTTCGAAGTTATTCATCAAACTATTATGAATTTATCCTTGCAACCTGATGTTTATTTAATCTAGCTTTAGAAATGCCTTAAGCTGATATACATGTTCTGTTACAGGAATGGGATACAACAGAGAAGAAACTCCTGGCAAGATGGAGTTTTTGGAACCAACTGCCCTATACCACCAACGAACTTTACAGACAAGTTCCAAATGAAGGATCAGAGAGGCAGCTAATTCTATTTTCCGTCACTATACTTCCATAAGGCAGCAGGAGGATTTGGAGGCATTAAAATTGTTAGCAGGCCCAGAATCCCTGTTCCATTCCACAATCCAGATGGCAACGTCACTCAGATTCTATTTTACAATTAATTTCAACAGATCTGATAAAGGTAGCTGGAAGACCGAAATGAGAACCAACTGCCCTATACCACCAACGAACTTTACAGACAAGTTCCAAATGAAGGATCAGAGAGGCAGCTATTTCTATTTTCCGTCACTATACTTCCATAAGGCAGCAGGAGTTTGGAGACATTAAAATTGTTAGCAGGCCCAGAATCCCTGTTCCATTCCCCAATCTGGATGGCAACGTCACTCAGATTCTATTTTACAATTAGTTTCAACAGATCCGATAAAGGTAGCTGGAAGACTGAAACGAAAAAACAGTTTTGATGCTCATGTCTAGTTAATATTAGTACTTGTATTGCCTTTATGATCCTGGCCTTTCTTCGTGCAGCGTACATACCAGAAAAACATAATACATTTATGACATTTATTACCTTAGAAGGCATGAGTTTTCCACAGTCCATAACAGTTTAATGTAAGTGCTTCTGGGAACAACTGTGTATGTTTTTGCATCAACGTTTCGGATCATGCTCAATGATCCATCATCAGGAAGAGGATATGTATATTTGTTTTTAATAAAAGTCTTTGCATCCAAAATTTAATAAAATTTTAAATTATTATTTCATTTTCTTCACTGACTGTTCACAACATAGACCAATAGGATGAGAGATAAATGATATTTTTTAAATTATGAAATAAAAAAATATATTTATGAACTATAGTTTAGTGTTAGAAATTTTTAATTCTATTAGATGATTGGCTGAATAGTTAGAAAATTTGCATCGAACCGATGCATTAGTAATCCTGCTGAAGGCAGGAACCAATAATATTATTATATAAATATTTTTATTAAAATATAATATATTTAAAGATATATTATTATATTATTATTATATAAAATAAATATAAATAATAAATAATAATATAAATATATATTTTAAATGTTATTATGTTTATCTTATATTATAAAATAAATATAATTACAAATTGGAAAGCAACGAATATAATATAATACATAAGTAACTAATAAAAAGACAAATCAAAGGAGCAGCGAATATATATAAGGGAATTAAAACATATCGATTCACTTTAATTACAATAGGGAGCAATTAGGATGAAGTCTTAAGAAAAGACACTTTTTGTCTTATTCAAACAAGAATTAATATTATCATATGCAGCAATCAATTAATATTATCATATGCAGCGATCAAATGTATTACCTTTGTTAGCAATTACCAAAAGGTGCGATCTGCCTGGTGTTAAGTCCAACGATTATTATGGTAAATACAAGGCAACGATTTTAGTGGAGGAACAATTAAGGTATAATGATGGATCATACGATTCTTTATAAGACTTGATTTGTGAGGCACGATCAGCAAAGGATTTGAATTGCTTTATGAAAGGTTAGTTCCTTTTGGAAAAGACACATCTATTCAAAAAGACACCACTCTTGAGCAAGTACAAGTAGTGAAAGAAGATATGATCTGAGAGGGGGGGGATCTCAAGAAGGAATAGATAAATACCTTTGATTACAAGAAGAATAGGGAATATACATCAGCAGACATGCAGAGTTTGGAAGTAGATCTGGTAGGAAGAAATAAATGCACACATAGAACTTAAAAGAGATGAAACATAGTAATGGAGCAGCCATCCAAAACACAAGGGATTATACGGTAGCTCTAAGTCTTTAATCTGTAACAAGGAAGACGTAGAGACAAGCAAACAGCCAAGAATATATATCAGAAATTTGCAGCAGTATTGGTATAACAATCAGGTTTATTTACTATTGTTCAATTATCCAATATGCATGAAAACTTATATATAATCTTTCATAGCTTTATATATATGTTTGGAACTAACGTTATTATGGAATTGGTACGAATGTTATGATGGAAGAATAAATCATATATATATATATATATATATATATCAGCAGACTTATAGAAGTATGCAGATTTGAAGGAGGAAGGGAAACAAATCGCCAAACCATAGAGTCTCTGTTTGCACAAGCTACCTTATGATTGTAGATTTGTAAGCTAATATATGTGTGGTAGGATCTATGGGTGTTTAGGTATGATTATGCATATTGTGATATCATCTTCATAATTCATTTGTATGGCTGATAGAATTGTTTGCAACTATGAGTTGACGAGTTTATTATGCATTAATGTGGATTCTTGTATGAATGCCATGGTTACTATGATGAGGGAATTAAGGGCCTACGAGGAGGGGAAATGGCATTGGGATCATCCTCTAAGTACGCCACCCCATGGTGGATGGCTGAGGCCTGCCACATGTGGGCCAAGAGGGCATGGGAAGCCGCTCTTGGGCTTAGAAGGAATGATTTTTGGGACACCCTGCTGTAGCTGCATCCCCCAACCTTCCATCATGGAAATTAATTGAATCATAAGAGGAAACAGAATGGTTCTGATAAGGGGAACAGTGATAGGACGCCTCACTAGGCACGTCACCCCATATGGATGGCAAGAAGGCCACATGGGGCCAAGAGGTGTAAGGTACCCACTCTTGGGCCTAGGGTAGAGGGTTTCTTGGGCACCCTATCAAACCATTTTGCTCCAAAAAAAATGAATTAGAAACCCAAAGATTTCAATATGTATTTGACATGATATTTGTTTCTTATTATAGATGTTACTAATTTAATTGCAGGTCTTAAACAGGTAGTTGTACCACTAATCTTACTTGCCTTGTTCTCTTTATTTATTCCAATAAGAAGTATCATATAATATTATCTTGTAAATATTCTCTAACTCTGTCTTGTAGGTACCCAATCAAGTTATGAACTTTCTCAAACGCAAGGTTGATTGATTGAAATTGATATATTAGGGCAGATTTAGGGTTTTCCAAATTTGGGGACATTACACAATGACATCACAAGGTACCGCAATTAATAATAATTGGTTGCAATTGGGAACATAGATTGTGTCATGTGTCTCAAACGTTCACTCAACTTTCATGTGTTCTTAATCACTACATGTATGTTTTCCATCCGAAGAATTAGTTGGGGTCAATACCGAGTTATTTATTGTATAACAGTAACTCATTTGAACAATGTGGCAAGTATTTATAACTTGGACCAATTTTTAAAGTTACCTACTTCATTATAGGTCCTAAGAGGGGTCATGTATGAAACCGCAATAAATTTGGAGACTCCTAGTTCGAAGTATCTCGGAAATGATAATGCTACATGCTATACAAGGATGATATGCCAGCTTCCAAGGATGATCGATGAGAAAAACATTTAATTTTGGGGCGTCTAATCCTTATTTAATTAACCTATGGTTGTGTATCATGTTGTTAGCCACCACACTTCATTTCTACATCTTCTATATATAGCGAGGTCCAATATGATTTGAGGGCAGACAAGAAACAAGAGGAAGACAAAGGAAGAAATCAAGTTGTCTAGATCTGAAGATCCAATTTGTAATTCAAAAGTTCAAGCCTAGCATGTAATCAAGCCCTTGAAGCTATTGTGTTAATCAAACAAATATGTTCTTAACATATTGTTTCTCTTGATTTCTATTGTGTTGTTAATGAGGTTAGATTTGAAAGGTCTATTCGTTGCAAGGTCAGATAGTTCTTAATTGGACCCTCCAATCTTAACTGCATAAGATTTCACTGTGTGGCCTAGGATATTTGTTACCTACCAAGAGATTCAGGTGGGTTAGGATTTATTGATATCAACAAGCAAGGTATTGTTCTTTGTGCTAAATGGATTGTCAGAGCTTGTGATGGCAACGAAGCCTAGAAATTTCTACTAAGAAATTGCATTGCCTCTAGCCCGTCATGTGGGAATTTAGTCTAGAATGATCTTGGACATAGTTTGCATATTCAGACTCGACTCAGGCTCTGCAAACCAAAAAATTTCCGGCTCATCGAAAATTTGCCAAAGACTTAGTCTGATAACTCAACGAGTTAAACTTGAAAAAACTCGACATTGTGAAAATCTCACGAGTACTCTATGACTCGTTGAGTAGTCAAACTATGGTCTTGAATTCCATTCTCTCACTACCGTGCCAGTGCCCATCAAAATCAATGGCACTTTTGTTGCCATAGGTATTTGGAAAGCATGGGAATCTATTAAGTCGTGGTTGCTTTGGAATGGGGATGGATTCCACAATGGCTTATCCATCAACCAACATGTCATATGGTGGTCTCCCACCATATTGTTTCAAGACAAGCCTCTAGCAGTTACTCTTTAGACTCATTCCCTCAAGTTCTTCAAAAGAGGAATCAAACATCTCCAGGATCTTTACTCTAAGGCAAATTCTACATGGCTTTCCTAGCCTCAAGCCAAGGCCAAGTACAAATTAAGCCAGGTTGATTACGAGACCTACCAAACTATACTCGAGGTCATGCCTTCTTAGAATTTGCATAAAATTGATGTGTGATCACTCAGGCCTTGGTGGAAGGATTGGATGTGGTACATCGATACATCCTTTCATAATTACACTCCAAAGCAAGGCTATAGGTGGCTCTCTCCTCACCTGCACATGGTTCAAAAATTGAAAAACAGGTGATCTCTACAATCACCCAATTTCATTTGGGCTAAATAGTTTCAAACAATCCAGAAAGTTATTGTGGAGCCCAAAATTACCCAATTTGTCTGGTGTTTGCTTTTCCAGCGTCCTCCAATTGGCACTTGTATGAATCTTGACATTTCTAACCCAAGATGTTCTTTTTGTCGGCAACCTGAAACCCTTCTTCACCTTTTCTGGTATTGTGCTCATGCTCAAAATGCCTAGCAATGGATACATTATTTTTTGTCCTCTAAGGCCTAAATTGTTCACATGGCACAACATCGTACTTGGGAATGGAGCCAAATTTCCTTTAGAGTTCTCTAGCTATGGCATGCTTTTAGATTGGAGATTTTTTTTGCATTTGGAAAGATAAAAATTCTGCTATTTTTGCTAATTCTAATGTGAATACTAATTTTTCTATTCACTCCAATTGTTGGTGATCTCTAATGTGCTCAAGCAAATTCAAATCATGCCAACAAGGTTGCACTGGAAGTTTAGCATCCCCAAATTTTGTTGGATCACTAGGGAAATGCCCCTTGGACTATGGCTAGGGTTCCACTTTCACCACCATCCCATGCTAGATTCCCCTACCAAGCCCAAAGGTGCAACCACTTGAAGTCCTCACAGCACCACCCACACAACCATTGAAGAGCTACCACTCTACCATTGCTGCCGCCAACAAGGCAACATTTTGGCTAGACCCCGCCTCCACCTCAGCCTTTCTGTAACATACACTATCCGGACTAGGGTTTTCTGTATCAATTTTTTGTGTTTCTAACTGTTGTGGTTTAGGGTTTCAAGTGCATGTTTTGATTTTGCATTGAATACATAGAATATAAAGCATATAAACCAAACCCAGAAAAACTAAAGTAGATAGGAGGAAAATAATGAAGACCCAGATAATATTATGCTAAAATATGAATTACAGTGACATCCCATTTTACAATCTTCAACTTCGTTCGGCTGCCGTACTTGGGCCAGCATTACAAGGCATGAAAGTCACCATAAAACACATAGAATGAAGTGCAGATACTAATATCAAAGCTGCAATGACTGATATACTCCTAGACGCCCAGTTTGAAGGTGTTAAGTGCCACAGAAGGTAGGAAAAACCAGCACACAAGATACCACGTCCAAGGCTGAACTGTACGGCTCTGCTGGGAACTAATATCAACACACAACTTACTCCAAACGCCCTCTAATATCTCTGTTTGGCTTCAACTGTATCTGCAGATGTCAAGCGACCAAGATGGGAAGGAGAATACAATAAAATCTGCCCTAAATCTCCACACTAACTCCTCAAACAGTACGGCCTGCTGTAGCAACTGTATGGCCTACTCTTGAATGTTTATAGCAGCACAAAACTCATCCCAAAATGCATAAATCTGTCCATGAAATCTCTGCTCTTAGCTGCATACACAAACTCTGTCAAATATGATCGTTTCCAGCTCGAATCTTCATCAAAATGAATCAAATGAATGCCCAAATGAGACTCCTGAATGAACCCTCCAAATCCCCGTCTTGGTGTGATCTTCCACACACGAAGAAAGGTGCCCTTGTAGAGGTTTTCATCTCAGCAAGTCAATATCAAACCCTCAAAACCCATAAGCTCCATGAAATGCACGAGAATGCAAAAACAAGAGAAGTCAATAATCCAAGCATAACCAAAATGAAGCTCACTTTTTCCTTTTGTTTCTAATTTCTCCCCAACACCCAAGAAAGGAATTTTTTTATTATTTTTATTACAATACTTCATGTCACCCCACACCATGGGCGCCCAACACCTAGGGATGTAACTTTTAAGTTGTGACTTAACACAATAACATAAAGTTCACTTTATAACATAAGTCACTTTACCCCTTTAAATTAATATAAGTTAAATCTTTAATTCAACTTATATTTCATCGAATAATGCTCTGGGTATATTGAAACCATGATTCTCATGCAATGATCCTCTGCATCTTCCCTGCTATAAATAGCAAGGTGCCCCGACCCAACTTACTATAAATAGTAAGTCCCCAAATAGACCCCCTAACCACTGCCATTAGCCTATGGGAGTCCAATGATAGGCTAATCTCCATCATCTATCTGACTGGGCTGAATGGGGGACATCACACTTTCAGCCACCAAAGTGGGTAGTCTCTACATCTACATAACTCCTCCTTGTCCTCTCAACGGTGTGGTTGGGCCCCTCTTAATCAAGGAAGAATCCCTCAACTAGCGCTCGCTATTTCTCCACCAAGATCTATTCAAAATCAAGACCAAGAGGATCTCGAGGATGGTGACAGTGTTGCTCAGGATGGGTGGGACCTTGTGGACAATGGAAGAATTTTGTCAGGGGGCAAGTAGGATAACCCTGATGGGCAAGACCCCCTCTTAATATTGGTGTTGCCCTTGCGGCTTAATTTTATTGGTTTTTATTAATGTTGTTCTAGTAATTTGATAGTTGTTTCCCTTGTGGGGCCACAGACTTGCTCAGTTTGTGGCTTTTTTGAGGATTTGGTTGTATGCTTTATAACTTCATTTTAATATATATGGTCTTTTCATTAAACAAAATTCTATATAAGACAAAGCTTATAAGACATATCTTGCAAGTACTTTTCTGTAAATAAACAAAAGCAGCAAGAATTCCAGATCTAACTATGATATTCAATACAATATGAGAAGGAATTAACAAAAGACAATAGCTCATGTGGAACAAGAAAACATTGAAGTGTACAAAAGATTTGATAGCAGAGCCACTTCAAGGAGGCAACCTCCAAATAAATAATTCAACTACAGTTTCAGATGATGTTTTACAAGTGAACTTACTACTCCTGTGTATGCCTAGCCATGATTAGGCTAAGACAACCCATAGCCTATTACAATGCACATGAGAAAGAAAATCTATTAAACCAGAGAATTACATGTGTGCTGCATATCGACCACATAATAACCCAAACATACATGCTAAAGATAGTAACGCGGTTAAGGGTTGGGAGCATAACATGCCCTGCCCCTTCAACAAAGCTTTACCCTCACATGAGAGTTGTGGATGTTGCTACATGAGCTTCTCATCTTCCCAAATAGCATGTTTTGTACGAAAATAGATCCAGAGAAACTCCATAAGCATCATCTGGGGCAGCAACCAGACTCTAAAATATTGCAAGGATGAAACCTCGGGAAATTTTAACAAAATAGACTTCTCCTCAAACCTCAGAAGAGGAATAATAAGTGCTAAAATATATTTTCAGGTTGGATTTTTTAATTATGACAAAAAATTAAATGGCGTACATGTTGCGGAAGGGGTAATAAGTTAAAATTACTTCTTTACTTGACAGTGGCATCTACTCACATTAAGAAATCAAAAATAACAAGGCAAAGAGAAATGCCTCGAGAATTGAAAGCACTTACTTGAAACTTCCGCCGAATAAAGATTGGAAATATGTAGAGTGTTCCATAAGCCTGCGAATATTTTAAAATTAGGTCAACCGTTCTGAAACTATTAAATACGTTTAGTCCATCCAGGAAGTTATGCCAACCTATTTCGATGTACATGAATCTTTATTATTTCCGGTGTCTGTGAGAGGGGTATTAAAGAAGCCTGCAACTCCCACGCATAGATTTCTGGAACTCGCAAATCTGTGCCATTCACTTGCAAGTCGACGTCAGGCGATCGAACCTCCAAAATCACAATGTCGTTGTCGGTGTTCAAGGATTTTTCTGCGTTTGCTGTGACCAGATTTTCCGATGAAGAGGCCATTGGATAGATAACACACTGTAATTTGAACCGCGGAGGAATGAAATGCACCAAACATTCAGAAATTCAGGTTTCTGACTCAAAATTATTTTCTTTGTTTTATTTTTATTTTTAAAAATCTTTGAAATGATATAGGTACGGTATAGATATCTTACTCTCGGGTATTTTTAGATAGATGTAGTTAGACACAGAAAAGAGGGAGTTTATTTATTAAATGTCTTTGCATATTTTATTTACTTTGGTTAAGGTCTTTATATTTAAAAAATAAATGTCAGTTCTAAATAGTTTTTTTTTTCCATTATTCTTTTAGATGTTTCCCCCTTGCTACCATGGTAGGTTATCCTTTTCAGTGTAATTATTGTAGATGACAAAATTACGTGCTCATACATTTTTTCCCACTCTTCCTTTAAGGTTGATGCCTTAGACGCATGATTTTAAATTGTGTATAGGGTAATGTATATAAAAACACCATTAGAGGACACTTTCAAAAGAATAATCAATGATGAATTCAAGATCAAAAAAGTATCAAAAACCATTTCTCATTATGTAGGAATCGAGCATTAGTCCTCATATGCTTGCATTAAGCATCAACAACCATCGTTAATCAACAATTAACATTCATTGTCAAGGCTCACTCAAAATCCACCTTTGACACAATCCCTCAATGGTTTGAATTGAACTTCAAAAAGAAGATTCAATGATCACCTTAGTGGAATCTATTACCACCACCTATCAACATCCATTGCTACTCTTTATCTCTTTTAGTATTGTTAACTCAATCTAGAGACCTGACCTGCAAGGAAGTCTTCAACTTTAGTCCTTACACAATAGGTCCCATGGTGTTCCTTACCACCACTTGTTTTTCCTTACTTCAAAGAACAAGTTATGTAGGTCCCAAGGATCAAATTTTACTCATGATAGAATCACACCAATCAATATGCAACCATCACTCCTCGATATAATCACTAATGCAAATACATCACTAACAATCAAATTATTAGATTTTAGTCATTTTGGTTCTCTAATCCTTTATATAATTTCAATTCTCAATTTATGAGTCTCTATTCCAACATGACATTAATCAAAGTCCACCTTTCATTGATTTCAAGGTACACAACCGTAATTACATCTTGTTTACATTTTAACACGTGCTTAGTTACAGTTGTTAGTTCAATTGGTTATTCATTCTCGGCTCCTCTAATATATCTAGGGTTTTGAATTGTATTAATTCATTCCTTGGTTGTTTTGTAGAGTGTATTTCTTTGTTCATTACATATTGGTGAACTTGACCCTCAAACCCCCTCAAGGGTTTTGACCTTATCCCATATCTGATTTTATTTCTATCTTTAATTCAGATCCAAAATTTGAGTGTACCCTCATTTTTTCATTTCTCTTTTGCTTGTCATTATTGATTCACAAATTTTGGTGAATTCCTTGCATGCCTATCCTTTGTGTTAGATTTCCTTTTTTTAGTTTCAAATCTAATTGCTCTAATTTTTCCTATCACTTTTTAGATTTAATTTCTCTTTGGCCTTCATTATCTTGTAGGTTAACCTTAATTAATTATAGATCCCCCCTTGTGTACCTTTCATTGCAATATCTTATTCATAGTTGTAACCAACCCTTATCTTTAGCCTATGTCCATTCATCTTTCCATGTGTTTTTATAGTTTATCGCATCTTTCCAATTAATCCTTGAGGACATCATTTCCTTTTACCAAAAGGATGGTGCTCCATGCTCCATGGGTGCATTGGTTCATAATGTATCTAATTTCTCATTTTTCATAGAGATTGTTAGCACCTCCCCCTCCATTTTTGTGATGATTTCACACCTATGACTGATGATAGTGATTTTCCCTTCATTGTACCTTTCTTTCTTCTCATGATATTCCTAATGAGGAGGTGCATGGTGCTTGCTTATATGATATGTCTTCTTTGTCTTCGCCATCATATGATGCTCTCTCATTATGATGAATTTTTTCAAGCAACTCATGATGGACCCAATGATATTATTGATGCCTCATTGTTTAATGACAGTGTGGTTCATCTTTTTATGTACGTATTGCTTGTGAACTTGTAAATGCACAAAATTGTACGAGCCGACATGGCATGTCTGATGATAATCGAGTAGGTCTAGCTCACAACCCACGAGAGCACAAAATACACTTCCCCTCAATAGTTTCAAACTTGGTGACAACTCAATGTTCTCATTAGCCCCTTATCCATCTTGTTCAACCTCTAAACTGAGTTCTAAGTTCATGCACATATTTGAAGACCTTTTGCAAACCTTTATCTTAGGATCACCTGAGTGACTTGACTTAAGTTGTAGAGTCACCTGGGCAACCCAAACCCCAAAAGGGGCAACCCTAATGTCTTTTGGAAATGTGTAATTACTTCAATTATAGTCATTTTGCCACCATTTTTGCTCATGATTGAGAGTTCTTTCCAATCCTAACTAAGCCATTACTCCACCTAACTAATTCTCCTCTCTTCTTGACTCTTAATAAGCTCTTTAGTCCTCTTTCCATTAGCTCTCTAATTTTCTCCCAATCACCTCCACAAATTTGTGAAGCTTCCAACCTATAACTACTTCCCTTCCCTTTGGCATCTAGGAGACTGTCCATTATTGCATTGTAGTTATTTCCTTATAAGAAGCTCTTATTATCTACCTCTCCAATAAGATTGAATCACCTTTTAGGATTTAGGCTTCCATTGCATAGCATCCCCCACCAGCATTCTAATGCTCGTACAGGACTCAATGTGCCTTTTCCTTTTCATTTTCATGTTTCAAAGCTTCAAAGCTTCCCTTGCCTTCCAAGTAATCTCCAATTTACTTAGATCCAAAGCATCCCTACCTTTCCCTTGTCATCGAGGAAGAGGACCCCACTATTGTAGAGGAAGGAAATGGTTGTTGGACCTCCTAAGGATGCTCACCACTCATGCATCTTCAAAAAGATTCTTGAAATATTTTACTAATACAAATTTAATTATTCAGTTTGATTTCATTTGAAAAGGCTTTTGATTTACATAGAATCTCTCTCTTGCCCAAGGAAATTTAATATTTTCTTTCATTTCTTGGTTAGATTAGAAGTTTCTTGATTCGAGTAATTTTAAACTCAAATTACTTGCATTGTATTTATTTTTCATCAATTAGATCATTTTAAGAAAATAAAAAAACACAAAAAATAGTAGTTACATTGCATTAGCAGGAAAAGCCATATAGATTGCGTGCTCATATAAGAAAAGTTTACTTTCTACAAGTGGTCAATTAGATCACATTTAATGTTACATCCCCAACTTTTGATTTAGCTTAATCCTACTTTTATGTGGTAAACAAGATAATTAATCATAGTTTAATGATTTGATGTTTGTGGAAAATATCAGGTAGAATCATTGATTATATGGATATTGATTAATGTTTAGTTCAGACATGAGATTACATGTTGATAAGATTATTTTATCATAATGTTTTACGAATCAAATGATGATACACTAATCATGGCTATATGGTTGTGAGTGTAATCAGGAAAAGAATCTTCCTCCAAGGATGGAAGGAGAGTATCACCCGAGAGGAGGAGATAGATGTTTGGAAAAGTTCAAATTGCCATTTGAGTATCGAAGTTAATCATTTGTGAACCCATGCAAGATAGGGTGAGTATAAGTCTTTTCCTAGTTAAGTCGATTCCATTTTGACTAGTGTCAGCAAGATGATTTAAGTTCTCTTGACGTCGTTTATGTCGATTCGACTAGATAATGTTCTCAGAACATTCATTTAGTCGATAAGTAGCCTTGTTTGGTTGTTGAGTATCCTTTGTTTACTTGTCAATTTCTTTATTAGATTTCGTGATTATCGTTTAAATACTTTATTTATGGCCTAATATGGCGAAGAGGGGGAGTGAAACTCGACCCCATAATCACATATTATTGATGCCACCCTAATGATGATATCATAATTTTATGATACCTTGGATTATGTTGATAACCCTATAACATCATATAGATGTAAAGTATTCTATGTGTGATATAATTATCCATTATTCTTATAATGATCGAGCACTTTCTTATTATAGCATATATGCCTTTTGTAGTTAGCCAAACCACTATCCATAATGAGTGGAACAAGTGGAGGCCGAGATGAAACTTACCATAAAGCTTAATCATCGCAACTCACTCCCGAATGGGAGGTATGGACCTTATGGTGCTTTGATACCCGCAGGGTGGCGAGGTTAGTGCAACTATTTTCACCCACTTTCTAAAGGAAAGGTGGCAGTTTTGGTGTTGCAGGCAGGGATAATGCATGCAAAGCAAATTGTATTTGGGTCTTTTGTTTTGTTTTTAAACTATTGTTATTGTTGTTATCACTATTCTAAGCGGACAACGAAGGAAAAAGGGCTACAGGAGTAGCAGGTTTGGGATAACTGTAAGCTCATGGGATAGAGTTACTATCGACCATGGTAGCTATCATCTTCAGTAGGTCAAAATTCGATTGCATTACATTTTATACACAAGTATGATCAAGAGGCACTATCGTGTGCACTTAACTATGCATATAAACATTGGAATCACTGTTGAAATCTTTATGTTGAAACTTTCAACGATTGTGTTATTCCTTTGAAAGCCTTTGTGTTGTTGGTATAAATTTGAAGAGGCATTTGAGGCCGTTCATCGAAGAACACTATTTTTGTTTCTTGAAAGCTTTTGTTATAGTCTTTCGACCCGATCGAGGGCATGAGGCCGAATGTAATGATGTTGTAGCATGCATGAGCCCTCGAATGCCGATATGGTAGAGGATGTAAAACATTTGGTATATCCTTTATATCTTTTGTTCGAGACTAACATGTCTCAAGACTGAAATACTACGAAATGATAATGACTATTTAATGAGTAAAGAAAGATGTGGAATGTGTAGGCCAAGAGCCTTGCACAGAATAATGATAATTTTGTTTTATAAGCCATTACCTTCGACTGTGCTAAAGGCACTAAGTATGCCAAGGCATGTGTAATGTGAACATTGATACTTGGTTGTTCTTGATAGAAAATAATTTATCTTCGGTGTATCCTTTGTGTAAGAAAGGATAATATGACCCCTTAGTATTGATGGAGAATAACTAGTAGGTAACCGATGATGTTGCCTAAGCTGCATTAAGTGCATGCCAAACCCTAATTGTTGGGGAAGTAAACCCTCGATTGATATTAAATTTCCATATAGGAAAGAAAACAATATCGAGTATGATGGCTCATTTGTTTAAATGTATTTGGATATTATTTCTTTCTTCTTGGCAGTGCTTCGTGGATGAAGTCTAGAATTTTAAGAATCCTTTTTGAACTCTTTTGACTAAGGACTTTTTAATATTATCAATTTAATAGTATTATCGAGACTATGATAGTATGTGTTATAATCGATGGGAATTTAATGTAAACCTTGAGACAAGGTACACACAAAGACTTAGACCGGGAATGGTCATCAATACTAAAACCTTTAATATATATATACTTGCAAAAAGAGAGAACAGGAATAGAGTGATGTGGAGTCACAGGTTCCCTCTTGCATAGACAACAAGACAAATAGTGAATGCACTTCTGGAATTGGAGTCGAAAGTCCAAGTAAATGGACTAAGGGTGTTATGAACTTAACTTTTCTATGATCTAGAGGGGTCAAACTATGATCGTTGTAGGATGAGACTGCTTCTAAATTGAGTCGAGGTGGGTGAACAATCGACTACGTTCATTATGAAATGTATATGTATATAAATCTTTAGCCAAAGTAATGCATCTGTCTCTACATGCATTAGTCAGTTCACTGTGCTCCATATGGCATAATGCTTCCAATAGTGTCATACATAGTTAGAGTGGATCTATAGTTGTATGACCACGAAGTACTATCAAGGACACAACACTAGATACTGAGATGGCAAACCTAACGGTTCCTTATATCTTGTTGTACCCAACCAAATTTTTTGCTTCATCAAGGCATCTTGAAACAAGTCTAGAAAATTTTTCGTCAAAAAGTCAAAAAAGCAAAATTTCTAAAAATAGAAATTTCTATTTTTAGAAATTTCTAAAAATAGACGTCGAGTTAGGTTTTCTGGGTTTCTTGAGATATGGATGTTGGCAAAACTTTCTAAAAATAGAATCTCCAAATCAGGTGTCGCGCTCGATTCTCATTGGTCGATTTTCCTTCACAATCGGCACGGTTCAGACGGAATCTTCAAATGACCAAGTTTTCTTTACTGGGTCATTTTTGCTTTTTCACAAGGTGAAGCATGAGCTCGAAAGTCATCAACACAGAAAAGTTCACCTGCCAAATCTCTTCGACGAGTTTCCAATGTTGTTTCAATGACGCAAAACTGACAAATGGCTGTCGACTCGACGATGCATGCAAAACGATGCAAGATGGATCCAAGGTGAAGTGAAAAGTTGGAAAATCAAAAAATTGGCTAAGTCTAGTGAAACTGGGCGCCCCAGGAGGCTAGGGGCGCCCATCCTCTCCAGTGTTAGTTTTTTTCACGTTTTTTGAGAAACGTCAAAAATGCTTCCGTCAGCTCCTTTCCGGTTGGTCAAACTTGGTCAAACTTGGTCAAAAGTCAATCAAAGCGAGGATTTCATCTCGAGATATGTTCAGACTACTCAGATCACCCTCTGTCCCGCCTCGACAGTTGTCAGAACGACCGAAATCGAAGACCGAATAGGAGCCGTGGGCACGAAAATTGAGAAAAGGTACAAAATTGAAAATTTTTGCAAAAAATGGCTAAGTGTTGACAAAATGGGCGCCCCAGGAGGCTAGGGGCGCCCATCCTCACCAATGTTAGTTTATTTTTCATGTTTTTCTCAAAAAACGCAAATCTCCTTCCATCTGCCCGCTTCGGTTCAGTGTTGATCAGTTTGGCACATTTTTCGAGGCAAACAGAAGGTACAATCAGCTTAGTTTTCATCAAGATTGCATATTTTCCAGATCATCAGACTCATTTCCATCCCAGTTGATAGAAATCGACAGCCAAACAGGGGTCCTGTGCCTCCGGAACGCACACGCAAACCAAGAAATTGAAAAAGTTGAAAAAAATGAATAAGTGTTGGGAAACTGGGCGCCCCAGGAGGCTTGGGGTGCCCATCTTGAGTAGTGTTAGAATATTTTTGTGTTTTCAGTGTTTTCCGACATGCCTTGTTATCAATCTTTGCCCGTTGGCAGTTTCGGGGAGGTCAAACTTGGTCAAACGATGTCAGATCGTCGAACGGAGGCAGGGGATGGAATCTCAGTTGATCAATCTTCAAAATGTCAGGATTAGTTAGCTTTTTCAATTCATGATGACATTTTTCCACCTTGTCAAAGTCGGAGACAGGCCATATTTGAGTCAAAACGAGTGTTGAAGTGTCGAAAATGAAGAAAATTTTGTTAACACTTCTTCCAACTCGCGCATTCGATGACATCATCAAAGAAGATATTTTTTGTCATCTTGCACATGAAGCCATAGGCTCCTACAAAATAGGGATTCTTCCTTTCGAAGATTTTTGCTTTAAAAGTTGCTTTCTTCATGGATGAGGATGAAGTTTTCTTCTCACACAAGTAAAGCTGCTTTTTCGACCAAAAGATTTATAAAGACAAGCTTTGGGCTTCTTTATCTCATTATTTTTTGCAGGTTGCATCCAGAGGAAAGATTTTATTTTTTCTTTCAACGAAGATTCGAAGACCCAAACCAGGTGCTTTTTCAGTTTTCTTCATAGATTTGGGTTGAGGAAGAAGAGAGGCTTGCTTTTTCAGGGTCCTTGTTTCAAGGAGATCATTTTTCAGAAATCCGACCAGAGATTTTTCAGTTTTCGTCGAGATGGGTCCATCCAGATTATCATTCTCTTGAAGATTAGGAGTTGTGCTTTTTTTTGGGAAACTGTTTTTTTCCTGCTTTTTCGAGAAAATCTCCGCTTTTTCAAAATCCGACAATCTGGGTTGCTTAGAAACAGAATTATCTACAAAACCCATGTGCCAGCTTTTTTAGCTCACACTCTGCTTTTTCTAAAAATCAGCAAACAATTTTCAGCCATCTGTTCAATACTTTTTCCAACATAAGCGTGTTCACAGTTGATTTTCAAATCTTCCAATATGCAGTACTCTCCAACACAATTCAGGCACAAAACAGCATTGGTTCATGATTACCTGAAAACTTGTGAAACAGACTTGCATAAAGTGCTTCCAGTAATCAATTTACATTCCTTAGAGGATGCAGGAAATAATGCCATCAGGAATCTTGGACACTCCGATTTGCTTGCAGCGGCATCCTTTCCTATCACCGTGCAAAGTATCGAGTTTGTGATTGCTTGTGTGACACATTACAACTTGGTCACAAGAGAAATTCAGTCGGGTGATGGACGTGTGCTCTGGAGCTTGAGGCCAAACGACATTGAAAAGTGCTTTACAATACCTATTTGGAGAGAGAACATAACTGTTTCACTTGAAGAATGCAAGAGGGTTTGAAATAATGATAAGGAAAAATACAGAAAAAAGATTGGTCAGAGGTGGTTGAAAGAAAAACAGAATATTATGCCAAAGAACGTTGAACGTGGAGAATTCAAGGAGGAGCATGCAATAATGATTACTCTGCTAAGTTGTAGCACGGGTCAAGCAGATGCAAACAAATTTCAGCCTTGGATGTTTTACATCATGTCCCAGATTGTTGACGGAACCGAATTCTATGATTAGTCGGCACTAATCAGTGATTGTCTCCACCAACAAATAATTGATTTTCAAAGGGCTCATGAATTCCATATGATATCATACCTTGTGTATTTGATGGCTTTTCAAGGTCAATTCAGAGGTTTGAATGTTGTTGGAACTCTGGGTACTCAGCATGTGTATCATCATTTCCCGCAGTTAGAGATCTCTCAAGCTGAACGACATTACAGGCGGGTGAATGATGCATTCTTGATGCATGCAGTGCGAGACATGGACAAGGAGTTGCATATATGGTTTTCTGTAGAGGCTAGAACAGCAATGGCAGAATGGGTTGATTGGTTTATCCAATTTCCTACTTTTTCCTACATCAGAGTATATGGCTTCTCAGGAGAGCCAGCCATGTTGCTGAGATATCCTACAGATGAAATAACATTTATGGAATTTTTGAGGCAAGCTTATCAAGTGCATACATTTTTGCGTAGCAGACGCAAGACTACCTTCAATTTTCCACTTGGGATGAGTATTTACAGATGTAGATCTGGAGCAGATGCCAAGGCAATCGGTAATGAATCATCCAGATATGGTCTTAAGTCTTTCGATAGGAGATCTTCATATGATCCCCGTGGTGTCTATGCATCACATCTTGGTCAGAATTATACACACAAGTTTGTAGTTGAAGACTTCTGGGCTAATTGTGCTGAGGAGTATGAAGTGCGAAGATGCAGTTACAGCAGGTTCACTCTTTAGCAAATGTCTGATATCCTATCAGAGGACATAGAGGGTTTGACAGAGAGTGGCGAAGTTCTACTTCCCACATATTCCAGGGATCAAATTGAGCAACAACCGTTGCCGCTAGTTAATTGGTCAGTAAAAGAGAGTACTTCCATTGAGGAGAGAACAAGTCGAGTGGTTAAAAACAGTTTGATATTCTTGAAGACTAAGCGGAAGGATGATATTCCAGTAGCAGAGCCACCAGTTGTGCAACCATCAGAACCTTCCACTTCCAAGCCAAAACAAAGAGTAAAGGCTATGAGTGTTCTCCCAGAGGGAACAAAAATGGCAAAGTTAAAGAGGAAGAAAGACGAGTCTCTAGCTCATGTCCAACAGGAACATCCACCAGTTGAACCAGAAGCTCCTGTTGAAACAATGCCGCATGATGAAGTGTTACCTTCAGATCAGGTGTCTCCACCTTCACCGATCCCTTCTCCTATTCACATAGATTCAGAGCCAGATTCACCTATTCGCAGCTTTGATGCAAGCATTGATTCATCAGGAGCTGATGAGGCGAGAACCGAGTTTCCAAGAGAGGATGGCTCATCCTGGCTTGAAAATATTATGGGAAGGAAGAGAAGAAAGCCCTCATATCAGCTGGACTTAACAGAGCTAAAAAGCGTCTATCAAGACACACCAGACAAGCAGCTGAAGAAGCAGATTCGCATTGAGAAGAATGCAGATGGAGAAATCATTCTTGAGACTGCAACACCTCCAGAAAATAGAAGTGCTAATGATGTCGAGGTTGATGACTTCACAGTTGTCAAAGCTAACCTCGGCAGAAGTACTCGCCATGCAGATGTCAATCTCTTTGAGGTTGCAGCGGATAGCTTGAAGGAAAGGGTGTTGAGAGATGGAGAAGACAAGGCAGCTCTCAAAGATGAAGTTCGACAGTTGCGGCAATATATTTCCAACCTTTTCCATGGCACTTCACAGGTTGATTTGCTTCTTCCACCGAGTCTTGGATCACCAGCCGATCAACGGCATTTCAGTAAGTTGGTCCTCTATGGGAGGCACATGGACACTTGGGTAGAAGAATTTGTGACCAAAGGGAGAGTTGTACTTACAGAGCTTTATCAGTTGAAGTACAACGCTCATGATTTATGCCAAGGCATACAGGGGTCACAGCAGATCATGGCAGAAAATAGACTGGTGTTTGAGATCATTATCTCCGACTTGAAGATTGCACTTGATGCTGTTGATTCAGCTGAAGATAAGAAGACAGTTTCTACTTGGAAAGCGCAATATCTTTTCACAATAAAAACTTATGACAGTATGATTTCAGAGTTGACAGAATGGAAAGAAAAGGTAATCGGCATCCTCAAGTTCGTCAAATCCTTTGTCTCTTAGATCCCATGTTCATATGAGAAAGAAGATGGTACCCTGTATGACCTCGGGGAAGTGCAAGCAGAGTTCCAGACTCTCGTCCGCAACAACTTTAATGATGATATCAATGCCGGCAAGATGAGTCGTCTTGCCGCAATGTCAGTGAAATTTGACAAGGCTGCGGGTGAAGTTCACGAATTTCTTCAGATGGTTGCCAATGGTGAAGAAATGTTAGAGAATCAGAATATTGTTCTAGAGAGTATCAGTGTTCCTGGCAGAGATGCGGTCACTCGCTTTTTAGAAGATATTGTTTCCCAAAATATCGACGGATGACATCACCAAAAAGGCTAGAATGTTGAGAGGATGCATTCCAAAATAAAGCAGCTTTAAAACATATGCTTTTTGTTTTAAAGCATGTGCTTTCATCCTAAGCTCATCCATTCTATATTTAGAAAGAAAGCACCTTGTGATAGTTGGAATCTTTTTGCTTTAAAGCAGATTGCTTTAAAGCATTTGTTTATTGTATCTTTGTCTTAGAATAGTAATAAAGCTTGCGAGTTGGCAAGTTAGGGTTAATCAAGGAGATTTTAGGGTTCCCTACTCCTTTGATTTTAGTATAAATAAGGGCATCCTTGCCCATTGTTGGTAATGGTAGTTGTGATAGCAAATTTGCTGTGCCTATTCTAGCCTGCAAACATTGTTATTCCAAGTGTCTGTTCATTTGTGTTCAGTGTTCTCTGGTGTTTGATCGCTTACTGTATGCCTACCTTTTGCTGCAGTCTGGCTGTCCTGGAGTTGTATTAAACTTTTTGATATTGAATAGAAATCTCATGCCTACTTTGCTCTGATATTCTATATCGATTCATCAAGTTTTTGTCGTCAGATGTGTAGCTTCTGTGGCTTTCGTTTTCAGCTTTCATCCTTAAAGTACTCTTAGTCTTGTGGTGTAAATCTGGAGGAAAACTACTTGAGTTTTTGTGTTAACAATCATTCCCCGTTCACTTTCAACTTCCTTTGCTCTGAATTTACTCAGGAGGTTGAAAGCGTCATTAGTCTATGCTAGTTGTAGTAGAAGTTTTATTAAAAAGGAAAAACCTCTTCTGCAGCATTTAGAGTTTTATAACCTTGTGCTCTGCAGCTGAGAATCAAAAAGAAGATAGGCGAAGTTTCATTCAAGTTATCTTTTCAGCGAACATCAGCAAGAAAGGGAACTCCCCCTTCCAATAGGAGAGCAGTTTATCTGTGCATAGCTGTCCGTTTCCAAATCGCATACCAGAGGTGCGAATTGAAACGCCAACATATCTATACCCTCCGTGAAGGGTAGGTCACTTCTAGGAAGAAAGTTGTGTGGGGGACCGTTGATCTGTGGTTGGAGGAAAAGCACTCAGGTGATGCTCTCCTTCCCAATCAGAAGACAAGTCGAGAATTATGAAGACAGATGTCAAAGTTCCAGATACAGTACATACTTCTATATGACTTGTTACTCAAACTTTATGTGTAACTTACCTTTGATGCTATGAGCAAACATTGTAAATGTAAAGTGAAAGGAATTCACTAAAATGTTATCTTTAGAATTGTTGTAAATTTCAGTTTTGAAATATTCAGAAAATATATGCATTTTGATTTTGCTAATGATATGGATTATTACTTTGTTTAACTATGATTATGTCAATCATGACCTTGTACTTAATGGTAATTAAGTTTATTAATTTGGTTAATTTGAACATTGAGATTTTGGCTTGTTACATTTAAATCTAGAGAAGATATAAAAACATAGTTTAGTTTAATTTCTACATTAGTATAGGTTTTATTTGCATTTATAGATCTCGTCAAAACTCATAACTCAAAAACAACAAAAATAGAGGACAAGAAATCCCTCGATCACAACACAAGGCACACAACAACCAAAAATCATGCAAAAGCCAAAAACTAAGTTTAACACACAAGATTAAATCCAACTCAAAATTAAACTTAATGTCAAACATCAAACAAGTTCATCAAGCATTCATCAAACAACAAACAAATTCAAATCTCCAAGGCTAACACATCCACAAATCCCCTTTGTAATTCCTCACTAAGCATTTTATGCTAATGTGTCCTAGAATTCAAGGGGATTAATGCTAAGTTTAACACACAAGATTAAATCCAACCCAAAATCAAACATAATGTCAAACATCAAACAAGTTCATCAAGCATTCATCAAACAACAAACAAATTCAAATCTCTAAGGCTAACACATCCACAAATCCCCTTTGTAATTCCTCACTAAGCATTTTATGCTAATGTGTCCTAGAATTCGAGAGGATTGGATTACAAGAGTCTTAGGAGAAGTTAGGGCTAATTGACCAAACCAAGAAGCACCCACTAAGGACCAAGTCCATGAGCAAGTAGAGATCCTTAGTGAAATTCAACTTGTGAACAAGTGAAGGAAACAAAGGGAGGAGTTATACACTAGGGAACTCATTCTTCTAGAGGAGTAAATTGAATTAGAAGAATGAAGATTGAATACATTCTACCTTTTTGTAGCCAATGGATTAAACAAAATCAAAGCAAATGACCCTCCCAGTCATATAAAGATTACAACAACTACGTCATTGCAAATCAATCACATCAACTTCAACAACAACCATCAAACCCACACACAAGGTAATCAATGCCCAAACCCTGTCATTGCTCATAAGACTCTTCTCCCTCAGGAAGAGGATAGTCTAGCAGTCCTTACCCCCTTTATTGGTTGTTTCCATGAGAATAGGAGTGACTCGCCCTTTTGCCAAACGCACAATGGTAGCATGTGTGACATGTAATCTATCACATGTGCACAATAGTGGTAGGTTAGATTTTACATATCATAGAACCAATGCTAAATATATTGAATGTTTGAGCACTAACTTCTATTAGCCTATCTAGGGATGATGATGATGATGATGATAATTCCTTGCTTCTTGATGATTTATCTATTGAGGATCTTCATGATGCTTGTATTCTAGACGAATATGTCTTATCTATTTTTCCTTGCACAATGTTCCTATGGATAAAAATGATCATTATTCCCAAGTAACTAATGATAGTGAAACAAATGTTGTAAAAAAACTTTAATGTCTCATGATGTTATGGATCCTAATATTTCTAGTGCACGTATCATTAGAGATCAAATGATTATTGGTTTTAGTGGAGATAAAAATATGTACTTACATATTAAATCATTTGTATTCCTATGTATGTTCACATGCATGATGATGCTTTTCGTTCACATGCATTTAAATAAACTTTAGTTGATGAGGCTTTACTATGGTTTGATGCATCACATCATTCTTGCAATGCATTCACTTCTCTTACACATGAACTTATTAAATACTTTTGTAATTGCCCCAGATTATGCTTGAATTGTAAGAAAGCTAAGGTAGCGGAACAACTTCTTACACTAATATTGAGGGGAGGGATATGCAAAACTTTTTAGTTCTTTACAACAATTATAGAAATAAACACAAATAGCAATCATACCACAACACAGTAATTACGTGGGGAAACCCTTTTGGGAGAAAAACCCCACACTCCAAAGCCGTCAAATATATTATTCAAGAATCAAGAAGATTACAATATACTTGAAGAGAAATCTTTCACGGGACTATAACCAAATAGAGATCTGGAGGCAACTCAACATCTATAAGACTTACACACAACCTCCATCTCAATCTCCTAATATTTAGGAGATACAATACAGTAAACCGTTAATGATAATTACAAGACCATGAGCTCAAACCACCCAAAAGTGGCGACCAAATTATCTCCAATCAAAGATGCCTTGTGATGTACCAAATCACACACCAACATGTGTAACTCTCCCATTTACAACTCTTTTAAGTGTCCAACATGTTTTCGCATTTCCCAAAACGGGAGGCCCAACTTACGAAGGCCATAACTTTTGATCTGGGTGTTTGATTCACGAACCGTTTGATGTGTCGAAAAGCTCATGAAGAGATCTATCAGGATATAACCAGATTCACTATTTACAACAACTTTCAAGGTGTTTGGGGACCTCTAATTTCCTCAAATATGAGTTCAAACTTTTCCGGGAGTTTAAAAAATGGAAACTTTAATATCTTGCAATCCAAGTATGATCTTGAGTTCAAACTCACCCAAGATGTTTAATTGGCAGTTCCGCACCTTTTGGGAAAACTTCAAGTCCATTCGTGCTCAAATGTAGACTAAAAATAGTAAGCCCTTCCATTTTTAGCGCCTTTTGAAAACTTTGAAAGTTCTAAACCATTCTTCAAGAAAAATGGTATTTGAAAAGACCAAATTGGGAAGAAGACAAACCTTTTGTAGTTGTAAGGTTGAGACACCTTTCCTAACTTTCTCCCTCTTGTCGAACACCTTGCAAGAGTAAAAGGAGTATCAACACTATGATTTAATTGCTAGGGGTCGAGAGGTCCATAGACTCTGAACATCATGTGAACTTCTTTGTGCTCACAGGCTTAGTTAATGAATCTACAACATTCATCAAAGTCTCTACCTTAACTAGCTTCACCCTTACATCCTCGACCGCATCTCTAATAAAATGATATTGTACATCCATGTGCTTGGTCCTGGCATGAAATGTTGGGTTCTTAGGTAGGCAAATCGCACTCTAACTGTCACATTAAACTATCACTACACCTTGTTTTATTCTGATATGTGAGCACAGTATCTTAAGCCAAATGGCTTCTTTACACGCATGAGTAGCTACCATACACTCAACTTCAGTAGTGGACAAAGAAACCACAGCCTATCACTTACTCATCCAATTAATTGCACCACCCAATAAAGTAAACACATAAGCACTAGAGGATTGTTTGCTATCAACATCACTTGCTTAGTCTGAATCCACATAACCATGGCTATCAAGGGAATGCATGTCTCCTATCAAATTACCATGATAACATAATGAATACTCCAAGGTACCCCGCAAATATCTGAAGACTCTTAACTGCATCCCAATGAACTCTATCAGGATTAAACATATGTATCTAGAAAGAACTCCCACTACTTGGGCAATGCCTGGTCTAGTACATACCATAACATACATCAAACTTCTGTCTGCACTCTAGTAAGGCACTCTGCTCATGTCTTCCAGATGGGGATGTTGGACATTGTGAAGCAGATAACTTCATTCCAACTATAAAAAGAACACATAATTGTCTACAATCTTGCATGTTAAACCTCTATAAAATTGAATTGACATACTTACTATGGCCAAGCCATAGTTTTCTGTTCACTCTATGTCTTTGTATTTCCAACCCAAGAATATGTTTAGCTGCACCAAGATCTTTCATTTCAAATTTAGCTACAAGTTGAGACTTTAGCTCTGAAATCATTCCTTTCCCTTTACAAATAAATAACATATCATCAACATATAATGCAATAAATAGGAAACGATCGCCATCATATTTATAATAAACACAATGATCAGATTTAGAACGCTCAAATCCCAAACTCAACACTTATGTATCAAATATTTGGTACCACATCCTAGGACTTTGTTTGAGGCCATACAAAGATTTCTTCAATTTACAAACCAAATTACTTTTAACTTTCACCATGTAGTGCTTTGGCTATGTCATATAAATATCCTCCTCCAAATCACCATGAAGAAAAGTAGTTTTCATGTCCATTTGCTCAACCTCTAGATCATAAGCAACAACAATAGAAAGCAAGAATCTAATGGACGTCATTTTTGCAATAGGAGAAAATATCTCACCGTAATCAACACCCTCAACCTGAGAGTAACCTTTCTCAACCAATCGTGCTTTGTACTTCTCAATACCTCCATATGAACCAATCTTTTTCTTGAACACCCATTTGCAACGAACAAGTTTTCATCCTTCAAACAATGGCATTATGTCTTGTGTATCATTCTTTTTCAAAGCTGTCATTTCCTCATCCATAACAATCTTCCAAGACTCTGCATCATTCATTCCTAATGCCTCTTCTACAGATCTAGGTTCATATATGTTAGTATTCAAAGCAAAAGTGCATCTCCAGTCATCAGGTGAATACCTTTTAGGTGGCTGTCTATGCATTGTAGACCTTCGAACAAGTTGAGTTGGAGGTTCTTTCTCCTCTTCTGGAGATTTAGAGCCAGATGAGATTTGATGCAGAAACTTCTAGAGGTCATAACTTGACTCGAGAGTCTGTTTGAGCTGAAATTTGATGGCTAGATGTGTCTTGAGGAGTTGAATAAAAATCCCACAGAATCAGTAAGTTTGGTAGGTCACTATTTCGACACTTTTTCGAGACTTTTTTCGATCATCTAGGGCCTCAAAATGAGGTCTTAATGATTTTTCAAGAATTTTCCAAGTTATTTTTTCTAATTAGTTTTCCAACTTTACAAGCAATTAGATTAGAAAGTTGACAATTAGTCCTCTTTTAGTTATTTTAAAATAATTGGCAAGCTTCATTGCCACATAGATAAGAATGCGAAATTACCAAAAATGACAATTTTAGAAAGTTGCTAAAAACTACCAAAAAGGGTAAATTTTGTTTTTGTATATGTTTGTTTTTTCTTTTCAATTGTAGCAGAATGGAATGGAATGAGAAGCATAATTTGAAATTATTTTTGTGTTTCTAAATTCGTTGGCAATAATAATGGTGATGAATATTATGCTGTGAAGTTTGGTTACATCAAGTTCTTCTCAACTTTGTGTCTATTTAGGGGCCTCGATTCAACTTTCGTAGGCATAGATGGGAGTTGAATCACATCTTTTTGTTCACTTTGTTATGGCTGCAATGTAATAGAAGAAGTCTTAGTTTGTCTAAAAATAACACTTCTACTATATATTACCTTTTGTGCAACAAGCTCCAAAAGCTTGTATCCTTTCACACCATAACTATACCTGATGAAGATACATTTCACAACATTGTTCTCCAACTTTGTTCACTTATCCCTTGGCACATGTGCATATGCCTCGCAACCAAAAACTCTAATATGTATTAGTAAAGGCTTGTGCCTCGACCACGCCTCCATAGGCATTTTATCAACAAGCACTGATGTAGGAGACTTGTTAATGAAGTAGCAAGCAGTAGCAACAACTTCAGCCCACAACCTTTGTTCTAAACCAACACCACGAAGAATACTCCCATCCTTCTCCATTAGTGTCATGTTCATTCTTTCTACAACTACATTTTGTTGTGGAGAATATGGAATTGTCTTTTGTCTCTGAATGTCACAATCTTTACAAAATATATCAAAATCATTAGAGCAAAATTTACCGCCATTGTCAGTCCTCAAACATTTTATTTTCTTTCCAGTCTGTAACTCAACCATTACTTTAAATTCTTTAAATTGACTGAAAACTTTAGATTTATTTTTTAGAAAATATATCCATGTCCTTCTATTCTAATCATCAATAAATGAAACATAATATGTGGATTTCACAATGGAAGGAACATCTACAGGACCAAACACATCAAAATGAATAAGATCCAATACACCACAAGATTTATGAGAACTCGAGTCAAACTAAACATGATTTTGTTTAAACCATAAATGCAGTGCTCACAGAAATCAAAATCAAGAGTACAATCAGCCAACCCTTCAACAAGAATTTTATTTTTTAAGGTCCTTAGACCCTTTTCTCCTATGTGGCCTAATTTCTGGTGCCATAACATAGTCTTCTCTGTAGACAATTTTGATTTAGAAGAAAGAGCACCCTTAGGTACCCAGAAGCCACGACCATCCATTGAAAATGAAACCCTCTCCTTTTGCAATGAAGTAGTCACAAATTTGCTTTTCACAAAAGTACTATTGCACTCAAAAGTGCATGCATAAAGCTTATACAATGTGCCAAATCTGATACCTCTAGAAATCACCACAGTACCTCTTACCATCTTGCATCCTGAATCATAAAAGACTACCTACACACCCGCATCTACTAGTTTGCTCACAGATAATAAATTTTGTGCTAATCTAGGGATATGAAACACACCATTAATCCTGTTTATTCTATCATCAAGAAATTTGATTTTAATTTTACCATGACCAACAATATTTAAATGCGAATCATCACACAAGTACACCTTACCTCCATCAAATTCTTCATATTCAGAAAACCAATCTCTATTCGGGGTCATATGGAAAGATGCACTTAAGTCAATTAACTGTGCATCATTACCTGCATGAGTGGCCAAAGTTGCAATTAATGCATCACCATCTTCCTTCTCAGACTCAGAATCATAATCAAATTTATTCTTTTTCTTCTTCTTTTCTTCTTTACACTCCTTATGGAAGTGTCCAAGCTTACCACAATTCTAGCAAATAACTTTGGACTTTCTAGGACATTTGGATCTCCCCTTGGACTTGGATTTGCCACGCTTCTTGCTCTTCTTGCCTTTTTCTTTGGGTCTTCCACAAACACTTAGGGATTCTTTGGCACTAATGGATACCTTCCTCCTCATTTCTTTAGAAAGCAAAGAATGCACAACATCTCCAACTTTCAATACAATAGAAGTACTCCCAATCACCATAACAAGAGAATCCCATGAATCAGGCAAAGAATAAAGTAGGATCTGACATCTCTCCTCCTCATCCATTTTTACACCAACTGATTCCAATTGAGCCACCAACATATTGAATGCTTTCAGGTGGTTTGCAATTCATCCACCCTCTTCGATTCTCAAGGAATACAATTTCTTCCTCAAGAAAGTCTTCTTCACTAAAGATTTGGCTTGATATATCTCACCGAGTATCTTCCATAGTTTCTTTGTAGAGGGCTCTTCATGGACATTGATTAAAATAGAGTCTGTCATGCATAATCTAATTAGACCCTTGGCTTTATAGTCCATAACATCATATGCAATAGCCAAAGTAGCATCTGTGGGCCTTGAAACATTCTTATCAATAGCATCCCACAGATCTCGATCAATTAAAAAATCCTCCATCTTCAGCTTCCACATCTCAAAATTGTTACTAGAAGTTTTTCTACCTCTATTCTCCCTAATGTGCTCGCCATCTAAAAATCCTTACAACAAGATCATAAAGTATCTTCTGCACAATCTCGCACTCAAAACTAGATTAATTCATAAAGCCCAACAACCCACAACTAAAACCAAAGGTGATCAAGCTTTGATACCACTTGTAAGGAAGCTAAGGTAGTGGAACAACTTCCTACACTAATATTGAGGGGAGGGATATGCAGAACTTTTCAGATATTTACAATAGTTACAAAAATAAACACAAATAGCAATCATACCATGACATAGTAATTACGTGGGGAAACCTTTTCGGGAGAAAAACCCACACTCCAAAGCCACCCAATATATTATTTAGGAATCAAGAAGATTACAATATACTTGGAGAGCAAGTTTTCACAAGATTATAATGAACCAAAGATCCAGAGGCAACTCAACATCTATAAGACTCTTACACACAACCTCCATCTCAAGCACCTAATATATAGGAGATACAATATAGTAAACTGTCAATGGTAATTACAAAACCATGAGCCAAAACCACCCAAAAGTGGCACCCAAATTATCTCCAATCAAAGATGTCTTGTGATGTGCCAAATCACACACAAACATGTGTAACTCTCCCCTTTACAACTCTATTAAGTGTCCAACACATTTTCACATTTCCCAAAACAGAAGGTCCAACTTTCGGAGGCCATAACTTTTGATTTGAGTGTCCGATTGATGAATAGTTTGATGCGTTGGAAAACTTGTGAAAAGATTTATCAATCTATAACCCACTTCATCGGTTACAACTTTTGGGGCATTTAGGGACCTCTAAGTGCCTCAAATACGAGTTCAAAACTTTGTTAAGGAGTTTCAAAAAATAGAAACTTTAATATCTTGAAATCCAAGTATGATCTTGAGTCGAAACTCACCCAAGATGTTTGTACTTGGTAGTTCTACACCTTTTGGGAAAATTCTGGGTCCACCCGTGCTCAAATGTAGAGTTACTTAAAATAGTAATCCCTACCATTTTTAGCCCCGTTTGGAAACTTTGAAAGTTCTAAACCATTCTTCAAGATAAAGGGTATTCGAAAAGTCCAAAATTGGGAAGAATAGAAACCTTTTGTAGTTGCAAGGTTGAGACACCTTTCCTAACAATATAGTCCATCATTTGTCTTGAAGGAAGTCTTCCACTCATCTCCTTCTCTAATCCTTATTTGATGATATCTACTCTTTAAACCAATTTTGTTGAAATACTTGGTGCCACTTAAACAATCCATCAAATCATCCATTTGTGGCAATGGAAACCTGTACTTAATCATTATCTTGTTGATAGCTCTTAAGTTAGTACACATATGCCATTCCCCATCCTTTTTGGGTGCCAACACCACTAGTACTACACATGGGCTTAGAGTTCCCTTATCAAACCCTTATCCAACAGTTCCTACACTTGCCTATTTATTTCTTCATTCTCCATAGGAGCATCCTATAATCTGCCTTGTTTGGCAAACTTTCTCTCGGTATCAAATCCATACAATGGCTTATACTCCTCGTATGTGGAAACCCATCTAGAAATTCCTTCATTAATATATCAACATATTCCTCTAAGATTTCTTTGATTTCTAATGGAATTTCTTGCTCTTTATCTACTGTCCCAACCTCCTTAGGCTTAGGAATGAAAGCAAAACATGCCCTCTCTTTCTTCATTTCTTTCAAAAATTGTTTTCCAAAAATTACACATACTTTTGGACTACTATCCACTTCCTTTTCCTTGTCCTTTAATGGACTCAAAAATATATTATTTTCTTTCATTATTGTGTAGGTATTTGCCCTACCATCATGCACAACTCTTTTATCATATTACCACGGTCTACCCTATTGGACATGACATGCGTTAATGGGCATTAATCACACATCACTTCATCTCTATAGTTACCAATCTAAAAATTTAACTAAGCACTATTCACTCACCAAGAGTTGATTACCTCTTTACAGCCAAGAGACTTTGTAAGGATTAGAATGCTTTGTCTTCTTCAATTTTGGCTTCTCCACCATTTCGTGTGACACCAAATTGTTCATGCTACCATTGTCCACAATTACCTTGCAGCATTTTCCACCCGAATTACAAATAATTCAGATTAAATTATGCCTTTGTATTGGTTCTTGCCTCTCCTTTTCATGATTCAAAAGCACTCTTTTTAGCATCAATGATTCTCCTTGTTTAGGTTCTTCTATTCGTTTTGGTGAAGCTACACTTTCTTCATCAGCTTATGAAGCATAGTTTCTTGCATCACTAGATTTTCCACTCTTTTGTTGTACTTGGGGGCATTCAAAGGCTCGGTGACCAACCTCTCCACATTTATAGCATGAACTTGAAAATCCTCTTCCTCTACCTCTTTTGTAGTAACCTCTTCCTCTTGAAAAATCTCCTCTTCCTCTTGTATTTTGACTATAATTATTTTGCATTGAGCTTGACTTGGCTTCTTTCACTAGCTGCCCCTTTCTTCTACTTGATTATCCTCTACCCCGTGAAAATTTTCCTTTACCCCTTAAATTATTTTTCTATTTTTGGGCCAATTTTTCTTCTGCCTTTAGAGCATATCGGTAATCTTCTTCAATCGTTCTTATCCTGACCAGGTTGATTTCATCTTGAATTGATATTTGTAGGCCATTAATGTATCTTGATACCTTCTCTTCGTCATCTTCAACATGCCCAGCTCGAATACTTAGCCTATAGAATTCTTTGGTATACTCCTTGACATTCATCTCCTTTTGTTTTAAATTTTGTAATTTTATGAATAGGTTGAGGTGATAGTCTACTGGAAAAAAATTAGCCTTCAACTTTGTAACCATCTGGTCCCATGACTTTATTTTCTACTTGCCTTTTCTTCATCTTTCTATTTGCAAGTGATCCCACCATAGGGATACATGTCCTTTCAATTTTGTACAAGCAAACTTTACCTTCTTTGGGTCTTCTATGGATTCAAAATCAAAATATTTCTCCATTTCTAAAATCTAATCTATGAGCTCTTTTGGATTCAAATTTCTATGGTAGCTTGGTAGATCCAATCTTGGCTTTCTACTGATTTTAGGCATAGCCCGCAAAAATCTTCCTTCTAGTTCATCCATCTCATCTTTTGTGCCAATTTCCTACTCTTCAATTTCATTTTCATCTTCACTAACACCTTCCACATGTACTCCCCTTCGCTATGTCATTTCCAGGACATCCAATCTTGTTGTTGTTCCTCGCAACATCTTTGTAATTTCACCCATTCTAAGTCCCCTGGGTCTTCCTCTATTCACCATGTCTCCACAAACCCTTAGCAGTTGCATGTTTTCTCTCTGCTTAGTTACCCACAACAAAATTCTCTAGGGTTTCTTCTTAACACAATTTACCCTGGATCTAATACAACTTAATGTAGTCCATAAATGGGGGCCTTATCAAACAACCAAATCTAGTAGCTACTAATACAAATTTTTCACACACAACAAATTTTAATTAGAGTTTTTATGCATATCACAAGTTTACATTTACAACAACCTTTAGGAGTACAACTATACAACTTCAACCGGTCAATTCTTCTCTTCCCAACATTACCTTCTTCTTCAAATCATCAAAAGGCCAGCAAAAGACATCCACAAAATACAATAACTTCCTTTTTATACTTCGGAGTGGAAGAGGTTGAACCATTTTACAAACATTGGCATTTATAAAACTAAATTTCGCAGCTCAAAATGACGTTTCAAGCTTTTCAAATAGTTTGGGAACTAAAATAGTCGTTGAAACTATAACTTTGAGGATTTGGCGATTTGTTGAAATTTTGAACTTTCCTTTATAAAGCTTTTTGGCAAATCGGCTCCTCTATGAACATTTGAACTTCGTCATTGAAAAATCGACTCCTTTGCAAACCTTTGAACTTTGTCGGTGAATCGGAACTTCGTAGAACCTTCAAACTTCTTCTACAATTCATTTCAATAAACTGGCATCTTGATGAACCTTTGAATTATGTTGATGTTTCTTATAGTTCATGAACTTAGAAAATGGCCGAAACAGGTTTTTGAAAACACCTTTCAGGACAACACAAAGTTCACGAACTTGGAAGTCTACTAAAACAAGGCTTGACAAGTTCTTTTGATGTGAAGAAGAGTTCATGAACTTTAAATTTCACTAAAAATGCTAAGTAGAAGAGAGTTTTTGATAAATTAGTAGGTTCAAGAACTTTTGAACCTACCGAAAACTTAACCAAAATTTCCCCAAACTTCACCAAACCAAAATTTCCCCAAACTTCACCAAACTGAAATTACAATTACCCATTTAGCTCTTTTACAAGATGATGCCTTTGATGGATTTGAATTAGAAAATTCTTCTGAAATGACTACCAAAACAACACAACTAGAAACAAACACAACAAAAAATTGAACTAAAACCTGAAACAATTTTGGGTGATACAGGATTTCTCATGAATCCAGATGCTCCTACATCACTGTTCCAATACAAGAAATCACATGGTCAATCACTCTTAACCCCTCACTAATATTGTTGATTATAAAACCCTAACCCATTTCGCACAATAGATTATATAATAATAGTCTTAATCATCAGGTTTTTGTATCTTCTATCCCTAAGAGAATATTTATGTTGATTTATATCCTAGCTTAAAATAATACCATTTTCCTTCAACTCCAAGACCATCTATTAATTACTTTTAAATCTAGATCATAATTATTTTTTTCTTAATGCGCCTAGTAAACTTTTTAACGTGACCAGTGACGCTAGTGCGACACGCCCTTCGGCTCCACGCGAATGCTTTTACCTGGAGCAATGAACCGGTGAGGCCACAACATGGGGGACCTCATCTCCTAGCAAGAACACTTCAAACTCGTGAAGCTCATTGGCCCAGTGGGGATTTGAACTTTGGTGGCCGCCACTACAACCGAGCGACTTAACCACCGAACCACGCCCTTATCGGCAATCTAGATCATAAATTTGATCCCATTCTAAAGATTGTATTTTTCATATACTTACAATTGTGATTAACTTGGTTCATAAAGCAATAAATCATCAAAGACTCAATAATCAACAATTGTATACCATCATTGCTAGAGCCTAAAAGACTACCCATAAATTCTTACTTTATCATAAGAAGGAATGCTTTTGTGTTTCAGTTACAAGAAGAGTTAACTAACACACATACCTTTAAATAGTTACTTCTAGACTCTTGGTGAGGTTCATAACTAGATTCAAATCAACAAGTATCTATTACAGTCATAGGGTTATCAAGAGGATTATTGGTTTTAATTTTTTAAAAATAAATTTGTTTTGATTCCACCTCTAGTTGAATTACCTAAGAGAGGAGAAATACTATATTCTAATTATAATGAATCCCTTGAACCAATCAAGTGTTGAGATATAATTTTTTAACTCTATTTAATAGATCTGCTATATTTTGAATTCAATAATGACTAGTATTCAAAACAAATCAAATCTAGCATATTCCTTAGAATTAAGTAATATCCATAATTATATCAAAATACATGTTACCACTATCTTACTAGATCAATCCTATAATGTGTATATGATGTTATTCCTAACAAATTTTCCAACAACAAAACAATTAATTTCTAATTACAAATAAGGGAAGATCCTAGCCATTAAAAATAATTTCTTTGAACCAATCTCCATTAAGAAGGGATACAAATGGCTAGCAACATAATGGGATGGGAATCTAACAACCTAGATATGCATAGAATACCACTTACAAAAGTATAATTTTGACAAGTTAAATGACAATCAAGAATATATGTTTATGATCTCCAATACTTGAAAATCTCAACCATTCATCTATAGATTTATTTATTTATTTTGAAAGTACTATGAATAGAAAATCATTGGATGGATCTTGGGTAAGATAGAAAAATACCTTTTTTAGGTAAGTGGGTATGTAGCCCTTTGTAAGGCCTAGATCCCTAGATAATTTCCTATCGATTGCTACATAATTGGATAAAGTATTGACAACCTACTTGATTTATAGGTTTCATTCTCATTGTAAGTTTAGGTTTATGTATAGATTTAAGTTTAAAAGAAGAGTAGATGTTAGGGGATTATTTTTAGGAAGATTTCTTGCTTCTCTAAGAACTATAACAAAAGATAAGAGATTTGATTTCTCCCTGATGATTTATAGGGATGAAGCCATAGATGTTATTATTGTAGCTATATTAGACATCAAATGTAGTATTTCAATCATGATGGCTTTACTCATAAACATGAATGAGGGGCATACTATATATCGAATGTTGCAATTTGTTTTGATTTGTAAGATTCATTTATTGGACTATAACTAAAAACTAGCCATTTTTTTATATTATGATTAAATAGGTACCATTGATCTACTTAATTTAACTAATTATTGTATTTTATTGGCAATCAAGGCATGATCAATTTTAAACAATAATCCACAATTTATTCAAACATAAAGTCCATTATTCAATTTTCATAAAAGCAATCATAATCAAAGATTTGCTATGTTCAAATCTGATGCAGGGGCATCTTCTTAATTTTTGAAATTTGTGTTAGCAGTTGATTTTTGGGTTCAATGTGCTGGGTCGGATGACAAGATACAAGTAGAAGGAAGTTCCTATCGCCAAAGCCATAGGAACATTAATAGTTAATTATTAGATTTCAAGGCTTCAGTTACAAAAGAAGAAGGCAGTTAGTAACAATTGAATAAGTGGATACGGTTGTAGGCAGATGCTGACAAAAGAAAAGAAAAGAATCCATCGTGGTAAACGGTTGGAGGGCCGCCAGTTGGAAAGAAGGGAAACGCCTCTTTAGAGGCAATAAAATATTCTACTTTGTTTTGCAAATGAAGCTCTATAGTCAAGGAAGAATAGAAACGTGGGAGATAATGTCATGTCCCCATATTAAGGCATTGTTTAAATTAAAGATTTAAACATCATGTAAAAGGAGATAAAGTTGCTTTTATAAAATATCAAATTAAATGATATAAATCATTATATATATATATATATATATATATCTAATAAATAACATTAAATAATGATATTATATATCTATGTTGTTAATATAAATATAAATAACATTATTAGTATCCTATAATTATATAAGCTAATATAAAGACAACCATCTTATATAAATCAAAAATAAATAATAGTATGAAGGCTGTGATTATGTATTAGTAAGTGGCAATTAAATATAAACTGCAGCAAACAAAGGAGACTCTTATCATATATAACGATAAGAAGTAAACAACGAATATATAAGTGTTAAGGCTGCACAACGATTAGTATAAACAGCGCTAATATAAATATAAATCTTATATTAAAAGGATCGAGTCTCTAAGGAAAGGGACGTCAATCTCATTAAAACTGTAAGTCACTTAAGAAAAGCAAACAAATGACGGTTAAGAGTTATGAAAGGCAGCGAACCCCTCGAAGAGGTAATCGCTGTAACCATTGGGAGATACAACGTTTCAAGTGTTTTAAATATAATTGTATCTCATCATTATGGAGGGAGGAATAAGAATTGGACATCCTCAGTATTCATCAAATTAAATCCATCAATCGAAGCATTCTTCCTATGATCCAAAGCAAGATCATTCCAGTCTGTAAATATCTAAATAAAATAATACTCTCACAACAGATATAATCCTTTCAAGTTAGACAACATAAAGATTACATCTAATCAAGGACTTTGCAAAAATCATAGAATTGTAACAGCAAGTAAGCCATCTCAACATTATTGTTCTTTTTATAGCTCTGATCGGCTATCATAATTATACAGGTATGGATGTTATTTATATTTTCTTGTTTGTCATTCATTCATAAATGTATCCTTATGACAGTAATAAGATTTATATGTAGTCATCACTAATAATGAATGTGTAGATAGTCATATACAATTATTCATAATGATGTATCTTGTATGCAATTGTTCATAATGATGTATCTTGTAAGCAATTATTCATAATGTTATGTGACTTATTAACCTCATATGAGAGAATGAAAGAAAAGTGCTAAGAGGCCATTCATGGGTATTTGGAGGCCTTTGTCATATGAGGTATAAGGTACCCATAGTGCAAAGGATGTGTATCACATAGAGGCCTTGTCACATGAGGTATAAGGTACCCATGGTGCAAAGATAGTGATGTAATGGCCTTGGTTACTTGATGTAAAGCATCATAAGAGAACTAAGGAGTCTCATAGAGGCCTTGACTCTAAAGGTATTAAGGATACCACTTGAGTCTAAGGATAGGAGACATTAGAGCCCCATGGTGGATAACGGTAACTCTCGTCTCATCTCCCATATGTTGTTAATAAATGAAATACGAAGAGATAACAAGTATGCAATATATATTGATAAAGACCATGAGTTAATAATAGATCATGTGAAATGTCATGATAGAGAATATGCAAGGCATATTGATAATGATCATGAGAGTAACATGTGAAATGTTAATGATATGCAAGGCATATGAATAGTGATCATAAGAATAACATGTGAAATATGAATGATAGATAAGGTGCATTGAAAGCAATCATAAGCTTAGCAATAGTAACATGCATTAAAAGTAATCATAGATTGATGATAGTAATGTATATTGAAAGTAACCAATGATGAACTAAAGTTATGTGTTGGCATTTGATCATAGAAATGATAAAAGCAATGTGATTATGTAAATTATATATGTGGCTTTAAATGCAAAAATGTACTAATGTTCTCTTTTTGCAAGTTGAAATTTGTGAACAAGGTAAAGAGGTTTTGATTTGTGACAAGGGGACATTACATATAAACTGCCAATACAGATGAGGTGGCGTTTTGGGTGTAGGAGAGCACGACAGAGAGGCAGGGGGTCATCTCAACTTCTAAAGAAAAGAATCAGAGAGCGGTTGAAAGAGAGTCAGTTGAGAGGCCGAAAGGGAAGTTGCAAATTAAAAGAAAAGGCCAAGAGTAGAGGTAAAGACAGGGCAAAGCCAGTCGGTGAGAGGCTGAAGGGAGAAGAGAGGCCGATTATGGGAATTGGTGGATTAAGCAAAGAAAAGGCATGCAACTGAGATTAGAGACCGAAAAGGTTAAACGAAGAAGCTATCGCCTTGAAATGGCATATTGATATGTGGAAGGAATGATATTTAAATGGTAGGCCGCGAGGAATAGATGTGGAGACCAAGAGATGAAAATCAAAGATGGAGTTTAAGAGGATGGTGAGAGGCATTAAGTGTTGGTTTGAAGAAAAATACATTGCCAGAAGAAAATACATGTTGTAGGAATTGAAAATACAGAGGAAGTGGAAGTGATGTTATGACAGTTGTTACATTGCCAGAAGGTAGAAGAAACCGGTGATAGAAATTGTGAAACTGGTTAATGTGTAGTTCCTTGAAATTCCTAGTCTGAGGTATTGTTGAATAAGAATCCATAAATGTATGTCTCTGTAATTAAGTATCTATTGGTTGAGTTGAATGAAAAGTGTGTTCTTCCTATGAAACGAATGCTAAAAAGATTTTATCAAACTAGTATTTCATTTCAAGACTGTATGGATTGTTCCTGTCTCTGTGTTGGTTCTATTGGGTTTTCTATCACTGGTTAATAATTTGAAAATACTCTATTAGATAGTTGTTTATGTCACTATTGTGAAAGGAAGTCCGTAGGAGACTGTTTATTGTGAGGTGACCAGGTATTCAGTTAATAGATTGCATTGGGTATTTGAGCATGTGTTGGACCGTTCTACCAGATTGGTATCAGAGCCCAGAAGATCTGGGCAGTAAAAGTTGTTATGTGATTTGATAGTTTGATGAACATAAATTCTTGGAAGAGTTGTGTGATGTGCAGTGATTGACAGGATGCAAAAGCAAGATGCAAATTTTAAAAGAGAGCTAGTAGAATTGAGACAATATTTGGCACAATACCTGATTGCAAGGCATCAAAGGTTGGAAGAAGAAAGCCAGGAGTATTTTTGGGTATGGCCAATGACGAGAAAAGTGAAGTGGCCTGTAAAGGAGATTGTTGAGAAGAAGATAAGTAGAGTATAAAAGCCTTAAGAGGAAAAGATAAGATGATGAAAGAGTTCTAGAAAGATTGGGACAACAAGAGGTTGCCAGATGAGCAACATACACCAGAAATGGTGAAAGAAGTTCTCATTAAGGAGAATATGGGAAAAGTTGAGAGATGGAGCACAAAAAGTGCAAGATGAAGAAAGAGAGGAAGAGGAAGAAGTGCCGCCAGTAGCACTTGTGAAAGAGAGATGAAGTAAGGAGAGTGTCCATAAAGAAGACACTAATGGAGACATTGTGGTCTCTGATTTTGTTTGCTAATATTATGTTTGCATATTTGTATGCAAGTATTAAGAATGCTATAGAGAAGGTCAAAGATGGGACCTTGAAGGTAACGAAAGATGGGGCAAGAATAGCACCCAAGGAAAGAGGTGAAGATGAATGAAGAGGAAACCAAATTGCAGCAATTGGTATGCATGAGCGAATTGCAGCAGTACAACGGGAAGAGGTACAATATAAGGAATTTATATGTGAAGAAGAGAATAGTATTATATTGATTTCAAATGATACTGTAGATGTTGAAGATGTTTTTGAATTTCAAGATACTTTAGAAGACATTGCAGCAGCAACACAAGATGCTTATGAAGAAGACAAGTTGGAAAGACAAGAAGCCAAAGGTGGACACAATGTGGACAGCAGGTAAAATAAATTCATAATGATGTGTTTAGTTATGAAGATGGAAAGGAAAATGTTGATATAGATCATGTTGATAAAAGAAAGAATGTGAATGAGCAAGTTAATAAAAAGAACGAGAAAGTGATTGATCATGGGTACATAGTCCCATGTTGGAAAAAGAAAAAGATTGGTGAGGGGCAACAGTTAAAGCATAAGGATATAGATGCTTTCGGTCATATTTATACTAATAAGCAAGTGCAAAGAGAAAGGAATGTGTTGAAGAACAAGTGGAATGCAAATTTGAGGGTGAGTTGGCAAGCAAGGAAGCTCAGAGAAGACATTTCAAGGCAAAGGACAAAATATGAACTTAGAAGACCAAGTGCAGCAATAAAGAGATCAGCCCAAGGATATAGAAAATAAAATGTGGGTGATTAGGAATAGGACAACAACAAGGGGAAGTCTTGTTGCAGGAAATGCTGATGAGAAGAGAAGGTTTGAAAGTATGAGGTGTGAGGAAATGACCAAGCCCACTGAACAAGAAGGAATGATAGAAGGTAGCAACTAAGATAATAGTCATGAGCATAAGGTGAAAGTGCAACAAGAGAACCATGTTATATACAAGGAGAAACCTATGCAATCTAATTTTGATGATGAGGCTGATGAGGCTTTCAATGAAATTTGTAAAAATGAGGAAAACATGTGGAGGCTATTGAATAAAAAGGAGATCATAAGAAATAAATACCAAAAGAAAAAGGAAAGACAACTTGGAAGGTCCAAGATGAATAACTGTATATGTGCCATGAAAGAGGAGAAGTTGAATAGAAGAGTTGAACATAAAAAGGAGATAGCAATAACATATGATAGAGAGCACAATGATGCAGATTTGGAAAGGGAGGTGTAGCAGACAAGAAAGAGTTAGATGTTGGAGCAGCAGTAGCTAAGAGAGAGGAAGATAAAGAAATACTAGATGAAGAAATTGAAGAAATGAAGTGTCAAGAGAGTATAGTAAATTGTAACAGTGGGGAAGATCACTGTGATCCATATTTGGCAATAGGAAAAGAATGGGTGGAAAAGATTGCGGATGAAGAAATGAAGATAGATAAGACAATAAAGGATCCTACGGTAAAACTTTCAGCAGTGGATACAACCATATAGGAAAAGGTAAATTTGTTAACATTCTATGAAGAAATTGTTTTGAATTCAATTGTTATATTGTATGATGGGAAATTTAGGCAATATTATGGAGTGATGCAGAAAGTTGATGTGGAGTGTTATGACGAGAAAATGACACAAGCAGAGTATGAGATAGTAAGTTCAGATTTGTATAAGGATATGTGTGATGTTGCTGTTGTAGAAAGGGTGGAAGAGATCGAAGACATGGTAAATTTTAATTTCTAGATAGTTCGTTTATTTTGATGATGGGATAAGCAATCATTGTCGAAGGATGGTAAGTGAAGATTGTATATTCAAGAGTGTGAAGAAAAATAGTGGGCAACAATGTTGGAGAATTATGGAGGTCATTCCAGGAAGATGTTGGAAGGAGCGGAAGAAAAGGAATAGTGAGGAAGAAGTTTGATTGATGACTCCATGTGCAGGAGCACATGATTTTTGTTCCTTGGGGAATCTAATGCAAGGGCATCTTCTTAATTTTTTAAATTTGTTTTAGCAATTGATTTTTGGGCTCGATGTGCTGGGTTAGATGACAAGATACAGGTAGAAGGAAATTCCTATCGCCAAAGCAACATGAACATTAATAGTTAATTATTAGATTTCAAGGCTCTAGTTACAAAAGAAGAAGGCAGTTAGTAACGGTTGAAGAAGTGGATACGGTTGCAGGCAGATGTTGACAAAAGAAAAGAAAAGAATCCATCATGGTGAATGTTTGGAGGGTCGTCGGTTGGAAAGAATGGAAACGCCTCTTTAGAGGCAATAAAATATTCTACTTTGTTTTGCATATGAAGTGCTATAGTCAAGGAAGAATAGAAATGTGGAAGATAAACTACCAATACAGATGAGGTGGCGTTTTGAGTGTAGGAGAGCATGACAAAGAGGCAGGGGGCCAAGTCGACCTCTAAAGAAAAGAATTAGAAAGTGGTTGAAACAGAGTCAGTTGAGAGGCCAAAAGGGAAGTTGCAGATTAAAAGAAAAGCCCAAGAGTAGAGGTAAAGACAGGGCAAGGTAGGTCGGTGAGAGGCTGAAGGGAGAAGAGAGGCCGATTATGGGAATTGGTGGATTAAGCAAAGAAAAGGCATGTGACTGAGATTCAAGACCGAAAAGGTTAAACGAAGAAGCTATCGCCTTGAAATGGAAGATCGATATGTGGGAGGAATGATATTTGTATGGTAGGCCGCGGGGAATAGATGTGGAGACCAAGAGATGAAAATCGAAGATGGAGTTCAAGAGGACGGTGAGAGGCATCGAGTGTTGGTTTGAAGAAAAATACATTGCCATATGAAAATACATGTTGTAGGAATTGAAAATACAGAGGAAGTGGAAGCGATGTTATGACAGTTGTTACATTGCCAAAGGTAGAAGAAATTGATGATAGAAATTGTGAAACTGGTTAATGTGTAGTTCCCTAAAATTCCTAGTCTGAGGTATTGTTGAATAAGAATCCATGAATGTATGTCTCTGTAATTAAGTATCTATTGGTTGAGTTGAATGAAAAGTTTGTTCTTCCTATGAAACGAATGTTGAAAATATTTTATCAAACTAGTATTTCATTTCAAGACTGTATGGATTGTTCCTGTCTCTGTGTTGGTTCTATTGGGTTTTCTGTCACTGGTTTATAATTTGAAAATACTCTATTACAGAGTTGTTTATGTCGCTGTCTTGGTTACTGTCACTATTGGGACAGGAGGTCAGTAGGAGACTATTTAATATTGTGAGGTGACCAGGTATTCAATTAATAGATTGCATTGGGTATTTGAGCATGTGTTGGACCATGCTACCAAAATCAAGGAATCTATCTTATATAAAGAAAAAGATTTTAAAATCCAAATTATATGGAAATCAATCTTTGGATAAATTGAAATCTAAATTAATTTGATGAAAAACCATTTGATTCAATTAATCTAACTTTAAATGATAATTACTTTTGATAAGATATTTAACTCATGAAATTTCAATTTAAATCTATTAATCTCTTTAAATAATAATTAATTTTTATCAATATTCAACTCATTCAAGATTCAATTTAAATCCATTAATCTAACTTTTAAATAATGATTAAATTTATCCGCATATTTCAATAATCCATATGATAATGGTAATAAAAAATATTTGGGGGAAGATGGGTCGTGACCAAATTCCATTAAAGGATCCTAGATAGAACCGTGAGGATCAAGATCCTACTAAAAGAGACAGGTTGCTAGCGAGGTAAAAGATAATTTTGGTGATAAAAATAATACCCGAAGATGCAAGTGGAAGCATAGGGAATCTATTGATGATTTTTCTAGCTAGTAGTGAAGCAATTTAGGGAATATTTTCAAACAAAGGATCGGGAATACCAAAAGGAGGAATAGAAATTTAGTCAAAACTATGGTTAAGATCGATGACAAGAAAAATAAAAAACATGGAGGATAGAAGAAACATCCTTGAATATAGGTACTTTAGGAGAAATGATGATCATAACATGGCAGTTTAAGGGTGGTGTGGTTATAGGGAGTGAAAAACATCTAGCAACTTCAAAATGTTTGTAGGAATAAATAAGCATGGACCTAGGCAAAATACTAACTAGTGATTACCCCAGGTAAAGGCTTAGGACCATAAGATTGAAATAGGTTTAAGGAGTTACAACCTTTCCATAAGAAACTCAGAACAAAATGGAGGTTGAAAGGTGGAATGCATCTCCCTAGCACTATGTTGTTTCTATCTTCTTAGGACAAAAACCTCAAGAAAGATCTCATCCTTCTCCTTCTATCTTTCGCAATCGAGGCAAACAAGATGTAAGGTCACCAAAATTCTATCTGAGACATCAATTTCACAAGTAGGTATACATGCGTGGATCATCACTAATGTCCACAATACCCTTCCCCTGAGTTGGATACACTGTATCACAATTAGGGACACCGCATACACAATTACACCATAATACAAAAACTACATATGTTTGACAGAAACTTACAATCACAAGGATTCACCAATGAACATTTATATATTGAAAAACATTAATTCCAAAAAGAAATCAACCGAGAATTATCACTACTTACCATAGTGAGACCCAAAGAGGCTCCAAAGTTTGATAACCTGGCTCTGATACCAAATGTCATGCCCACAATTCACATCCTAGCAAAAGACATTGATTTGACATAAAAATTTTATTATTACATAACTCATTGATAAAATTATAACTCTATTTTGGAATTAGTAAAAACAAGGGTTCAACTTTTTTAAATAAATATACAACATGTACCATCATCATTTAATAAAATTATACATTAAACCTAAGTTAGTATCATTCATCCTAAATGAAAATCAAGATTTAAACTTTTCTTGTACAATTATATACTACTACAGTAAGCGCCATTTGATCATCCAATCACAAGGTGGAAAAATACTATCTTAACTCCAATACCCTGCACAGGTTACAGTCTTGAATCTGCACAACTAAATATAAACATTAGTCCTGCAAAGTTGATAAATTAACATATAAGATATCCATGCACAAGATGAATAGACTAAGGCCCTAAGGGGTTGACCTAATGCCTCAGGGGCTCATCCGTTATGGCCTTGCCTACGTACGCGCAGTGCAAAGGCTTCGTAGTTCGGTGACTTGAACTTGTAACAACAAGGTGTTATCATACAATTTATAACTTAGGATAACATATACAATAGAAGCTTTATAATCTCAAGAACTTATAAGGGAGGCTATACCTTTAATTCATCATTTAACACTACTAACATTATTACCTGGTAATCAATGCTAATCTAACATATGATATTAGATGGTGATATATGCAGATATAAAAATACAAATAATCACACAACAAACCAGAAATAAATAGTTCTTTAATTCAAAACCATATTGTTGCATGATTATTCAAATAATTGTCATCTTTATCTATGCACATTATGGACATTACAATGCTTAAAACACATTAATAAACTCATACAAAATGCAAGAATATAAAATGTATTCTTAACACAAAAATATGCAATAGGAAATACATTCTCATTTTAAGAACATGCAACTTGGACCTCAATGTATCATGCAATGGCATACATAACCAAATAACATCCAAGGACAAATATTCTTCAATCAAAGTTCATTCTTGAAGCCACCATCAACAAAAATCTTATTTTACTCTATACAAGATTCACATAAGAATAAAAGAAGGCCTAGTTCCAACTATCTTTTCCCTACAACAAATTCTGATTTAGGTAAACACTATACCATTCCCGATGGTTGATAAACCCACCAATGTTTTGCCAAATATCTATTCCTTTTTAGATCTAACTATCACTCTTAATAATTTAATTTCTAAACCTCTTGGATTACACTAATAATGGAATAAACCTTTCTACCAAACTTCATACAATAAGACTCCAAAACAAATATAATTTATTGTCAACAACATTATTTCCACTGAACTCATACTTGCCTATATTTTGCATCCCTTGTCTTCCAGTTATGTTTTTCTATCTTTCCATACTAAATTGATGTCTCGGATAGAATTTTGGTGACCTTACAAAAGATTCCTTTGGGGAAGAAGGCCACCTTGAAGATCCTTCCAAATCCATAATCAGTAGAATTGAAGAACCAAAATTGTATTTATAGAACATGGATTTCTTCCTAAAATGGGCAAATCTATGGCCTACCTAGGACATAATAATAAAATGATGTAAGGAGAATTGGGGCCAAACGATTGAAATTATAAATCCTCCTAAAGGACTTTTCCTAATCAAGTGCAAATCTAAAGAATATCATTATCTATGCCATGACAGAACACATGATTGTTGGGGATGGATAGTGATTTTATCCATGACTTGTTTTCAATATTTACAATTTTGAAATTCCTATAAAAACTATTGTCTTTATTGATTTGCCTCACCAATAATATATGTAAACTTTTGTTGTAATCTTCTTGACTAACCAATCAACTCTTCTACTCAAAGATCTTTTATCATTGAGAAATAAGTGCTTCAAATGTGAGTGATAAACCTCTATGGCTGCATTTGTCTCTTGTCCAATATGAGGAAGAGTATGACAACAATTGACCCACATTCCTGTATAGTCAAACCAATGTTGTTTCCAATAACTAATATAGGATGATTTCTCTTTATACACTTCCATAAATAATTTTGCATTTAAATTGCAGCTTGCTCATTTGGTTACTTGTGCATTATTTCGCCAAGGTGTTTGAATGTACTCTACCTTACTTCATGACCCTTGACCCTAGAAAGAAGTTGCTTGAGCCATGCCCACCTAACATGCCAAGTACATAGATAAACCTCGCATTGAAACACTTCCCTGAAAACACATAAACATTGTGAGAAATTCAATTCAAAGGTACATCTTTGTCAATTATCAAAGCAGTAAAATTTGTTGAAATTGTACCTAATTGCACAAAGTTTTGCACATGCATCATTACCATGAAAGTATTTAACTTCCACTCTTGAATATAGATGTGTGCAACAATGAGTAAACAATGCATCCATTCAGCCAAGTCAAGTATTATTGCTCTAGAAATCAACACCCTACAACATGAAGTCCATTGTGCTTTTGATCAAATGCTAAAAGAGTATACAACATAAACTCCATACATTTTACAACTTCATCAATAATAATAAAAATGTGTATAACACTAAAACAAAAATATTTTAGTTTTAGGCTTACCATTATATTGTGTGTTCCAAAAGTTGAGTCCATTGCAAGAAGGCTATTATGAGCATATTTTACCATCCAATCCCTTTGTTGGGGGAGTTAGATTCCATGAACAAATGGATTGTTAGTCACACTTCCATACTCTAAAAAACATTTATCATTATTATTTTATGCCCACATATGGACACTTTTTGCATCATTCACATCATATTTGTATGATGGGGTAAGTGCAGGAAGTTGGGGGACAAAAAGTTGCCATAACTTATAATTCTTCAAAATGTGCTTGTGTTTTGGAAAACATAACATGTGCACGTTATGACTTGTACATGTTTTTGGAATGTAAGCACATTATAATGCGCTTGCATTCTAGTTTTAACCAAAAACTTGTCTTTATTTAAAGGCTTGGTACAAGTTTGAATTTACCAATCCTAAAGGTTCGACATTTAATTTGGGTTCCAAAGATGTTTCTTACAAAAGTCATACAAAAATGAGCAAATGGCAAGCATGCTCTCCATCAATTTCATGAATTTTGAGAGAAAATTATAAGAAAACAACACTATGAGATAAAAATCTATCTTAGCTTTCTTATCATGTATTTTTTTCTAAAATCTAAAAACATTAAGGTTTTAATCTTCAATTTCTTTTGCTAGTGTCTTATTGTTTTTACCAAAAACCTATGTATAGTGTTTTTGGTGTCATTTTTATCCACTCATCCAAATTTAAAACAAATTACATTTTTACATTCTAGACTCTATTCTATACACATTAAAAAATGATTTTTGATTAGTTTTAAAAAATAATGGGCGGAGCATGCTCAATTTTTCATTTTTTAGGATGCGTCCACTTTGAAAATTTGTAAAAAATTAATATTCATTAAAAAAATAGCAAAAAAATCAAGCATAAACTACATGATGTTAACAAATTTTCCACTGAAGTGATTTGTGAAATATTTTTTAAAATTCAACATTTTAGGGGGAGCACATCAGATGCTATGTTGTATTTTTCAAACAAAAATAAGATCACTTTGTGTGATCCCCCTATTTGACCCTCTTAATCTCCACCATTTAAAAAAATAGTAGTTTAGAAACTAGAGTTTGACCACTACTAATCTTGTTCTTGTCAGATCTTCAAATTTTTGGCATAGCTATCTTGAATTTCATCTAAGTTCAATTTTACTAATTTCAGAAAAAAGTGGCCACTTTTGACCCCCTTTTGGTCCCCCATTTCCATGCACATACCCAATGCTTCCATCAACTTCTTAGCAACAATGAGAATGCCATCGTGAGTGAGAAAATTATCTCATTGTTTTTTACCCTTAAATAATGTCACTTTCACATGTATTGTCTTGTGATGCTTTGCATGAACAAGATTTGGTGACATTCCCAACAACAACAACCTTTCCACCCAATCCTTTAATTCATCACCAATTCTTGGAGCATAGAAATCTAAAGTGCCTCTAAAATTCTCTATCTCCTAACCATGGCAAGGCCTACCATTGATATCAACATGTTTCTTCACATTGTATGTTATTAGAGCTTGTTGATCCTTCTTAATAACAACAAGAATAGTAAAGTGGCACCTACAACCATAGCTGAGGTGATTTCTACCAAGTCGACTACCCTTGCCATCCTTTGGCTTCTTGGTGCAATCATACTGCTCTAAGTCCACATCTCTAAAGTCATCTGGCCCATATGAGCACCAATATTTGACATAAAATTTAATGTTAAATTGACTTTTTTTAAATGTATGAGATGTTTAAAAGGAAAAAAATCAATAAGATCAAGTAACATTAAATTTAGGAATACTAAACTATGCAAAATTTCATGCTCAATATAAAGAAAAACTCACTGTGCATAGAGAATTTAGGCTTGTCAATTCTTACCCCTCTAAGGTCAGATAGAGAGTCATTGGAATGACTATCTTCGATATGAAATTTTGTGGGAAAACATGGTCTATTGCATTCACCTTTGATGAATTCATAAATTCTATCTTTTGGTATCCAAGAAACATAATAAAAAAATTGTACATTAGTGTCCTCAACATTTCTCCACTCCAAAGTATTAGAGGAAAAGTGTCTGAGTTGTGGAGATTGAATACAAAGAGCTAGTAACCGTTGCCACTTTCACATGTTTCTTTACCTATGAATAAATTTAGTATGATGTTAAAAATATATGTAAGAAAATCTGATCTTGATCAAAATTGTAGAAAGCATTAGATATTATTTATGTATAAACATAACCATTTATAGAAACATAATAGTATTTGAAAATATTCACAATCATTGATAAATGCATGATATTATTTGAAAAGCATTCATGAGAGATAGAAAAATGGTCGTGAAAAAATGTATTTATGTTTCAAATTATTGTATAAACATTATTACACCATTTTGCATTCATTACTTTATACATGGCAATGCATATTTCCAATAGATCTTTACAAAAATATCTTTTGCATCAACTCTTGAATTATTCTATTCTCTACCAACAAGCCTAACATTTTTACCACATAAAACATGTATCTAACATAGCCATTACAATTAGAGATTTTTGGGAGATATTTAAGGCACAAACCCATATACAAACCATATTTCAGATGCCTTCCAAAAAAATGGGCAATGAGTTATGTCACTTGTGACCATTGATAATGGTGGGAAATTAAGTGAATGTGGAAGTTCCATTGTACCATTTGTTTCATAAGATGGGCCCCATTTTTCCATTTAGTTCACATCAATCACATCTTGGGTGAATAACTTATCTTCACTTCTACAAACTTTTTGATAGATTTTTCAACAATATCACGAAGTTTACTCGATTTATCCATCAACACATCACAATTACATTTCATTTACTTGCATAGTAGTTTCAAATCAATTTCCCTACAAGAATAAGTCATTGGAAGGCCATCAATAAGTTGCAAGGAAATATATAGCATTGAGTGTAGTACCACCAAATACACATTTTCCTTTAAATGTTATTGCATCTCTATTAGAACTGTACAAAATTAAAGTATACCTCATGTTATGTTGGAGCATGGCTTAGAGGAAGTAGTTGTATGCAGTATGAATTTCATCTCCATATTACAAATCCTATAAAGAAACCACCATTACACAAGCTTCAAGTAGTATAAAATATACTCCTAATACCCTAGATGTTGATCATACTTATAAGTAAAAACACACTTGGCATATATTGATTGTAACTATTTTTTTATCCATAAAATCCTCAACTCGATAAGGCTAAATGAGTGATGTTCAAGATGAAAAAATTAAATCTACACAAAATTTCATAATGCCAATGAGAAGTGGGCAAGGATTAAATACATAAACATAAACTAAACAAATTAACACACTATTTTTTCAAAATTTGAAATACTACTCAAGTTGTTAGTTGAAAAAGGAGATTCAAGGAAGAGACAAGACTTCATGTTAGAAATTAAATTTCATTTGTAACTAGCATTTCATGACATGTCTTGAACTACTCATTAGTTCCTTTTTATTGAGTTATTTTTGGAATTTTGGTGTTAGTTGCCAATAGTGGCTATTGTTGTATTCTTCTTAGGTGTTTTTCCTTTTCTATTTTGGAGGGAGTTTTCAGGGAAATATTCATTTTCTAATGTAGAGGAGAAAGTAACTATTTTATAGGACTTGTTTTTACTTTTTAAAATCTTCCTATAACCTGCATTCATTTTTATGTATGTATATGATCATGAAATAAAACATTATTGTGTTTTGTTTTGGCATAAACTTAATATGGTTCTTCCTCACTAGTTTTTGTTGAACTTTGGTAATGATCATAGCCTTGAGTATTAACCATAGGAATAGGGTATCCATGAAGAATTTTACTCTTGGGAGTAGAGGATTATTTGCATTAGTTTTTGGTATTTGAGCAATCAATGATGGCCTAGAGGAGATTCACATAAACTAGCGAGGAATGAATAAGGGAAGGGAAAAATTTAGAGTTAGGGGATGAGGATTAAAATCTTCAAGAGATTGGAATCCCTTGAGATGTTCCATACATAATGAAGCCCACAAGGCCATAGACTACCTTCAAAACCCCAAAAGGGTGATGGTAGCCTAGGAAGAATAAGATGAACCTCTGACAAAAGAACTCAAAATAAAGATGAGAGAGAACTTAATGTTGTGAAGAACCTTAGTATCTAGGAATGACAAAACCGCAAAAGCTAATTGGAAGAGAAAGAACATCTTCCATGCAAAATGTAAGTCTAAGGACAAGTGTGCAAGGTGATTATAGATGGTGGATCTAGTGACAATATGGTGAATATATAGAAATAGTTAACAAAATTACGCTTTCTTGTATTCCTAAATCAACAAGATTATCGATGCTATCAACAATCATATTGTTGAAAGTAATGAATTCTCTAATAAATACTTATTGGAAGATGGAATTGTAATTAAATGACTCTAACTTTGTATTCACACAGGGTCTAGGAGAGAAATTTCGATTAGGGAAGTGCATTAAAATGGCTTGGAGGGAAACTTTGGAAGGGAAAAAACTTATAGCTTGGTAAGTGAGAAGTTTTTTGGCCTCAATTAAGAAAGGATATAAATAAATTTGTTTCTACATGTAGAGTTTGCCAAGTTTCTAAGGGTGGACAACAAAACATGGGTTTGTATAAACCCTTACCTATACTTGATGGACTTTGGATTAACATTACCATGGATTTTGTGTTGGGGTTTTGTTTTTCTCAAAGAGGTAATGATTCTATTTTTGTTGTTGTGGACCATATCTCTAAGATGACCCACTTCATTCCATGCAAGAAGATTACTTATGCAAGTAACATTATTGATTTATTTTTTAAAGAGATTGTCCACTTGCATGGGTTGCCCAAGATTATCACTTGTGACTGGGATACAAGGTTTCTAATTCACTTTTTGAGGACTTTTTACATAAATCTTCACTGTAAACTATAATATAGCCCAACCTATCACCCTTAGACTGATGGGAAAATAGAGGTGGTAAATAAAGTTTAGATAATTTGCTTTGATGCCTAGTTGGCGAGAATCCAAGATAGTGGGATTTGGTCTTGGAACAGGCTAAGTTTGCTTTCAATTCTAGCATAAATAGTTCTATTGAAAAGTCCCCCTTCCAAGTTATTTATAGAAACAATCTTAATCTCATTGACTTTCCTTAAGAAAGATGAGTTAGCCAAGATTTAGTGGACTTTGTGAAGCACATCCAAGATTACAACAATAGGTAAGGCACCAACAACAACTAACCAATTAATAGAATAAGAGAAATGAACATTTAAATTGGAGAGAAAAAGTGTATCAAGAGGGTCCTTGGGCTATCCCCTACTAGCTATAGGGAAAATCAAGGGCAAAGAGAAAGAAAAACTTATTGTGATTTAACTTTCATGCCAACAAGATTTATCTTTAGAATTTAACCACTTGAAGCTATTTGCCTTTCTTCATCTTATAACTAACTTCACCAACTAGTTGCCAATGTTGAGTTAAAGCACTTGCTTTAATGAATGAACCTTCCACCTCATTACTTATAACTTTATCTACCCATTTCCCACAATGTAAAATTCCATTCATATTTCTATTTCCTCTCGAGATGTTTATAAATTAGCTATTTTCGCCCTTTAGGGCTTATGGTAAGAGGAGAATTTGATTCTACCCATTGTTGTACTTCTATTATATCATAATGACTAAATAAATAGAATAATTAAGCACCAATCCTATCCAACTTGATGCTTTCCCTAGATGTGGATAAGATCGAATAAACTATGAGAATAAGTAATATTAGCTAAGGCCCCCTATAGATGATAGGAGAAATATAGTAGAATGAGTTAGAAGTTGTAGCCAGTTTATTTAGTTCATATCACTCATTCATTTACTTGCTAATCCAATTGAATAAACTACTTCACTACATTTCATTTATTATGGATTTGTGCTCTCCATTTTATCATCAGTGGGAATTATACTTCAGAAATCCTAAAATCTCTAGTCAATCAAGGAGGTGAACGTAGTTCCAGTGAGATCTCTATCTAGTTCTTGTATTGGATGGGAAGGGATATGTATGTGAAGATGGAAAGATCAAGAAAAGGTGGAATAGTGTTAGGGTGGGTTATGGGCCCTGGGATCTGATCATCTAAAAGATCTGAGGAAATGGTAGGGAGTTGGGTTCAATTTGGAAACAAACTAGGGGTAGGCCCCATAATCCTACCCATAAGCCACTTTAGGTTGTCAGTGTTGCCTCATTTCTAGATTGAGGATTCCCACTCCATGCCATTCAATGCCCCATACTCTATAATGGGCCCTATTTATCTTGTTCTACGCCAGTGCTATCATAGTTCTCTCCATAGAGATGGAACTAGAGTAAAACATTAAATACCTACTATCATACAACTAAACTTTTAATTGATTGCTCATGATATACATTGACATGAGAAATATTGCACTCGTGCTCCCTAGATTGGAATGAGAAGGAATCATGTCTATTTACAAAGAAATTCACCTTCATTATGAACACACTACCACTTCTAAGCAAGCAAGAAAGCCTATCCTATAATAGAATGAGTAAGTAAGTAGGTTCCTTAAAATATTAGCTAGAAGAATCGCCCTCCTTTCACTTCACTAGGCATGGAATAGTGTTCCTCTTCTTGGTTAGATATTGATGGTTTAGAAGAATTGGAAACTATAGTACATAGTCAAAGTCTATGGATGCATTAATAGAAGCTCTCAAATGTTGTCTGATTTGATTTGCATATTGTCTAGAGGTAGTAATAACATACATCTCTCACTTTGATAAAGCTTCAATATCATTCCTCACAAACCCATCCCTCTTAAGTGCATGGAATAAATGGTATATATTCTCTCTCCATCTTGTTCCTGCATAAATCTTCTATGATTAAGAGTATAGTATAAAATGTTTTGATAAAGTGTATTTATGACCCTATCTCAAACTCTTACTTAAATATTAAGACCTTCAGGTGTGGAGTATGTATCTCTTGAATTTAGATGGATAAGTGGAGCCCGCATAATGGGGAAATTCTTACATGTAGAAGTTTTCATAGTGTCTCAACTACTTTTTTATAGAATTGTTTAGTTTTGAGTGGAAAGGAATGGAAATTCCACTATAGAGAAGTGTCGGTCATATGCATTTGTTAATATGGTGTAAGTGGCCCATATGTAATGGGTTCCAATCTCCTCTAGGCCCTACCTCTATATTGATAGAAGCTAAGCTAAGCATGGTGGATTCCAATCTAGGTATTAAGATAAAGTTAATTTAGAGAAGGAAGGGTCAGTGACTTAATCAACAACTACCATATCTAATCAGGAATCTACCTACCTATAGAATCTATCTATGACATCATTGATAAATAAAAATTGAGAGGGCTCAACCTCTCCCTTAATTGAATAGTGCTCGACTTGGTTTCTCTGTATTTGCTTCAAAGATCTTCTCCTTCATATAGTAGTTTGTTCTTTTGCACTTGGCCCTTAATCAATAGGGTAGTTGGTTCCAACTCTCTTTCAAAGATTGATCAACCTCCTAACATGAGTAAACTAATTAGTACATGAGTCACCCCCCCAACATTAGTCCCTCCCTCCCAACAATCTCCCGGGGAGAATGCTTTTAGACGTACACTTACTCAATGGGGTAGAGAAAAGAACTATTTTCTTGTTATATAAATAAACATAATGCTATTCTAAGTTAATGAATACCACTATTCATCTGTCAATCAACATGATTATCTGCTTGTTCTGATTCATCATATTATCTTCCTTGATCTATTATTTATTATTTTCTTCAGCTTTTAGTTTGCAGTTTTCTTGAAGGCCAAGCACTAAGGGCTCCTCTCTTAAACTCATCCAGCTTTCTATGAATAACCATCTAGCCAAATCAATTCTATCAATTCTATAGATTAGACTATAGACTAGATAGACGGGCTAGGGATATGAAATGGTCAATTGACTATCCTTTTAGTTAAGGCCAATCTAATAATGCACCAACATCATCTAACATAGTAAGTGGGATGACCAACATCACTAGCAGTGGGATCATTCTCTTTAGCACTAGCGGGTCACAGGAACCTTGAATACTACACTACACTCGACTTACTTTAGGGAAACTAGATCTAGATATATGTAGGCACTCTACTATCTAGGTTTGGATTGGCTTCCCAACCTAGCTATAGTAGGCACTGATTAGGGATTGGCTTTCCTCCCCAGTAGACAATGGATTACTATCTATTATAGACATAATATGGGCCATTATCCAAACAATCCAAACCCAAGGTTCTGGGATTTTTCTAGTAGGAGCTTATATAAAAGGCCAACAATTAATTACATTTTTCTAAGAATAGTTCATTGTTATTACATATGAAATGACGGCATTCTGCCAACACTACTCAATCAAGCACTTAGGGCTTCTCAAAATCTTTATAACTCTTTTGGGTGCTTACATATGTATTATTTTCAAGTTTTCTCTTATAAAATTATATTTTAATTTACAAGATTAGTTTGATATATAATTCCCCAACTTAATTAGATAGTTACTACAATAGGGAATTTGGTCCATGCATTTACCAAATTGTATTATTTGTTATTTTCAAGTATCAAATTTAGTCAATACTTTAAATTTCTCATAATTTTATATTTTTCATATATACTTCATTTCCATACAATGTAATGGAGGAAGTTTTGGGAGCAATAATTATCACCTTGTATAATGGTCATATCAAGAAAAATTTAATCTTTGAACTATGACTTAAAGAGCAATGCCAAGGGTTTTTCCTACAACTATGACCTCATATTTGGCTTGGTTTTCCATATTAAATTATGGTCTACATGTTTTTGAAATACAAGGTAGTTCATAAGGAGTCTTATTATCATGTCCAAATTTCCATTATTTGGGCATTTTCTTGGAGGTATCTCCTTCACTATTTCTTGGATAGACATGAGCATTGCGGCCTCATCCATGACGTAAAAAACATTGAGAGTCTAAAGAGTAGCTTTCAATTACATTACACATAATTCCATCTAGGGGTTTCATCTTCTCTACTTGCCTTGTAAAGTCCTTGAATTAGGGTGTTTTATGTAATAATATGGGCTCAACACTGATCATGGCTCAATTTAGTTGGAGAGAAGTTGAGCTTCTTCAATTGGACTTGAGTTGCATATAGATTTTAACGTCACATTAAAATGTTTGGAATAATTCATATCCATTCCATTTTAACAACAAGAATATTAATTCTAGAGAAATCATTATCACAAATAAGACCATGCATTAATGTATTCAATATTGAAACCCTCTTTAAATCTTCTTTGTAAAAGTCTCTACCTCATTATATAAATATTTATTGAGCTATTGGATGGCCTTGGATTTGATAAGCATTCTCAAGAAAAGTGCTATATAAGGTTAGTACCTAGTAGAGAAAGTTAGGCTCCCAGATTCATGGATAGTTTAGAATTATTATATCCATCACTGCCAAATATCTATCATATTAGATGGAACAATAAGTTGCCAACATCCCCAAATTAACCATGGCGTACTAATGTCATTGTCGTAAGATTCAGGATAGACTACTTAACCCCTTGTTGGCCTCATTTTCAACTTGGCATATGATGGGCGACAGATACATTGGTCTCTTTAATATATATGCCAGGCATGAAAGTTAGTTTCTAAAACTGTTGGTTGTTCCTATTGGCCCCAATTGAAGTTTTAAAAGTGCCTTAAAACACTGACGGAGTTGGAAATGATTTCTCAAACTCCGATCAAGATTAAAATCCTCCCACGTCCAAGAAAACTGCAAACATCATCTCGAGGCACAAAGAATAACAAAATATTGTTAAATCATCACCATGGGCGCTTCAAGAAGAAACGAAGGTAGTTATAATAACTTAATACCTTCATCCACACTCGATAGTTTATAGCTACAAGTGTTCAGGCAAATATGTATGCAAATTGTGGATGCCTAGACAAGGCACTGAACTATTTTACAGAATCCCTCAAGGAAGTGTCATCCCATGAAAAGCAATGATGGCAGTTTGATACAAAATGGATTTATTGAATAGTCTTTTAAAATCTTTCAAGTGAATGAACCTCGTAGGCATAAATCAAGATTCCACGGCCTTTCTCAACGCCCTCCCAGCTAGCGTCCAAAGGGAAATATTTACAGTGAGCTATGGACTTCCATCACTGCATATTGAAATGTGGATTCTCATATATTATTGTTCGAAATCCTCTGGTAGACATGCATGCAAAATGCAAAGACATACATAGACAAGGCACGCGAAGAGTTTGGCATAGCATTCAAAGCAAATGTGGTCGCATGGACTGCCAGGACTGTAAGATGTGCACAATATGGTTTTGTTGAAAAACACAGAAAATTTCAAGAAAAATGTAATTTACAGGTGAAAATTCTAATTCTGCAGGCTTCGCCATCATCTTCTCAGCCACAACTTGCTAAATGGGAGATTTTGAAACTTTATCATTGCGTTTACTCTGGTAAACATGCATGCAGAAGTGCGGAAGTGTAGACAAAACCATGAACTGTTTAACAGAATGCCCTAGCAAAGATTATGCCATGAATGCAAGATATGTATAGATGGGATTTGATCGAGGCATCTGTAAATTTTCAGTTAAATGGAATTCCACTCAATGTAGACAAAGTGTGTGAAGGATTTGACAAGAATGTTGAGAAAGTTGAGTCTCATGGAATATTATTTTAGTCTGAATCCTTCCTTCTTACCTACATGTGAATGAAATTTTCCAAACAAAGCATGATTGAAAGTGGATTTTAATGAGTTGTTGTGGATACAGGCACCCTGGCAGACATATCTATAAAATGAGGAAACATAGACTTGACACTGGAAATGAACTATCTATCAGAACATCTCAAAGATATGTTGTTAAATGACATGTTATGAATGTAAGATACACACAAATGTATTTTTCAAAATTCTTATGGTTTGTGCTGTAAATGAAGCACTAAAACAAATATGGGCATTCGTCAAAGAATAACGAAACAACGATTTCTGTCAGATAGTATAATTTGAAATGCTCTGGTAGACAAGGATACAAAATGTGGAAGCTAGACATGGCACGTTAGCTGTTTGACAAATTGCCTTGAAGAAATGTCGTCTCATGGACAACATTGACTTCAGATATATGCATTTGACTATTGAAAATTTGTTCCACAACCTTTGCAAGTATCTTCCAAGACCTATGCCGGCATCATCTCCAATAACACCAAATTGGGAGCTTTGGAATCGACATTCCAAAGATTGGTGGTAAGGATCTAGACCTCTATTTATTATACAGGGAAGTAACTGCTCGTGGAGGACTGCAAATGGTCATAAATGAGAGAGAATGGAAGGAGATCATAGTTGTGCTTAACATTCCTCGCACTACCACAAGTGCTTCATTTGTTCTTCGCAAGTACTACATTAATTTGCTCCACCATTTTGAGCAGGTTCACTTCTTTCAAGTCCAAGGGCCCTTGGTTCCTCCTAACTCTTTCTTACATAGTTATTTCAAGTGCCTAAGTTAGGTAGTTACTCTAAGTGACTATCTTTACAAAAGAAAGTTAGTTGTTCAAAGTTAGTACACTTAGGTAGTTATACCAAGTAGTTACAAAAAGTGGTTATGGTAGTTACCTTAAGTGGTTACTAACCTCACCTATAAATACAACATTGTAATTCAATCAAAGGGGGTTCCACTTTTTCGCAAGGCATTGTATGAAGGACTCGAATAGTACTATTCTAGCAATAAAGCAATAGAGAAATGTTTTGGATGTGTGTTCAATTCAATCTCATGTGTTGTTGTTGATATTCATATGTTTAATCAATGATAACCATTTGCTTTCCTTTAAACGTTGCATGTGAAAAGGATTATCATGTCAAGTTTTGGTATCTTAACCTGAATGTGTGGAACTTGAATCAATAAGTTTATTTCTCATTTCTTTATTAGTTTTTGTTATTCAATTTGTTCTTAATAATTCCAGAAAATCCACATACCCCTATCATACGAGGGAGCTGCCCCTATCAAACGCAGAGAGGAATCGACATAGTTCTGTGATTCTTCAACTGTTGTGAGCAGGTTGTTGCTAATCCAAGGGTGAACGAAGTTACTCAAGAAGATTATTTTAAAGCAACAAATTTGTTTACCAACACCCCTCAACAAAAGACATAATCATAATTAACTATTTCATAAAACTAGATGAGTTTCGTATGTGTTAGATAGTTGTGGTCTAAAATAATGAAGCACTCTCTTCCATTTGCTACAATACATTCATGCACTCTTCCACATAAATTAAATGGTTAATATCAATATACAAAAAATCTTAAGGTATGCTTAAAACATCCACACCCATAGAAGGAAATAAGTGGTCGTTATCTTGAGGAGATAATAGAAACCCATAAGACTTTTGCCTATATGTATGACAATGTTTTGTTTCATATCTATAATTTTTTGTCCTCATTGTAGCTTAAACATGTTTGGTTTAGCTTTTCTTTTCTTAAATTAAGATCAAAATTTGGATATATAGAGTCTAATGGACTATAGGTAGACTACCTACAATAGTTTTTGCATGCTAGTAGATTGTTGCCATCCATAGTTTGGTTAAATGATTTCCTACAAACTTTAAAATTTTCATATTTAAGATGCCAAAACAAGGATAATTAATTGGATTCTAGTTTTAAACGAGATTCCAAACTCTAAAGATGTCAAATGTCTGAAATATATGCCACCAAAGAGTATAATCAACATTCTCTTCATTTTCTTGAGAATAGATGTGAATGTTACAAAAATGAATTAGAAAGTAAACACCCACATTCATCTTGAAGCCAACAATGAACAAAAACATTACTACAAATCTAAAGAAACATTGAAAATATATACATTTTCTTTTTCCCTTTGAAGAAAATATAGGTGTTGCACTCAATTTCATAAGTTTCATTTCATTAAATAGAACTTGGAATATTTATAACTTCATGGATTCTTTTGTGAGAGTGGTCAAGCAATATAATAAATAACCAATAAAATCATATTCGTTTCCTTGTTTGTACAGTATGATTAGTTTACACAAACATCTACCCCTACCTCCAAAATAATAAGAACAACCTTAAACAATTTAGGGCAAAGATTTATAATTTTATGCACATCTACAAATCTAACTTTGTGTGTCTTTGCATCATAATTATTGCTAAATTCAAATTGATAAGAACAAAAATTCAGAATACGATAAACTATTGTACTCTAATATGACTGAGTTTGGAGCCTAAAAATAAAAACTTTAATTCTTTTTTATTAGAGAAGGGGTCTTGTAAAGATTAGATGATCAAAGTTTATAGTAGCTCCTACAAAATGGAGGTCAAGTGAGCCCACAAAACCTAGCTAGATGATAAAGAGAATTTTTGTAGAGTTGATATGCTTAGTAGAAGTTGTAGGAGATAATTATAGGTTGAGATTAAACAACAGATACATTGTAGTTAAATGGTGAGAACAGGTCCTACACATAAATAGTCCTATGTGAGGCACTAAAAATAGGAAGGCACAACATTTTATTGCTTTTCTCTGCAACATGGCATGCAATTGAAATTGAAATTGGAGAAAACTATAATTCAATTATGCTTGCATTTTGAGTTATTCTCTTTTGCTACCTTAAATCTCTTGTGAATTTCTTATTCTTTGATTCTATGAGGGTGCCATGGCTTTGTATTCACATATTGTTTAATGGCATTCATCCAGTCAAATTTACTTCCCTTATTTTCTCAATGCATGTAGTCTTCAATGTTGGGTGGGTAGTTATTCAAGTCTCTCAAATGTAATCAACCTTTTCATCTCTTAATAGGATTGAAAATTCTCCTATGTATTCACATTTAAACTTCACTATCTATCAACTTGTTTTGTGAAAAGACCATAATGTTATCCAAATTTTACTAGACATCTTTAATGTTTTTTTAATAAAAAGGTGTCAGACACCCATACCATTATATTAAAATAAAACTTAAACAGTAGCAGAGTATATCCCTCATAGGGTCGATCCTGAGTTAGGTACAAACCGGCCATTTAGGTCCAAAAAATACTTAACAACATTCTAGGATGAAACCTAGTCGAAGGAAGGTGGAAAAATAGAATTTAAGCCATAATAAACAAAAAAACTATTGGAACCTAATTAGTGATGCCTTCAAGCTACATATTGCGCCCCTTCTGGATCTGCCGTGAGCAGAATAGTCGATACTTTTGGCTCTTCCTGCACCCCCTAGATTGTTGGTTCCTCACGATTGATGATTGCTCTAGGGGGATGGGGGTACCAATCGGGTGCATGCATCCTTAAAAAATGAATAGCTATGAAGACTTCCCTACATCTCACCCTCATTTCCTTGGTGAAGAAGAAGCTATGACCCAGTAGTGCTTGATCGAGACCACTTATACAACCACAGATTAACCCCCTCTATGTATAGCCTTGAACATGCACTCCACCGCTGGTGAGGTCCTGAGTATGTTTAGAGGGAAGAGGCCACCTACCATCCTTCCCACTTTAGCAGGTCATACCCATGAAGAGTAGCGTTCCACCATTCCAAGTTGTAGAGATGGTCAAATACCAGCGCCGAAGCTATTGCATGGACATAATGACCGTCTTGAATTATGTCCATGATATTCGAGGGGAGGGTGGAAATAATATCAAACCAATGGAGAATTTTGCCATCAGTGCCTTCCAACATCTTCTGTCCACATTTTTCGAATTGCAAATTGGGTCATTGTGCAATCTATGTCAAAAATCTGGTTTAGCTCAATTATTCTAACCCTTCCTTTGATTTCCAGTTCCCATGGCATCATTGGAAAGGAGAGATGCCTGTTAACTTTGCCATTCTCCATCCTTTGAGCCTACAATCAAAATACTTCTGGAAAAAAAGTCTCGAAGCTCCTTGACAAAATGTTAGTTGAAATGGAGAAGGGAGAGTATAAAATGACGAAGTATTGCGGTCACTTAACTTCATTACATTCCTTAAATCCTCCTACGTCATATCAAGTCATTCTTTAATATCATTAGTCGCTTCATAAATATGAAAAGATTTGTTACAAATTCAGTTGTGATGCCCAAAATTGGATCGTTTGGACTATTTACTCCTCCATGTTGTTTCCTATCAATCAGACTTAAATATTCTTTTTGCTATCCTTATTTTATCATGATGTCTGCAACCCTTCATCATCATCATCATATTTCCCTTAACACTGTCAGCATCATCATACTTCCCCTGCCGACCGATATCCTCCTGCAGACAAGCCTTCACCCTTTCGCATGTCAGCAGCATCATCATATCCGACTATCGGTAGCTTCATCATATTCGGCAAGCGCGAACATCCTCCTGACGTTCACTGTTCACCTTACCAACAACCTCTATCTTCACTATCTTCAGCATCATGATGTTCAACATCATGTTCATCAGTAGGATATAGAACATCCGGTTCCCTCCATATATCCTGATGATGATACTCAACTTCACGCACCTTTCCTTCGATGCTTACGTCACCCCGATATCCTGATGACGATTATCATGATGACGATGACGTCACATGCAGCTCCTCAATATCCTGCTGCTCCGATATCCTGATGACGTATATCCTGATGACGATGACGTCACATGCAGCTCCTCAATATCCTGTTGTCGGCCAAACTTAACCTTATCGGCCCGTGATCGTTTTATCAACCCGATCTTCTACCTTATGCCAATACGCTCCTCCTCGGCAACACCTGATGATGATCACCCCGACGCACATTCACTTCATGCAATTGACTGCATCATGCTCACCTCCCTTACTCAGATGACGCCCGAAGTAACTGCAGGATATACACCGTAATATCCTGATGATGCCGTTTTGGCGAACTTCCAACCTTAGCGAATTTCGATCCGCCGAACCTCCTGGGGTGACCCGATCTACTCTCAGGGTGATCTTCCGGACTCTAACAACCAGCACGACCTAGCACATACCCATGCTAGGGTTCTCAACACCTCTCGACTGCGATCCTGCAAACATGCACATGAACAAACACAAAATGCAAACTACCTCCTAAACTACTGTACACAGCCATTCCACCGATTCGACCAATCAACCGGTGGAATGGATCAGCGAATCCATGAAACCACCAAAACAGCAAATCGATTAAACAATGGAATTCAATAGAGGATGAACACTAACAGGATCTCTTTATTGATTTCGACAGATGCTATTACAATACTCTGTCTCTCTCTCTGTCTCACTCTCACAAAGTTTGATCGATGATCTAAAACCAACCGATCCTCATGCATAAATAGGATCTCCTGCGAGTACTACCACTCGTTTCCCAGCGGCTGGGAGCTTCCAAGCGGCTGGGAGGATCCAACCGGACATACAGCATAACAGCTGTCATAACAAACTAGCTAAAAATAGTAAAGCATGGTCAACATGACCTTAGTACATGCATTGGTCTTATACGACCTTCTTGGAAACATTAACAAGACTCAAAACAAACTAACTGCCTCATGGAGGCCAGCTGTCAGGTAGGTGCTCCTGCACCATGATGGATCATTGAAATGACCATGGCTATAAATGTTGACAAAGAAATCATTTAAATCTTGCGAGGATGTACTCGCTTGAAATAGTCATCTCATTGCTTGTACTTCCCTTTAAACGGTCATATTATTAATGTTTGGTTCTCAGAAAATCAAATACATCCCCTTTTAAACTTCCTCCATACTACTTTGTTGTCCTACGACATAAATTGGAGGGTGTGGAGGAGCCGACGATCTGATGGTAAATCTTGCTTGCTAAATTGGGGAGGCATTTGAATTATACTCTTCCACTGAGGTGCCTTTGATGTGACTCCACCCATTTCTGCATTTATGAGGTTAGGTCTTTCTTTGTCGAATTCAAATTTGAAGTCCCTAAAATCTTTGGAGTATTGATCATGGTTGATTGCCATTTATGGCACTTAAACTTTATGTCGATTAGACTGGCCTGTTAGGCCTTAGACGTCCTCTTGGACCCACATAAGCAATTGGTTAGGAAGGTTTCCCTCACGTGGATTAAAAATATTCTCCTCGCTGAGTTGGTCAATGGCTAGATGTTGGTCAGGGCATCGACCACTCTATTTCCTTCCCTATAGCAATGGGAGACCTGATAAGAGTGGAGTTTTTCCATGAGAGCAAAGGCCTGCTGTAGTATATAATTTATTCTCCAGTTCTCCATTCTCTTTGATTTAATTGCATTTATAATGTTTAATGTATCTCCCTCTATCCATAAATCTTTCCAACTATTTCTCAGTGCTAATTGTAATCCGTGAAGGAGCGACCATGCCTCTGCTTCATTGTTGATTCCTTTTGGGATTTTTGCAATTTTGATGTTTGTTAGCTTGTATTAAGCATTAAAAGATTATAGAAAATAGGTAACACTTATTAAAGACAACTGTTGTTGTAAATTGATATATACTACTACAAACCAACATTAAAATAGTATTATGTTTATGCCTTCTATAAATAAATGTGGTTCCATAACATAATCCAATGAGTTATGGCTAGTCAAATAAACATGTCAATCAAATAATCCTATGAATCAAACTACATGATCACGATTTTGACTCAATATTTTAACAAATAGAATTCTAGTTCCAATTCTTATAAAAATAGTGTGCATTAGATAGAAAATTGTGGAAAGAAGAAAACAACATTTATGTTGTGTACACATGCAGATATACATAGTATTAATTCCTATTTTCAGGGAAGATACATTTGACCACTTCAATGTGTAATTTGTGGAGAGTTTTTGTTTCCTAAGAGATTCCTTCTATATATTTTTATTTACAATTTATGGATCAAACAAACATATTAAAAAATGTTGTTGGCCATATAGGCAAATGCAAGGAGTCATTATTTATAAAAATGGTAAATAAACATTGTCATTACCTAAAAGAGTAGAAGAATTGAACAAAGATCCATCATCAATTTTTAATGCAAGATGAGCAACAATAGCCTGTGACAAATTTTGATGACAAAGGTGATTCCATAGTGGTAGTCGCCTATGACAAAGTCTGACATGACAGTGGTGAATCAACAACAAAAGCATAAGAAAACATGGTAATAGTGTTAACCTATTAATTGGAGGGACATAACACTTTTAAAATATGAAAATTTGATAGGGGTGAAATAGTTGGAAGAAAAGGGTAAACTGCCAATGGAAATAGGAAAAGCCAATGCTAATGGGAACAAAAATGAAAACGAAAAAGACAAAAGACAATTGTTAAAAAGTGAAAGCACCACATAAGCAAATTTCACAACTCACTGGACAATAGTGTGTTCTGTTACTAGGATAGTAGGATATTTTGGGGAATTTTATTTTCCATAACAGTAGTTCTAGACTTTCTTTAAAGATATCTTTAGTCCCTCAACAATAAAACATGAGTCAGTAGCCTTGCTTACATGTAAGTAAGTGCTAGTGTTTGTAAAACATAAAGAGAATAATTGTGATAGAAATATAATAGTTATACTAAGTTGCATGATGAAAGTATTTCTATTTCTTTATTGAGAGTGATTCTATATTGTTGCATGACAAAAGTATTTATTTATCTCTATTAGTAATTGAATATCACAAACTATATAAACTTGTGAATAATAGTCTACCAGTAATCCAAAGCATGTTAAAGGGTTTTTATTAAAATTGTATGCAAAGAAAACAGACTTATAGGAAGGCTCTGCATGTGGTTCGAGGGTTAGGCTCCCTCCATGAACTTTGTGCATAGTCCTTCTCCGATGCAGTATTGGTGTCATTCGTTATCCTTTGTCTGCATGTTCGTAGTGCATTCGTTGTTTTCCTTCCAGATTAGATTGATTTTTGCTTCAAAGTCAGATTTTTGCCCTGCATAGTCTTTGTTATAACTTTTTAACCTTGTTTTTTTGTTTAGTTTTTTTGGAATTAGTAGGGTGGGGTTTCGAATTCCTGTCTTAGCTTTCCCGCCAAAGGGTCTAGGTCCGTGGTTGTTTGGCACATGCGAAGGGAGGCAGAGGGTTGCGTTTCCGGCCGAGACATTTACTCCTCGGCTGTGGGTATTGATGGTGAGTGCAGATGGCAGTTGTAGTAAGGGCAAGGGGCCGAATGGGAAGGCAAATTATGCAGGAAAATCATTCAAGGAGATTTTGGATAGTGACAATGCAGCGCCTCCGCCCCAAGATGCATGCTTCTCGGCACAAGAGATGGGAGAAGAGGGCTTCAATGGTGGCGGGAGTGGCGGCAGCAAAGGTGGAAGGAGCGCAGGTGAAGGACTCGAAGGTAAGCATCTTGGAGTGCCTCAAAACCTTGTTCTTCATCCCAATACTAGTATGTTGAGTGCAATTAGCGCAGAAGAAAATAGATTAAAAAATGTGGCACTCTTTTTTGTCTGCCTAAACAGTAACAAACTTCCTTCCAAGAAATTTTTTGATAACTGGCTTTCTACAGTATGGGGAAAAAAATGGAGACTTATATTTCCTTCTGTAGAATGATATCCAAAGGTGTTTTTGCTATTATCCTCAAAAATCATGGTATGCAAAAGAAAGTCCTGGAAAAAGATATGTGGAATGTTGGCAATTCACTGTTTAAAGTTTTTGCTTGGAGCCCTAATGCGTTGTTGCAAGACCTTAAGTTCTATTCAATCCCCAGATGGCTTTTACTAAAAGATTTACCCTTGCAACTCTGGCCTTTTTTGGACAAGGTGTTAGAACCATTTGGTAACATTCTGAGAGTTGAAGATTCTGGGGTAACTCTGCCTCATTTGAATGCCAGAGTTTTGGTGTCTCTCAAGCCCGGGGTAGTTATTCTGGAGGTCATCCACATTAACTTTGAGAGTAAATCCATTGCTTGTGAAGTCAATGGACTTGAAGGGCTTAATGCCTGCTTTCTGTGGAAATCTGATGGTCATTTGAGGAAAAATTACCTCCTGTTGAAGAGTAAAAGCAGTAACATTCATTTTGAGTCCAAGGCGATTAATGAATCTAAACTGGTGGATTCCGGATGCGAGGTAGCCCCGGATGCTCCTAGAGTCATGGAGAGGGTCAATTCTTTGGCACCCGAGTCTATCTTGTATCCCCAACCCCCTCGGTCTGCCCCACCTAGTTTGGAGGGCTCCATTAGAGAAGTCTGCAACAGTTTTGAGAAACTCAAGCTAGTGGAAGGTCCACTGGATAATCTTCCAAGTACCTCTGAATTTGTAATCTCCATACCTTTTCCCTCTACGGGCCAAGGTAATATGGTATTTGGGGAATCTAATTCCTCTGTGGTTGGCCCTCTGTAGGATGTGATGGTCTCCCATCCTCCCCCAGTGAATTTAAAAGAAGGAAAATCTGTAAGTCCCCTTGTGGGGGATGAAAAGGTTGTATGGGACTCGGTTCTGAATGAATTTGAGAACCCTATTGATACTAGTATGGCTCAAGTGGCAGTCAGGTTGGTCTTAGATAGTGGGAAAAATGAAAGAAAATCCTTAATAGGGAAGGTTGACTTGATCCCGGCCAAAAAGAATGCCCAGAAGTTGGCCTTGATTAAAATCAAAGATATGGTAGCCAAGAAATTGAGTAGTCTAGTTGATGAATTAGGGCTACCTACTCAAAGACACTCCCCAGTCCAGCCTATGGACAACTCTGGAATCCTCGAGAAGGTAATTGTGAATAATTTTGGAGAGTCTGTTGAAGTTGATGAAATGGTTGAATGTCCCAAGGGTGATGGTGGGAGGAAAAAGTGGAAATATGTAAAAAAAATAGTTAATGAGGCAAAGAGGGTTAAGGGAGGGAAGCTCCCTAAGTGCTTTGATAATATGGGAGTATCCAAAGAGGGTGCTCAATGAAGAGGTTTTATTTGCACAATTGTTTATCATGAAATACATCGGCTGGAATGTAAGGGGGTTAGAGTCCCCTGATAGGAAATATTTGGTGAGGGACCTGGTAAATAAGAATAAGAATCTTGACTTCCTATTACTGCAGGAAGTCAAAGTTGTCAACTTTCAGTTAGACAATACATTAAGATTCATATGGAAGGATTCCATTAAGATTCATACTAATCATACTAAGGGTAAGGGTGGCACTGCTATCCTCATCAATTCAGTTTGGTGTGACTTTCTTTCTCAATCTGGGGCTTCTCCCTGTAATAGGGCTGCATGGGTAAGCATTGACAAGAATGGAGAAAAGTTTGGTGTTTGTTTTGTATATGCCCCAAATGATTATAAAGAGAGGAGTGCCCTGTGGGAATGGCTTGAATCCAACCTCCCCAAAATCCCTTGGATTTTTCCTGGGGATTTTAACATGGTGGAAAATGTGGAGGACAAAGTGGGGGGTATGAAACTGGACTGGAGGGGTAATGAGAAGTACTTTTGGCTAAGACTTAAGAAGTCTCTTAGACTGATTAACCCCCTAGAAGGTGCTAAAAGTAGAAGTAAAGGTATTTGGTTCTCCTGGTGCAATGCCCAATCTAGAGGCATGAGAATATATTGCAAATTGGACAGGTTTTACGTAAACAAAGAATTCTTTCAGTTTAAATGGCCTTCAGAGGAGTATGCAGTTAAGGTAATGCCTAGTTTTCTTTCAGACCATCATCTAATTAGTACAGAAACTGTTCCTATTTCTCATGACATGTCTGCTAATGTAAAACAGCCTAAGCCTTTCAAGCTTAATGTTATGTTATTAGATGTGGAAGATTTTAGCCATGGGATTACTTCTATAAGGAACATATTAAAGGGTTGGCAAAGGCATGAATGTTCAATCCAATATTGGTCTGAATTTATCAAAGCTTGTCAATGAATATTTTGAATGTGTGGTAAAAAATTTGCCTTGGATAGGAGAAGAGAGGAAAGATTGTTACAAACTCAGTTCTTGCAAGCAGAAAAAGAGACTCAGGAAAATCCCTTTAATGAAGACTTGGTGGCCTCAATGGGGGCTATTAAAAATGGCCTCAGATACTTTGAAAACTTGAGGGCTCTTAGTGCAAAAAATAGGGCCAGACTGAATTGGATAAAAGGAGGTGATAGGGGATCCAAATATTTCTTTAACATTCTAAGGAATAAATTCAGACAAGAACATGTGGAAATGGTTTCAGAGAATGGTGTTGAAGTGGCTGACTAGGAAGGTATCAAGGAAGTCTTTATGAACATCTATGAGTCCTTGTTTAAGGTAGATGATGGAAGTGCCGGCTGTGTGGAGGCTCAGAAACTATGTGCTGATATATGCCCCAGGAAAATAGATAAAGATATGGCTAGTAAGCTGAAGAAAAGTATACCCAAAGAGGAGGTTAGAGATGCCATATTCTCTATGAGTTCTGACAAGTCTCCAGGGCCAGATGGGATGCCCGTGGAATTCTACAAAGTTAATGTTGATTGGGTGGTAGACGATCTGCTAGAGGTGTATGAAGAGGCCATAGAGAAAGGCTCACTGGGCAAGGAAATTAATAAAAGAGTTATTAAACTATTGCCTAAAGGTGGGGATAAATCTAGCTTGAAAAACTGGAGACCTATTACCTTGCTAAATGTATATTACAAAATTCTGGCAAAAGTGTTGGCAAGGAGGCTTGTAGATATACTGCCAGCTATTATTAATGTGACACAGACAGGATTCATTAAGGGTAGGTACATTTTGGAGAATCTGCTGACTAGATGGAAAGCTACACATTGGGCTAAAGTGTCTGCACAGAATGCTGGAATACTTCTACTTGACTTTGAGAAGGCATGTGACAGAATTGAATGATCATTTATAATTTGTGTACTATAGGCTTTTGGTTTTCCAAGTGAATTTATTAAAATGGTGAAGATGCTTTTTTCGAATGCTTCTGCTCAAATTGAAGTGAATGGAGAGCTTACTGATTCCTTTCAAATTGGGAGATCTATAAGGCAGGGGTGCCCTTTAGCACCAGCACTATTTGTCATTTCTTCTGAAGCCCTTTTCTATCTCTTGAGAACGGACAAAATTCCTAGAACCTTTAAAGGTATTGTACTCCCTGATGTATCTCCCTTGCTGAATATGCAATTTGCAGATGACACTGCTATCTACCCAGTCCTGGAAGAAGAAAACCTAAGTAATTTACAATGTAGATTAAACAAATTTTGTGCAGCCTCAGGGGCTAAAGTTTCTTACTTCAAGTCTACTCTCCTTGGTTGGGATGATTCCCCACCTGGGTGGCTGGACTTAGAAGTTTGGCAATGGGGTGGCCCTAAGAAACTAGTGAGGTTCCTTGGTATTCCTTTCACTTTGGATCCTTCTCTGAAACAAATGTGGGATTGGTTGTATGCCAAAATTGAAATTAAACTTAAAGGATGGAATAGATAGGCAATGTCCCTAGCAGGAAGGTTGCAAGTCTGTCAGAAGATTCTATCTGCCTACATAGTGTATCATGCTTCAATGTGGCTCTTTTCTAATCTGCAAATAGAATGCATTCAAAAGGCCATAAGAAACTTTCTTTGGTTGGATGGGAAAGGTAATAAGAAAAAACACTGTGTTAAGTGGAGTTGGTGCTGTGTTGGGAAGGAGTTAGGAGGACTTGGTCTGAAAGATCTTAAGCTGCAACATATGGCTTTGGTCGCAAAATGGATTATGAAGTCACTTGATGGTAATGAGCCCTGGAAGGTGTTGGTAAGGAATAATATAGCTCTGGCTAAACCAAGGAAAAGTTCTGGTTGGATCAATCTGCAGCCTCATGATTACCTTTTCAGGGATTTCAAAGTCAAACCGGCTGGGTCTGTGGTGTTTGCTTCTATATGGAGAGCATGGGAAACCATTAAGAGTTGTATTTCATGGCCAGCTAGTAGTGAGGTTTCATTCAGATGGGGAGCTCATAGCTCTATCTGGTGGAATCTTAAGCATAATGATAGACCACTAGCACTCATCCAAGGTTGTTCAGGTTTGAAGTGGCATAAACTAGGATTTTCCAATTTTTCTAATCTTCTTGATCTCAATATTTGTAAGAGCTGGGGAAAACTGAAAGAAGAATTTAGTCTGAAAGAGTCCCAAAAAAGAATGTATTCGGTTCTAGTGGCTACTTATTCAAGGAATCCCTGTCGGTTAGCATTGTTGAATGAGGGGGATTGGTTGAATAAGCTTTCTTGGAAGGATGGTTGCAATGTGTTAATGTGCGAGGCTAGAAGGATATATAGGATCCTTAGCAATTCTAACCAAATCCTGGAGCATTGTGCCAAGTCTTAGGATTGTGTCTTTAGTTATAAAAGGTTAAGCCATGTCTTTAAATCATTTTGGGGTAGGTCTTTGGAACCTAAAAAGGGATGTTTCAGATGGCTCTTATTGTTAAATAGGCTTCCTATTGGGGTAAACAGTTTTGTATGTAAAATGTGTAATACCTTTGAGTCTTGTGATCACATTTTTTTTAAATGTCCTTTTACTGTCCAAACTTGGAAAATGTTCTTGGGGGATAATGTGGATAGGGCTGTCTGTAATCCATTGGTTAAAATTAGAATTTTGATTGGTTTTATTTCTGACTTTGACTATAATTCTAATCTATTCTGGTTAGTTATGACAATTGAAGTTCTATGGGCATTGTGGAAAAAGAGAAATGAAGAGCAGTTCCAAGACAAGCCAAGAATGCTTACTGAGTCTAATAAGAGACTCACCCAAATTGATATTTACTTTCAGGTTGCAGCTGCTGTGGAAAGACAGATGAAGGCTGTTGCCAAGGATTCCAAATGTGAAGGGGCCCAACAGACGTCAGAGGTCTTAGCTGCCGACAAGTTCATTGAGAAGGGCTTCAAAAATTATGATAGAATGCACCAGTCGTTCACTGAAAAATTGGAGCTGATGCAGATGGAATTCAATAATATTGGACTAGATCAGAAGGAGAGGAAGTCAAACACACGAATGGATGAAATCACATTGGACAACCGGCCTGTTCTTGACAACCAGAAGATATTTTTGGATGATGATGGTAGCTTGCATATTGGAGCAGCTCCAGAAGCTGAGTCTAAACCCATGGATCTTTTTGAGATTGCACCTCTATCATAGGTTGATCCATTTGAAGACATGGAAGATCTAGATGATGCAGACTAGGAAATATCAAGTCTGACAGATTTTGAACTACCTTTTGTATTAAACAGTTCATAGAGATAACCTTTTTATGAGAGACTTGATCGATTGTAATATGTATAATCTGGACTTATAGTTTTATTTTTTGGTGGCTCTCTTGGCCATAGAATTGTAATGCTACTCCTCATTTTGGTAATACTAAAGAACTATCTTCAATCCAAAAAAAAAAAGCATGTTAAAAGTTAAAATTGATTTGCAACATATATTCTAGAAACTTGGCTTTAAATATTTTGTCTCTATTTTCAATTTTTCATACAAGGAATGTCAAAGAACAACAAGAGTTATAGGAATGAGTTTTCCACAATCCATGAAAATAACAAGAAGAGATTTTGGATTCAACTATGTAAGTTTTATGCATTGATGTCTTTCACTTGTGATCTAAAGCATCGATGAAAAACTTACATAGGGATCACACTCAGTCATCCATCATCGGTGATTCAATTATCCATTATCAATGATTTAGTGTGATGTGAAACGTTGATGAAAAAACTTATACAGTTGAATCCAAAATGTCTTGGTTTTAACAACGAGAGTGGAAACAATGCCAATACATTAATTACACATTTATTATTCCATTCATTCATGTTACACTTAATAGCTCTCAAAGGAATGTTCACATATTTTCTACACGAGGCAAACTATTCAAACTAGTAAACTACTACTTACAATTTCCTTGATTTTGAATTTAGGAATATGCTTCATTTATTTGAATTTTGCCCTTGTTTGTCATGTCTCTTATTCTAAAGCTATTTTTGACACCATATGCATAATAGCAATTTTTTTTTTAGGTTTTGTGTAATACACAAATCTCATAATAATTTTGTTATATTGCAGGGATATCGTTAAAAAAAATCTTTCGACCAATAGCGTTCCCTTCATCATGCCTCTCTCACTGTGCAATCGTCAACTAGTCAGTATATCTTCGAATAAACTAAAACTGACTCGGTAGATTCACAACTTAAGTTGTATTTAAATGTCATGTTAAATTCATAGACGGTTCTTTGAATTCTAAAATTCTTTAAAAACATCACAAAGTTTGCAAAGTTATGTATATCAACTAGACAAGTATATAAAAATCAAGAGATGATCTTCAATATTTCAAAAAAGTGAAATTTTCCTTATGCATTTCAAAATTTGAGGTTATACTTACGTAAGAGGTTTAAATTGAAATCCATAGCAGTGACTGCTCGCATTGGACCTTTATCGACAAATTTTATAACTATTTGTTGCTGCCGAACAAAAGTTTGCCTACAAGTTGTAGATTTTTGTGAAAACTTTACAAGGCATTTTGGCACATGTCTATTGGATAGAGAAATAATGATTAAGATGTGAGTTTCACTTATTAAGATTTATATGACATTAATGATTAAAAGGATAAAAACAATTCCAATAATTTACGTGAAATACACACATAATTTCATTTATTGTTCAATTTCTGAGTAGGCTCCTATTGAATCCACATTTAACTGGGGAAAAACAATAATTTATATAAATGATAAAGGTTGAATGTATAAAGCAAGGGAAAAAAATCCACTCAATTGAGTTAATCAGAATTCACTGTATAATAAGAGATAAAGAGGATGCATAAGCCCAAGAAATATGCGCTAATGAAGAGAAATGTATTTAGTTAATGTGTATAGTTTCTCTTTCAAAGAGAGATTACACATGGAGATTGAATCTTCTTCTAATCTTCTCCTCTTCGCTGGTGTGTTGTGGTCTTCATCTCCATTTCTTGAATATTTTGAAGCATATACATCACTGCCCATCAATCTAAAGAGAGGGCATATCACACCATCAACTGAATTGATTAATGAAGATGAAGAAGAAACATCTACTGTGTTAGGGTGTATATCATTCCCAAATAATCTAATGAAATTTGGCTTCACACCATCAGCTGAGTATTTTCTTTCTAAAGGAAATGAAGATGCAGCAACAAAACTGGCCTCTTTCTTGACATGATGCATTTCTATGCTTGAAGTAGAGGGAGAATCATTAGCAGTATTATTATGAGTACCGCCGTGAATGGATAACAGTGGTTGTAGCTGCTCATCAGATGGGCTACAACTCATACAAAATTGCATAGAATCAGCAGTACCGGTATTTCCTTGAAGAAAAATCTTAACAATATGACCGGGCTCCAGTCCTCTTTTTCTTACGAAATCTCTTTATCCACCAAGCACTACATAAGTGTTCTTTTTTTAGACTGCAGGAATCGGGCAGCCCCCCTTATAAACTGCAAGCACTACATAAGTGGTTTTTTTTCTAGATTGCAGGAATCGGGCAGCCCCCCTTATAAACTGCAAGCACTACATAAGTGTTTTTTTTTTTTTAGATTGCAGGAATCGGGTAGCCCCCCTATAAACTGCAATGTGCTGGTAAACTTTTTTCACGTGACCGGTGATGTTGGCACGGTAATTTTTTTTCACATGACCGGTGACGCTGGCACGACACGTCCTCCGGTACCACGGGGACGGGGGAGACTGGACCTTCTTTACCGCAACGGAATTTTTTAGCCAATCGAGCCAGGGCCCCCACCCCAAGCACTACATAAGTGTTGCTACTTGGCCAACGCTTGAATTTAAATGTTTCCACTTTTAAGCCATCATCAACTAGGTCAACTACGTGGAAATCTGTCCCCAATCCTTGTTTAATTTTTGCTCTTTCATTTGATTCATACATTGGCAAAATATACTCTACTGCATCCTTTTTGGAGATGGCCAACCTACGACAAGAATCTATATCAGTAATTTCCAGCCGTTTAGAAAACAGAAATCTTCTCCAAATACCCATTATTCCTCCACGATCAAAATCTTGAATTCAACTATGCTTTGCAGCCAAGTTCCTCCAAGTATGAAACAAATGAGTTCAAGGTGAGGGCATTTATAAAGAGAAATAAAAAACAAATTATCTGTTATTTATAAAAAAACACGTGAACTAAATAAAGAATGCAAATGCTCAATTTCATAGTATGGCTATCACATTATTTTTATTAGAGTAGCATTATTATTATTTTTGTCTACTCATCCTATTTTGATTAGTTCTTTTGTATTAAATTACTTGTATAGCATGTTGATATTAATTGATTCTTATATATATCATTGTATCAATTCTTTATTATTTCTCTAATAATACAATTTTTAATTTATTATTTAGTTTTTTTTTATAGTTTTAAATTATTTTAATACTATGTACTTCCAGTATGCAGTTAGGTGCGAGCTTCTAATATGAGGCATACATACCCCATCTTCTACAGGATTTGAACTTGTGACTTCTCTTTCAAGAGGACAAGTTTTTCACTAACAAGCCAACTCAACTCCTTGCAATGATTAAGAAGAGCTCCCAATAAATCTTGGACTTCAGATTTTGTAGTCTGGGCTACACGTTATGTAGTGTCAACTGTAATGTTTGTGTAATGTCAAGTTGTGTAGGAAGAGGCTCATTGCAGCCAAGGGAGAGGCTGGTGAGAAGAGCAGAAACGATGGTAGAAATAAAAGAGCGTGGATGGACAGTAATTTCAGAATTTGTATTTTTAATCTATGCTTGTATTTGGAGAAGGCACCATGGCGTGAAAGGTTTGGTTTTGCCAGTTTTTGTGCTGCCGGTGATTGGCAATTTTCTGTGTACCACAATCCACTTTGTATGGGAGCATGAGGTGTCTGTGTGTTGTGGTTGTCGTGTGGCGTTGATTTCTTTTCGAAGGAGGCGGCGTTAGAAAGTTAGAAGAGGGGGGGTTTTTGTTTGAGAGTCTATCGTCTGTTTTTTTTTTTTTAAACAAGCTTTGTTTTAAAAGCCACTCTGCCTCTCTTTTAAGTTCTTAAAAACAAATTAAAAAAATATGAAATCAATTTAAGTCTTTCTTCCCACGTGATTTTTGTTTTTTAAATGTAAGCATTTTTAAGTCAGTCATTTATGATGACATAAAATTTTTATAAGTGGCCATTTAGTTATGTCATTAGTGAAAGGTTGTGATCCAAAAGTAAGTAAGGTTAGTGAAATGTGGTGTGTGGTAAATGAGTATCTTTATGATGTGATGTCTTTATGAGTTATGTTAAAAGTTAATGATCATGATGTTGATGAAAAGAGTGTTGATTTGAAGTGGTCAAAGAAGAACTTGAAATCAAAATAGTGCAGTGAAGTACTCACAAGCAAACGAAAGGTGTCACACAGTTTAGAAAATTAAAAATTTTCACTGCTAACTATGTCAGAAAAAAAGGAGAATACCTCATGTTCGCTCAAAGAGGAGTAGAGTAAGATGTTGAAAAATTCACAAAAATAGTGGTGTTTGTAAATCGGTACCTAAGCAAGCTTTGTGTTAGGACCCATAGTTCTATTGTAGAAAATAGAGTGAACCCAATAACAAGTACTTCTACCTAGTCTACTCGGCAATTGCAAAGGTTTCTTACCCATGCAACTAGGTGAGATGGAATGGCTACCATAGTAACACTTGCAAATGGTTATTTCAAATGGATTATCATAAGACATAAAGTGACAGACATATGTGATTGTAAGCACCAAAGTATGGATTCATGGTAGATTGTTTGAAATATAAACCATTGACTCACTAAATATTATTAGTTTTTTTATGTTATGATTAATCCAAATTATGGAATCAGGGTAGATTGTTGTGAAATGTCAACTACTACGACTCACTAATTATTGTTAATTTTTATGTTATGTGTAATCTTATGTAACCACTAACATTTATGGGGAATGTCGGATATTTAATGTTAGTGGTTCAAGGTAGTCAATATTTCAATAGTCGAGTTGTCATAGTCCATTGTAACAATTATAGCATGTGGATTATAGAGTCAAAATATATTCTGGAAATAGTTATCCACATCTATTTAAGGAGATCATCTCCTTCATTATAAACTAACAAAACAATAAGATGTAGATCTAAATGTAATATGGGTTTCCTTACAACATAGTCTTGTTCATTTGTGTCTTCCAGATCTTTGTTCCTAAAATTTTAAGGAAAACTCCATCCTCCATGTTATTTTTGTATGTTTATAAAAATTAAAAACAATGCATTATTTTTTAATTAAATACTTATTTGATTTATTCTAAGTATTGCTATTAAGACTAAAATGATCCATAGCTAAGAAAATGAATGCAATTAGTGAGCCAATAAAAACTAGGTAGGGAAAGTCACATATTCACACATTTAATGAAACAACAAAAACTGGTCTAGGCAATTTTAGGGGACACCCAAATTGTCCACCATCCAAATAATATGGAAGTATCTATCAACAATATTAAAGATAAAATTTCTGAGTATATCCCAAACATATATCAAAGATTAAATTTTTAAGCATATCTCTGTGGCGATAGAAAATTATGAATTATTGAATTGTGGAACTAACTTAGCAAGCTCTAATTTGTGAATTTCTTGGTTGGAGAGATTGCTTTGGACTTGAAATCAAATTCCTAGCCAAACACTCCTTTCAAATTACTTTCCAATCATAAGCAAAACAAAGATTCTTCAATGTCCATGGTTTCTAGGGAGTACTATTATTATTACATGAGGTTGTTAACCCCACTTTACAATCCTAGGGAAGAATTAATCACAACTATATGACTATGGGTTAGAATGTAGTAGATTCCACCAAAATTTTGGAATCAATTTGATCAAATCCATTGCAAATGAAATAGACCCCTATATTTGCATAGAAAAAAGTACGTAATTAGAAGAGCTTTTTAATTATGGAATATTTTGTCAATGTACATCTATCTAAACCTATCAAACAGATAACTTGATTATGCACAACCTCAAGAACTTGGAGACAAGAATTAGATTACAAGTGCTTGCAATTTCAATAATTTAGTGCATATTGTAATGTCCCCTTTAGGGAACAACACTAAATCTTTTCCTAAATTATCAATTTCCAAGCAAACAAAGGTTTAGAGAGTACCTTGGCTTGATTTAACTCATGCAAACAAGTTAGAAATCTTAAACATAAGTAAGTCCATAACAAATTAATTCAATTAAATCTTACCTTAGGATGATCAACCATGGGGGAGCATAGGAGAGAGTGACTCGATGGGGTGTCTTAGCCTCTCTAGGCCCAAAGGCAGAACCCTTCAACTAAAAGGCAGAACCCCCTTGGCCTCATGTGGCCCATGTCATTCATACGAGGTGGCGTACCTAGTGAGGATTCTAATTTATCTGTTATCCCCTCATCTTGCCATCTTTCCCCATTTCCTCATGATTGGCCTCCTTATATTGCTATACCATGATAGGGGAGTGAGGTCATCAAAAGGGTGTCCTGGTAATCCAACTCTCCTAAGACCAAAGGCGAAACCCTTCAACTAAAAGACATAACCCTTTGGCCCATGTGAACTTATCATTTCCCATCCTAGGTTACGTATCAAGAAGAGGGCCCCTCCTTGTAGCACAACTCCCCTAGACCCAAAGGCAGAACCCTTCAACTAAAAGGCAGAAGCCCTTTGGTCCATGTGGGCTCATTCCATTCCCTCTTGGGTGGTGTATCTAGAAGAGGACACCTTCTGGTAGCACGACTCTCCTAGACCCAAAGGCAGAACCCTTCAACTAAAAGGCAGAACCCCTTTGCCCCATGAGGACTCATTTTATTTCCTTTTGGGTGGCATACCTAAGAGAGGGTCTCGTATCCCTTTTGTACTTTTCCTTCCTCTTATCACGGCATAGGTTTACGCATAATAAACTCTTATCATATTTTCAAATAATCACTTCAGCAATACCTAATGAATCATGAAGGTAACATAAATTATAAATATAATATGCATGATAGATATATTTAAACCACACATTACATGTTCATACAAATCCTACCACAATCAGATCTCTCTCTCTCTCTCTCTATATATATATATATATATATAATTATATAATTCCACTTCCTTCTTGTTATGCTGAGATATATATCTATAATCAGAAATATGTATATTTTTCATCATCTTCTTCTTCTCCAAAATTGTATATTTAAGACTTATAAATATATATTATTGCCCCCTTATCCCTCCACATCTCTCTTTAATTTATATTCTCATGTTTTTGTGAAGGGAGGCGTCCCTTTTAAAAGGTGACGTCTTTTACCTGATCGCACCTCTCCTTTAAGAAATGCCAATCTACTTTTAATCACTTATTTTTTGCATCATATAGTAGTTGCTGCTAGGAGTTGCACCCGTTAGTGACGCACCATTTATGAATCCCTTATATTATTGCCACCATCTATTATAATAACAAGAGACGCATTGCGTCAAGTCCCTGCCATTAGATGTGTGATTTGTTAGTTGATGTTGAAACCAATATTGGTAGCAATTTAAGTTTGCTAGCTATCAAAATAATTTTTTAAATATTTTTTTATGAGGGAGTTAATATTTGCACGATTATGAAACAATTGATTTTTGCTTATTGTTATTAAAATGCTATATGATTATTATCATTATTATAATTATAAAATCATTGCAATATTTATATTATTATAACATATAATGATTTAATGTATTTGTCATTTCTATAGGTTTTTTTACTGTTTTGGCTATAAAAATATTTAAAATAACTAACAAATTAATTTATTTTTTATTAATATTAATATTATTATTATATTAAAAATTAGTAACAAATTAATATATCATATTATTATTATTATAATATTATTGTAATATTTATAATATAATTTATAATGATATAATTTATTTGTCACCATTCTATAGTTATTTTATTCTTTTATACGTATAATTTCATATTAATATGATAGTTTAGTTTGTATTGAATAAAACAATATAATTCTTAATAATAATAATATTAATTATAATAATAATAACAGTAATAATATTGTGGGCGGTTGGGAGGGAGTCCTTCCACATCATGGATGTGGAAGGACCGGGGCCAATTGGTGCATTGTAGGGGTCGAGGTGGCTAGTGGTTGGCAGGTGGTAGGATACGTGGTGCACCGATCATTAGTTGACGTGCCCTTTGGCTGCGTGGCGGGCGCTGGCAATGACTTGCAATATTATTTGTTTCAAGTGAAGGTTCACCTCTCAATGATGGCGATTAATTCCTTTTGTCATTTCCTGGGTAGTTTACACGAAGGAGGACGGGACTCCCACGAGCGGGCAGGCGGCATGATGGTTTGGACAGGGTGTCTAAGTGGAGGATTAGACAGTGGCTATGATTCCATAGCATGCCCAAAGCTTTCGCAGACTCCTCTTATCTCCGTTCTACTAGTCTACAAGGCGTCAATTGAAATGTCTACCAAACTGAAGGTGGTCTTCTTCGCAGTGGAGTGGTTAAGGTGCAGAGCAATGGATACTTCGGTTCACCTGGTGAGCTCTAAACGAAAGATGGATTTCCTGGGTAGCATCACTGACCTGCGCATCAAGCGCATTCTGAAGTGTCAAGATGTCCTGGTTCTAGGGGCAGTGAAAATGATACTAGGGAAGGAGTTTGTGGAGAAGGGTGAGAGATATCAGGTAGACTCCAATATAAGCTCACAATTCGTGGCTACATTGCTGGACTTGAATGTGGCTAAGACTTGGGTGGACGCGGTGGTGCACAAACTTTTCATACCCAGTGTGTTAGGAGGCTTGGCAAAGGTTTTGGAAGCGGCATCATTTGGTGCAGGCATGCCTCGGCCAAGAGATTTGCCTCTTCTCCAGCAGCTAGGTAGTATGGTTAAGTTTTTTCCATTCATTCTGCATCTGAGGGGGACGGACCTGGTCTGGTTCAGGCAAAATGCAAGGGTTGGGGTGAATTTCTTGTTGAAGTTCTTCAACATCCTGGAAACAAAGGAAGCTCAGGGCAGCGACTGGTTTGACGAGTTCAACTGGAAACTGCATACATATGAACATGAGGCATGAGTCTGTCAGGGTTTGTGGGGTCTTGGGGTGTCTGGTTTTAAAATTAGGGTTTCCAATGTTTAGTTAGTAATAGTCTTCTCCTTCTGTGTGATAAGCAAGATCTACCTTGCGTGGCATTTGATAGCATAGGGTAAATATTGTTTTAGAAATAGTGTTGGGGACAACCAGTAGGCTAGTTTTTGTCATGGCTCAAGAACTGAAAAATTGAAGATGTATATTTTTTTGAAATCAATATAACAATACTACTATTATGCAACAAAAAAAAAAAATAACAATACTATTTCGATGGGATTATTGATTTTACATATGAATGGAATTATAATTTTACTAACAAATTAATATGTTTGATTTAATTTTAATTATAATATTATTATATATTTATTATAATTATTATATCACTATAATACTATATTTTAATTATAATTATAATATAATTACCAAAAGTTACATAATTTTTGCAATTTGTTCCCACCGCTTTACATATGAATGGAATTATAATTTTTGTACTAGCAAATTAATATGTTTGATTTAATTTTAATTATAATATTATTATAAATTTATTATAATTATTATATCACTATAATATTATATTTTAATTATAATTATAATATAATTACCAAAAGTTACATAATTTTTGCAATTTGTTCCCACCGGAGCCCATCACCCATTCCTGTGTAACGTCTTCCCACTTCATGTTCCAATCATAGGATGATTAAAAATAATTACATCGATAGGTACCCGGTGGTAAATCAATGGAGACATCTAGAATAATAGCACGTGTGCATGTGGTGCAGAGTGCAATGGAGTTTTTGCACGTGCTCTTATACCAAAATGATGGAACAACCAAGATTTATTCATCATTTGAATATGCTTCTATACAAAAAATCCAACAACATGATGGTATTTTAGGTATACATGTCAAACAAATTTAACCATTTACCAAGTTCTATATCAAATCTAATTAAACAACATCACACAACTTATTACCTAAGTTTAACATTCAGTTTCTAACAGTTGGTTGAACTTAATACCATATTTAAGTACATTCACTAAGAGATGTAGGTGTTGTACTTGGACATTGGTAGAGCTTCTCATGATACCAAAATGATGGAGTAACCATGATTTAGTCGTCATTAAATAGGCTTTAATACAAGAATCCAACAACATATGTTGGTATTTTGCGAATGCAAATAAAAAAACAAATGTAAACATTTAACAACATCACACAACTTATTACCTAAACATTTAACAGCATCACACAACTTATTACCTAATTTTGATATTCAGTTTCTAACAATTGGTTGAGCTTAATATCTCATTCACACATAGTCACTGAGAGATTGGTAGAGCTTCTCATTCCTCAGTCAAGTTCTCTGGTGTCTAAAGTTTCAGATGTAACTAAGCGATCAACTAATTAAAAAAGAAACTAAAGATAATTTTCATATCTTCCTTGTTTTGGATAATAATATCCTTTTTCTACGCCGTTAGGACATTAATGCCATAGGGACACTCATAAGAGCATAACCTACGATCACATCTGAGCAACAACAAAACCACCCATAACTCAAATCTTGAGAATGTGATTTAGTGTGAAACATGCTTATAAATCTTAAAAATATGATTCAAACTTAATGCACAGGACCATAAAGGTGACCCAAAGTTTACCAAGCTTTATACTGAATGCAACTCCAAGAAATTCCCTCTGATTGCTATCTATGATTTTTGACAATCAAGGTCATGAGTCCAGTCACGAGACAAAAAAAATATAGTTTCATTGAAAACTGTGCCAATACCAAAAATTGAAGCCTCTCTTAATGTTCGCATATTTAACAGATTTTTTAAATATTATTCTTGAATCTCTGTTGGTTGTTGGTTTTTTCTTGGAGATTTTTTATTTTTTCATTGATTTTAATTGAAAAAAAAACCAGAAGCACGGTTGCTAATGTTCTTTGTATTTTTTTAAGGAGGATGCATGGAGTTGCTGTTGGTTGGTGGCATTATACAGAGTAGTCCACGTGCCTTGTCTCTGCTTCCACATTTTACATACATGCATATTGAAGCTTTTAGTTTGCACAACATCAGCTTTTCTTGAGTGCTAAGCCTTTAGTCTTTAATAACCTAATTTCAACTTCTTTGGTAGCAGAAACATTATGTTGCAGAAAACTGCTGGTGATAAACCACAGCCGCCAGTCTTCATTAACATTTTAACACTGAGCTATCTAGGACAATTATTGCAAATGTTCTCTGTATAAATAAAGAATAGAATAGCTTTCAACGTCCACGAGGCTAAAAATAGCCTAAGAGACAACTAACCCCATCAAATTTGCTTTTGTCTTGCCATTCTACTTTTGTGTAAAGATATTATGAGCTCCCCCATCTTCACCAAAGCACTCTCAACAAAAAGATCATGCCAAGAAATCGCTGTCAGGATATCAGCATACTTTGCTCTGATGTTGGTGTAAGTGTCACATTCTAAAATAAAGTGTTTTTCTGATTCCACAGCCCCCAAGGTGTAGAAAGTGCAAACTCTTTCTCCCCAAGTTTCTTTAGGTCTCTTCCACCTACCCGTCTCGCAACGGAGCTGATGAGAGTTAGTCCTAAGCTGACCGATCAAAATTTTAGCTCTCCAAGAGATATCTGCCCCAATGTACGCTTTTTCTAAAAGATCATGAGCGGGATTAAACACCTCAAGATAATAGCTCTTCTTTCTCCCTAGAGAACCATCCCACATAGATTTATGGAATTTCTCTATGACATAAGTTTTAATTTCTTTTACATCCGTAGGGCATGCATTGAAATATATATTCCATTTTTTCATCCACTTACTATTTTGTTTCATCCATGATTTCTTTCTTTCCCTTATCACCTCGTTAAAGACAACCTTAGGCCACCTGCTTGTATCCATTTGCTCAATTCTTTTGGGTTGAGAATCGAGGAGAAGTGTAATTCAGATCATGGTCTTGTAGTACTTTGTTCAGCTGGGGAACAATTTGTTTAAGGTAACTCTAAAATGAATTTGAGCTTTGAAAGGATCAATGTTAATTGTTCAGATTCATATCAGGATATTGTTAATAGATTAGGGAAAATTTTAAAGGAACCAGACGTTTCTAGAAGTTCATAAATATTTAGTTATTTTAGGGTTTTTTTTAAATGTAAATTGAGGTACTTGGGGCTCTCTCCCTTTGTATTTATTTCAAAAAAGAAAATTATATTTCAAGTATGAAAGAACCCCTGAATGGGAAAGCTATGAGACAGCACCAAAAATCTTGACATAAAGGGCTCTGCTTGAAAATCGGAGGCCCCAACTTAACAGCCAGCTCCTAAACTAAACATATGAAAGCATAACAACAGAAAACCAGAATCTATCTACCAGCACCATCATTTTCCTAACCTCCTCAACCAACACTTGAACAACAAGACCCGACTACAGCACAAAAATAATTGCCAACCGCTGGTTTAAAACGGCCCCCCCTAAAAGACATTTTCCTATTTTTTTGCTTAGAGATGGAACTTTGGCTCCATCATTGAGAGCGGATGGATAAAAAACTTGAGCGAACAAACACTTGTGAATGGGCCAATGCTCAATATGAAAACAAATTACTCTTTACAAAAGAAAATCTCGTAAAAGCTTAACAAAAACGTCTCATAAAATTTGAATGAAGAATTATCTGAATGCCTTCTGTTTGCCAAAACAGGGCTAGTAAATTACAGAGAGCAATCGGTGTCTTCTACAAATTGTAAGTAATGAGGGGTGAATTTGTAGGAGCAACACGTGGAGCTATTTAAGCTACAGAGAAATATTTTAAAAAAGTGTAATTGACAGAGCATTATTAATTAACACAGTAGTCGATATAACTATAACACGCCATCTCCGCCGTAGAATGCATGACCCTCCACCACTCTCCAATTAATATCCTCAGCATGTCGTAGGCAGTTTAAATTATAAATTCATAATTTAATAGCTAATGGTTTGGTTTAGTAAAAGATTAAAGGTTAAAGTTTAAATTATAAATATAGACAAGACGTACAAATGTCTCCTCACATTGAATGCTAATTAATTCATTTATTTGAAAATTAAAAATGCTAATTAATTCATTTATTTGAAAATTAAAAATTGATTTTTTTCACTGAATGTTTGAAGTATCATCTAATAAAAAAAAGATAAATCGCATTTTCTTAGATAAATCACATTTTCTGAGTTATTAAATAGAAAAAAATAGAAAAAATAAATTAAATACTACAGTATTTTGCTCAATTTTTTAAAGTTTGCATTACTATTCGCTGAATAAGTTTAAATAATTGCATGCAACCGATGCATTATAATCCTGCCTACGGCATCTAAATTGTTATTAAGTATTGTTTGAAAGATCCCTAACAATTCTTATATGAAATTTTCTAATTTTTTGGAAACTGCTAATTTGTTTGTTTCAATTTTTGTCTTTGACCAGCGAAGTGTAAGTTGGTGTCTTTGCTTGAGTGCTGATTTGTTTGATGTTTGAGTTTAAATGATTGTTTGTTTTAGGACCAAATCATAAGGAAACCATAGAAACATGGAAGAGAACTATTGCATAAGTAAAAGACAACACTTGCACATCAAAGGGACCCCTTTAAACTGATTATATCAAATCTGATTACAAATTCAGAGGTCGGATTTCCACTAAATCAGACTATAACAGCAACTAAAAGACTTCTATGAAATGCAATATTAAACTATCCCAATGACAATCACATACCCGGGAACCAACGCATAAATTATGGAACATGTAGTTGCTGAAACCCCAATTCCCAGCTAAGAGTTGATTGAATATGACTCCTATTTTGTACGGCCAGCTGGTATAGGTACTGGAATGAGGATATATGCTGATAAGTAGACCCAATCTGCACTTATACCCTGATAATCCACTGCTGCAATCACTCTAGCTGTAATTACAACTTGTAAATAAGTCCAATGACATCCAAATGGAAACCCAGTGTAGATTTCCCTGTAATGTGAACTAGGTTGTCGTCCAATCCATTGTCCTCTAAGGGTTTTCATCCTTAGAAGAGCTGCAACCTGCTGAAAACTCTATCCATAGCTCCAAACCTGCACTTGTGTTTTAAGAAAATGATGATTGAATGCCCAAAAGAGAGCCCCATTCATTACTTTATAGATTCTATCTCCATTTTCCACTAATATCAATAAAATATTCCCACTAAAAGGGTACGCTCACCTTGAGGGTCACCTCCTCATGAAAAAGAAACACCATCTTTTAAAAACAACATTATTACTACTAGAATGGGAACCTTTTCACTATTCTCATTCTAATTTGTTTTTACTATTCACTTTCACTATTCACATCAAGGCAAACCTTTAGTGTTTTCAATTCAACTCTTGAAATCATCATCTAACATCAAACTGAAGGTCTCGGAAGGTTCCCTGTAAAGCTCCAACACCCTTGGTCGGGTTCCCTAACCAACCTATTGACCTACGGAAACCCACTAGTAGGTCAACCTTTGCTGAAGTCTGGGCGGTCTAAGGAAGGGACATTACAGCCCTCCCTTCTCGAGATTGCTTGCCCTCAAGCAACTGTAAAGCTGGATGCTGAAGTATCATCTCTCCTTCCCACATGGCATCCTCCAACGGCAAATCCCTCCATTGCACCAAATACTCTCTGATCACTCGGCTACGCAACCTCTTCTCCCTCATGTCAAGAATCTCTGCAGGGATTAAAACTAATCAGCCCTCCTCATCTAATGGGGGCAAAATAGGTGAAGAGATAACGTGTTGTCCCAAAGCCTTCTTCAAGCAAGATACATGAAATACATTATGTATTTTACTCTCGGGAGGTAGCTCAAGCTCATATGCGACCTCACCAATCCTCCTCAATACTCTATATGGACCATAAAACTGAGGCTTGAGCTGTTTTGCCCCACTGCTCTTGAGGGTACTCTGTCTGTAGGGCTGTAGGCGCAAGTAAACCATATCTCCAACCTCAAAGGTCCTCTCAACTCGATGTCGATCAGCATACATCTTCTGCTGATTCTGTGCATGCTGAATATTATCCTTAAGTACCTTAAGGATATCCTGATTGTCCTGTAACCGATCCCGAGCTCTAGGTGCTCTACTATCGCCTAATGCCAAGTCCACAAATGAGAAGGTATCATAACCATATAACGCTCAGAAGGGAGTCATACCGATCGACATGTGATATGTGGTATTATAACAATGCTCACCCAAATACAACCATCGCACCCAAGCCTTCTGTTGTCCTGAAATGTAGTTACGTAAGTAACCCTCAACCCACTTATTAACTACCTCCGTCTGTCCATCTGTCTGAGGGTGGTAACTAGTACTAGGTGTCAACTCGGTACCTGCTAATTGGAATAGCTCCTGCCAAAAGATGCTCATAAACCTGCTATCCCGATCACTGACAATGGTCTTGGGGAGTCCATGGAGTCTAAACACGTCACGAAAGAATAATTCTGCCACCTGAGATGCTGTAAAGTTGGTTGCAATAGGAAAGAAGTGTGCAAACTTCGTCAACCTATCCACAACCACATAAATGCAATCCTTTCCTTGAACTCTCGAAAGACCAGTAATGAAGTCCATCGATATACTTTCCCACTTCTACTCTGGAATAGGCAATGGTTGCAGAAAACCCACCGGAAAAGTATGCTCTGACTTGTTTTGCTGACAAGTCACACATTCACGTACATAGCGCAAGACATCATCTTTGAGGCCCTTCCATGAGAATCTTTCTCTCACCTGCCGGTATGTCTTCAAATATCCAAGATGTCCTACCATAGGTGTGTCATGGGTGGCTCGTAAAATCTTGTTCTTCAGTTTTGATCCAGGTACCAAATAAATCCTATTCTTATAATAGATAACATCATCAATCACCGTGTATCTATCATCCTAAATCCTACCATCCATAATCTCACATGCAAACTGATTCTTGGAATACTCAACAATTAATTGAGACTTCCAATCTGCTGAAATCTCACTCAAAGAGCAAAGTGCAGCCACTGTAGGTTTCCTAGAAAGTGCATCAGCAACAATATTCTTTTTCCCCTTGACATACTTAATGTCAAAATCATATGCCTGTATCTTGCTGACCCATTTCTGTTGGCGCTCATTAAGCTCTTTCTGCTCCAAGAAATATTTCAAACTGTTGTGGTCAGTCCTCACCACAAACTTCCCACCCACCAAATATTGTCGAAACTTTGCCAAAGCATGCATAATGGCGAGCATTTCCTTGTCATAAGTGGAGTACAATCTCTCATTATCCCTCAACTTCCTACTCTCGTAGGCAATGGGATGACGATTCTGCATAAGGACTGCTCCAATACCCTCTCCGGATGCATCACACTCTAACACAAAAGGCTGAGAGAAATCTGGAAGTGCCAAAACTGGACAAGTACTCATGACCTACTTGAGCTTATCAAATACAACCTGTACCACCTCTGTCCATACGAATGCACCCTTTTGTGTGAGATATGTCAAAGGAACCGCAAGTTGTGAATACCCCTTCACAAATCTCCTGTAATAACCGCGTAGGCCTAAGAAACCCCTCAACTCTGAAATGTTCCTAGGTGGTGGCCAATCAAGGATGGACTGAATCTTTTCCTGATGTACCTTGACCCCATCACTACCAATCACATGCCCTAAGTACAAGATCTCTGTAAGTCCAAATTCACATTTGGACATCTTGGCAAATAGAGACTGGGCTTCCATAATGCCAAGAACCTCATCCAGATGTCTCATGTGCTCCTCCCAATTCCTGTTGTAAATCAATATATCATCGAAGAACACAAGTACATACTTACGTAGCTGCTTATTAAATATATGGTTCATGCATGATTGGAAAGTAGCAGGTGCGTTAGTAAGGCCAAAAGGCATCACCTAGAACTCATAGTGCCCATAATGACATCTGAATGTTGTCTTATGTATGTCCTCCTCACGCACTCGAATCTAATGGTACCCTGATCGAAGGTCAATCTTTGAGAAATACACCGCACCATGAAGCTCATCCAATAACTCATTTATGCGCGGAATAGGATATCTGTTCTTGATTGTTTTCTTTTTTAATGCACGGTAATCAATGCACATACGCATAGTGCCATCCTTCTTTTTCACTAACACCACAGAAGAAGCAAAGGGGCTAGAACTAGGTCTGATGTGCCCCATATCCAGTAGTTCATGGATGGTCTTCTCTATTTCATCCCTAAATCTCTTAGGATGACGATAAGGAGTGGTAATCATAGGCTTGGAGCCCTCCTCTAACTCTATCACGTGCTCAAATCCACGGTCAGGAGGTCTACCAGAAGGAATATCACCAAATACTACTTCATGTTTGTCCAATACTGTCTGGACATCAATGTGGAATGGTTGGTCATCCTGTGAAGAAGGTGTCTTGGATGAAACAAAATACTGTGCTGCCCACGCCACATCTCCATGCCTGAAAATGGATTCCATCCTATGTGTTGAAACCACCATGGGTCCACCCTCAGAAAGAGCCTTTAGCACAATCTTCCTACCCCCAACTATAAACTCCAGCTCCCTCCTCTGGAAATCCTGTATATATCTGCCAAGTGATTGCAACCATTGGACACCTAGCACTGCATCAATGTCACCCAAACCCACAACATAAAAATCATTGGTCAAGGTGTAATCTCCCAACTGTATACTAAGCTGTGGAACTACCCTGGTGCACTGCATAGAAAATCCATCTACTACTGTCACACTGAAACCAGGAAAATCCTTTGCCTGCAATTCTCGCTTAGCAACCAGTCCCTCATCAATAAAGTTGTGCGTGGCACCACTGTCAACAAGGCAAGTCACACGTTGACCCTTAATCACTCCCTTTAAGCGAAAGGGATGGTATCTGGGGACTCCTGAAAGGGTGGCAATGACAGGATTGGGTGTATCTGATGTGTCACCCACTCCAAGCTCCACCTGTGGGGCCTCCTATTCGTCCTCACCATCGCTGCCCTCTAAATCAGTATCATGTATATGCTCATCCTCCACATCAGACACAATCTCAATAAAATGCACTTTGCCCTTCCCAAGGCATCGGTGTCCAGGCTCCCAAGGTTCCTTACATGTGAAGCATAGCTTCTTCCTCTGTAACTCATTACGTGTCTCCTAGTCCATCCTGGGGGGAGGTGGTGCACTCCTATGCTGTGTCGAAGATCTTTGAAAAGGCTTGGAACCTTTGGAGAACTTCTTATTCTGTTGATAAGAAGTAGGAGGTGGTGAAGTATCAAGGTCTAGTGCAATCTGAATAGCCTCATGTAAAGTCTTAGGCTTAAGAGCCTTGACCAAACCCCGTAATCTGTCATGTAATCCTTCTATGAAGAGCATCACTACACGTCTTTCTGGCATCTCAGGAACCATAACAGTAATGCGTTGAAACTCATTAATGTAAGTTTCAGCATGTCCAGTCTATCGCAAGAATGCTAAATCCCTGTAGTACAACTCAACATCCTTACGGTCAAATCTGGCAATCAGCTACTCAGTGAACTCCCTGTAAGAATGAATAAGTCTATGGTTTTGGGTAACCAAACCATGATGCCACCACTCATAAGCTATACCCTCCAAATGTAGTACTGCAAACTGAATGGCCTCGTCCTCAGGGATCGGCTTAAGCAAAAGGTAGATGTCAAGCTTGTGCACCCAAGCTCGGGCGGTGATCTTCTCACTACCATCGAAGGAAGATATCGTGAGCTTGCTATAGCTCGACGGAGGTCACTATTTTGCTGTTGCCCCCTACCACCACCGTTTCTCATGCTATCTCTTCGCTAGGAACAATACTGATGTAAAGGGAAGGCCTCTCTGACATGCGTTGGAAGACGTGTCCACTCATCATTTGCTGCCATAACAGTATCCTGTAACTCCACACCCTCAAGCGGATCAACTAGGGGTGGCTCATCTCTAGGAGGAAAATGCGGCTGCATGGACCTATCAGCTGTGCGTGAATGAGTCCTGTCATGCCTAGGAGAACCAAGAACACTATCTATCGATGAGGGAGCTCTACTACTCCCATGGCTGTCTACAACTGAAATAGACCTGTCAACCCTATCACGTCTGTCGTGTCTGCCATGTCTATCCCTACGCTGACCCATATCCATTATGTCAAGGGTATTCTGAAGTCTGTCTAATGCCTGTACAATCCTTGGTTGTGTATTAACAAGAGTTCTGAATACCTCACGGTCACGGTCAATATCCTCCTGCAAATTCTGTCTTTCCCTTTGACGAGGACTTCTACTGCCCTCATGGCTGTCCCCCACAGCTGCACCCTAAATACCAGTGTCAACCCCAAATTGTATATGTGTTCTTCTACGAGTATAATACCTGTGTGGACCCACCTCTCTAGGATGCATAAAGCTGAATCAAACACCCTCAAGCTGGCAAGATCATGGCTCTGATACCACTGAAAGATCCCTAACCAATTCTTATATGAAATTTTTTGATTTTTTGGAAACTGCTGATTTGTTTGTTTCAATTTTTGTCTTTGACCAGCGAAGTGTAAGTTGGTGTCTTTGCTTGAGTGCTAATTTGTTTGATGTTTGAGTTTAAATGATTGTTTGTTTTAGGACCAAATCATATGGAAACCATAGAAACATGGAAGAGAACTATTGCATAAGTAAAAGACAACACTTGCACATCAAAGGGACCCCTTTAAACTGATTATATCAAATCTGATTACAAATTCAGAGGTCTGATTTCTACTAAATCAGACTATAACAACAACTAAAAGACTTCTATGAAATGCAATATTAAACTATCCTAATGACAATCACATACCTGGGAACCAACGCATAAATTATGGAACATGTAGTTGCTGAAACCCCAATTCCGAGCTAAGAGTTGATTGAATATGACTCCTGTTTTGTATGGCCAGCTGGTATAGGTACTGGAATGAGGATATATGCTGATAAGTAGACCCAATCTGCACTTATACCCTGATAATCCACTACTGCAATCACTCCAGCTGTAATTACAACTTGTAAATAAGTCCAATGACGTCCAAATGGAAACCCAGTGTAGATTTCCCTGTAATGTGAACTGGGTTGTTGTCCAATCCACTGTCCTCTAAGGGTTTTCATCCTCAGAAGAGCTGCAACCTACTGAAAACTCTATCCAGAGCTCCAAACTTGCACTTGTGTTTTAAGAAAATGATGATTGAATGCCCAAAAGAGAGCCCCATTCATTACTTTATAGATTCTATCTCCATTTTCCACTAATATCAATAAAATATTCCCACTAAAAGGGTACGCCCACCTTGAGGGTCACCTCCTCATGAAAAAGAAACACCATCTTTTAAAAACAACATTATTACTACTAGAATGGGAACCTTTTCACTATTCTCCTTCTAATTTGATGTTACTGTTCACTTTCACTATTCACATCAAGGCAAACCTTTAGTGTTTCAATTCAACTCTTGAAATCATCATCTAACATCAAACTGAAGGTCTCGGAAGGTTCCCTGCAAAGCTCCAACACCCTCGGTCAGGTTCCCTAACCAACCTATTGACCTACGGAAACTCAATAGTAGGTCAACCTCTGCTGAAGTCTGGGCGGTCTAAGGAAGGGACATTACATTTTTCTTAATACTTTTTCATATCACTGCCCTTAATACCTACAATTTGGTCTTTTTAGTGGTCATTTATAATATGTATTATAAAAAGTTAAAGATTGCAATTATATTTATTTTATAATATCAAGATAATGATTATAAATTATACTAATATTTATATTTATAATGATAATTATAATTTAATATTTATATTTTTTTATTTTTTATTTTTTAAAATGTGCCTGGTAAACTTTTTAACGTGACCAGCGACGCTTGTGCGACACACCCTCCGGGTCCACGCGAATGCTTTTGCCCGGAGCAATGAACCGGTGAGGCCACAACTGGGGGACCTCATCCCCTAGGAAGAACACTTCAAACCCGCGAGCTCATTGGCCCAGCGAAGGCGTAAAGCCTTGCGAGCTCGTTGGCCCAGAGGGGGTTTGAACTCTGGTGGCCGCCACTACAACCGAGCGACTTAACCACCGAACCATGCCATCATTGGCATAATTTAATATTTATGTTTATATTAATAGTCATATATTATATTTATTTTATAATATCAAGATAATGATTATAAATTATAATAATATTTATATTTATAATGATAATTATAATTTAATATTTATATTTATATTAATAATCATATATTGTTATTTATATTTAATAATATATCTTTTTAATTATATATTTATTTATATATATATTTATAATTATAATAATATTTAAATTGATAATATAATATATCTCATTATAAATATATTATATATTTATTAATTAAAACATTTATATAATAACATTATTAAATATTAATAATGTTGTATATATTAAATATTAATACATACGCAATTATCACCTTTTATCATAATTTTCAAATCTTTAATTTAAACAATGCTTTAATATCAGGACATGACACATATGAATTCACCATCATACAAAAAATGTCATGCTTACATTTAGAAAAAGAAGTAAACCAGTTCAATTTAATAAGTTTATTAGAGTCTAGAAACCTAAAAATACCAACCAAGAGGGGAAAAAGTGAAATTTAAGAAGTGGAATATGACAAATTCTTAGAAAATCTAGAAACTCTTTAAAAAGACTTCAATAACCTTTAACTAATGATGGAAGAAGTATAACTAATGAATATAGACCTTTAACTAATGATGGAAGAAGTATAATTCAAGAACACTTTCAAATTGTGATAATTATCCAACTACAAACACTTTCCTTGGTTTAGATCAAAAGGAGATTCTCATCATTGAAGCGATAGAGGGAGAGAGAAAAAATACCATAAAGGATATACCTAGCCTTGATTAGGGTTTAAGTGAGATAAGTATGCAAGATTGGAGCACAACAACAATATTCTAGGCATAAGTAGATTAAGAATAATAAGAATTTAATCTAGAAAATCTAGTTATCTTATAAAATTGTAATTAGATAATGATAAGTAACCCAAAATTTAAAGTAGGATTCATGTGGTTTCAATAGCCAAAATTTGAAAATATTATAGTGAAATGGTAGAACATAGAAGAAAAGGTATCCAAAATATTTTTTAAAAAATGATACTAAAATTTAAGTGGTATGTATATGAATTAAAAAAATTAGAAATTTAATTTTTGAGAAAGCCTCAATAGCCTTAGATTTAGACGAATTGGAAAAAGAGGCTTCCTAAATTGGATCAACAAGACCTTGAGGAAATAAAAAGACACACTTATTTTGGGTTAATTAAACTTGAGCATGGAAGAAACATATTAGAAGTAAAAATATAGACTAAAGTAGTCTAAGAAGGGACATAATAACACAAATCTATTCCATATATTTCTGCTTGGTAGAAGAAAATATAATATAACTAAGCTTGAATAAAATTACCTACTAATGAAGTCATAAAAAAATGAGTAAACTAGAATGGAAGCAATCTCTTTCTTTGAAAATATCTTAACAGTGAAGATATTTTGGGCATAAATCGTGATGCTTTGCATGAACAAGATTTGGTGACATTCCCAACAACAACAACCTTTCCACCCAATCCTTTAATTCATAACCAATTCTTGGAGCATAGAAATCTAAAGTGCCTCTAAAATTCTCTATCTCCTAACCATGGCAAGGCCTACCATTGATATCAACATGTTTCTCTACATTGTATGTTATTAGAGCTTGTTGATCCTTCTTAATAACAATAAGAATAGTAAAGTGGCACCTACAACCATTTCTGAGGTGATTTCTACCAAGTCGACTACCCTTGCCATCCTTTGGCTTCTTGGTGCAATCATAATGCTCTAAGTCCACGTCTCTAAAGTCATCTGGCCCATATGAACACCAATATTTGACATAAAATTTAATGTTAAATTGATTTTTAAAAAATGTATGAGATATTTAAAAGGAAAAAAAGTCAATAAGATCAAGTAACATTAAATTTAGGAATACTAAACTATGCAAAATTTCATGCTCAATATAAAGAAAAACTCGTTGTGCATAGAGAATTTAGGCTTGTTAATTCTATCTTTTGGTATCCAAGAAACATAATAAAAAATTTGTACATTGGTGTCCTCAACATTGCTCCACTCCAAAGTATTAGAGAAAAAGTGTTGTGGGGATTGAATACGAAGAGCTAGTAATTGTTGCCACTTTCACACGCTTCTTTACCTATGAATACATTTAGTATGATGTTAAAAATATATGTAAAAAAATCTAAACTTGATGAAAATTGTAGAAAGCATTAGATGCTATTTATGTATAAACATAACCAAATGTTATAGAAACATAATAGTATTTGAAAATATTCATAACCATTGATAAATGCATGATATTATTTGAAAAGCATTCATGAGAGATAGAAAAATGGTCATAAAAAAATTTATTTATCTTTCAAATTATTGTATAACCATTATTACACCATTTTGCATTCATTACTTTATATGTATGGCAATGCATATTTCCAATAGGTCTCTTCAAAAATATCTTTTGCATCAACTCCTGAATTATTCTATTCTCTACCAACAAGCCTAACATTTTTACCGCATAAAACATGTATCTAACACAGCCATTACAATTAGAGATTTTTGGGATATATTTAAGGCACAAATCTATCTACAAACCATATTTCAGTTTGCCTTCCAAAAAATTGGGCAATGAATTATGTCACTTGTGACCATTGATAATGGTGGGAAATTAAGTGAATGTGGAAGTTCCATTGTACCATTTGTTTCATAAGATGGGCCCAATTTTTCCATTTAGTTCACATCAATCACATCTTGGGTGAATAATGTATCTTCACTTCTACAAACTTTTTGATAGATTTTTCAACAATATCATGAAGTTTACTCAATTTATCCATCAACACATTACAATTACATTTCATTTACTTGCATAGTAGTTTCAAATCAATTTCCACGCATATCACTGCAACCCTACAAGAATAAGTCATTGGAAGGCCATTAATAAGTTGCAAGGAAATATATAGTGTTGAGTGCATTACCACCAAATACACATTTTCCTTTAAATGTTGTTGCATCTCTAGTAGACCTATACAAAATTAAAATATACCTCATGTTATGTTGGAACATGGCTTAGAGGAAGTAGTTGTATGTAGTATGAATTTCATCTCCACATTACAAATCCTATAAACAAGGCACCATTACACAAGCAACAAGTAATATAAAATATACTCCTAATACCCTAGATGTTGATCATACTTATAAGTAAAAACATACCTGGTATATATTGATTGTAACTATTTTTTTATCCATAAAAACTCAACTCGATAAGGTTGAATGAGTGGTGTTCAAGATGAAAAAATCAAATCTACACAAAATTTCATAATGCCAATGAGAAGTGGGAACCTAAGTTGTTGATATAGAACCAAACAACAACCTTATGACTAAAAATTAGACCTATGTGGATGCAAATAGTGTCTGCAGGGACATAGGATGATAGAGTATCATCCCTATGTCATCCTCCAATGGTGAGAAGATGATCCAACTCTCCTCCAAACTCCCGAACAACTGCTGTCCTCCAAGAACTCAGCAGGCAATCCATGCACCATGAAGTAGAACCATCTTCAAACCATGTAGTGAGTAGATCCTCATGAGCTAGGACTGGGACACCAATGCCCTCTCCCAATCCACCTAATCCAATGCCATAATCCTACTACAATGTACACATTAATGCCTCAAAATTACAAATAAAAGCAATGCCTCCATACCTAGGCACATGGACCAGCTGCAATTCTCCATCATGCCAATCAAATGGAAGTGTCTCCAGAGTATGCATCACAAATATCAGAAATAGATCAGCCTCCAATACTACCAAAGGATCGACAAGATGATAGGTTTGTATCACATTAGCACCCAAATCTTCATCTCCTCTGAGAATAATCAAGGGACCATCACAAATTGGATCACTCATGACTTCCTCTTCATTTAAAGACATGACACTAGTGGTTGATCCACCAAGTGTATGCTCCACTACTCTAACCTCCTCTAAGGCTTGAGCCTTCAAGGGGCTCTCAAACAAAGGCAACTCATGATGCAAATCAGGCACACAAACAAAAATTTCTGAACCATACCTTTCCACTTGTCCACCCAAATCGACATACTTTTCTTGCTTGCTCTTCTCAAAAGACTCCTCCTTTGCTTGCTCTGTCACTAAGCATTCTTCCCATGGAAGACATACAGATCAAAGGAGTGCTTCCCATTGCCTTCTTGCTTGATCTAGTTGATGACAATGTTCCTTGACCTCTTGCAAGTGTTGTCTTGCTTGGGCAGCCAACATCTTCACCTCCTTTGCTCTTTGCAACCAACCGTCACACAAGTCTTGAGTTCTTTTGACATCATACCATCTTATGATGGACAAATTCAGACTTGTTGTAGCTTGTAGCTTCAATACCTTCCATATGCTTCATATCCAAATTACAAGTTCCATTCTTAGGAGACTCTTCTACCTCATGATCTTCATATGAAGTAGCTGCTATGAAAGAAATAGGACTGTTGTCATGAATCAGAAAATTAGACCTGTTATCATACCTTAACAAGCTGTCCTCTAGCTCCTCAATCTCTTCGTCAGCCTTCGCCATATGTCCTCCTACAAGTGTAGATCCAAAAGGTGGCTCCAACTGAAAATATCTTGTCTCCAATCCAAATCAAACCTCCATCCGTTTGGCTTCCATACTCACAAGTGTGTTGTTATTGATTGCCCTCAAGATGATTTTCTTTCCATTCAAAGTGAACTCAAGCTCCATCTTGTTGAAGTCTTGTATGTATCTCCCAAGTGATTTGAGCCATTGAATTCCCAAGACAATCTCGGTCTCTCCAATTCCCACAACAAAGAACTCATGCTCAAAAGTGTAGTCATCCAATTGAATGCTTAGATGAGAAATCTTCTTTGTCCAACTCATTTTGAAACCATTCGCCAATAGAACACTAAACCCTAGAAATTCCTCTACTTGCAGTCCCTTCTTAACTACGAAGCCTTCATCAATGAAATTATGCGTGGCACCACTATCAACCGAACAAGATACTCTTTGCCCTTTCACAATACCTCTAATCCTAAAAGGATAATGCTTTGGAACACACAAAACAAAAGCAATAGTACCTTGTGTATCATCAAGATCTACTTGTCGTTCCTCCTTATCTCCCTCTGATCTAGTGTCAGGAACCTTCTCATCTCCATTGAAGAAGACTTCAATGTAGTATGCTTTGCCCTTACCTTGACATCTATGCCCCGGTTCCCATGGCTCCTTGCATGTGAAGCAAATATTCTTCCGCTGTAGCTTATTCCTTGCCTTGAAATCAATTGTGGGCTTCTTTGGTCCATCCTTTGGAAAGTTCTTCTTTAGATCTTTCTGAAGTGGCTTGCTTTGAAACTTCGGTTTGGATGGCGTTGAAAACTTCATTCCTCGAGCCCTCTTGATTTCTTCCCTCAATGATGGTGGATCTAGTGCTCTAACCCATCCACAAACCAACTCCTCCATTCCCTTAATGAAAAGAAATGTCAATCGTGCCTCCGAGACATTCAGCACCAACACGACAAGCCTCTGAAATTTTGAAATGTATGCATCTAGTGAGTCATATTTGATTTGTGCCAACTCCTTGAAGAATTACCCTGGATTTGATTCATCAAACCTATCAATCAACCTTTGTGAGAACTCCAAGTATGTAGTTATGAGATTATGACCTTGAGTCACCATGCCATTGTACCACCAATCTAGAGCATTTTCTTCCAAGTGGAGTGTAGCAAACTATATGGCATCCTTCTTGAACATAGGGCTCAAAGTGAAGTAGTTGTCCAACTTTTGTATCCAAGCCCATGTCGTGATCTTCCCCAAGCCATCGAATGGAGTGATATTGACCTTCCCCAACTTATTTTGCAATTCATGATTTATGTTGTTGGTATTTCCTCTTCCATCTCTAGGTCAGTCCCTGTTTCGGTACTTCCCTATTTTGGTACTTCACTTGATAAAAATCTATCCATGGTAAAGCTTCTTTACATTCATTGCTTAGCACCAACCACTCTCTCCTATAATCATCAAAAGTCTCACCTCGAGCTTGTGGTTCATTCTCTACAACCCTTTGCTGATCCAAGAATGTAGGCATGAGAGGTCTAGCCACAGTTGTATGAGATGTATGCACCAGAGTACCACCTTGATTCCCGGAAGTGCTTGCATCATGATGCCCATTGTTGTGATTGCCTCTATCACCTCCATTGTTGCCATTTTTTCCATTACCTCCATTATTGTCGTTGCCTCCATTGTTGCCAATGTTATGCCTTAAGAATTTATCCAATAGTTAACATAAGTCTCGATGCCCTCTTGCTAGGTCATTGAGTATTTCTCTTATGCTTTGATCTTCTTGACTTCGGTCACTCGTATTGTCTTCTTCTTCGTTCACAACTTTCCACCTTCTTCTATAAGTGATGTAATCTACGCCTTCAAAATTCATGTGCCAACATTTGATGATCACTGCTTCACAATGTCAATATGAACCTTGCAGGCTAGCAGGATCCAAGCTCTAATACTACTATAATATCCCAAAATGGGATATTTTGAACAATTTCAGATTTACAGACTTTCCAAAATATCAAACTTTAGATTTCTGCTCAAACCTTAAATTCTAAATTTTCTGAACTTAAAATTAGACCTCAATAAACACATAGGGTAGCCCATAAAACATGGCAAATAACCATAATTTCATCATAAACATGATTATCCATAATATACTTGCATTTCACCATCAAATGAGCAATAAATCCACTTCAAATATCTAACACAAATGATTGAAATTAATTTTAGAAGTCCGCTGCTACAAAATTTGAATATTACAAGTCTTCATATACATTCAAAACATAGGGCAAACATGATAAACATGCCCAACAAAGTTATGCCCTAACCCTATAGGTTGTACATACCAAAATATAACAAAGTAACCTTCCAAAATGATATGAAGTGATCTCCAAAGGCTGCTACTCCAATTAGGGCATCAAACCCTAAGTCTTCAATTATTAAAGGCAATGGAAATCCACTCCAAAATGGTGTACTCAGATATACTCTGCTGCTGCTCCAAAATAGCAACCCAAATCATGCATCAAAGCCACCAAAATGCCTTCAAAACCTAATCGCTCTCCTCCAATGAAGGGCGCTCCAAAACTAGGGCCAACTCCTTCACCAATGATGATCAATCCACACCAAAGAAGTGCCTAAAAGATGAGCTCCAATCTACTTTGTAATTCTGCTCTTCTCAATTCATCCAACACCTCCTAAGAACTTAAGGTTTCATCTCAAGATGTTCTCCAAGAGATAAACTGTAAAAGATGAATGAATGTGTGAATGAATGATGATGCAAATGCCACAAAATGACCTCTTATAAATACATGTTTTGTCTTTCTCCTTTAAACCAACCTAGAGAGAGAAATTCTGTTATTTTAATTATCTTTTTTTCCCTCTAAGAGGGCCGACCAACATTAGACAAGGTGGGCGGTAGGAAAATTCAAATTAAAGATATGAATTTTATCTTCTTTATCACCTCCAAGCTACCTTCCTCCAAGCGCCAAGGAATATATATCATTTTATTGTTTGTTTCTCCTTCAGAGGTTGTCCACAACCATAAGGCATCAAATATGTCCTCGAAACTGGCATACACATATGATCAAACCATATTACTTATCCAAGGTGGCATCAACATCAAATATGATTAAAATTCCATCACCTAGCACAACCTACTCAATTTGACAAGTTTCCACACTCACAACTCCTCCAATTGGTTCATGGAAAGAAAAAGATATTAAATGAAAGGATTACATCAATATCGTCAAAAAATACACCAAGGCATCTCCAAATCTCAATTCACTTTCCAAAAGTCTCCTAAGTGTGAAAACAAGTCCCTCTACTCGCTAATGGTGATCACTCTGAAAATGGGGACATTACATAGCTCGTAACTCCATTTGTAGGCTCTAGTATTATCTACCAAAGTTTGTCTACTAAGTTCAACTAAGTGAAGACAACTATAAATTGAATCCTCGTCATCCATCTCTTAAGGTACACTTTTGATCTCACTGGTTGAATTTCACTGTATCTCTACTTCTCTTACATCAATTTTGTCACACCTCACTTTTCAAGTCATTTGCCCTTCTGGCTCTATCACTTCTCGTAGAGTTTTATTTTTCTCTTCAAGCTCAAGTTTGGGTTTTGTTAGAAGAGACAAAGCTAAAATTTCAAATGCCTCTTCATTCCATGGTTTTAGGAGATGTCTTTTTTCCTCATGTTTTACTTTATAACTATTCTCCCTACCATGATGGGTTACTTTCTAGTCATACTGCCAATGCCTTCCCAACAACAAATGACAAGCATTAGAATTGACATCACATCACATAACACTATCTTCATAGGGACTAATTTTGAAAGCAACAAGACAAGACTTATCTACAAGTACATTATGATCCTTTTTCAACTAGGCAATCTTATAAGGGGTTGATTATAGAATACAAGCAAACTATAATTTGTTTACCATTTTTTGTCTTACTAGATTTTCGGTAGATCCATCATCCACAATCACCTTGCACACTTTATCTTTACACTAATTTTATTCAAAAGATGCTCTTTCTCTTCTAATTAGCTTTTAGGGGTCTCTTTGTTTCTTGATATTAAGGTTCTTTGAAACATCAAGTTCTCTTGTGTCTTTGCTGAAGGTTCTTCTTGGGCTACCATCATCCTTTTGGGGTTTTAAGGGTAGCATATGGCCATATGAGATTCATTAAATATGAAACATCCAAATGATTTTTGGCCACCACAAGCTTCTCCTCCTCCGTCTATAAAGCCTCCTCTTCCTCTAGAGTTGGATTTCACATCCTTGCTTTCCTTAGGCTCTTTATTCATGGTAGAACTTTCTGAGGAACTCTTTTCCTCTAAAGGAACTGCGTTCGGCTTTCTTTCTCAACAATTTACCCTTACCCAAATTTAGTTTCTCCCCTGCTCTCAAAGCATATTGATATGCTTCATCAATTGTATTTAATTTGATTAGGGCAAGCTCATCTTAGACATGGAACTATAGCCCATTGAGGTATCCAACAACAACTTGCTCACCATCTTCTTGCAAATCTACTCATATTTGCAACCTCATAAATAATTCTAAGTATTTTAATATAGACAATTCCTTTTGTTTGAAGTTTTGAAACTATTTAAACAATTTTTGTTGATAATATGCATTAGATCTTAGTTGTTTCAACATCTTGGGCCATAACTTGATTTTGCCTTCACTTTGTCTTCTCTTGTTATTTTGGAGGTTATCCCACCATAAGGCAGTATGCGACTTTATCTTTCACACTGTCATCTTTACTCTCCTTGGGTCCTCTACATCCATGTTTTCCATCTCGAACAACTTCTCTACTTATTGTAGTCAATCAATGAACATATGAAGATTTAGATCACCTTTAAAATTTAAAACCCAAGCCTTAACTTTAGTCTCCTATTTTGAAATAGCTTTGATCAATCTCTCCATGGGATCTAGTGCTCTATTTGCTCCAACTAGGGCTCCCTAATTCTCTTGTTCATCTTCAAATTCATCCAGGTAGAATCAAGCTTTGATTGCTTCTAATTTCATTAGCATTTTGTCCCATTATTCCATTTGTCTAGCTCCTCTCATATCTTTCCTTCCTTAGTTCAAATTGACTCCTCTCTATGCTATTTTATAGGTTGCTTTGATACCAAAATTGACGTAGATTACTCTAATTTGCAACAAAAACTTCGTAAAAAAGGACTTTTCAGAGTCTGGTTTGAGAAAAGACTTCTTTGTGTTTAGAATGGATCTCATTCTAGCATAGAAATAAAAGGTTTCCTTTTTTTTAGAAATTTGTATATTTTTCTACTATTTGTTTTTTGCTGCATAATAAGTTTCTTAATATATTGATATCAAAAATACTTTACCAGAATCCAAATTTCTAGTTTATCAGAACTGATCAAAAGCATACTAGCTACGGACCTAACCTAGATACTAGAAATATAACCAAAAATTGCTTCAAAATGTCGCGCAGGGCTGAGTAGACCAGCTAAACATATACTGATATCTTAACACATTCACTATTCATATGAAAACCCCTAACATAAAAACAGACAGACACCCCCCAGAAACCCTAGCTTCTTCACGCCTCCAGTTCATAGTTATGAAGTTTCATGTTAAATTCCTCGTCCCATTTGCTGCCCTGAGACTTTAGAATTTTAAAAAACTTAAGCAGGAAATTCACCCCAACCCTCGCGTTCTTCCTGAACTAGACCAGGTCCTCCCCCCTTAGATGAAGAATAAAGGGGAAAAACTTCACCACACTACCTGGCTACTGCAGAAGGGGAATGTCCTTGGGTCGTGGCATGCCTGCATCGAAGGAAGCCACCTCCAAAACCTTTGTAAGGCCTCCAAGCACACTGGGAATGAAAAGTCTCCGCACCACCAGGTCGACCCATGTCTTGGCCACGTTAAGATCTAGTAGGGTTGCTACAAATCGTGAGCTTAAATCTGAATCCACCTGGTATCTCTCGCTGCTCTCCAGGAAATCCTTCCCCAGAATCATCTTGACTGCCCCAAGGACCAAAACATCTTGGCACTTTAAAATCCGCTTGATGCGCAGGTCTGTTATGTAGCCCAAGAAAGCCATCTACCTCTTGGTGCTCACCAACCAAACCGGCGTATCCATAGCTCCACACCTTAGCCACTCCACTGAGAAGAAGACCACCTTCGGTTTGACAGACATTTCAATTGCCGCCTTGTAAATTGTTAGAACGCAGATAAGAGTAGTCTTCAAATGCTTTGGGTGTGCTATGAAATCATAGCTGCTATCAATTCCTCCGTTTAGACACCTTGTCATAACCATCTTATCGCCTGCCCGCTCGTGAGAGCCTCGTCCTTCACTGTGAAAACTGCTTAGGAAATGACTAAGGAGATTAATCACCATCATTGCAATGTAAGCCTTCTCTTGGAACTAGTGAAAGAGTGAGACATCGCCAGCGCCCGCCATGCAGCCAAAGGCCCTGTCATAAAAAGAAAGGTGAACCACGTGTCCTGCCACCTGCCACCCGTTGGCCAACTCACCCCTTGCATCGCTCCGATTTGCCCTGGTCCTTCCACATCCATGATGTGGAAGGACTCCCTCCCAACCGCCCACATATTTTTCTACTATTTTTTTAATTATTTGTTACTCAGTATTTTGTTGCAAAAATTTTGATTTTTAACATTGACACGAATTTAAAAAATAATTGAAAACTATAGTTTAGACTAATAAGATGCATCCCCTAGTCATAAATACCTGAAAGTAACAAAACTAATAACTATAGTATCAATAAAAACATGTCGGTCACGAAAATATCACAAGATCCTTACCAAAGATTCAAGACTTCCATGAAAGAAATAATTATGGAGAAGCATATTTTCTAGTGGAACAATCTCAAGTAGCTCTTGTACTACCCGCTCATATGTGTGTTAGGATAGTGCTCTCCCATAGTTTTGACAACACTTTGAATTGCTTTCTTTTATAAGGGAAAGCATAACATGTAAGAACTTATTGGCCAAGTTGCTGCTCCATATGTAACGAGATTGTTGTCTCCCACCACTCCATGCCCTTTCCTACAATTCCACCATGTGCCATGCCCTTTCCTACATGCCATGTCTATCCCTTGCATGCTTACCCATGTCCCCATGGGGCTGCTTAAGTTATTTTTCTGCTTAAAAATTAAGCAGTTGGAGTCACCCCATGGAAATTTACAATTATGGGAAAGGATAATATAGAATCTTTCCCTATTTTTGTGGAACAACTACTGTTTAGGAATTGTAGATATGCTGTGGGAAAAAGGGGGGGCACTAGAAATAAGCAACATAAAGAAAAATATCCTGTGCGAATCTCTGACCACCCACCCACCCCGCAATATTAGTAGCCGGGGCAATAGGATTAACGGTCGCAGTGCTGTACCTCTTCTCTTTTGTCTCACAGAAAAATAAAATATTCATGGGGTCACTAGCTCCACAAATATCTCATAAAAAAAAAAGCTAAGTAGCATCATGGGGACACCTTGTTAGGTGCTAATGTTAGTATGAAATAATTAAAAAAACAAATAAAAAATTATGATTTCTCCAAAACTCTTGATAAGAATTATCATTAAGGAGGAAATTCATAAATACTAAGAATACAACCATCAAATGTATCACACAAAGTTGGTTTGGTTAAATACCTTAGCCTGCTACAGCTTATTGAAAAAAAAAAGTGATTATTTATAAGGATTGAACTACCTATCTATTTCTAGCCGATAAAGGCGTGGTTCAGAGGTTAAGTCGCTTGGTTGTAGTGGCGGCCACTAGAGTTCAAACTCCCGCTGGGCCAACGAGCTCGCAGGCTTTACGCCTTCGCTAGGCCAATGAGTTTGCGGGTTTGAAGTGTTCTTGTTAGGGGATGAGGTTCTTGTTAGGGGATGAGGTCCCCTGTGTTGTGGCTTCACTAGTTCATTGCTCTGGGCAAAAGTGCATTCACGTGGAGCCGGAGTACGTGTCGCACCAGCGTCACCGGTCACATTAAAAAGTTTACGGGCGCATTATATATATATATATATATATATTTCTAATAAAAATAATGACATAATCTAATACACTCCAAAACACCACATATATGAAAAAAGGTTTAAAATTATTTAAGCTTATGGTACTTACTGAAAAAATAAAACTGTGGTGTATTGATAGAGATAAAGCTTACGGTATCTGAAACAAAAATTTGAATGGACGTAAGCCGAGCACAGTGGTTCAATTCCAAGAATATGCAGATTGTGGCCTCTCATCACATGTATTCATGGAGTGCCTCCAGGCACAGCTGTAGATCAGCAACTGCCTTCTTATTGTCTTCAACTTTGAAATGGCCAAGGAATGCAAGGTTGTTGTACCACATTGCCAGCCGCCCTCTGCAAGTTCGAGCTTGGGGTTTATTATCATCTGGTACGAGCCCAATTCACAGAGCTCAAGAGAAAGAAGGAAGCATAGCAAATTGCATTCATTAAATTTTGTAGAATTTTTATCTGCAATTAGAGTGGAGTTACCTGTTTTTTTTTTTAACATTTTCCATTTTTTTTAGTATACCGAGATTTTCTCAATATGTATTAGTTACAGAGTCCATTGTATTTGCACTTTTTAAAGTGCCGATTGATTAATATCTAACCGAATTTTAAGTTTTGTATAAGGTTTTATTTGCAAATAAGTTTGTGTTGCTCCTAAAACGTCCGCAGTCACCTTTCCGTGGAAGAGAACAAGCCACACTCCGAACCAGTATGCTACATATGCTATTTACCAATTGGATATTCAGCAAGGGAGCAATATCTTGATTACCCAATTTGTAATTTACATGGGTGTATCATTTGTTTGTAATTTCTGGTAGTAAGTATATAGTCTATTGACCTCATCTGACTTCTACATTGTATGCGTATTATAAACCTTTCAGGGCTAATGCAGAGTATTCCATTCGAGTTTCTCATCAATCCTTTTGTATTTTTTTTTTTAATTAATATGTTGATTCTTAGCCAGGTTTCTTGTTTCTCGTTTCTAGAAACTAACTTTGGAGAACACCAAGAAAACATACTGATTTATTTTCCTTCCTGTAGTTCCCGGGGCAAACAATTGGAAAAATTTAATTTTATACAAGAATCCAAGAATAGTCTTTCTGTAAGGCCATCTAAATTTGAGGAGATTCATTTTAAAGTCCGACGAACAGGTTAATTTAGAGTGCATACCTTTAGTACCATGTAAGATGCCCATGAATATGGAGGTGATTGTCTAGGTTGCAGTCTCGCCAGCACGCCAGTGTGGAACAATAGGGAGCCTAAATAATTATCTATGTATCATTTTAATTTTAATTTTTTGCACTGCTGGGAGTGGGTCAGATGCACGCCAAGTACGTTGGAATGCATATGGATTGTATGTAGAGGTGCAAATCATAGTTACAAGACTTGGACTCAGCAAGCTGATTTTTGACCCGGACTCGGACTCGGCGCCCAAGCTTAACGTAGACTGGCAAATTGAAAAACCCATGAAATACACAGATTTTTAAGGATTACAAACTTGTTTCATGCATCTTTAATAAATAAACCTTAAAGACACAATAAACTAATCAAATAGAAGCTGCATTGATCACATACACAAGTATACATTGATCACATAAGTATAAACACAAATTTTAGTTGAAGGAGATAACACATTTAGATATATAAATATTGTCAAATGCATACAAAGCTCATGGATTATGAAATCCATGGCATCAAAAATTCAAAACAAATATCGAAACAAAAACTATAAGTCTATGGCTCAGAGGAGCCTGCATCACTTGGCCCAACATCACGGCAAGTCCTGTGCAGGCGTCTAAGATAGGTCCTGGATGATGATGTAGCCATGATATCTGCCTGTGTCTCGGTGACACCAACATCCAAGACATCCAAGAAATCTACGGTGGGCTGCTCCAAATCAACGCTGAGCTCTTCCCAATCCTTCATAGACTCCTTTAGATACACCAAAAGTAGCTACAAGCCTGCCCAAATGTGATTCAACCACCAATTTTTGCTCAATTTGATTGCTGATTTACCCTTAAGTGCAATATAGTTTTGGTTCGATACTCTTTTTTTCCTTCTCCTTTGACTTGGAAATGAAATGAACTTGCTTTTAGGGTGTAGGAGACCATTTTAAGTGTTTTTATTTTGAGTGTTTTTGTTTTTTTTTTGTTTTATTTTTCTTACTTTCTTTTTGCCTACTGCGGCCGAGTCTGACCCTTAGGACTCGCTGGTTCTGGCGAGTCCGCCAGACTCGCTAGAGACCCGAGTCTTGCATCCCAGAGACTCGTTTGGTGCTCCTCGCCTGAGGACTTGTTGAGTCTAGGCAAGTCCTGTAACACTGGTGCAAATACTATGATTGATAGACAGTTGCTATAATGGAAACAAAAGAGCATTCCAATCTTTAAACGTTAAAGGTGGTTGTCAAAGGACATTAAAAGATTGATTTAAGAATTCAATCTGTGTTTACTATTTTAGTCAATGCAAGGGCATTTTGTAGATATATCTTTTCTGTTAAAGTTTTTACACTGTCAAACAAAGTAAACTACATATTGCCAAAAGCGATTTCAATATTTTATTTATTTAGTGTTTTGGAGTGTAAGTACAATCATAGCCAAGATTCAGTAACCAAGCTTCAAGGGAAAGTGCTGTTAAAGCTCATTCATTGCAACTAGTGAGGTAATTTGTAAGCATCCACTACCTACCAGTAGCAAGAATAGAACTGTGTGCCATGTAGCCAATCAATTCACCTCCTTGCCCTTGAATCTTGGAGTAAATTCACCAAAGCATAGTAGCTAGACTTAGGCTGGACAATGCAGGCGTGATATGTCAAGTGGAATCAGACCCGGCAAAACAAAGACAAAACTTGGTAAAAGAGTCTCAACTCTAAATGAGATATTAGACCTATAAATGATCCTTTTTCTCACTTCAGTTTTCAGGGGGCAGAGTCTCATACTTGGACTAAGCTACCAGTCATTAAAAATGTGATTCCAAGAAGCTAGTGAACAAACTGAGTTGAAGTGGACCAATTCCCCCAAATGAGCTGAAATGTACCAACTCTCAAAAATTTCACCAAGATTTTTGTGTAGGCTGATGAAGTTTCAGATTCACTGGGCGAGAATCAGCAGATGCACTTGGTATGCCTCTTTGAAACTCTTAGAGTTGGTGAGTTTTGGAGAATCAATCCATTTTAGCTCATTTTGGACCACTTGCCACTTTGATTCACAAGTTTTACTATTGACTTGGAGAGTCACACAATTATAAACCAAGTTATCTATTTTTTTGTAGTTTCACAAAAAAAATATGTCGAGGACTTTGTTAAGTTCAAATCTGTAATGTGCCGTACCTGTTTGTATTTTTTAAATGATCTTTTATGTGTGATTTTTATTATTATTATTTTGTGTTCTTTCAGACTAGAGAGAAGATGCAGAAGGGGTTTTAGTTTTCCTGTAGATGTGTGTTGCCGGAGCATACAATATAGAGCATATGACCAAAACCCAGAAAAAATACAATGATAATGGACAAACTAACAACAACCCAGATAGCAGAATGGCTAATAAACAATTATCAGAACATACCCATATGTAGATTTGAAACTTCAGTTTTTGACTATTGCCGGACCAGCCATGGGTATGGCTAGAAATCACTCCGATCTCCCAAGAAATACAAGGAATGTCAATACAAGTGTTTTCAACAAGGAGGCTACAAATCGCTCAAGAAATAAGTACAAGACTGTTGCAACACTAACAACTAACTCCCAAAATCAAATGTCACTCTGGTTGAGTGGTACGAGCATGGCTGGAATGCAAACAGCAATACAAATAACCCAATCCCTGACTATTTCTCTTCCAAACCAGGTCTGAAATGGTCCTTGGGTAATGGCGATCAAGTGTGGCTGAAAGAGCTGCCTTTAAACACTTCAAAATACCTCCTACAAAGTGGTACGGCTGGCTGATATGGTACGGCCAGCATCTGCATAAAATTTGCTCATCAAACACCAATAAACTGATCTCTATGACTGAATATGAAGAACTAAATGAAATGTGTGAGAAATATGCTCAGTTCTTCCTCAAATATCAGAATCTAGACTCCAATGAAGCACAGTTGTGAATGCTGAATACATCCACCAACAAAGGCACCGTTGGGTGATCTTTCACACTTGTGGGATACCTCTACTCAGGGAGGTTTTCGTCTTCAAGAGCCTTTGGTTTGAATCCTCAAACCCTAGAGCCAAGCTCCAAAACCCTAGCAAGGGAAATCTCAAAGTGAGAAGAAAATAATAATCCAAGCATATCCAAATGAGAGCACTTTTCCTCCTTTATACTTTTTCAACTTGGAGTCTCTAAAAATCCTCTTGCATATGGGATAAAACATGAGAGGGAAAATACATTATAATTCTCTTTAATTCTTTTCTCAACATCACCCTTAAAGTCCCCTCTTTTAAAACAACATTAGTTGTTGAGCCTAGGCACCAAGGTCCAATATTAAATAATAATGTTTAATTTACGGACTTTAAAACGGAGGCCAAGATGATGTTGGAAACCAATGAACTATAGCTTGTTGGAAAGGTCTTGACAAGACGAATCCAACCCCACTCTCAAAATCCCGTTCCGGTGCCAATCCCGAACTTACTAAAAATAGTAAGTAACGGCCATAAGCAAATTGAGTCAACTTAGAGGGTGCCAATTGGATCCAGAAACCATTTGATAACTCCGAGCTCAGTGCAATGTCTATGAGAGTCAACAACCAACTGCCAAGTCGCCCAAACAGCGCCAAACTGCCACTTACTAAAAATAGCAGTGACCATTGGGGACCAAAGAGAACAAACCCAGAAAGATTAACGACATGAAGATTAACGACATGCAAGCACTTACTATAAATAGTAAGTATAGACAAATTGTCCGAAATCCCTCCGGAAAGTGTCAACCATCTCCATTGGATCACTCGAACACCCTGGTGACATCGAAATATTCCTTTGATTATGCTGTCACCAACCTAGAAGGCCCGCTTTGACTGATCTGCGAGAGAATTTGAAAATGGTGACATTACAAAATCTGACTATCTGATGACGTGGCGTACCAGCGAGGTTGGTTATTTCTAGCTACCTACCAGGATTCCAATCATGCAGCAAGTGGCAAAAATGGTGAGGCCGGTGAGGCCAGGTGGAAGTCCTGAGTGGATTTTGGTAGACTAAGAGAAACCTCTTTCAGTGTAGCCAAAGAAAATGAACGCAGTTTTGAGTGTGTGGTGCAGTGTGTGTGGGGACTATTTCAAGTAGAGTCCCGATAAAACACAGCTTGACTAAATCTGAAAGGATTTTGCTTGATCATATCTAATGACTTACTTGAAGTGAACTGCCAGAAATTATTGTGGTTTATAATACCAAAAAATATTTACAGAATTTAGGCAAGAATATTGGCCAGTGCTGATTGACTCAAAGTCAATAAACAAATCCTGTAGATTTCTTTGTAAGGTAGTTGCCTAGGAGGGTAATAATTTATTTCTAGTTAATTTATCCTGCTGCAACTATTTTACTTCAAGTTCCCTGACATCTCAACCTGTGAGAAATGACCATCTGTCAAATTCGTTTGATTTTAACCTCAACAAAATTTTCTGCAAGGCAATAATATAAATTAGGGATTAAACTTGGATCTATCTTCCTGAGTGAAATGACCACAAATGATATCTAATAAATTAAATACATTAGCTAATTGAATATTCTTTTAGATAACTGTAATAAAAATAAACTACTTCTACTGGTTTAGATGGTGTTACTTTAATTACTATGTGTTGTACTGTTGTTCTAACTTCTATCTACTAAATCTGATCTTTCACTTAAACAAGTGTAAAGCAATCAATTTCAGATCAAAGCTAAGTAAAACCAACACTAGAGCTGAGATTGCAATGGAACTAGAAAGAAAATGGAGTAGGGATAGAGATGCATGTCTGATTTGACATTTGTAGATGTGGCAGAAGGCTGGAAGCACTCTAGATGTGTGCAGGGGTATCTGGAACTGCAGCAGACGGTAGTGACCCTCTAGGTGCATTAGTGACTCTCCAGGTGGGCAAATGATCCAATCTGGGCGCTAGTGTCCGACTTCACGCTAGTGACGCTTGATCGCCTTGACCCAAAACTTCCTGTGTTTGCTTGCCTAATTTTATGCTGCATCAGGATGCTTGCAGAAATGACTGAAGTTGTTTCAAGAGTGAGTACAAGCCTGCAGAATTCTGGAGGGAGGAAAAATTGGTGTTTATGTTAAGGAGCTTGCCTTAGTCGAGCCTCGGTTTGGCATGTTTCAGCCCAAGTAGATTGCATAGTTGGAAGGTGTGTGCTTCCTGGAGTGCAAGTGTGTAAGAGTAATGTGTGTAATGGTGAGGATTTAACCCTAGAAGTTTGCTAGTGTGTGTAGTGCTTGTGTATGGAAGAAGAAGGGTGATGGGGTGATGCTCAAGAATGTGCCAAAGGTCTGCAATGGAGTTTTCAGCTTTTAATTTTCAATGAAAGCCCTGCAATTGAAGGTTTGCCAATGGAGGAAAGTAGAAACTTAGTATGAGGAGGATAGAAACTTAGTATGAGTAGGATGAAAACTTACTATGAGAGAGCAAGAGGATGAGAGAGCAAGCAAGAGTGACGAGAGTTTCCAAACGAGGAAGGATTCCATAACAGGCGAATTTGGGCAAGTGGACTGTTAGAAAACATAGTAAGGCAAGGGTTAGGGTTTTGGTAACTGTTGGTGGGAGAAGAGCATTCAAATTGGTACGGAACACTACTGCGGGCGTGCTGGTGTCCTGATGGCACAACAATGCAGACAGGGGATGGCATGTTTACTGTAAGAGGGGTGCTGTTTGGGTAGTCTGGCACATCTTTGAGGGGTTTTAGGCTCAGAAATGGTCAAGATGGGCCTAATTATGTCTAGGGGAGATGGACACTAAAATGCATGCAAAACATGGAGGGAAGAGTGTGAAGTATGCACTTTTTCACTCTACAAGTAACAATAGCCTAACAAGCTAGCCAAAGTAATTCTTATTTGAACCTTTGATATATTCAGTATAAAATTGGCAAAGATGTTGGACTATGAGCGATCTTATTTCTGAATGATACACTTTAACTCTGCAAATTCATTCCTACAAGTATGGAGACCCTCATATTGAAGGCTGAACTGCTTCTATTGGCCTGCACTCATTTAAATTATATGCTGGTGGGAAATTGCACTTGATTTTATGCAATTTCATTTTTGGCATTTTGTGTATATTCTTCCTACTTAAAAGGCTATAATATTTATGCATGCTACATCCCTCCATGTACATCATTTTCTTTTAAACTGCTGTTTTAACCATTTTGTCAACTACCTTGGAATGCAAATAATGGCTTTTAGCACACATACCACTTTTTTAAGCATTTGCTTTACATGATATTTTTCTTTATTCATTTTTTGTTTGTTTTTGAAATCAAAAAGCATTTTACATCTATTCTATACATTGTAGACGACACCTCTTAATTTTATCCTTGGTGTAACTCTTGAAAAACAGATGATACTCCTGGAGGAAATGAGGGAGATCATTTAGTTGCAGAGTTCATGCATCATGTGATCTCCACCCGTCAATCATGGCCTCTAGAAGGCCGCACTCCAACACCGCTCATGCCACCACACACTGTTGTTAAAGTTCAGGTATTGATTTTGCTCTCCTCATTACCTTGTCTGCCTGGATTTAAATTCATGAAAACCTAATCTAGGTTATTGTATTTTTTAGTTTGCAGGCCAGAGTACTACAGAAGATTCATAAATCCTCATATATACTTGTCACCTTTGTCAGTGCAATATAGCACAGTTTCAGTTTTTCATTCAAGGGAAAAAGCATAGTTTGCATTATATAAAAACTTTCAGCCAAACAAAAGAGTAGATTATATCTCCAGAAGAGTCTAAAGACAGTAGAAAAATCCTTACAATGATCCATTATTTTGCTTCAAGTGAATCAATCTTTTTGAGTTGGGGGATTTCTGCACAAAGTCCACTGATAATAGAGAGATTGAATTGTTAAGGGCTAACTTCTAACTTAGGTACAACTGCTAAGAATATTGCAACTATTAGTGAAGGTTTCTGTTTGCACAAGAAATTTAACTATGCTTTTGTTTTGGTAGTCCAAAATTTAGAAGGAACAAAACTTAGTATTTCAATTTCCACCAGTTTCAAAGCAACAAACTAAATGATGTTACAAATCAGATCTGGAACTGATGAAAAACAGAACAGCTACAGAAAAAATTAGATTAAAATATTTGGAAAGGAAATCTGAAATCTGTTGTTTATTACCACAGTAAATAGGCATTTCTGAATAAGTATATTGTATTGATTTTGGGTTGGTTGTGCCGGTGAGGTTATTTGTCCTCCTGGCAGTTGTGGTTAGTTGTAGTGGGTTGTCAGCGGTTGGCATTGCCGACCAACTGCCGACTGCCTTTATATACTTTGTATGTCATTGTAATTGGGACAACACTTGTTCTGAATTGCCTATCACATTGTACGAGAGCATATTTGCATATAGTATACATACCAATTTTGTTGTGGCAGAGAATGAGTAAATTGTTATGATGTTGTTATATTTACTGTCCATGCATATTCTGTTTACTCTGTATATTTCTATCCTGAACCAATAGGTAGTAAACATTTGGCACCATTGCCTATATGGAGTCAGGTTGAGTAGTTGGTGACTGATGGCAGCATAATGGGACAGCCAACGCCAGAACCAGAACGAGAACCTAATGAGCATAGTGAAGATGATGCAGAAGATGATTTGACGCAAGACCTCGTACACCTGTGGGATATATCGGTGAGGGAACATGTAAGGAGGGAAGCAAATGCCAGGGAAGTACTAGAAGACCAAACTTGGGAGAACCTGGTGGTGAATGACAAAGTTGACAACTTTCTCACTCGTCTTTTGAGGCTTTTGGTGAGGCATTTCTTAATCTTACAAAACTTCCACGCCAAGAGAGAAAGAGAGCAACGCCGACAACATATACTACAATGGTACAAAGAACGTACAAAACGAGAAGAAGAGGAGCACAACACTGATCAACGTCGGACGTCGATCAATTAATGCCTTTATACCCAAACAGATACAGGGGATCACAAAGCGGTCACGAAACACCCGATCAGGAACAAGGTCATTTAGAATACAAGAACATAGAGAAAGGAGGTTGAAGAAAATAGTTGAAGAAATAGAGGGATTACTGCTTGAGAGTGAGAGCCCACCCTGGGAACGGAGCAAGAGTAGAAGCGTTAGTCGGAGCCGTAGTCGGGAAGAAAAGAAAGTTCCTACCGAATGACAAAACACAAACATAAGGAAATACATAAACGCAGAGTGGGAAGAATTAGCGAGACAATTACCATTTTCGAATGAAACACAAGAAGATCTTGCCGACCAGGCGGCGGACAACCCAACTGTGTGACTTCCACCAATCGACAACTAGTGGGAAGACTGATCATGGCAAGATTCATTGTCGGAGACATATGAAGATAATATCTGGCACTTTGAGGAACTGTTGATTGGAGGGCGAGAGCCTACAACTCTGGGACTAGAGGAGCACAAGAAAGACCCTGTGGGCGACAGGAGCGTGCGGTTTGCTGAGGAAGGAGGAGTGGAGGACACTTGTGTGGCTGAGAGTGCACAGAACGCACCGGGACTTATGGGTCAAGACTCGCCAACCAGAAACCAAACACGAAAGTTGCGCCAAGGAGGAAAGATGGTGACTCCTCCAGCAGTCCGAGTATGGAAAGGAAAAAGCTCCCGAAGTTCTTGGGGAACGGGTCTAAAGATCTAGTGAGGCATTGCAAGACTTGTGAAACCGTATGGGTGGCCAATGGATAGGACGATAGGTCCTATTGGTTGCGGTCGTTCTCAACAACTTTGAGGGGCATAGCCATTGATTGGTACACAGAACTGGAAGCTAGTTCAAAAGTCAATTGGGCCACATTGAAGAAGGCATTTCAAGAAGAATTCAAACTCCTAAGGGATGACAATGAAATTGTAGCCGAAATCTATAGCACGAAACGAGGCAAGCATGAGAATGTAAGAGCCTATAATTATAGTTTGAAAGAGCTTTTGGTGAAACTAGAGAAGGAACCTGTTGATGGCTTGAAAAAGCGCTGGTTTATTGAGGGTTTGACTCCCTCGCTGAGGAAAAAGATGAAAATAGTACCACGTTCGTCGTACGCCGATGCTTACAACCGGGTGATGGATATTGAGTAAAGACAAAATGTCCTGTTGGGGGAAAAAGAAAGACGATGACGACGAAAGTTCGGACGACAACGACGATGAATCAAAAACCGTACAAGCACTCCGGAAAGACATGATGAGGATGATGAAGGAACTAAAAACAGAAAAGGAGGTCACCAAGGACAAGGAATTGTGGTGTACGGAGTGCAATGGTGAGGGCCATGTCAAGGAAAACTGCCCAAAGATGATTTTCTGTGACATTTGCCAAGTCCTGGGACACTCCACTAAAGAATGCCCGTACAATATGAAGACAAGGAGCAACTTGGTGCTCTTCACCCAAAGCGAACAATCTACCCCACCGACTACACCGCCGAAGCAACAAAATAATAACAGTGCATCGCTAGGTGGGTATCGGAACCGTCGAGGAAACAACAGAACAGCTACAGAAAAAATTAGATTAAAATATTTGGAAAGGAAATCTGAAATCTGTTGTTTATTACCACTACTGAAATCTTTAGAAAAACACATCCTATCTGAAATAAATTGAAACAGAACTTATTGTATTCCATAAAACATTTTCAGATGATACATACAATAAGACAAACTTTCATGAGGATGTATGACTGCTGATGCAGAACCAATCCAAGAGCAATATAGTTGCTGCACTTGGTCACAACAGTCCTCCAGGATCCTAAACTTTAATTTTCCAGCCAGAGCAGAAAACATTCACGTGAGGCTTAAAGGCCTTATTGGACTCCTGCACCTGTCGAGTCCTTATTATTGCCAACTTCAGATTTCTTTTTGTCATCTGTAGGGTTTATTATAACTGACATATTCCTAATGATCATTGCATAACTGATGGGTAAGTGAATAACCAATGACTTCATAGCTAATGAATAATTGATGTGATAACTGATGACTGATTCAGAACATAACTGACTTGTTTATGGATAACCAATTTATTCTTGCATAACGAACATTTTTTGTGCATAACAATTTTTTAAAATTATTATTAATATTAGAGAAAAGCATACAAATATGGTTCATACGAGCAGCTGACTGCTAATACAAGCAAAAAGAGCTCCTGGGGAGCACAATCCAAAATCCAAAATTGGCATCAAAGTGCAGCAAGTTAACAAAGTACATAGAGAATAATGGATATTATAACATCAAAAAGAGGCCTCCTGTCCAGAATCGACCATGTACTAACAACCATCAGCACAGAAAACAACTTCTCATTTCTTGTTTTCTTTGTCAACTATCTTCTGATCAGAATCCTTGATAAAATTTTGAATTTGATTCTCAAAAGTATTAATCTTGAAATCAACACAATCTCTCAGCGACCAGTCTGGATATGCTCTGATTGGGACAGCAGGGAATGAGGTAGAAGCATCATCCAATTCATTACTGTCAGAGGGACTGTCATAACCAACCTTGTCTGAATCTAGAACCTCTTCTTCACCATGTGTTATCTCTTTTCCAGCTGACTTGGAGTCTCTGTTTACATCGACAGGGGTGAAGCTAGTAGGGAAACTGGATTCCTCAGAGCCACGAAGCTGCAGGCCACCCATCTTCTCCATATTCAACCTCTTGAGCACCAGTAGTCCAGTTATGATCCCTTTCTTCAGACTGAGAATCAGGAAAAGGAGGACCAACTTGGAAAAAATCCTTTACATCTTCTTGACTTCTACGAACTTGCAAAGCAACCTACCAAGAAATGATGAAAATGGTGACTTCTCTTGAAAAGTCAGTGAGCAGCCTTCTATGACCTTGAAAAACATCTTTATTCCTCTTGGTGCAAATAAACCATAAAATTTTAAAAAGCAAACTAACCATAACATGGACAAGGGAACATCACTACTAATAAAACCAAAGACAATATCCATCCAATCAATTCTTTTTTTGTTAGAACATGCACCCCAAGAAGGCAGAAAAAAGCTCCAGACTGTTCTAGCATAAGGACAGTCATAAAATAAGTGAAAAAATGTTTCCAACTGACTACACATAAGACACAACTTAGATTCAGCAGCATGACAATTAGCCCCCACAGCGAGCTTTTGATTAATAATAACTAGCGAAAGAATGACCTTTCTGGTTCCAAAACACCGGACCAAACCCTTTCAAGTCACTTATCCGAAACATTAGCCGGATTAGAGTCATTAGACAACCCCCACAGAAAGTTGAGTTTGCAAAACCAATGGTTAGAGAATGACAACAGACAATAAAGATATTTGGTAGAATATTCAGGAGCTTCCTTCCTCCAACCCAACTCACAGTAGGCCATAAACCAAAGAACCTTCTATTTGCACCCCTCAATCCCTACTTTTTTCAATTAAGTGTCAACTCTATTATGTTCCTTAGGAATGTGAAACCTCTCTTGGAGAAACTCCCAAGTAAGCAATACCTCCTTCTTAAGAATGTGATCAACAACCTTCAGTCCTTTTGCATTGCAAGCTTTAGCTAAACAACCCCTAGTAGAGGCCAAAGGAATATTTTTATGCTCAAGACACCACCAAATGGACCTAAATGTCAGGATTTGCTCTTTTTTTACCTAAAATAACCTCCTGTCCTCTAGTAAAATCTCTTCTAAGTTCTAATAAACAAGCCTTCCATATAGAACTGAAAATAGGGGAACCAAAAGGCCTCACTATATCCCACATGTGCAGCCTAGACGACTAAGGATTTTTTTTTTGGAATGTTGTTACGAAATTATGCCTTGAAAGTTGTTTCCAAGATCCATCTCGTGTAACCACCCAAGTAACCACTTAACAACAAGAGCAACCTCTTGGATAAACAGGTTTTTTAAGCCCATCCTCCCAATCTCCCTAGGTTTTGTTGAAAATATCCCAGGAAACTACATGCCTTTTCTTATTGCTCTTTCCATTTGACGACAAAAAATTCCTAATCAACATATTCATTTGGTTCCTATGAGAGGAACAAACCAGCTAGCAAGAGGAGAACTATATAGTATAGGAGGATGAAACCTTTTGATAGACTTGGAATCTGTCTGCAAGAGAGAGAAGATGATGCAGGCAAGGATTGGGAACCTAGTGAAAGGCAACTGACCCTAGTAGCTCCACACAAAAACCAATTTACAAATGCAGCAAGGAGAGAAGAATACTCAAAAATTATAAATCAAAACTCACATTACAATTTGCTTACAGGCACGCAGCCCAGCAGCAAGGCATAACAATTAACTCGGAAATTTCCAATGACTCCGCTGGTCATTACAGTCCTATGAAATCCAACAAAAGAAATGATTCTCAGCTTCTTACTCCTGCGATCTCCCTTCCTTGTTGATCCATACACATATGCTTGATTTTATAAGGAACAACCACCTAGAATAGGTGAGTCGTCAACCAATAATATATTTGCTGCCTAGCAAAGGTAACTGCTGTCAGCCATTAATAGGCTCTACCCACAATCTACCAGAAATAGCGAGTGAATGAAGATACCTGGCAACAAACTACAGCAAGTGGTAATACCATGATTAGGAATGGATGAATGGAGTGAAACGCCTGTCAAAGGCTGCAACAAATGGTAACCATCACTCAAAGACTCTAGGTAATCACGCTCATGACCTCATTAAAACACCACTAGCAATAAGTTGTCAAAACCGTAGGTGATACACCCACGACCACACTAGGATCACCCAGCATAATGGATGAAATGCCTACCTAGTGGGCCCGAACAACAATTTAGATATGTTTTGAAAGGAATGTTGCATGGGTAGGAGAGCTAGACGTGATTCTAGCTCGGAATGAATAGAGATACATTACATGCTTGAGGGATAAAGTGAAGGCCATGTCCTAGAGGCGGACCCCACATAAGATAGCATGCTCCAACAAAAGACAAAAACAAACTTGAAAACACACACATAAATTAGAGCAAAAAAGCAAATTTGAATAGCCACTATTTTTGGATGATGCAGGATTGCGGGTGACCTAGATGCTCCTGCATCAAACATGTCGGGTAAGTGGAATGTTTCATGAGTCTTATGACTCATGAACATTTTATGAAATCTGGAACTGAAATTCCATGCTTGACAACCTTGGATGCATTCATCAAAGTTGCTTCATCTGTTGCCTTGTTCTTCCATTTGACCAAGTAATCCCTGCATTCCCTTCCCCTTATTTTCTTGACTACTTAGGAATCTATTAGTGTTTCAACTTTCAACCTCATCTCATTCCTTTCCAGGAAACTATTGTACCCATTCTTCCTTTTGGTAGTCAAGATTTGCACCTTCTTCTTAACGAGTTTGCCCTTCATAATAATGATACAAATTAGCAACATTGAAAATAGGTGAAATGTCTACACCTTTAGGAAGCTCTATCTCATATGCACTGGATGTAAAATTCCTTAAGACCTTACATGGCCCAATCTTCTTCCATTTCAACTTATTGTAGGTCCCTTGGGGAAATTTTTCTTTCCACAAATGAGCTAACACCAAGTCTCCAACTTGAAATTCTTGTTCCCTCTCGAGATCTGCATGTTGCTTGTACTTACATTGAATTTTTCTCCAAATTCCTCGTAACTTGGTGCAACAAATGTATATAATCAGTAAAATCTTTTGCTACAACACTTTTCCTACCCAAATCAGCAATACCTCTCAAGTTATCTACTCCCCTTGGGTTGTATCCATACATAGTTTGGAAAGGACTTTTGGTTGTACTCCTATTAACTAAGTTATTATAAGCAAATTCTGTCTGTGCCAAGATCAAATCCCAATGAGTGGGTTTCTTTCCAACCAAACATCTCAACAGGTTACCTAGACTTCTCTTGACAGCTTCCATTTGCCTATCGGTTTGGGAATGATAAGCTGAACTAAAATTCAGTTAGTGTCTAATTTCTTCCACAAAATGTGCCAAAAGTGACCCGCAAATTTACTGTTTCTATTCGAGACTATACTTTTTGGTAATCCATGGAGTCTAACTATCTCCTTAAAGAATAATGTGGCAACATGTGTGGCATCACTTGACTCTTTATATGGAATAAAATGTGTCATTTTGGAAAATTTGTCTACTACCACATAAATGGAATCATTACCTCTTCGAGTCCTTGGTAGCTCAAGAACGCAATCCATACGCACATCCTCCCATGGCCTCTCTGGAATAAGTAGTGTCATTTTGGAAAATTTGTCTACTACCACATAAATGGAATCATTACCTCTTCGAGTCCTTGGTAGCTCAAGAACGCAATCCATACACACATCCTCCCATGGCCTCTCTGGAATAAGTAGTGTCATTTTGGAAAATTTGTCTACTACCACATAAATGGAATCATTACCTCTTCGAGTCCTTGGTAGCTCAAGAACGCAATCCATATGCACATCCTCCCATGGCCTCTCTGGAATAAGTAAAGGCTGATATAAGCTAGTATTCTTGAAGCTGAGGATGAAAACTCCCTGTCTTCAACAATGTGGTTCCATCCGGGGATTGATAGTGAGCCGAAGATTTGGAGTTTGGGGACGAAAACCTTCGAATTTCATTGGAGCAATTTCATTCAGAGATTGCTAGTGTGCTGAAGGATTTGCCGGTTGAGGGTTTGATGATTCCTGGAATTAGTCGCGAAGGGTTTACTATGCAAATTCTATTGAGATTCTTCGAATAATAAATTTGTAAGTGTTTTCCCTTGCGGTGTTTGTGGAAGTTATTGCATATGCTATTGTTTCCAGTAACAGACGCCTTTGGTAAAGGTGATTTTGGAAGATTGGAGACCATTCACAGAGGTCCGCTTCTTTTCTTAAGTGAGACGCCATTTATAGAGGGAGTTCACAGCTGTATTGGTGTACATCAGAGTCTCAGACCTGGCCGCAGCTTGAGGGAGCATTTATAGTAGGTCGCAGCCTTTGGGTGGTGCGCCATACACTAGAAAGGTATCGTGGGTGTTTGTTGAAGCTGCCCCCTTGACTTAGAATGTTTTCTAAGTGTTTTTTCAGAGGAGTTTTCAGTATATATCAGATGGTATCGTGTGATTACAGTCTTATTGCTTGAAGTTTGGGGTTTGGGAATGTATTTGGGTTTCTACAGAGCATGTTGCACCAGCTAGCACAAGTTCATCCTTTTATTTGTAAGGTTCGAGACTTCATTGCAAACATCTCCCTGTATTTCTGATTTACTCTTGCAATATCATCCGTTTAGAACAACAATTTATATTGTATGACAGCAGTATATTGTCTTGTGGATCTTCATCATTTGGCCTTGTATCTCTGCTGTTGTAATTCTGAACATTGTATCAGCAAGCATATTGTTTGGAATACAATACATTGCTGGAGTTTGAAGTTAGAATGTTGTTTTCTTTATGCATACAAGTGTTTGATAAAATGTCTATTCATTTCTTTTGATATCATTGTGCAAGTTGGGTTGGTATAAATATTTATATGCATGATAAACATCATTGGAATTTAAATACGCTGAAACATTGAGAAAACAAGAATATGCAAAGTGTTTGACAGAATGCCTGCATGATTAACATATGTGGGTTTGGAAAAAAATTGGTTTGAAAACTGGGCGGGACATTACAGTGGTAGAGCTGATTTTCCTGCCAGCCTGTTGGAGTTCAACATTGCTACAATTTTCAGTTGCATGTCTGTTTATTGAAGTCATGGCAGCCAGAGGAAAAAAAGTTTGAGATTCTGATTGGGAAAAGATCCACACTGATTTTTTTAATAGTCAACAACAAATGAATCAACAAATGGCCTAGCTGATTGCATAGATGAAGCAAAACAATAATGGCAATAATGGTAGTAGTGGTATAAACTATAAACAGTGATAACTCAGCCAATAATAGAGCTGCTCATTAGCAGATTTCTAGTGGATCAGTTAATCCTAGGCCTCTTATGCCTAAAATTATCACCAGGGATAATGAACAGGAGGCTACCCGAATTCTTGAAGAAAAGATTTACAATGTAGGAAAGAAACTTGAATGTTTGCCTCAGTCAAGGGATGCATTACTTTGCAATTTGAAAGCAGTGGAGAACTGTTTATCCATGATAGATCAGCTAAGTTCTAAGGCGACACGAGTGGTCATGATTCTTACTATGACTCCTTTGGTTAAGCTAGTGCTTTTGAGACATCTTGATGGAGAGGTAAGACTTGTAGTTACTTCGTGTATTGATGAAGTTATGAGGATAACAACTCCACATGATCCTTATAACAAGGAAATTATGGAGGTATTCCAATTGATCGTAGAAAGTTTTCAAGGTTTGGGTGATATCCATAGTCCATCCTTTGGTAAGAGAGTTAAAATTTTAGAATTGGTTGCAAAAATCAGATCTTGTGTGATTATGTTGGATCTTGGTTGTGAAGACCTTATTTTTGATATGTTCCATCAGTTTTTGGCTGCTATTAGTAAGAATCAAATGAAAAATGTTGTATCTTCTATGCAGTCCATTATGTCTTTGATTGTTAATGAGAGGGACGATAACTCTCAACCTTTCTTATCTTCTCTATTGGCTGTTTTGAAGCAAGCACATGTTACTTCTTCAAATGCTTGTGATTTGGTTAACAATGTTGTCAAACAATGTGAACAAAAATCGAAACCATTCTTATCAGTAGACAAGATAGAGAAGGGCGGAGCATATGAAGTAACTACTAGTAGACATGATGATGAATTGCTTTCTCATGGTTCACCAATTATAGGTTCTCCTAAATTGAACAAGAATCAATTAAGGAAAGAGCAACGTTGTTTCATATGCTTGGAATATTGGACACCTAGTCATATATGTGGGATCAACCAAGAAGGTAAATTAATGTCTCCTACCTCATGTTTATCGCAGCCAAGTAATGACGAGAGCAAAGAAGAAACTGAGACAATAAAGCTTGAAGAAAATGCCTTATCTCAAGAGGTGTGTATTACAGAGCTTCAGGATGACTTCATAGAAGTGCATGCAGCTATAGGTGATGATATTGTGTCTGATGGAAATTGCAGAACAGCAGCCTCAGTTGCAAATTCAGATCAATCCAGTGAGGATTATGAGACCCATGGCGACATTGATAACAGTTAATACCATTGAAAGGTATGCTGATTTATGTATGTTTCCTAGCAGCAGTTTGCTAAGGCATGCTTATGTCATTCATAAAGAAAATTTGGAAGCTAAAATAATTGACTATGAAGGTTCCAAATTTGATGAGGAGATTGATGTAAATGAGGACACTATCTTGATGGAAACAGAAATGAGAAGAATTAACAGGTTATTGGAAGAAGATTTATCATATGAATCTGAAATTATTGCAGCAGTGGATGACTATCCTTTTGACCAAGGGGCTGTCCTAACTTGTGAGCCTAAACTATGCAAAGAAGATGACCTTGAGGGAATTGAATTGGAGGACCAATCAGAAAATGTATTTCAAGATGATGATTTTGAGACACATAGTTTGAAGAATCAGCTGAAAGTCACAGAGAATATGATTGTTGCATCCTTAGTCCATTGCGATGACACTCACAAGATCATTGAAGATCTCTACTGGAAGGCCCAAATTGAGAGGAGACAAAAGGGCATGGATGGTGAATTTTCTCTTGTAGATTTACAGATAATCAAAGAAGCTTTGGTGCTAATGAAATTTGACTATTTGCATCTACTTTCAGATAGGGATCATATCTTCAAGATTGCTGGAGTGTATGCTAAAGAGGATGAAGTTAATAAGCTCACCTTGGAGCTTAGGGATACTAAGGAGGCCTTGGAGAATAGGCAAATGGCTCTTCTAGAAGCAGAAAATCAGCTTGTTGTCACTAAATAGTTCAAGGAGTAGGAAAACAGAGAAAGGGCAAAGGAACTCAAGTAGGTGATTGAAGAGCTTGACCAAATCCTAGAAGACCTTGACTTAGAGCAGAGTCCTAATTTGGCAATTTTGGATTGGGGACAACAGTAGGGTTGGTCAAAGTTAGAAAGCGGGATTAATTTTCAGTTTGTTGATAATCCACTCTTTGAGTTGGATGATGAGTATCTCCTGTTTGTGATAACAAAATTGTGCTATGGGATCTAGGTGTGGGGTGTGATTATGAGGTGAATCCAGCTAAATTGTTTGTTGGACCACCCAGGATCGTTGATGGTTTACTTCCTATAGTGGACTATTGTGGATTGGATCATCATGGGATATTGGTTGACCTTGTGGGTTTACCACAAGGGAGGGAGTTCTATGGTGGTCTATAGTTTGATGGGGTGAATACCATTAATGTTGAATCTACAAGCGGCATCAAATGCACTCTCGGTGGGGTCCACATGGAGATCAGAGTAGTGCAACGTCAGCGTGGTGGAGTTACTCTTTGGGTCGCTATCTATGCACAAGATCCTTGTCAGGGGTTAATAGAGACTAATGATGATGGAAGAAGCATACCATGGGATGTTGTAGACCTAAAAAATGATAATAATGCTGCTATTACCTCTTATTTCAGTCTTCATATGAGCCCATTTGTTCCTGCAAGTGGACTGGAGAGAGATTATGAGTAAAACTTGGTATCCTACCGAGTTGGTGACTTTTGGGAAGGCCTTTCTAGCTAAGGGCATGATCAGAAATTTCATTTTTGCCAAGATTATTCAGTATTGCAGTGATTGTTTTTCTTTGCTAATGTTGTATCTTGAAGATTCAGACTTGCACAACTTCAGATTTGAGTTATTTCAGTCCAATCAGTTCATTGTTAGGGTTATAACATGATTGGCTAACCAGTTTAGGTGTTGGTTGGATATTTGGTCACCAGAATATTGTCATTGCTTATATTCAGATTGCACTTGTGTTTGGGACAGCAAATTAGATTTCAGTGACAGTTATTATGTGGGAGTGTAAGGTGTTGGGAATGAGAGAGCTAATGTTGACTATTTTGAGCTTACTCCTATTGTGCCTTGGATTGATTCTTTCTAAGAGCAATTTTGTGAGGAGTTGACCAAGTTTTTGCAGTTTATGATTGCTCTTCTTTCAGGTAGTTTTCAGGAGGTCTCTTGTACGAGTGTCCAGCAGGACAATGCTTTGAGTGGATGGAGCTACAGACCTCCTAGGTTGACTTGGGACCCTGGGATCATATTTGGTTTCAGTTTGGATCAGTCTGATGTTTTAGGGGTTGAGTTGGCATTGCTTGAGGACAAGCAATCTTTGGGAAGGGAGGATGGTAATGTCCTCATTTTCGGTCACTTAAGTATTGTAGTTGGCTTCGGCTTTCTCGGTGACCATCAGCCTTGTCAGAGGAGATATTTGATGTTGGCAATGAGCTCAGTTGGTCTAGAGGATTCCTATGGCACTTTACAAAGTAAGTTTCGGCTTTTGGTGTGTTCTCCAAGATTCTTGGAGAGTACGTCTATTTATAGTGACCCAGTTAGGCCCGATTTTCATTATTCATCATCGGTATCACTCTAGTGCAGTCAGTTTTTGATTCCGATGCTTTTCGACAATTTCCGCAACTTAGGTGTAATATTGGCTATAAATTAATTATTTAAAAAGGTTGCTTAATTTAATCAAAATGATTTAAGGGGCACCTTGGTATTATAGCTCGTCAGAAAGAATGAAAAGTTTTAATTCATGGGCGCATAATTTTGGGACCTTGTGAATCAAATATTATCATTATTTTGATAAAAGGGTCTTTTGGAGCCAAAAAGGAGCTTTTAATTAAATGTGAATTAAAAAATAAAGCTTCTAGAAAGATCGGTGGGAAAAAAGTATAAAAGGAGGTTGTGAGAGCTCATTTGACATTCAGAAGCTTGTTTATTTTCCTTTGGAGATTTGGAGATTGTGCTTGTGGCCAACTCGTACTAGCGGGACGAAAACCCCAATGGTTTCTTGAAGCTGAGGACAAAAACCCTTTGTCTTCAATAGTGCAGTTCCATCCAGGGATCAACAGTGAGTTGAAGATTTGGAGTTTGGGGACGAAAACCCTTGGATTCTGTTGGAGCAATTTCATTCAGAGATTGCTAGTATGCTGAAGGATTTACCGGTTGAGGGTTTGATGATTCTTGGAATTAGTTGCGAAGGGTTTACTGTGCAAATTCTATTGAGATTCTTCGAATAATAAATTTGTAAGTGTTTGCCCTTGCCATGTTTGTGGAAGTTATTGCATATGCTATTGTTTCCAGTAACAGGGGCCTTTGGTAAAGGTGATTTTGGAAGATCAGAGACCATTCACAGAGGTCTGCTTCTTTTCTTAAGTGAGATGCCATTTATAGAGGGAGTTTGCAGCTGTATTGGTGTACATCAGAGTCTCAGACCTGGCCGCAGCTTGAGGGAGCATTTATAGCAGGTCGCAGCTTTTGGGTGGTGCACCATACACTAGAAAGGTATTGTGGGTGTTTGTTGAAGCTGCCCCCTTGACTTAGAGTGTTTTCTAAGTGTTTTTTCAGAGGAGTTTTCAGTATATATCAGATGGTATCATGTGATTACAGTCTTATTGCTTGAAGTTTGGGGTTTGGGAATGTATTGGGGTTTCTACAGAGCATGTTGCAGCAGCTAGCACAAGTTCATCCTTTTATTTGTAAGGTTAGAGACTTCATAGCAAACATCTCCCTGTATTTCTGATTTACTTCTGCAATATCATCCGTTTGGAACAGCAGTTTATATTGTATGACAGCAGTATATTGTCTTGTGGATCTTCATCATTTGGCCTTGTATCTCAGCTGTTGTAATTTTGAACATTGTATCAGCAAGCATATCGTTTGGAATACAATACATTGCTGGAGTTTGAGGTTAGAATGTTGTTTTCTTTATGCATACAAGTGTTTGATAAAATGTCTATTCATTTCCTTTGATATCATTGTGCAAGTTGGGGTGGTATAAATATTTATATGCATGATAAACATCATTGGAATTTAAATACTCTGAAACATTGAGAAAACAAGAATAATGCAAAATGTTTGACAGAATGCCTGCATGATTAACATATGTGGGTTTGGAAAAAAATTGGTTTGAAAACTGGGTTGGACATTACATCTTACTACTTGGACCTCCTTTGTAAGAACATCTATGACATGTGAGTTACATTGTAAGAGCGTCTATGATGCAAGAGTTACAATGTAAGGGAATCTATGACGTGAGGAGTTACAAAGGCATCTTTGACTGACTAAAAACAGTCAGCGTAAGAGAGAGATTGCATACACTAAATGGGCATATAGATTGAAAGTTGGCTTCCTTGTCTTTGGGGGGCAAGTAATCTCCATGGGTGGTGTTGGAATTTGACGAGCCCATCCCTTCGGTGGGATGCTTGGGTTTTTATGAGTGGATTCTTATCCATGGTTTGTTGCTCATGGTTTTTTATAATCACTTACTGGTGTTGAGCAAGCCTTGTGCCTATAAATACAAGCACTTGGGTATTGTATTAGAGAGATGTCAGAGTTGAGGCCAAGGGTTGGAGCATTTGAGTGAGTGCATGAAACATGTAAACTGGAGCACAAGTTGAAGAAATATTATCAACATAGTAGAAGTTCTCATTATATTATAAAAACTCTATTGTTAATATGTTGAGCGGTACTGTGTTTCTTTCTGGTTTCTTTCTTGAAATGGTTTCCTAAGGTATATCTTGTGTAATCTTTTAAATGTGTCATTGTAAATTTTTGTTGCATATTGTATTCTGTTAGCATAACTCTTCTCTTAAAGGTTATCAAGATTTCATTATCTTCTTTCAACTTTTTTATTGTAAGTTAGTACCTCAAGAAAGCACAACCACCTATCTCAATTTCTCTCACTTCAATGCTGGTTTTATTGAGATTTCATCCATCTTGGTCACTTTGAGGCTAAAGATCTGTTGACTCAATTAAAGGGAATTATGGACTATAGGCACTTGATTATCTTTAATGGACCAATTAATCATCAAGGGAGGATCATAACTGTACACAACCTTAAATGGCGACATGCCAATAGTCATATGATATTTCATATTGTGCCAATTATTAGCCAAATGCAACCATTTTGACCAAGACTTTTTCTAATTTGCAACAGAACCTTAATTATACTTTTGAACTTTGTTAACAATTAAATTTAGATGTTCCGAATAAATATGGCATAACTTTTGAGAATCAATGTTTCAGATCACACCATGTGATCCATCATTTGGATGAATCATGCCTTGGATCCTTCCACAAAACAAAGTAAAGGTCATCCAAGATATTTACAGATCCTTTAAAACCAAAAGCAAGGACCAAAGTCTATCTAATTTTGTATTTGTGTGGGAGATTGTACATTGGGGAGATACATAGATCCATCCAAACGGGGATTGGAGAGCATAGTGTGAGCATTCATCTCAACAAGACTGAAAAGTTGACCTTGGCAGAGCACTTGAATTCTTCCAAACACCACATCCATATTGAGAAGGCTAAGGTTCTTGCAAAGGAGCCCCATTTAATAACAAGCATTGTCAAAGGGAGGTAGTGGAGTTTTGAAAACATCCAAACAATTTGAATAGGAATGATGGCTTAAGCCACTCATGACAACCCATCGTCAAACTTAGGAAGGTCTCATAGTTAAGAGGGAATGGGTAATTAATGTATAGGCTATTTGTTATAAGCTAACTATAACAACAGTTAATTGTGGGATGGAATAGAATAGGTTTGCAATCAAATCTTTACAATGCATATGGAGAGATAAGGATTGATGAACATGCTGATTGAGGGGGATTGACAATGAGAAAGTAGGAGACATGGTGTGGAAGAGATCAAGTGCATATAAACACCAAGAATGTGAGTTTGTTGTGTTAGTCACAACTCACTTCCTGGGTCCTTTTTGGATCTTTCAACAAGCAACAACTCTCTCCTCTTTAGCATGTATAGCCAATATGTCCACTCTTCATCCCATCTCTACGACAAAGATTGCTTACAATTCAGGCATCCAGGACAAGTATTATCATTGCCCTGGTATTGAATTTGGAAGTCAAATTCTTTTAGTTTACTTACCCTCTTTGCTTTCTGTTTGTTGAAGTTATGATGGGATTATAAATATTTCAGATTTTGATGGTTTGTTTGAATGACAAAGTGCTGGGCCAAATACATATGACTTGAATTTTTCTACAACATGTGCACAGGCCACCCTCTTGTTGTCATTACTGCCTAACAATTCCTTATCAGGTAATTTCCACTTTCAAAAGCAGTCTGCCGCTTATTTTGCCTTTTGTTTCTTAACCTTTCCATACAAGCCCATCTAAGAATTCTTTTGAAAAATGAAACATAGCTGGCCCTTAGCAAGTAGTTTGGACGTTTTATTTGCACTGGATTGCAGCCTTCTAACCATAATCACCTGCCGTCCTTCCCCAATTTTCAGGTACAAGTCCTCCAAGTTCATGTGAAATTCTTCAACCACTGTGCTCCTATGATCACATCAACTCCTGGTTGAGCCACAATGTTAAACTCAGAACTTAACTTGTAACTTTCCAGCTGCAAATGTAGCACTTTGACCATCCCTTTGCAACACCTGAATTTTTTGTAAGGGTACATCTTTTTGGCATAGAAATCACCAGATTTGCATCTATGAAGTCATGAGCCCTTCCAAAATCAACGAGGGTCACTGCAGTCACATTCTTCTCTCTGCTTTTTACCCTAGTGTCTGAAATTGGTTAATAGCTTAAGTCCCAACTGTAGTATGTCTTCATCTATCTATTGGAGCTAATTCCTCTTGAACACTATCAACTGCTTCAGGTTCTCCTTCATATACTATCTCAATCATGTGAATCTTTGTGCCCGTGGAACCCTTGCATTTGTGTCCTTTGGATCAGTTCTCTTGCAAGGCAGAGCAAAACCCTCTTGAATACAGATTAGCAAGAACAGTAGGTGAAGATTCTTATCTTTCAACAGGGAAGTACTTAAAACTAAGGAGGATTTAGGATTTTCATAACACCAAGGATTGAGCTTGGTTTCTTTGAGGAACTTGGATCCTATGAGCAGGCTTCTTCCTGTTGAATGGTCTCCTTTGAGGTCTTAGGATTTAAAGCCTTTACATATCCCTTATTGGATTCCTTTAAACCAGTTCTATACGTTGCAATCGCCAGCCAAGTGAAGATCCTTTCAACCAACATACTTGCTTGATGAAACTCTCGAGTAATATGCCACTATACCCTGCTGCTTTACATATCTGAGAGTCAAGAAATAATCTTCTCATGTATGAGCCTCAAAACTATTAAAAAACACAATTTTACACTCTTCCTAGCTGCTTATGTCTTGGTAACCACCATCATCATCTGCTTTTGATTCACACTCAACCATTTGCTACCTATTAAACAACAGTTCCTCAAGGTATAATCTAGAAAACTATTTTTTTGAAAGTTAACCATAGGGTTTAGTATAAAGGAACTGTACAATACCCAAATACAAGCCTTCATAGTCATTGTTCTTGCAAAACTGGCCAAAAAAAATATTTTTATCTTCTGAAAACATGAAAGCAAGTAAAACAAATTCTGGAAGGGAAATGCAATTTTTAAACTTTTTTTCCTCACCCTGAAGTCTGAAATCTGAAATCTCTAGAGAAATACATCCCACACAAAAGAAACTTAACAAAACTTATTTTTTTCAGCAAAGTATTTTGAGACAATACATAAAATGAAAAAACATTCCTGAGAAGGTACTGGTGCCAGTTCAGGTCCAATTCAAGACCTGTATGCGTGCTGCACTTGGTCACTCTAGTTCTCTAGGATCTTGCTCAATATTTTTCCTTCCATAATAAAAAATCTTTCACTTATGGCTTAAGGACATTTTAGCTCCTGAGGGCTTAAATGCTCAAGTGTAACTGACCTTAGATTCATTTTGCTGCCTATAGAGTCCGTTTTTGTAACTAACATATTCATAATCATAACTGCATAATGGATGGGTAACTGACTCAATAAGGATGACTGCACAGATAATGAGTAACAGATGTAAGAACCAATGTGTAACTAATGGCTGCTTCAGGACTTTCTGACACATTTCCTGCATAACTATGTCCTAATACATGTATGACATTTTTCCTGCATAACTAATTGTTTTCTGCATAGCTGATATATTCTTGCATAACTGATATACTTCTTCACAACTAAATAGCAATATCAGTGCTTAATGCAAGGGCGCATCCTCTAGGCATTGTGGTAAAGAGATCAAAAGTTGAGCAACAAGCTTTGGGATTAGTTTTTCTACTCAATATTTTATCCAATTTTTCATCTTTAGGAAGGGAGGCAGAATTAGATGAAGATCTTTAAGGTCTAGTGTCACAAGTTAGCTTCGTATCATAGTTGTTATAAAGTAAATCAATGTGAGCCAATATTACTAGAAACAAACAATGAGAAATAAGATAAAAAGCAGCAATTCAATCAGGGAACAGGACCTCGAGAATTTTGAGGTAAAGCAAACTGTTCCTGTCCCCCTTGCACCCATTACCAGCATATTGTACATATGGGGTATAATTTAGTGAATACATCCTTTTCTCAAAAGTAAAACATATTTATATTTTTTAAATTTATTTTAGACAAATTAGCCGACAGTGAATGTGAATGCAAATGGGACTACAAATAATCTAACATAAGAAATGCCAAAAAATACTAAGTCTAACACTTGCTAATATTGGTAATGGGAATATATAATACAAAACTATTGACATTGGAATAAATGCATTTTGTAATCTCACTTGACATATAAAATTTCATTTAGAATGTGAAATGATTGCTTTGAGTAGTTTCCATGAAGGTAGTAGTTATGTTATCTGACATGTCTGGCAACAAGAACTATATTTGAATACCGTGTTGGCAAAATGTTTTGAATGGAATTCTGAAAATATTTTACCCTCTACTGACATCCTAACTCTCCCAAAACCTAAGTAATAAATTTACTCTTGCATAGATCCTCTTTACAAGAAATGGTAATATAGATAATGGACCTTTCTTCTAGATCTTAGAATTCAACAATCAATTCACCGTTAAGAGTAAACAGAACTATGGAATGTCTGTTTTTTTTTTTGTAGCTCCCTAACTGTTAATCCAGTGTGTATGCCGGTACAAACATTATGAGGCAGCTCTTTGAGAGATGAGCATCCTTTATGGCATGTTTGAATTGTATTTCAGATCCATTATTCACTCCAGCATGTCATGGTTATTAGCAATATAATACTTAAGCTAATTCAAAAGCTAAAGGAAAGAGACAGATTGTACAGAGAGTCTTAACAAAGCATTGTAACTGCATGTTTTAATTTTCTGTTGCAATAAATATATGGAAGGGACCAATTTATCTGGATGGAGAATGGGAACTTTTTAAAAACGTGTTAACAAAGAATTTTATGAAACACATTTCAATCTTGTTTCATGAAGTACTTAGGGTTTCCTGCCCAATCTTGCAGATGGATGCATTGATGCGCAATGACTGGCCTGAGGAAAATAGTGGCATTAGGACTGCCTTCTTATTTTCAAAGCCAAATAAAGTTGAAGAGATGCATGTTGGACAGGTCTGAATGTTCATATTTGGTTTAGTGAACAGCATTTACTGTGTTGTTGACTTGTTAAATTGGGTCTGTTATTAATATATTTGATTTATTCTTATAGTTATCGCTTATTCATTATGGCGAACTGTGAACATGTAGAAGGGTGACCGCAGGCAGTCACAGCTGCAAGAACTTGGAAGGCTACTGAAAGCTATCTTGCGTTTGAACAATTTGTCACACATATCAAAGAATCCCAATATGCACCAATGTTATACTGTTTAAATTGGGAGGTAAGAACCAACTATATAGGAAAAATGTGTTTCATTTCCTGGCAAATTTTTTATCTTTTTGAAATTACTGAATGAACTACTATATTTGGTTGATGATAGACGGATTTCAACTTTCAAACTGGCTGGAAATCTAATTAATACGTCAGATCTGGTATTATAGATTGATGCCAATTTGACTGTATTGCCCTGTAAAACTCTATTAGGATTTTTGGTTTATCCCTTGCACAGGCTCAAGTATTATGAGCAACATTCAAGAAATTCTGAGAAGTATTTGTTTCAGATTCTATATACTTCAAGAAGACATGCTCATCTAAAGTTCTCATTGCAGGATTTTAATCCATGAAAGTTTTATAAAAGTCTAATTCATTGATAAAAGTACAAAAAATCTACTGATTAATATATTTAAAGCACTGCAGTGTTAATGATGATTAATGACAAGAAACCATAATGCCACTCCATGTTCACTATGTTTGTTTTGAAGCATTATTTTTTCTGTTGGTTTCATGTTTCTTGATAAACAGTTTTCTCTTGTAAATGTTTTCTTTCTAATGTTTTCTTACCCTAGATGTTTTGGTAGTTGCTTGGATGGTTCTTTCTGTCTCAGCATTCCTTGATCTATGATTATCTACTGTGGATGTTCAGATTTCTGCATGCATTGTCCCCTCTTTTTGGAAGCCTCTTCTATGTTCTTCTATTTCTTTTAGACATTCCCGCAGTTGCATTTGTACTGTATTTATTTAATCTGGTGTTATTTTCTTTCAGAAAATTTGGCATAATTTCATGGTGTACCATCTGGTTCGTTCCAATGTCAATAGTTTTGTATTATATATTCCCTGTACTTATTTTATTCATAGTTTTGGTGCAACATATTTGGTGAACAACTGGTTTTTTGCAATCATCCCCTAAATCCTAGCTTAATATAACAGCAATAAGCTAAATGACAAAACTTTTGAGAATCATAGTACAAATTTTCTTAATGATGACTACTGATATTTAAGGATCACAGTATGAATTCTGGTTCTACACACTAGTGAATGCAATCACAAAGGAGAATTGGATTGTGTAGATGGTGCATAAGCAAAGCCTACAGTTACACAATCAGCTAAGGGAAAGCGATGATAGAGTTCTTACATTGTCTGTCTAGATGACTATGTGCACACCTCTAGGGAAAGCTATATTGTCAACCAACCCTCCCATGGTGCTATAGAGCTGGTCTTCTCACCTGAAACTACAAGAGTGCAAATTTTGAATTACTTATTTTAGGGAGAAATAGTGTGCAAAGGCGATTCCTAAATGAATACCCAAGAGATGTGAATCCAATCTCTACCAGGGAAAGAATTTTCAATTTTGGGATCCTCCAATGCCAACGCCATTTAACTTTGCTGATAGTCAGCCGAAAATGGTTTACAGATGGATCCACTTTTGTGCCATAATCCTAAAGTGTGAGTGTTACATTTGGTGCCTATAAGCCCTCATAGCAAAACATGACAATAGGACATAGGCCCCATGGCAATAGAGACAAGGCTTGTCCCTACCACCTTTAGCTTGAATTTACCATCACCCATATAAACCTCCTTGTAACTCTCAACAAATTGCATACAAATAAACCATGCAAAAAGCATACAAAAGTAACTTGAATCCAAGTCCCAGTTTTAAGTTTTAGCTTAATATCCATGCTAGTGCATGGGTAACGAGTCAAACTAGTACAGCTGTGTACAATGAGGTAAATAAAGCAATATGCTACTGGTACTTTGGCAGGAGGAGCAAATGGCAGGGCTGGATCAGCCAGAAGGACTTCCTTGTGTAACTGGTACAAGGCATTACTTCTTGGTGATCCAACGAATCTCCTCATCATCTCTTTGGTTTCTTTCCCAAGCAGCTTCCAAGTTAGGTTCACCTAAACAAGACCCAATTAAGGGTTTGTAAATTCAAATTGAACTTATAATCTCTAACTTGGATATTTTCTGAATGTTGAGTATTTGTATTGCAGACTTAATTTATTACTTTCTTTTATTTTAGAATCGATTTCCACTTCTCATACACTTCTGATTTTTGTGTTGATCCGTGGTATTGCAGGGTAAAGACATTTGATATATATGCGATTTACGGTAGGAGTCACATCTGTGATAGACGTGACTCCTCAAGGAGTCATGCCTATCACAGGTGTGACTTCGTCACCCTTTCTTTAGCAATCACCGTTTGAATTATCGACTTTAACAATTTCCAATTACCGTTAGAATGCAGTCGGTGTTTATACTTGGTAATATGTCATTTGATCATGCTATATTGATATTTATTTAACATACTTTATATATTAAGTATGAATATATAAGTAATATTTAATATTACTTATATATTCATATTTATTATGATCATAATGAATATGTTATCTGATCAAAGCTACAAACAACTCAACACTCCCTCTTAGCTCGGGAAGATAACAATATCACAATAATCTCTGTGAATATCAATTATCTGATCTATAATGAATTTCGCAAAGTAATTTAATATCACATAACTCATGATATATAGTATCACCTATCTCGTGATACGTAGCATCACCTACCTCGTGATACTAAAGGATATACTATACTCGAGAACATTACATTCTCCTTATATATCCTAGTTATGGTATGTGCACTGACATTAAGTCACATAATGTCTACCATAACTTAATCATGATAACTCCATGATTCATACAAATATCAAGTCACATGATATCAGTCTAATAAACATTATAAGATCGTCACCTGATAATGTTAGGTACAAGTGTAGATTATCCAAAAGATCGTCACCTTTTAGAAATAAACACAGAATGGGTAGGCCCATAATGTCATAGAGTCACACATATGACACAAGATGTTTACACATTAAACATCTTTAGTATATTAGTACAAATCAATTAGAATTTTACATTTCAATCATACCAAGATTTTTCCTGAAGTATTCAACTTTCACCTTGAGTGGTTTGGTAAGAATATTTGCAGTTTGATCTCTTGTATTGATATACTCCAACTGAATCACATTCCTTTCCACCATATCACGCACATAGTGATGAGGAATCTCAATATGTTTAGATCTATCATGGAATATTGGATTCACGGATAGCTTAATACAGCTTTGATTGTCGCAGTGGATGATAGTTGGTTTCAGAGGTTTACCAAATAATCCCACAAGTAGTTTTCTAAGCCATACTGCCTCTCTAGCAGCCATAGAAGCTGCAATATATTCGGCTTCTGTAGAGCTCTGAGCAACTGAAGACTGTTTTTTGCTGATCCACGATATCATTGCTGACCCTAAACTAAAACAACATCCGAAGGTGCTCTTCCGGTCCGTTACACTTCCAGCCCAATCTGAATCTGTGAATCCATGTAGATCTAAGTCAACCTTTTTATATTTTAAGCCATAATTTAGAGTACCTTGAAGGTATCTCATTATATGCTTCACAGCCACAAGATGTATCTCCTTGGGCTCACACATAAACTGACTTAAGGCATTTACAACATAGCAGATATCAGGTCTGGTATTGACCAAATACATCAAGGATCCAATTATCTGTCTGTACAGAGTGGGATCTGCCAACGGAGAATCTGCTGTTGCTTCCTTCAATTTATGAAGATTTGTTTCCATGGGGGAAGACATAGGTCTACATTCCATCATACCAAACCTTTTCAATATATCAATTGTGTACTTCCCTTGGTTTAGAATAATATAGTCTGATTTTTGCCATACTTCCAGTCCAAGGAAGTAGTGTAATAGACCTAAGTCCTTCATGTCAAATTCTGAAGCTAGATCTTTCTTACACTGATCAATAAGGTGATCTTCCCCTATAATCAATTGATCATCAACATATAATATCAATATTAACATATCACCTTTGCTTTGTTTGAAGTAGAGATTTGGATCTGCATCATTCTTTGAGAAGCCTAATCTCAAGAGATAACTGTCAATTCTTTCATACCAGGCTCTGGGGGCCTGTTTAAGTCCATATAGAGCTTTCTTTAATTTACATACATGGGATCCTGCATTGTGAATCTCAAATCCTTTGGGTTGCTCTAAGTAAACCTCTTCTTCAATGGTTCCATTTAAGAAAACAGTTTTTACGTCCATTTGATGGACTTTCCACCCTTTGGCTGCTGCAATAGCTAGAACTGCCCTGACTGATGTATATCGAGCAACTGGAGTGAGGGTTTCGTCGTAATCAATTCCTTCCTTCTGTGAAAATCCTCTGGCTACAAATCTTGCTTTGTATTTCCCTATACTGCCATCTGCAGCATGTTTGATTTTAAATAGCCATTTTGAAGAAACAACAGATTTCCCTTTTGGTCTAGGTACTATATCCCACACATCATTCTTCAGGATGGATTGATACTCCTCTGTCATGGCATCCTTCCATACTTGGTGCTTAAGAGCTTCTATAGCACTAGAAGGTTCTGATTTAATGAATTCACTCATTAAAGCTACATAACTAGAGAATCTCTTAGGTCTTGTGCTTTCCCTAAAAGTCCCTGATGGAGCGGCATAATTTTTAGCTTCTTCCATTGTTTTGGTGGCCCAGAGTGGTCTTTTCTTGGGATTTTCTAGTGATGTGATTTGTTCATGATTTACCTCTTCCTTAGGATACTCCCTCTAAAACTCAGGTGTAGGATCCTCTTCTATGCTTGAGTTGGAAGTTTGAATTTCTGACTCAATATGATTTCTGGCTCTTTTGAAAGCTATGTCTTCCTCGAAAATCACATCTCTGCTTAGTTCAATCTGTCTTTGACCAGGTTATATATTCTATAAGCTTTTGATGTTTCACTATAGCCTACAAAGATGCCTTTTCTCCCATAAGGTTCTAGCTTAGTTCTTTTCTCTTTGGGCACATGAATGTAAACAGGACAACCAAATATCCTTAAATGACTAATGTTTGGTTTTGTACTAGTGAAGGCTTCTTCAGGAGTTTTGTCATCAATATAAGAGTGAGGACATCTGTTCTGTATATAGACAGCAGTACTAGATGCTTTTGCCCAAAGTGAAGTGTCTATATTCTGATCAAGTAACATAGCCCTAGCAGCTTCTACAATGGTTCTATTTTTTCTTTCTGCAACTCCGTTTTGTTGAGGATTATAAGGTACAGTGAACTCCCTCTTAATCCCAGTGTTTTTACAAAAGTCTTTAAAAATGTCTGAAGTGTATTCACTCCCATTATCTGTTCTTAAGGTTTTGATTTTTCTCCCGGAAGGGTTTTCAGTAATGGATTTGAATTCCTTAAATCTTTTAAGGATTTCTTGTGATTCTTTACATTTAAGAAAATAGATCCATGTCTTTCTGGAGAAGTCATCAACGAAAATTACATAGTATAAAAACCCACCTAAGGAGGGTACAGACATGGGTCCACATAAATATGAGTGGACTAGTTCTAATACTTTATTTGTTTTGCTAGAACTATTTTGAAAGGACCCCTTTGTATTTTTCCCTAAGGCACACCCCTTACATACCCCTGAATTACATTGTGTGAGTTTGGGTAACCCTGTAACTAGTCTTTCCATGGAAGATAGGGCACGGAAATTTAGGTGTCCTAGTCTTCTATGCCATATTTCATTAGAGTCTACAATTTCATGAATTAGGGCTAGATTTGGTTCCGTACATAACTCGTACAAGTACCCTTGTCTATGACCTATGGTTTTAGCTTTCTTAATAGTAGAATTCTTTGGCCATGCCAATACTTTGCTATCCATAAAGGTCACCCTATATCCATTATCTTCAAGTGCAGATATGGAGACTAGATTTCTTTTGATGCCTGAGACAAACAATACTCCAGTAAGTTGGATGGAGATGCCAGTCTTTAATTTGAGGGTGCATGTGCCAACACCCTTGACTGGATGTACAGAGTTATCTCCAATTGTTACTTCTTCATCAGTCTCTTCTACCATGGTGTCTAGTAGTTCCTTGAACCCTGTGATGTGTCTTGATGAACCACTATCTATAACCCAGGTGTTGAATTTATTTGTTACTTGGTTTGAAAGTGCAGAGTAGAATACATATTTCTCGGTTTCATGCTCCTTTATTTTCTCATAAGATGCTTGTTGCTTGGTTTTGTCAGGACATCTAACTGCATAGTGTCCATATTGGTCGCATCTGAAACATTAGATGCGAGAAATGTCTTTCTTGAATGAACCTTTCCTGTGATGATTTTTCCTCTTCTTGAAGTGTTTCTTCTTCTCTTTCTTTTGAGAGTTTGTATTTAGGACATGAAGGTCTTCATCTATATTTTTCTATTTTGACCCTTTCTTTGTCTGTCTAGATTCTTCTTGAAGACAGTCTGATCTTAGGCGGCCAAATTTTGGAAATTTGGACCTTGCACTAATGCCTTGAACAAATGTCTCCCAGGGATTTGGGAGACCATCTAGAGCAATAAGTGTTAGTTCCTTCCTTTCAATTTGGTACCCAAGTGTTGATAGTTGATCCCTTAGTGCAGAAATTCTCATAAAGTATGCATTGATAGATTCTCCTTTGTTCATACTTATATGATTTATTTCTCTCTTTAAGGCTAAGGTTTTGCTGGAGTTATTAATTTCATAATTGCCTTCAAGTGACTTAAACATACAATATGCAGTCTCATGTTTTGTCAGAATCGACACGATATGATCTCTAACTCCAACTATGATTTTCATGGCTTTGTCATTTCCTTCAATCCATGTCGTTTTATCAGGATCATTCTCTGGTTCCGTTTTTTCTCTCACAAATGAATCAACTTTATTTTCTTTTAGTATCATCATAATTCTGAATTTCCATGATGAGAAGTTATTTCCTCCTTCCAATCTGTCTTCGAATCGGATTGCTGCTGCCATTTGAGAAATTAGATCTATTAAATCTGAATTTCTTAAGTTCGATTTTCTGCCCGGATTTTGCTTAACTTGGCTCTGATATGATGTAAATTCAAATCGAACTTATAATCTCTAACTTGGATATTTTCTGAATGTTGAGTATTTGTATTGCAGACTTAATTTATTACTTTTATTTTAGAATCGATTTCCACTTCTCATACACTTCCGATTTTTGTGTTGATCCGTGGTATTGTAGGGTAAAGACGTTTGATATATATGTGATTTACAGTAGGAGTCACATCTGTGATAGACGTGACTCCTCAAGGAGTCACGCCTATCACAAGTGTGACTTCGTCACCCTTTCTTTAGCAATCACCGTTTGAATTATCGACTCTAACAATTTCCAATTACCGTTAGAATGCAATCGGTGTTTATACTTGGTAATATGTCATTCGATCATGCTATATTGATATTTATTTAACATACTTTATATATTCATATTTATTATGATCATAATGAATATGTTATTTGATCGAAGCTACAAACAACTCAACAGGGTTATATGGTTATGCAAAAGAAGAGAGAAAAAAACAAGATTGTTATTTATAATTTAACAATCAAATGCTTATGTAAATAGATTAGGAGAAATAGGACCACAATTTACTCTTACAAAAATCAGCCCCTTACATTGGTTGGTAATAGAAGATTTGTGCTGTAGCAACAATAAAGTTCCCTCTAGAATTACAAGAATTTGAGATTAGCCGGGTAACTTTTGTAAGGGATTGATATTCTTTAAAAGTTTAATAGTATGCATGATCCATGGCAGGCTTCAACCAAGATACTCTAGCTCCGTAACTTAGGAGTCCTAGGAACATGTTGAGGAAAAACAAAAGAATTAGGGATAATGATCAAATTTATGGATGAGAAGAATTAGGGATTCACATATTTAGTTAATTTCAGGCTCATACTTTTTAATAGAAAACACTCGTTAATGTTATCACAAGTAGATAAGTCAGTTACATTCAGCTTATAGGTGACTCATTAGTTACTACGAATCCCAACTATCTGCTACAAGAGATACAGTAGGCTCCATAAATCAAAAACAAAAGAAAGAATGCAACTACCGAAATAAATAAAGCTGAGACAAGAATACAGTCTGCTATAGAAAATAGCACAACAAGCTACAGGATAACCAAAAAGTTTACAGGGATTATCTTATGTCAAAAATGCAACATTGGAGGGGTAATTCATGATATACTTATTAGCGCTACAAACACACAGTGCAACTACAGAAAGATAGATTAGAGTTGAACAGTATTGGTACGCTGCAAGAATAGAGAATGGGTATTTACATACCTTTTTGACATCAAGAGACCAATTGAAATACATAGGTCGATGTAATACAAATTAGGTCGTTAGTTATAAGTATTTATATCAATCAAATCATTTATTTATTGAAGCAACATAGGCCAATCAAAGAAGGTCAAAAAAATTATCTTAAGGTTGACATCGAAGCCAATGAAGTCATTAACAAAGCACCAGCCAAAATAAGTAGTAATCAAATATAAAAGAAAAGCAGGCCGATAAGGGTTCATCATAAGCCGATAAAAGGAATGATCAAGCCATTTTAAATTAGGCCGACACAAAGTAGAGAGGCTGATGATCATTTATTAGACAAAGATTAAGAATACATAGGGCGATGAGATACAGGCGACAGAGATAACAGATGTGGCAATAGGAATAACAGTAAGGACAACAATATATCGCACAAGCTTTTAACATAAATCCATTGTGAAAAGAGTAAAAGATAATCAATCCAGGGAATGAAATAATAGATGTAGACTAGGGTTCATCCATTTAGTATATTTCAGAAATTTTTGGATATGATTTAGATGACTAATTTTTACACCTCATATAAAAGTTTCAGAGAAACCCAGTTCGTAAAAATGAATTTATCAGTGACGCAATAGATTATTTATACAGAGACGAAATAGGGAAGAGATAAACAGTCACTAATTATTACATATCTACAAAATGACAAATTGGGTATGGCTGATTTTTGTATATGATTTAAATAACTGAGTTGCACACCTTATAGAAAAATTTAAAAAAAAAACCCAGTTCGTAAAAATGAAGTTATTGGTGATGCAATATTCCTCATGACATATTACATATCCAGACCTTTCTAACAACAGGGCAAAAATAAATAGATTGTGCAAAAGAGAATTCACAGAATAAAACAATTCTTACATATTAGAGAAATTGATTTCAACCAAATTTAACACAAACAATAAATTATTTTCATAACTAGGTGCATACCCGAGAATCATCGCAATCCTCAAGAGGCTGCTCTTTGGCTTCCTGTCGCTGCTGGTCTCCTCCTTGCTGTTGCTCCTCTATTCTTTTTTTTTTCCTGCCCTCAATTGCTTCCTCTTCTTTCTTATATATTTTTCTTTAAAGGCGTCTCCTCTTTTAAAGACTTTTCCTCTGTTTTAATTTTTGGTCCGTTTCTATTTTTTTTGTTTTTCTCTTATTTTTGCATGTAGTTCTTTTTGTTTTTCTTCTTTCTTTTTGTTTTCTTTCCTTTTTTGATTTAAAGCTTTGATGTTATCTAAAGAAAATTTCAAAAAAGAAACTTATTTTCATATATACATATATTAACAATAAAATACATTTTTATTTTATACAATTTTAATTTAGCATATTTCATAAAAAGACACTTTAATATTGAATATAATAATCAAATCATTTAATTATACATCTTAAAGAAGCATAATAATTTTTATGGAGGGTACATTTCTAACATAAGTAATTAATTATTTTCATCAAACACACCACGCAATAAAACTCAATGGGAATCATTCCATGAAAACGATCAAAATACAAAATGCAGTATGAGCTACGTGCTTGTTTGTGCATGCATCAAGGTTTTCTCCATCCAATTCTTTCCGGACGGCTACATTGCCTCTACCTTAACCAAGCCTTTGCCTTCGACACATACCTGCGCTCATTCAACTCAATTTCCGATTAATAAGTTAGTAACCAAAAATCCATAGCCGAAGCATCCCATAAGCATCTGTATTCATCATTTAATAACTTCTAATTATATACTTGAAAAAGGAATGATAACATTTCACTTTTTATTCATCAACGATTACCTATTTATAACATAATCACAAATAAAATATCTAATAATTTTAAATATAACTAAGTTTAGAGGGTTTAGAAAATTTGAGACGTGACATCCTTCCCCACTAGGAAGAGACATCGTCCCTATGTCTTAATACACAAATATTGAAATATTATGGTTTCTCACAACTAATATCAATGTAACAACAAAATATCATAATTATGTAAATTAAAAGAGTTTCTGCTAAATTCTCAAATGAGGAAAAGATCTATCTATCTCATTAGCACCCTCCCATGTGGCACTGTCCATAGAATATTGGTCCTACTCAATCTTGTACTGAGCAATATCTTTATTACACATTTACTACACACGTACTGTGATAATAAAAGTATTTTACTAATGCCCTTTGCATCTATCAAGAATTCAAGTGGGCTCCACCAGCACCACTTCTGGGTCCGGTAAAGCATGTCAATCAATACAACCAATACACTTGGCCCAACTGCCAATACAAAGCATATAACCGACACATGGTACAACTACCATCCAATTATATACAAGTAACATACAGTACTCTTGTCAGAGCATAATCAAAATATCATCACAACAATGAAGTTATAAGGAAAAATAATCTCACCACCAAAGCACACCAAACGAGGCAAATATTAGTCCATCATAGACACATATAAGCATGAATCAATCATCATAATGTACATGCAATCACATAGAAATCATAACATAATTTCAAGAAATTAGTTCTCCTAACCAACACTAGGTTGAGATCTCCAATATCAAAACAAATCTCCAAAGGTACACCAACTAGATCAAAACCAACCATCGTGCATACAACTCCTCTGAGACTACACCACTCCCTCCTCCAACTGCCACTGCAATGAGAAGGGGCTCTAGCCCAGAAAGTGCAACAGATCACAAGCAAGTTTTAGTCCATAAAACTTAGGACCACAACTATGTTGGGATAACCTCTCAAGCTCTCAACTAAGTCCAAGGAGGCTCACAAAGCTACCATATCCACTCTCAAGGAAAATTGCAACAAAAGATTATTCTTTCAACATTTCTTCCTCGGGCACCACCCACAACAAAAGAATTCAAGGATTAGGAAAGCTAACTCAAAAGGTTATAGGTACCGCTACCACGTCTCAATTCTAGACATGGTTTCCCTACATGAGATACTTCCTTATGCTCCACTCCTAAAAGAGAGGGTTTCTATCTCAACTAAGTCCAAGGAGGCTCACAAAGTTACCATATCCACTCTCAAGGAAAAGTGCAACAAAAGATTATTCTTTCAACAGTTCTTCCTCGGGCACTACCCACAACAAAATAATTCAAGGATCAAAAAAGTTAACTCAAAAGGTTATAGGCACCGCTACCACATGTCTGAATTCTAGACATGGTTTCCCTACATGAGATACTTCCTCATGCTCCACTCCTGAAAGAGAGGGTTTCTTTAACACTCTAGCTCTACACTACCAAAACTAGGATCAACCAAAAAAATTCTTAGAGGGAAGAATCTAACCACACCCTCTAACAGCGTAAACACTTCTATAAAGCAAGGCTTAGCAACCTGCTACTCACTAGGAGCACATATAAGATGGCAACAACATACTAGCAAGGAGCAAGACTACTCCACCATACCACTATTTTCTCTTAACTAAGCTAGACCAAAAGGTCAAACAACACAACTTGATCACGAATTCATGATCAACTAGGCAACACAAGGCTTCTTCATGACCTAGCACCAAGTATCCATAAAATGGAATACAAAGGACAACAACTTATCCCATCCAGCATCAAGCTAGGAAACCTCCAAATACTAAGAAGAAACTCTGAAGCAACTCAATTTCCAAGGTTGGCAACTCAACAAGAGTAAAAAGACAACTATAATACCATAAATATCTATATACATTACATGCTCATGCACTAACTAAGGCTCCATCATACCCTACGCTATGTCAAAACATGAGGGTAATTATGGAAGACACCACATCATAAATTCTGCCAATGCCGAACACTAAGGGCATGGCATCACGTTCAAGACCAATAGGAACAAGACAAGCAAGAACAACCAAAGTTGGTGGACTAAGCCAACATTCAACCAATTACACTTACTAAGACCAAGATTCAACCCAAACAAGTTCTCTACACAGTCATGAATCCACATTTAAGCTCATACAAGAATACATTTCTCATCAAGTGATTCATAGAAACACAAAACCATTACTCAACATTTCACACAATATTCCCTTGCATTTATCAACAAACCAAGGAATTTAATATAGTTCTTAGTAACACACACAACAAGAGCTAGTATATTCTCCGCATTCTACTCTCTTATACAATCCATTAGAGGCCCATCATGGACATGATAGAGAACATAAAACGATACACAACATAACATGATACATGATCAGCAATTAAAACATTCAAGCATAACCATCTATAATAAAATAAAAAAAAATCAAAGTGGAAGAAAAGTCAATTTTCAACAATAAGGCATAAAATGAGTTCAGTTTCAACAGTAAATCAAACATGACCATAAAGGTCACAAGATAATAAATATCAAACTTCGATGGCTATACTTATTCATAAATAAAAAATAAAATTCAATGTTGGCCCATACAACGTTTAAAAAAATTATGAAAGTCAAATAAAATAAAGTATTAAAGTTCAAAACTTCCACATTACATGAACTACTTGACTAATTCTAGCCATTAGAGAGGGAGTACAATGCTACACTACACCTTGATCAGAGGTGAGTAAGAGAATACACTCAATCACATCAAACAAATGAATCTTCCAAGACTCCAATCACATTTATACCATAAGATTATTTCTACTTAACCACACGAACATCACTCAATGATGCCAAGCAACCAAAAGTTGCATACAATCGCTATGTAAAGACACACAGTCATCCACTAGCAACCAACCAGCAATCAAGATTAAACTAGGACAAAATTAGGTTCACAACCAAGATATCTAAGACATCAATCTCTCCAAATGGCAGCGGTTAACACTTCTTACCAAACATGGATTTACCAAGCATATGGATAAGATAACATAAATTAAAATACGAGGGAGGATTAGGTTGGGGTCAAGCAATTAACCAACGTTCCTTTCACATGATGCTAAACTTCTTCACAACATGATGACAAGCATACTAAATGCATACTAAGGGACGGGTAAATCACAACTCAGGTCACAAGATGTAGGGTTTGCTAATTCACTTAAGATTCTAACACCTCAAACATCACAAGGACTATGTAAATGACCCTTTTCACAACCCCTTTTTCTCTTTAACTCTTAAAGTAAGCAATGAAATAATTACACCCAGGTTCCCACATGAATCCTAAGGAAGAATGCAATCTAGGAATATAAGTCATTATCCAAATGATCTATTCTAGCAATGCGATCTAACACTATCTATCTTACAACTGCATACTTAATCCATACCCAGGGACATGCTCTCAATAAGGTAATGCAATATGCATTTCAAGCAAGCATTACCAGTCACTATACAGAGGCAAGCATTATGAGGATATGATACTCTCGCACACAACAAAGTTCAACAATATTCTTCCCATATCAAGAATATGATCAAAACATCCTCTTGTTCACATACAATGTTAACTCCTAAAAGAGTAAACCAAGTTCGATCACACCTGGAACATGGTATTTACTTTCACACAAGGTCCTCATAACTCCACTATCATAGGTGGTCACACAAGCACAAACATGACCCTACAAAGGTCACTCAAGCACTCTCACACACTGCAAAGGCTCATGCCAAGCACTTAAGGCATCAAGAAGGAAAATACACATAAGCAACTTCTCGGCAAACACCAGGGTTTATCTAACCCGTAATAATGTACTACTTGCCACACACATGCGAGGAAGACATCAATAGAGCGCACATGCTACTCACAACACACAAACACAAGGACCCACACATACTCGAACAAACTGAGCCACACAAACACCCCAGAGCTCCCAATGTTGGAACCGTGCTCTGATACCAAATGTAAGGTACTCAAATTCCACTTACTAAAAATACATAAGTAAAACAATTCTCAACTTACAAATGGAAAGGTGAAACTTTCTATTAACATAGATATTCAAAATGTTATGATATCTTACAATCTTACAAGTGCAAATGCTAAAATAGCATCACAAGGAAGAATACAATTACATCTCTTGGCTAAGCAAGCCATACAATTATTCCATACAATGATCTATCAATTATCTGAATTACATAATGATGATCAATTATACAAATATCCATCTTTAGCCGCCATAACCCACTGGTCTTCTGCAAGCTGAAGGACAAGAGCATGGTTAAGGTGATTTTTCCATCCAACCACTAAGCACTACACTTCCCCGGAATTCTTCCTACCTCGAAGAATACCCGACTCTACACGAAGCGCCTAGCAACTCGGAATAATTGGCAGGAGGGAACACTCGATGCATGTCTGATGCCTATATGCATTCTAATATAGAATGATCATATTTCTTGCAAGCAGGATGTGACAGAGAACAATATTAATCACTAGGCATTAAATATCCATCTATTTCAATGGTACAAACATAGCTTTGGCCAAAGCATAAATACAGAATTATTAGATCTTGAAAAAGAAGATCACCTTCTCTGTTAGCCCACATTCGACATCCTACCTTGGAAGGTAAGCTCAACATACACATAGAAAAACAAGCCAGATCTATTGCAAAATCAATTCATAATAGCACATGCATTTTACTAGTTACTTTCTTGCAAAAGATAGTGCGAGTCTGCTTTTACTTAACAAGAACGAAAATTATGATGGTATAAGCATACTATACATCAATCAAGAGTTCCGCTATTTAAATAATGAACTAATGTCAGAATTGATCATGAAAGTCTTTATGTAGATAAACATATATATTGTATGTATAAATAGGTCATTATATTGCAGTCACAATTATAACAAAAATAATTGGATATACGCATTTATATCAGCAAGCAAGGTTGGTTTATGATGCTAGAATGATCAGATTTATGGATGAGAAGAATTAGGGATTCACATATTTAGTTAATTTCAGGTTCATACTTTTTAATAGAAAGCACTTGTTAATGTTATCACAAGTAGATAAGTCAGTTACATTTAGCTTATAGGTGACTCATTAGTTACTACGAAGTCCAACTATTTGCTACAAGAGATACAGTAGGCTACAAAAATCAAAAACAAAAGAAAGAAACAATTACCGAAATAAAGAAAGCTGAGACTAGAATATAGTCTGCTACAAAAAACAACACAACAAGCTACAGGATAACCAAAAAGTTTATAGGGATTATCTTATGTCAAAAATGCAACATTGGAGGGGTAATTCATGATATACTTATCAACGCTACAAACACACACTGCAACTACAGAAAGATAGATTAGAGTTGAACAATATTGGTATGCTGTAGGAATAGAGAATGGGTATCTACATACCTTTTTGACATCAAGAGACCGATTGAAATACATAGGTCGATGTAATACAAATCAGGTCGTTAGGTATAAGTATTTATATCAATCAAATCATTTATTTACTAAAGCAGCACATAGGCCATTCAAAGAAGGTCAAAAGAATTATCCTAAGGTTGACATCGAAGCCAATGAAGTCATTAACAAAGCACCAGCCAAAATAAGTAGTAATCAATGATAAAAGAAAAACAGGCCGATAAGGGTTCATCATAAGCCGATAAAAGGAATGATCAAGCCATTTTAAATCAGGCCGACACAAAGTAGAGAGGCTGATCATCATTTATCAGGCAAAGATTAAGAATACATAGGGCAATGAGATACATGCGACAGGGATAACAAATGCGGCGACGGGAATAACAGTAAGGACAACAATATATCGTACAAGGATTTAACATAAATCCATTGTGAAAAGAGTAAAAGATAATCAATCCAGGGAATGAAATAATAGATGCAGACTAGGGTTCATCCATCTAGTATATTTCATAAATTAATTTAATAGAGGCAAAATGGATAAGAGATAGATAGTCACTAATTAATACATATCTCCAAATTGACAAACTGGGTAAGGCTAATTTTTAGATATGATTTAAATAATTAATTTTCACACCTCATAAAAGTTTCAGAGGAACCCAGTTCGTAACAATGAATTTATCGGTGATGCAACAGACTGTTTTAACAGAGACGAAATGGGTAAGAGATAAACAGTCACTAATTATTACATATTTACAAAATGACAAACTGGGTATGGCTGATTTTTGTATATGATTTAAATAATTGAGTGGCACACCTTATATAAAAATTTAAAAAAAAACCCAGTTCGTAAAAATGAAGTTATTCGTGACGCAATAGTCCTCATGACAAATTACATATCCAGACCTTTCTAACAATAGGGCAAAAATAAACAGATTGTGCAAAAGAGAATTCACAGAATAAAACAATTATTACATATTAGAGAAATTGATTTCAACCAAATTTAACACAAACAATAAATTATTTTCATAACTAGGTGCATACCCGGGAATCATTGCAATCCTCAAGAGGCTGATCTTGGGCTTCCTGTCGCTGCTGGTCTCCTCCTTGCTGCTGCTCCTCTGTTCTTTTTTTTCCTGCCCTCAATCACTTCCTCTTCTTCTTTATTTATTTTTCGTCAAAGGCGTGTCCTCTTTTAAAGACTTTTCCTCTGTTTTAATTTTTGGTCCGTTTCTATTTTTTTTTGTTTTTCTTTGATTTTTGCATGTAGTTCTTTTTGTTTTTCTTCTTTCTTTTTGTTTTCTTTCCTTTTTTGATTTAAAGTTTCGATTTTATCTAAAGAAAATTTCAAAAAGGAAACTTATTTTCATATATTAATATATTAACAATAAAATACATTTTTAGTTTATACAATTTTAATTTAGCATATTTCATAAAAAGACACTTTAATATTGAATATAATAATCAAATCATTTAATTATACATCTTAAAGAAGCATAATAATTTTTATGGAGGGTACATTTCTAACATAAATAATTAATTATTTTCATCAAACACACCACCACACAATAAAACTCAACAGGAATCATTCCATGAAAATGATCAAAATACAAAATGCAGTATGAGCTATGTGCTTGTGTGTGCGTGCATCAAGGTTTTCCCCATCCAATTCTTGCCGGGCAGCTAGATCGCCTCTACCTTAACACATACCTATGTTCATTCAACTCAATTTCCGATTAATAGGTTAGTAACCAAAAATCCATAGCCAAAGCATCCCATAAGCATCTGTGTTCATCATTTAATAACTTGTAATTGTATACTTGAAAAAGGAATGATAACATTTCACTTTTTATTCATTGACAATTACCTATTTATAACATAATCACAAATAAAATATCTAATAATTTTAAATATAACTGAGTTCAGAGGGTTTAGAAAGTTTGAGACGTGACACAAACAAGGTGAGTCTCCCTCGATTCTTTCCTTGGCTCCAAATGTTGAAATGCAGCAGGTGTTAAAGAATGAAGAGCATAGATTCACGAATGCTTATATTTTTTTGGTATGTCTTCCTCTTGAAATTCTATCATCTAGAAAGTTCTTTGATGTTGGATTAGATTTGTTTGAGGAAAAAATCTTGGTTTGTATGTCTGCTTTTGTCGCATGATGCAAAAAGGTATTTTTTTTGTCTTTTAAAAATAGTAATATGTAGAGAAGAGTAATCTCATTTTTTTTTGGAATGTTATCCATTCTATGTTTAGGGCTTTTCCCTGGGATCTTGTGGTCAACCTTGGGGAAGTAATTTTGCAATCTGCTCCTAGATGGGTTGAAATTTGTGATGTGCCACCTCACGTCTAGTTTTTGCTTGCTCATGTTTTGAAACCCTTGGGGGAAGTAATAAAAATTGAGGAAACAAGATCCTCACTTCTGCATGAATGCAAGGGTTGTGATATCTCTCAGACTTGCTTCGTGTTTTCTTGAATTCCTTTCCTTCAAGATTCATGATACTGTTTGTTCTTGTAAAATTAATGGCCTTGGGGGATTAAATTCTTGCTTCCTTTGCAAAAAGGCTGGGCATGTTAGGAAGGACTCCCCTTTGGTGAAGAGAAATTCCAATGATAATGTGTCTAAGGAAAATGAAACGTTTCACTCTAATGTGGATATTATAGATGTTGATGATAAAGGCAAAGATATAAATACTATTCTCCAGAGTCAAAAGGAGACTGTTTTCAATAGTTTTGTGGATCAAGTTGAGTATGTGGTAATTCCAATAGTCAATAATAATTTGGTTGGCAGTTCTTCTCTGATTGAGGTGCCCTCCAGTGGGAGTGTCATAGGCTCCCAAGCTCAGAATCCAAAAATATCAAGGGAAAGTAACAAGAGGTCCCTTGATAATCCTATTGAGCAACCTCTAGACAATAACTTACAACCCCCATGCCCTTCCCAAGTGAATCAAAATATAGGGGTGACCGGGTTGGATATCCCTGTTGTTCCCAAAGGAGGTAGAGAACCCTTAAAAAGTTCTTATTAAAAAAGACAGAAGGTGTTAGGTGATTCTAGTGTTTAGACCCGCATGTAGAGTAACATTAATTTTGAGCTTGGAGTAGAAGGTAAAGATAAAAATAATAGTCTAGGAGGAGGTCTATTTGGGTTGTGTTGGTAAACAGTTTTGTCGTTGCAAAAATTACTATACTTGCCCAATGGGCAACAACAAAATGCACCAACAAATGGAGAAATCGTTGTGAGGTCAACGATTCTCCTCTGTGTTTGAGAGGGGCAGCTCCCTCGTATGATGGGGTTTTAGGATTTTTCAGTACTTTTAACCAGTAAGTACAAAAAGGTAGGAAAAGAAATCGAGTTGCGAATGTAAGAAACACAATACGGATTCTAGGAAAATCAAACTAAACTAAAAGGAGGAACACAAAATCTCCAAATCACCTATAGGCCAAGAGCAAGCAAAGAGGTTATAAACATCAAAAGAAACTGATTAGACATAAGAAAAACCAGTACCGAGGAAGAAATTGACTTAAGAACAACAATTCCTCATATTTTAATTAACAGAAGCACAAAGACTCCAGTTACCCCCCCTTACAAAACTCTCAAGCTTTCAGAGCTGGAAAAGATCCTCCAAATGAACAACAAACGAGTTTTTAAAGATGCCTTTGGATGGGAGCCTAAAAGCCACCCTCTCTAAAAACTCACAAATTAAAAGAAAATCAAAAACCCAAGAGATTGCCTCTTCGACGGCCTTGTCTTGTATTGCTTGAAATTAGGGAGAATAGCATCTCATGAATTACTGCAAATGGTCCTAAAAATATTTCATAGAAAATTATATCTTCTCCAAAGAAGTTGTGGCTGAACAGATACTCAGAAGTGGATGTATCCATTAGTAGTTTGTGCAGGCTTTGGAAGAGAACTTCATATGGGTATTTGGCTTCACTTGTTTCAACTATATGAAGGATCAAAGTAGGCTAATCAATTTTCCTTAAGAATATTGAATTTGTCACCCAACGTAAATACAACTGATCGGTTCTTCAATGGATCCCTTGCTCTAGAAAATAAGCTTGTACTCCTTGTATTAGAGCTTGAAGTTTTGAACAATAAAATCAAATCTCTTTGAAAGTGCTTTTTGACGAAGCTTCTCTAATTTTAGTTCTACATCCTTCAAAGCTATAGATGTCTTTAACATGGGATCCACTTCAACGTATTGCAACTTCTTACTTAAGGTTTGCAAAGTTTTCACATATTCTTCATTTACTTCTCCATCCATGATAATGTTAATCATCTTAGGCAGAACTGTTGGTGAAAAATTATATTTTCACTATTACATAAGTTAATTAGGGAGATTCTTTTTCTATTTTGAGCCTTATGACACGTGTCATAGGCTTTCTTTTATCTTGAAAGCATTGTGACATGTGTCACATGCTTTCTTTATGCTTTCTTTCCCACTTTGTCTATTCTTGGACAGTGGTTGTGTATATCCTTTGTATTTATTTTTGAATAATGCAATGGGAATGTGTAGCACTACTTCATGCATTTGGCTTTTGCAATATTTTCTTGCAACTCTCTCTTGTAGAAGTTTTCTTGCAGATGATTTTGGGAATCTAACATGGTATCAAAGCCGATCTACAGCCTCCTTTTCAAATCCAAGAAAATTTCGCATAGAGTGTTTTGTTCGGTGCTTTTTTGAGTAAAATCATTATTCTCATTGGATTCGGAGCAGCTGGAAAAGGTAGATTTATCATTTGTTTGGCTGAATTTGGTCTGGGGAAGCGAGATCTGTGAAAGTTTCAAGAGTGCTTTTTTTAGGGATCCAACCCGAGAGCTTTTTTTTGGAGCAGTTTCACGAATTCAAGCATAACTTTCTCATCCAAACTCCGTTTTTCAAAAGCGTGGATTGGATTTTGTCTTCAAGATCTCTTCATTGGTTTTGGAGCTTCTTCTTGGAGGGGGTTCATATTCTCTATTCACTCTCTCTTATGGGGGGGCACTCATGATTGTACTCTTGTGATGGATTCATTCCATGGGGGGTCTTAGTGTTCTTCCATCACATGTTCTTGTACTTTCTTTTTGTTTTTTCTCTCTTTTGGAGAGGAGTTTTCTCCCACTGGGTTTTTCTCCTTTTCTCCACCTTATGAGAGATTCTTGTTGTTCATGGGTACCTAACATGGCCTTTGTTGCCGGGACCCATCTTTCCTTTCTTTCTTTTTAGCTTGTGTAATCTCCCTAAGTTGCACTTATGGGGGGGTGTTGGTGAAAAATTATATTTTCACTATTACATAAGTTAAGTAGGGAGATTCTTTTTCTATTTTGAGCCTTATGACATGTGTCATAGGCTTTCTTTTATCTTGAAAGCATTGTGACATGTGTCACATGCTTTCTTTCCCACTTTGTCTATTCTTGGACAATGGTTGTGTATATCCTTTGTATTTATTTCTGAATAATGCAATGGGAATGTGTAGCACTAATTCATGCATTTGGCTTTTGCAATATTTTCTTGCAACTCTCTCTTGTAAAAGTTTTCCTACAGATGATTTTGGGAATCTAACAAGAACAACAAAATCTTCAATAAACTTTGCTAGGTTCAGCTCGTCTACCTTCATATTCCTGAGCCTCAAACCCTTGTTCATTGTTTTCTCCTAAAGAGTCTTGATTTTTGAGTTGATTGACGCTATTTTTATCTGAAATCCCCCAAGAAGAGATTCCATTTCTATTAGAATTGCATCAGATTCATGGATCTCAGCCTGAAGTGAAACCAAGTTGTCTCTCTCATTTATGTAATCCTAACTGGATTCCAACTCTACTTGATGTAAATTCTTCTCCACACTCTTTGGATACTCATGTAACACAGTGCCCTTGGCCAGGGAACCAAAATCATCACACAACTTTCTTCAAAATAACTGATAAAAGAAGCTAAATGACGAAAGCATTTTAATTTCTGTTTGAAATTCATGAATGCTTTGTCAAGACTTACACATTTTGCGCACATGTCCACTTGAGCATTTCCACCATAGTATCTGACAAGAATTGATCATGTTTTAGCAAAGACTGAGAGGATGTTGGCAAGAAATGTGAGATTTGGCATTACACCTGCCAATTGCGTCTGTTTGAACATTTCTAAAACCTTTTTAACAAATCTGCTTTGTGCAATTATTACAAGCTATGAAACAACTCGCTTGCCTTGTCCATGATTCCACATTTTACACGCATACTACCAAACCCATTCAACTATAATATCTAACAAGATTCCTTCATATGGTGTTAAAGCTCCTTTTTTAGCTTAGGCAGAGATGATGCTGGCAAAGTTTGTGGGATTTTCTTTACACAGGCGATTACATATCCTTAAAGTTTCTAAAAACTTTTTAAACAAATCCATTTTGTACGTATCCCGCAATTATTGCATAAGATAAATCTTTTTGTAAAAGGCTTTGCATATTGTTCTAATCTAAACCGCAGCTTTTCTTCTTCCCCTTGTGTTACAAAATGATAATGTCCCTTTTATGGCATTCTTTTTAAACAATTCATGTACCTGTCTAAGCTTTCACATTCTGCATACATATCTACCCGAGCCATCAAATTGAAAATCCAATTCTGGTCATCAACGTTGTAACCATGTTTCATTTCTTTTTATATGTGTGGCCTAGGTACTCTCAAAACAACTCCCATGTCTTGCCAATGCTGTGTAATACCAATGACCTTTCCTTGCATTATGTCAAACAAATCTTGTTCTTACTTTACAAGTTTCAATCAAACTTTCGCACTTGACAAAGATTTGGCAAATAAAACTGAATGAGAACCAATGGCACCAGAGACAACATCATAAGTGAGAGGAAGTAGTTGATGCCAATAGGATTTAATATAGTGTCTTCCAAAAATTGAAAGTGGTTGTTCTCCTCTCCAAATGCAACAAGGAAGATGTTGTCAAAAAAATAAGAGCCGTGGCAAGTACACTTCCTGTAACCTTTTCAAGACTAGAAGTATATGATTGGCTTAAACTCAGATTTTCCCCCAAACTCTGTGGTTCCAACAATACTAATCGCTCTCTAATTATGACCATGTTTCAAAAAGTTTGTCCAAAATTTATACCAATGCTTCCAAGCAGATTGATCATTGCTCCTATAATCCATTCTCCCATTTCAATGTGATGTCCCGATGTTAAGGCATTGTTTAAATTAAAGATTTAAACATCATGATAGAAGACAGTGAAGCTGCTTCCTTAAACATGGTGTTTAGTCAATTTGAGTGATGGAGATAATTGCGTATTTATTAATATTTAAATAAACATATACTATGAATACAATTAAATGTAATATATATTATAATTATTTAATAAACTAATATATTATATAGAAATAAATATAAATAATGAATACAAGAAATCAGCAATTTATGGAGGAGGAATAAAAATAAATAACAATAAAAGGGACCGAGCCCTCCATAAAGAAGCGCAGATAGTATCATTTCGTTGAGTAAGCTCCTATAGACTAATTGGAATATTCAAATATCTATTGGATGTTGAGGTTTTCCTGTAACAAGAAGATAAATGATAGTGTTAGACAAATCATTTAGAACTAGAGCAGCGTTAATGACAAGGGATACAAGCAAAGAACGAACTAATAGATTCGCTCATTTAAGAATAGTCAAACAATGTAAACGTGAACATACATGCACGGATAAATTCCATCCAACCAATAGTCAATACATATAACAATCAGCAAATTACATAGGCTGCGGTGATTAACTATACAATTGTGTTATGAAACCGACGTCCTAGCCTTAAGCGCTTCCACGTAAAGACAATCATTCCATTCAAAGGTTGTTAATGAAAATATGTATCTTAAATAAGAGATGCCATAGTTAAGGCAATGGGGGTCATTAATAAGTTAGCACTTACTAATATAAAAGATCAATGAGTTAGATTTAGGCATTGAGCCATATATTGGCATAAACAAAGATTGTGATGTATCTTAAAAACAACATACTTATGATCTAAGACAACAACGACCATTGTCACAAAGAGATACGATTCAAAGAGGTACGATTATTCGTAAGAGAGGTATCTCTTCGTCCATGGCATATATATATTGAGTTTGATTGACCAAGAAGAAAAGGGGGATATATATGTTATTAATTCCAGATTTAATCTACAGATATAAGAGGAAAGAGTATATGATGTCCTGATGTTGAGACATTGTTTTAAAGATTTAAACGCCTTGATAAAGCAATAATAGAGAAGACCTCTGATAATAATTATATATGAATTATAATATTTGATGAATAATATATATAAATATATTTCAAGAATATATATTATTATAATTATAAAATAACAAGTATAAATATTAATGTTAATAATCTCAATATTATACTATAAGTATATATATTATATAAATTAAATATAAATAAACATAAATACTGTAATATTAATATTTAAATATTATAATTATGAGAATATAAGCTAATGTAAATCCATATGATAATATCTAAATAAAAGAGTGCAGCGACCTTCAAAGACGAAGGCATATGTAATAAGCCGTAAGGCAAAAATATGGGCAGCGCTTAGACAACAATTACTATAAAAACGAACAATATCCTTGATCGAATATCCTTAGTCAGCGAAATATGACTAAGGCAGTATTAACAAAGAGATATGACATTTGTGAAAGGGTACAATCATTGACCCTTAGGAAAATATAAGAAGAAAGTAGAGGAAGGCATAGAGGTATGGAACAATCTGTGATACATAAACATGAAGCAATCTATTCAATCAATAAAGTTATTCTTCTCATCATCAAAACAGGAAGAACACATCATCAATAGAGGAAAAAAGGAGATCGATCAAAGGAAACTAGTCAATCGATCCTTGTAAGAACATACGAAGAGCATCAATCAGAATCAACAATTTGTTGCAAGAAGAACTTATCATATAAATAAGTCAATTTCTGATATTTCTGAGCAAATAGCAACAACCAGCACCACGTCACCAAGTAAGTTTCTATTATTTATCACTTCCATATCAGTCGATTATATGTATATCAGGTACGAATGCCCCTTTACATTTATTGCCAATGATAAGTTCAGATTTGTATCATTATGATAAGTTCAGAGTTGTATCATTATGATAAGTTCAGATTTGTAAGCAATCATCTCTTTTAGACAGTCATATACCATAGTAATGTAATTTGTATGGATCTTATGTGACCCATTAACCTCTTATGAGAGTGAGTAAGTGCTTAAGAGGCCATTCATGGGTAGTTAGTCTCATAGAGGCCTTGACTCTAAGAGTATGGAATTTGAGTCTAAGGATAGAAGACATTAGAGCCCCATGGTGGATAGTGGCAACTCTCATCTCAACTCTCATAGGCTGTTAATTAGTGACATGAGAAGAGATAGCCAATATGTTTAATTCAATAAGCATGAATGAATATATCTTTCTTGAGGCAATAACACATAAACCTCATAGGAGAGGAGGTAGAAGAGGATCCTTGCCATTAACCAATGGGTATTTAGAGCCCTTTGACATTATGAGTACAAAAGGTACCATATGCAAAGGTTTATGACATAGAGGCCTTGTGTGCAAGTGATGCAAAAGGCATCATTGTGCCAAGGATAGTTCATCCTATAAATGTGACATAGAGGCCTTGTTGATGCAAAAGGCATCATTGTGCCAAGGATAGGTCATTCTATAAATGTTACATAGAGGCCTTGTTGATGCAAAAGGCATCATTGTGTCAAGGATAGGTTACCTTAGAGGCCTTGGCTGCAAAAGGATGCAAAAGGCATCATTACACCAAGGATATAATAGAGCCCCATAATGGCAAATAGCAAAGATACTCCCTCCCTACTCTCATATGATATCCATGAATTAGTGCAAGATGTTATAATGATATGAGATATCAAGTGATAGTGCATGTGAGATGCAAGTGATGGTGAATAATAGAGAAAGTGAAATATAAAGAGAATATGAGAATAGAGAATTGAGAAATATAATTAGAGAGTGTACATTATGTAATGATGATGCATATAATGTTCAAAGATAGTGAATGAGAAATAATGTCTAGTGGTAGAAGATATGAAATGAAATGATCATAAGGAAAGTGATAGTGTAAATAATGAACATAGATTGTGAATCTTAGAATCATGAAATATATATGAGTAAAAGAGCAATATGATGAATAAATCTTTTGTTTATTAGTGATCAAAAGATTTAGTGTACTAATGTTCTCTTCTTGCAAGTTGAAATTTGTGAACAAGGTTGAGAAATTTCGAGTTGTGATAAGGGAACATTACAGAGTAGCAGAAAAAGAACATACAATCAGAGGAAGCAACATATAATATTAATAATCAGTAAGTCTGATAACACGGTAGCAGTCAAGAATCAATATCCATTTTAGATTGCATTACTTATGTATAATGAATAAATGTATAGAATATGAGATGCTAATACAACTTAAATGATAATGCTTGTATTTATTATGTATCAATGTATTTTAGATGTGAATTATATTGAACCCCATCATGAAGGAAAGGAAGGAGACGTAGGTAAGAGGGTATAAGGTTTCCATCTAAGTACCTCACCTTGGATGGATGTCAAAGCCCTGCCATCAAGGCCAAGAGGGTCAAAGTCTCGCTCTTGGGCTTAGATTGGATAAACTGAGAACTCCGCTACGATCCCCGTACCATTCCTACCATGATGAGTTGTTATTTGTAAGAGATAAGGCATGGATAGGGAAGCAAGAGAAGCACTCTACTAAGTACCCCGCTTTGGTGGATGTCTAAGTCCTGCCACCAAAGCCAGGAGGGCCAAAGTTTTGCTCTTGGGCTTAGTATGGATTAGCTGGATCAAACCTATCATGTCCCTATTCCTATGCTCCAAATGTGTTTGATCATAATAGTAATGTTGGAATTGTATTCTGAGTTTGATATATGCTTAGCTAACCCTAACAATTGTCATTAGTTTATATGTATATATATGCACTTGTGTTCTCTATGTGACGATTGCAAGAGTTATATTCAAGAGCATAACGAAGAAATAATTACTTGTAAGTCATCTCCCTAACCCTAATTTATTATAATTGTGATTGTAGGGTTTAATCTAGGGCAAATCTAGAAGGGGACATTACAATTGGTATTAGAGCATCTTTCCTGCCATCCTGTGAATACCTTGTGTATTACGTGTATATGCTTCATGCTTGCTGTGTATACTCATGTGTATACTTGGTGACCTTGGGATGGTGGACTGTGGTGTAGTATGGGATGCACCGAATCCCCTTCCTAGTTGTCGAATTGTATACTTACATGTATTCAAGTGTATGCTCTATGATTTAAGTGTATGCTCTATAACTTGTGTGTGTATTTGAGTGTATACTCTATGACTTTGTATTTAAGTGTATGCTCTATAACTTTGTGTGTGTATATTCTATGACTTTGTATTCAAGTGTATGCTCTATGATTTAAGTGTATGCTCTATAACTTGTATGTGTATTTGACTGTATACTCTATGACTTTGTATTTAAGTGTATGCTCTATAACTTTGTATGTGTATACTCTATGACTTTGTATTCAAGTGTATGCTCTATAACTTTGTATGTAGTGTATACTCGATGACCTTGTATTCAAGTGTATGCTATATAACGTATTTAAGTGTATGCTCCATGACTTTGTATGTGTGATTGAGTGTATACTCTATGACTTTGTATTCAAGTGTATGCTCTATGACTTTGCAGTCAAGTGTATGCTCTATGACTTTGCAGTCAAGTGTATGCTCTATGACATTGTATGTGTATTTGAGTGTATACTCTATGACTTTGTATTCGAGTGTATACTCTATGACTTTGTATTTGCATTTGAGTGTATACTCTATGATTTTGTATTCAAGTGCATACTTTATGACTATGTATTCCAATGTATACTCTATGACTTTGTGTATATGTGTATATACTCCATGATTTTGTGTATTCAGTAGTATACTTTATGACTTCGTGTATTCGAGTGTATACTCCATGTATTTTGTATGTTCAAGTGTATACTACATGACTTATGTGTGTTCAAATGCATGTTCAAATACACACTTCATGACTTACTTGTATTTAAGTGTATACTTCATATTCGTGTATTTCGTACGTATACTTCGCATGATAAATGTAGGCTTCATGCATTATGTGCGTATACTTTTGTAAATTATGTACATGCCTCATACTTTATGTGTTACGTGTGTGGATTGCAGGTATGCTTCATATTACATGCGTATACTTTGTCTGCTTCATGCTTTTTGTATCAAGTATATGCTATATGTTTCATGTATTATGTGCGTATACTTGTGTTCATGCTTCATGCTTCGTATACTTTTGTGTATTATGTGTATACTCCATGTATTAAGCATATAAGCTTTGTGTATGCTTCATGTATTACGTATACTTCATATACCACATGTACGACTTATGCTTCACATATAGTTGTGTGTGAATGCTTCGCATATTCCGTGCATCTATGTATATGCTTCATACGTGTATACTTTGTGTATCACATGTACTTATGTGTATGATTCATGCCTCGCATGTATTTAGGGGTATACTTCATGTATCACGTATGCAAAAGCTTACTCCAGGTGTGTATTAAGATGCTTAAAATTTATGAAAATGCCAAATCTATCAAAGCTTTGTTTATCAAAAACTTCTTGATAATGAAGAGTTGTAACTAGTGAAGTGAACAAGTATGACCCCCCTCAAAACTTGAGGTATAAAATGAGAAGACATTTCATCTATGAAAGATATCCAAAACAACATTAAAGAATTCAATTGAGATGTAGGTCCACTGAGGCATCATATCAACCTAAGAGGGTCAATCTCTTAAAGTCCAAAACAACAATTGTGAGAGGACATAATAAAGACAACTCAACTCTTTAGGAACCCACAAGTGAGGGGGGAAAGATCTTAAAAAGAATTGTGGAAATTTATAATAATATATATTCATCAAACTTAGTTGTTCTGTCCATTTAGAACAAGATGAAATATTCTCACTCATTGAAACAATGACAAAACAATCCAGTCCATATCATCTGGTCTACCTTGCAACTTTGATCTAGTGAACCTTGTCTTATTTTTCTACATGTAAGGATCATTCTCTTGTACCAAACCCTAAATTAATTGATATAAGGAAACAAATTTAGTAGCAAAACATAGAGAAATGAAAAAGGAGGATAAAACCCCAAGGGAATTGAAAGATAGGAAAGAATTGAATATTGGAGTAAACCTATAGAGGTAAGTCCTATTACTTGATAAGAATGACTAACTATTGTACATCTTTCATTTAGCAAATTGTACATATAGGTATAACAAATATGTGGTTAAGTGATTCAAAATAAATAAATTCCTCACAAGAAATTAGCTTATCGCAAACCTTGTTTTTATCTCAAAACATGGTCGTCTTTTTCTATCATCATTATATGGGGTCAATAACATATCAAAAGTAAAAGATAACAAGTACCAAACCAAACCTTGCGATCAAAGAGCAAGATGTCTTTGGGGGTTCTTCGCTCTGAGAACGAGAGAAAACTTACCATGAGTTACAAATATCACAAGTTACCAACTATTGTTGTTGAGAAATACAAGCACCAAACAAAAAGAATAGAACGACAAATTACCTCATACCTTGGAAAATGCTAACATTAACAATTGAATTGAGAGAAAAATACTAACAACAATTCTTCGAATAGATTGATTTAGGACCCTGATGGTTTTAGAAGTATCCTAAATTATGATTACTTGAGAACAAGCAATCTTGGGCAGGGCGGACTGTGATGTCCCGATGTTAAGGCATTGTTTAAATTAAAGATTTAAATAGCATGATAGAAGACAGTGAAGCTGCTTCCTTAAACACGGTGTTTAGTCAATTTGAGTGATGGAGATAATTGCGTATGTATTAATATTTAAATAAACATCTACTATGAATACAATTAAATGTAATATATATTATAATTATTTAATAAACTAATATATTATTATATTATATAGAAATAAATATAAATAATGAATATAAGAAATCAGCGATTGATGAAGGAGGAGGAATAAAAATAAATAACAATAAAAAGGACCGAGCCCTCCATAAAGCACAGATAGTATCATTTCGTTGAGTAAGCTCCTATAGACTAATTGGGATATTCAAATATCTATTGGATGTTGAGGTTTTCCTGTAACAAGAAGATAAATGATAGTGTTAGACAAATCATTTAGAACTAGAGCAGCGTTAATGACAAGGGATACAAGCAAAGAACGAACTAATAGATTCGCTCGTTTAAGAGTAGTCAAACAATGTAAACGTGATCATACATGCATGGATAAATTCCCATCCAACGAATAGTCAATACATATAACAATCAGCAAATTACATAGGCTACGGTGATTAACTATACAATTGTGTTATGAAACCGACGTCCTAGCCTTAAGCGCTTCCACGTAAAGACAATCATTCCATTCAAATGTTGTTAATGAAAATATGTATCTTAAATAAGAGATGCCGTAGTTAAGGCAGTGGGGGTCATTAATAAGTTAGCACTTACTAATATAAAAGATCGATGAATCAGATTTAGGCATCGAGCCATATATTGGCATAAACAAAGATTGTGATGTATCTTAAAAACAACATACTTATGATCTAAGACAACAACGACCATTGTCACAAAGAGATACGATTCAAAGAGGTACGATTATTCGTAAGAGAGGTATCTCTTCGTCCATGTCATACATATATTAAGTTTGATTGACCAAGAAGAAAAGGGGGATTTATACATTATTAATTACAGATTTAATCTACAGATATACGAGGAAAGAGTAGCAGAAAAAGAACATACAATCAGAGGAAGCAACATATAATATTAATAATCAGTGAGTCTGATAACACAGTAGCAGTCAAGAATCAATATCCATTTTAGATTGCATTACTTATGTATAATGAATAAATGTATAGAATATGAGATGCTAATACAGCTTAAATGATAATGCTTGTATTTATTATGTATCAATGTATTTTAGATGTGAATTATATTGAACCCCATCATGAAGGAAAGGAAGGAGACGTAGGTAAGAGGGTATAAGGTTTCCATCTAAGTACCCCACCTTGGATGGATGTCAAAGCCCTGCCATCAAGGACAAGAGGGTCAAAGTCCCGCTCTTGGGCTTAGATTGGATAAACTGAGAACTCCGCTACTATCCCTGTACCATTCCTACCATGATTAGTTGTTATTTGTAAGAGATAAGGCATGGATAGGGAAGCAAGAGAAGCACTCTACTAAGTACCCCACTTTGGTGGATGTCTAAGTCTTGCCACCAAAGCCAGGAGGGCCAAAGTTCCGCTCTTGGGCTTAGTATGGGTTAGCTGGATCAAACCTATCATGTCCCTATTCCTATGCTCCAAATGTGTTTGATCATAATAGTAATGTTGGAATTGTATTCTGAGTTTGATATATGCTTAGCTAACCCTAACAATTGTCATTAGTTTATATGTATATATATGCACTTGTGTTCTCTATGTGATGATTGCAGGAGTTATATACAAGAACATAACGAAGAAATAACTACTTGTAAGTCATCTCCCTAACCCTAATTTATTATAATTGTGATTGTAGGGTTTAATCTAGGGCAAATCTAGAAGGGGACATTACATTCAATATACAAGGGAAGTAGGCAGCTCCTACTCAAACTCAACCTGCAAAGTACCCCCTGTTCCTAATTTAGTAGGATTCTTATAATATTTCATAGCTCGATTGCCCTTAAACGTATTGTAGAATGACCTGATATCCATATTTCAAATTGTACACACAGAATGAATCAATTTTCATATCTGAATATTCTTGGGATAGCATTAAACCTTTAGAGATGTCAGGAAGCTTGCACTTGAACTGACCCCAAATGAATGCTCAGTGAAATGGAAAACCTGATCTTCGAGGCATGTAATTTAGCTTTCATTAGCTTCAATGGCATATCAAGCTTTGGAATCCCAATGATCACGTGAACACTTGTTTAACTCATACAGTGATACACCATAGTTATATGCTTAATATTCTCTGTTGAACTCAACCATTCCATTGAACTGGTGTATAGATTCACTAGTGGTGATACTTCACGAATAAGAAAAAGTAAAACAACAGGTTCAAAATCTGGACAACAGGTTGAATGTTGGAAATAATGGCAAAACACCCCTCCCAACCTACTTTGAAAAGTTGTGTAGAGGGGGAAGGAAGTGCCCTTCACTCAAGTAATTGTTTTTGTTTTGATGAAGATTGCTAGTTGGAATGTTAGGGGGCTGGAAGCCTGGGATAGAAGGTTTGTAGTTGTCTTTTTGCAAATTGAGAAAGGCCCGTGACCTTTTATTGTTACAAGAGGTTAAATCTATAGGGTTTAGCCTAGATTGTGCACTCAACGTTATTTGGTTAGGTTCTATATGCTTCCCTACAAAACATTGTAAAGGTGAAGCTAGTGTTGCTATTCTATTAAATCATTAGTGGTCTAGTTTTGTTGTGTTTCTTGTTGTTCCCCTTGTAACATAATTGTTTGGAATTCTCTTGCAATCAATGGTAAAATCTTTGATGTATGTTCCATATATGCTACATAGAGAAAGGGTTCACTTATGGAATTGTATGAAAAATTATTTATCTGACATTCTATGGTTGTTTGTTGGAATTAGGTGATATCTACCTTGCAAATCTCAATGTCTAATTTATTTAATTATATGTGTTTTTGCCCCATGAAAACTGTTCAGAATTTTTGAGACCTAGAGATTGAGGAAGTTTTAGGACTTCTTAGACATCTTGGGTGCCTTATATTCATAGTGTGGCTGGTTTAGGGTTGCAAAGGGCTTAGAATTGCTGATTTGTGAAGTCTATAGAGGGCTGCCTTACTGTATTGCACATATGCACGTTGGAATTTGCCCTTCCCTTTATTATCATTGGTCATTGTTTGCTCTATTGTTGTAATGTGTTCTGTAGGAGGGATCTAGAACTCCATAGCTTTACTGTAATATCCCAAATGGGATATTATGCAATAAATCTGATTTTTCTGCTTAAACCCTAATTCTGATTTCTGATTTTATATTTTTCAGCAGTCTAATACTTCATGAAACACCATAAATATCATATCAAAACATCAAAGGAACATTACATGTGAATTCGCCCAAGCATAGGAACACATTACACCACGAAATACACCATTGCAACCATAGTATCAACTCACAAATGAAGGAATCTGATCTGCTGTTATAAACTGGAAATATGTAGTCCAAAATGACAAGTAATTGACTAGGGCTAACAGCCTCAAGTCACAAATTACATAGCAAGTATCTGTCATCAATTCTACATACCAAATATGCCAATATATGCCCAAGAAGGATGGCGAATGAGGTCTGCCCTAACTTCTTTAGTAGATCTGCTGTAACATGAAACCCTAGCAGCCAATACTCAAAATTGCCTCTAATGTAAGTCGTTTTTACCTCCAAGAGGTGTGCTCCAAGCTAGGGTAAGCCCTAGTCCAATTCACCCATGCTAGATGCTCTCAAAGCTGATGTAGAAATCTGCTTTCTGATTTCTGATTTTATATTTTTCAGCAGTCTAATACTTCATGAAACACCATAAATATCATATCAAAACATCAAAGGAACATTACATGTGAATTCGCCCAAGCATAGCAACACATTACACCATTGCAACCATAGCATCAACTCACAAATGAAGGAATCTGATCTGCTGTTATAAACTGGAAATATGCAGTCCAAAATGACAATTAAACCCTAATTCTGATTTCTGATTTTATATTTTTCAGCAGTCTAATACTTTATGAAACACCATAAATATCATATCAAAACATCAAAGGAACATTACATGTGAATTCACCCAAGCATAGGAACACATTACACCACAAAATACACCATTGCAACCATAGTATCAACTCATAAATGAAGGAATCTGATCTGCTGTTATAAACTGGAAATATGCAGTCCAAAATGACAAGTAATTGACTAGGGCAAACAGCCTCAAGTCACAAATTACATAGCAAGTATCTGTCATCAATTCTACATACCAAATATGCCAATATATGCCCAAGAAGGATGGCGAATGAGGTCTGCCTTAACTTCTGTAGCAGATCTGCTGTAACATGAAACCCTAGCAGCCAATACTCAAAATTGCCTCTAATGTAAGTCGTTTTTACCTCCAAGAGGTGTGCTCCAAGCTAGGGTAAGCCCTAGTCCAATTCACCCATGATAGATGCTCTCAACGCTGATGTAGAAATCTGCTCTTGATGATGTGAAGCTCACTTGAATTCCCATCACGGAATTCACAAGTAAAGAAGCTAGATTGGCGCCCAACTCGTCCCAAGATCCTCTTAGAGATCACTCTCCAATGTATGAATGAATGAATGCTGATTTATGATTTGCAAGTGCCAAATGAACTTGTATATATACACAACTTATCCCTCCTCAACATGGCCGACCTAGGGCAATTATGTTTTGCTTTTTGAATGATATTTTCCCTCCTAGAGGGCCGACCCGCCTCCAATCACAAGAGCGCCTAGATCAAATCAAATTAAAGATCTGATTATTATTTTGTCTTCTTCTTCAAGTGCTAGCATAGGAATATTATATCTTATTTCTTCATGAGGTGTTAGAGAATATTTGATTCCTTATCACAAGTCGCCGAAGGTAACAATAGCAACCTTCGTAGTGATGTATACAATGTGACCATGAATTTAAGTGTAAACAAGGCGCCCTTATACTTCTCTTGGCATGAATGAAAGCATCGACATGGCATCCATACAAATATGACAAGTCATCACCCATGACGTCCTCCAAAAGTCCCGGAGTGGGGTTAAAAGCCCAAATCAACTCTAATGGCGACCATTCCAAGAATGGGGACATTACATTTACTCCCTTTGGATTGGTTTTTCTTTTCTCGCTCTTGATCATAGTGCTCTTGTGGTAGTTGGCTTGGACACTCTAGCAAGATGCCCATGACCATGGAAGATTCGACATTAGAAAGGAATGTTCTTGTAGTTAATGGGATGTTCCCACTTTGGACCTCCCATAGCTGATAGGATTTAGTTGGACAAAGGTTTCTCTAGATCTATGTTGCCACATAAACTAGCATAAGTGAGGAACCCAGGATTATAGTAAACTCAAAATCCATAATATATTAACTTGTTGCATTTCCTAATTTTTGTATAGCAAATTCTTTTTAGTATTCTCTTGGTAGGAGGGAAATTCTTACCCAATTAGGAATGGTGCTTGAGAGATCCTCTGTTGGATCGAACATTGGGGACCATGGCTTCACAAACATACCTAACTTAATAAACTAGGGTCCTCCTTGGAAAACCTAATCCTTTTCTTGCTTGGAGGTGAAGTTTGCCACGAAGTAACCTTTGGGTAATGTTGATTTATAGGTCTTCCTTTGTTATTGTATTGGATGCTTGATTGGTTCCTATTTGATCTCTTATTGTCATTGTTATATATATTGTATTTGATTCCATTGTTGGATGGTTCATCCTAGTGCATCACAAAGATTTTATATTCCTTCTATGTAATGTCCCAAACTGAAAATTTTTGGTTCTTGACAATTTCACAATGTTAATGCATGAACCTTCACACCTTTTGGACCTTGGTCATCGAGATCTTGGAATGGGTAGGGTGAGAGCATATGGTGATTAGGTTATGAGCAATAGTAAATCACTATGCTTGTTGGTGGCAGGCCGCACAACAATAATGCACGCAATTACAAAAACTGAAACTAATAATATTCTGGTTCTGGCGGCCAGCCTTCCAAAACAATTACAAAATCTATATTACTTTTGGTGGAGGACCACACAGAATTACATGATGAAGCATTAAATCATTAATGCTGGAAACACACAATTTCTGATTTTATGACTGCAGGAAAACCCTTCTGAAATATATTTTAATTAGCAGAAACTAATATCCAGAAATCCTCCAATTACAGCCAATAAACAAGTTTGAAATCAAGTCAAAAATATTAAATTAATACCAGGAATGATACTGCAGCAGTCTTCAAAATGTATGGTAGTCTTATAGACTTGTACGGCTGCCCAAAAGGTACAGCAGGCTCCTTTCTAATAGCTGCAATTAGTTTTGTTGAGGGTATGACACCTTTAATACATGAAATTCCCACATATAAAATGGTACGATCCACACAAATTTCAACGACCTCCTCAAAATAGTACGGTAGGTTATTCCCAAGGCTGCAACTAGTATATTAGATGGTATGACTCATCCAAAATGGGCCCAACAATCTCATAGCCCATAAATCGATTAGATTTGCTGCTCACAGCAAATGGAAATAATTGATAATTTCACCAAAATTGAAAATCACACTGCAACTTTCACACAACACCCAAAAATCTAGAAACAAACCAAACCATTGAAACTGGAAATACTTTTGCAAACTTTCCGCACAACTGTGATCTTTGAACGAAACCACCATGAAGGACCCAAGAGTTTTCGTCCCCAATTTCCAAATACCTAGAGGGTTTTCGTCCTCAGTCAAGAAGATGAACAAATGTTTGATCTTAGAGAAAAAGAGTTTTGATTTCATAAAATGGATGCTTTCTTTTGTGTCCAACACTTTTATAACTTTTTTAATTTTAAAAATATTTTTCCTGCTTTATTCTTGAAGTGTAGAAAATACCTTTTTTTTAATATAACATTACATTGGCCTCCTTTTCTAGAAACACTTTTAATTTTGGACCCTTTTTAATCATAAAATGAAAGATCCCTGATGGATCCCTTTGCTGAAATGAAGTGCTGTTTTTGTGATTTTTTTTTTGTTTTATGATTTTTATTAATTTTTTTGTTTTCTTTCAGACTAGAGAGGAGATGCAGAAGGGGTTTCAGTTTTCTTGAGATGTGTATTTGCCAAGATGGCAAATAGAAATACATACAGCTGCAATCTCAAATAGAAATGAACTAAAAATAAATATTAACTGATAAAAAGATACCAACTAAGAAATTGAGGCACATACCCATCAGATCTGTATTTTATATTCAATGAAAGCCTGGTTTGCAACCCTACTTGCATACAAAGACAGTATTGGCCTAGAAGAGGCTATACATGCAACTGAGAATGAAGGATCTGAGAAAATAGGCTGATTTGGCACTGCTGCAAGCTTAGATCTGCAATAGCATGCCCTGGAATCTGTCCAATGATGCACAAATGAAGACCCAGAGTAGGCCTCCCACGAACAAGAACTGGGTTGTCGTCCAATTCACCAAGATCCTTGAGAGTTTTCGTTCCCAAGAGTCTGAATGCTGCTGCCCCCTTCCACAGAGTTCAGAGCTGCCATGAAGCTTCAAAAGATATGCAAAAAGATAATCCAAAAAGCACTTCAAAGTCACTTTATTCTTTTCCCAAAGTGGGCGTCCACTTTAGGGTTCCAAAATGGCATCAAAAGTAAGAATCTTTGAAAGATTTTTTTATTAATGAGGACTCATAAGTTGGGCGCCCAAGTTGAGGGCCCAACTTCATTATTAAAAGTCCACCTTTTTAACACAACATTGTGTCAACTAGGTGGGGGTCCTTTTAATAACTTATTAATATAAAGTGGTGACAAGTTATTCACTTTATATTATTTTATTTTTTATTAAATATTAAAGCCACACTTTAATATTCAATAATTATTCCAAATCCATCACCTAGCCATCTTGAACTGAGAACTGCTGTAGCCCACGCCACTGGTGATGTCGCCACGTGTCAAGCTAACTGACAGTGCCTCCCTAAAATGTAGGGATACCTCCTAAAAAATAGGGAATTTGACCAAAACTCCAAAAATGCTCCTGGAGGTCCCCTGATGCCTCCTGGTCAACTCTCGGTCAAACCCTAAAAAATAGGAACCCTTCCTAAAAAATAGGAAACTGTCACAAACTCTCTGGAAAGGCCTGTAAAGCTCCCCACCAAGCTACATTGCCTCTGAATAGATCCCCTAACCATTCCGCTGACCTACGGGAACCTGGATGATAGGTCAACTCTCATATCTCTGCTAGACAGCGCTAAAGAGGGGACATGATAGTCCTCCCCTCTCGAAGATGCTTGCCCACAAGCAACTGCAAGGTCGGACGCTGTAAAATGGACTCTCCCTCCCAGGGGGCGTCCTCTATAGGGAGTCCTCTCCAACGAATCAATTACTCCCGAATCACCCTACTTCTCAGCCGTCGTTTCCTCTCCTCCAAGATCTCCTCAGGAACCAGAGTCAGCTTACCTTCCTCATCCAAGGGAGGTAAATCGGGTGATGCTACAATATGTTGCCCCAGTGCCTTTTTCAGGCAAGATACATGGAACACATTATGAATCCGACTGTCAGGTGGTAACTCAATCTCATAAGCAACCTCTCCCACACGCCTGAGAATCCGATATGGTCCGTAGAAGCGAGGCTTGAGCTTCTCAGCTCCACCCCCTTTAAGGGTGCTCTGTCGGTAAGGCTGCAACCGTAGGAAAACCATGTCATCCACCTCAAATACTCTCTCAGTCCTATGCCGATCAGCGTAGACCTTCTGCTGATTCTGTGCCTGCTGAAGATTCTCCCTGAGAGATCTCATGATGTCCTGGTTCTCCTGTAACCAATCCTGTGCCAAGGGCACTCTGCTGTCACCTACAGCCAAATCAACAAAAGATAATGCCTCGTAACCATAGAGGGCTCTAAAAGGTGTCATAGCAATAGACATATGGTGTGTAGTATTATAACAATACTCTCCTAGATATAGCCAACGCACCCATGCCTTCTGCTGTCCTGACACATAGCTGCGCAAATACCCCTCAACCCACTTATTAACAATCTCGGTCTGTCCATCTGTCTGTGGGTGGTAGCTGGTACTGGGTGTCAACTCCGTACCTGTGAGCCTGAAAAGTTCTTGTTAGAAAGAACTCATGAACCTACTATCCCTGTCACTCACTATGGTCTTGGGGAGACCGTGGAGCCTGAATATCTCTCTGAAAAATAACTCCGCCACCTGAGATGCTGTGAAATCAGCTGCAATAGGAAAGAAGTGGGCGTATTTAGTCAACCTGTCTACTACAACATAGATACAGTCTTTCCCCTGTACCCGAGGAAGACCTGTAATGAAATCCATGGAGATCCCTGACCACTTCTGCTCCGGTATAGGTAAGGGCTGCAATAAACCAGCAGGAAAAGTATGCTCAGCCTTATTCTGCTGGCACGTCAAACACTCACGAACATGACGTAAGATATCAGCTTTGAGACCCTTCCAAGAGAATCTCTCCCGAACCGCCCTGTAGGTCTTACCATAACCTGGGTGCCCTGCTGTCAGAGTATCATGATAAGCATGCATAATTTGTTCCTTCAACTGAGAACCAGAAACCAGATACAGTCTTCCCTTGTAGTAGATGACTTCATCTACCACCGTGTACCTATCATCCAACACCAAACCATCATGACCTCACAAGCATGCTGATTTTTGGAGTACTCAACTAAAAGTTGAGCCTTCCAATCTGCTGAAATCTTGCTCAATGAACATAGGGCAGCAAGTGATGGTTTTCTAGAAAGTGCATCAGCCACAGTATTATTCTTCCCCTTTATGAATTCGATGTCAAAATCATAAGCCTGAATCTTGCTCACCCATTTTTGCTGACGATCATTGAGCTCTGTCTGATCAAGGAAATATTTCAGACTGTTGTGGTCTGTTCTTACCACGAATTTGCTGCCAACAAGATACTGTCTGAACTTGGCTAATGCATGCATCATAGCCAACATTTCCTTATCATACGTAGAATACAACCTCATTATCTCGCAGCTTCCGACTCTCAAAAGCAATGGGGTGTCGGTTCTGCATCAAAACCGCTCCTATGCCCAAACCGGAAGCATCACACTCAAGTACAAAGGGCTGCGAAAAGTCGGGAAGTGCTAAAACTGGGCAAGTACTCATAACCTCCTTGAGCTTGTCAAAGACTCCCTGTGCCTGCTCTGTCCATCTAAAAGCCCCTTTCTTTGTGAGGTCTGTCAAGGGAGCTGCCAACTGAGAGAAACCCCTCACAAATCGTCTGTAATAAGCACATAGACCAAGGAACCCCCGTAACTCAGTAATGTTCCGAGGGTGGGGCCAATCTCGAATTGCCTGAATTTTCTCCTCGTGCACCTTCACCCCATCAGCACTGATCACGTCCCAGATATAGGACCTCTCTAAGTCCAAACTCACATTTGGACAACTTAGCAAATAGAGACTGACTCTCCATGATGCTAAGTACCTCCTCAACATGTCTGAGATGGTCCTCCCAAGTACGACTATAGATCAGAATATCGTCAAAGAACACTAGAACCAATTTCCTCAACTGCTTGTTGAAGAGATGGTTCATACATGACTGGAAGGTGGCTGGGGCATTGGTAAGGCCAAAAGGCATCACCAGGAACTCATAATGCCCATAATGACAACGGAAGGCGGTCTTGTGTACATCCTCTGCTCGTACACGAATCTGATGATAGCCTGAACGAAGATCAATCTTAGAGAAGTAGATGGCTCCATGAAGCTCGTCCAACAACTCATCAATGCGCGGTATAGGGTATCTATTCTTGATTGTCTTTTTGTTCAAGGCCCTGTAATCTATACACATCCGTAGAGTCCCATCCTTCTTCTTAACCAGTACTACAGAAGAAGCAAAGGGGCTAGAACTGGGGCGAATGAAACCCATATCTAACAGCTCATGAATAGTCTTCTCAATCTCATCCTTGTATGCTCTAGGATGACGATACGGGGTGGTGATCACTGGCTTAGCTCCCTCCTCCATCCCTATCCCATGCTCAAACCCTCTATCCGGGGGTACACCAGGAGGTATGTCACCAAATACTTGGCCATGCCGATCCATCACTGTCTGTATGTCAACATGAAATGCTCTACCATCCTGAGGAGTAGGTGTCTTGGATTTCACCAAACAACGTGTGGCCCAGATCACATCATCATGTCTAATAATAGACTCCATCCTGCGAGAAGATACCTCCTTGGGCCCACCGTCAGAGGCTGCCCTCAAGATCACCTTCTTTCCACCAGATAGGAACTCTAACTGCATGCGGTGGTGATCAATAATATATCTCCCTATACCCTGTAACCACTGCATACCCAGAATCACATCGTAATCCTCAAAGGGTAGGATATAAAAGTCATCCGTCAAGGTAAAATCCCCCATCTGAATGTTGAGCTGTGAGATCCTTCTAGTACAACCCAACACTGCACCATCTGCAACCTTAACTCCAAAACCCTCGAACACCTCAGACTGTAATCCACGCCTCTCAACCAATTTCTGATCAATAAAATTGTGCGTGGCTCCTGTGTCAACCAAACTCATGACTCGCTGTCCTTGTAGTGTACCTTTCAACCGAAAGGCATGGAACCTGGGATAACTGGATAGTGTAGCCATAGTCACTTTGGCTGTTGTCGATGAATCAGGGATATCTATCTCTAGCTCGGGTCGCTCCTGAATAACCTCCTCAGGGCTGTCCTCAATGTCGGTGTCTGGTATCTCTTCATCCCCAAGCTCGGATGTGACCTCAATCAAGTGAACCGTGCCCTTACCCATACAGCGGTGTCCGGGCTCCCAGGGCTCCTTGCAGGAAAAGCATAATTTCTTCCTCCTCAAATCATTCTGTGACTCCTGATCCATCCTAGGAGGTCTAGCTGACTGTCCATCTCTGAACTGTGGAGTATTGGCCTTCTGAATAGGCCGTGATTCCCTGAATGGCCTCTTATCCGATTGATAAGTGGGAGTGGTGTCCAATCTCAAGGTCACATCAATGGCATCCTTAAGAGTGGCCGGCTGGAAGGCACGTACCAATCCCTTAAGCCTATCCTGTAACCGCTCAATGAATAACATCACACTACGTCTCTGGGGCATATCAGGGACCATAACTGCAATACGCTGGAACTCATTAACATAAGCTTCAGCATGTCCCGTTTGTCTAAGATGTGCCAACTCCCTATAGTAGAGTTCTGTGTCCTTACGGTCAAACCGGGTAATGGGTTGTTCAGTGAACTCTGCATAGGAATGAATCAAGGCATGATCCTGGGTGACCAGCCCATGATGCCACCAATCGTAGGCAACCCCATCTAAATGTAAGACAGCAAACTGGATAGCCTCACGCTCAGGCGTGGGTCTCAAGGATAAATATATGTCCAGCTTGTGCACCCAAGCACGTGCACTCGTACTACCGGTACCATCATATGTAGCTAACGTGATCTTCCCAGTAGCTCTACTGAGGTCATAGTTCTGCTGCTGTGGTCTAGTGCCTCGGTCTCCTCTGAACCTGGTAGAATCTCTGCGCCGTGCACAATACTGTGGAAAAGGAAAGACATCCCGAACCTCAGGGGGTAAGGCTCTCCACTCAGCTGCAGCTGCCATGACTGAGTACTGAAATTCCACCTCTGGTGGCTCTACCTGTGCTGGCCGTTCACCTGGTGCAAACTGAGGAAGTAAGGGTCTATCCCTAGCCTGTCCACGCCTAGGGGAATGATGGGAGCTCCTAGCTGATGCGTGTGACCTGTGACTATGCTGGCTTCCCGCCACAGATACTGATCTGCTCCGTCTGCCTCTATCTAACTCCAACCGTTCCAAGGCATCTTGTATCCTGTCAAGGGTCTGAGCAATCCTAGGCTGAGTGTTGATGAGGGTTCTCATCATCTCTCTCTCTTCCTCATCCTGATCTCTCCTGGCATTTCTCTGTTCTTCAGCCATTACTGGTTCCTCTGCTGTACCAATCCCAAGCTCGTTTTGGGCTGTCCTGCGTGTGTAATACCTGTCTGTATGCATAGAAAACAATTCTCTAAACCCCACAGGCTGGCAGGTCAAAGGCTCTGATACCACTGAAAGATCCCTGATGGATCCCTTTGCTGAAATGAAGTGCTGTTTTTGTGATTTTTTTTTTGTTTTATGATTTTTATTAATTTTTTTGTTTTCTTTCAGACTAGAGAGGAGATGCAGAAGGGGTTTCAGTTTTCTTGAGATGTGTATTTGCCAAGATGGCAAATAGAAATACATACAGCTGCAATCTCAAATAGAAATGAACTAAAAATAAATATTAACTGATAAAAAGATACCAACTAAGAAATTGAGGCACATACCCATCAGATCTGTATTTTATATTCAATGAAAGCCTGGTTTGCAACCCTACTTGCATACAAAGACAGTATTGGCCTAGAAGAGGCTATACATGCAACTGAGAATGAAGGATCTGAGAAAATAGGCTGATTTGACATTGCTGCAAGCTTAGATCTGCAATAGCATGCCCTGGAATCTGTCCAATGATGCACAAATGAAGACCCAAAGTAGGCCTCCCACGAACAAGAATTGGGTTGTCGTCCAATTCACCAAGATCCTTGAGAGTTTTTGTTCCCAAGAGTCTGAATGCTGCTGCCCCCTTCCACAGAGTTCAGAGCCGCCATGAAGCTTCAAAAGATATGCAAAAAGATAATCCAAAAAGGACTTCAAAGTCACTTTATTCTTTTCCCAAAGTGGGCGTCCACTTTAGGGTTCCAAAATGGCATCAAAAGTAAGAATCTTTGAAAGATTCTTTTATTAATGAGGACTCATAAGTTGGGTGCCCAAGTTGAGGGCCCAACTTCATTATTAAAAGTCCACCTTTTTAACACAACATTGTGTCAACTAGGTGGGGGTCCTTTTAATAACTTATTAATATAAAGTGGTGACAAGTTATTCACTTTATATTATTTTATTTTTTATTAAATATTAAAGCCACACTTTAATATTCAATAATTATTCCAAATCCATCACCTGGCCATCCTAAACTGAGAACTGCTGTAGCCCACACCACTGGTGATGTCGCCATGTGTCAAGCTAACTGACAGTGCCTCCCTAAAATGTAGGGATACCTCCTAAAAAATAGGGAATTTGACCAAAACTCCAAAAATGCTCCTGGAGGTCCCCTGATGCCTCCTGGTCAACTCTCGGTCAAACCCTAAAAAATAGGAACCCTTCCTAAAAAATAGGAAACTGTCACAAACTGTCTGAAAAGGCCTGTAAAGCTCCCCACCAAGCTACACTGCCTCTGAATAGATCCCCTAACCATTCCGCTGACCTACGGGAACCCGGATGATAGGTCAACTCTCATATCTCTGCTAGACAGCGCTAAAGAGGGGACATGACATAAAACATAAGTTGCCTTTTTATAAATGTAACATAAAGTTACTAGGACAACTTAAGTTACATTATTAAACTATTTCTCTTACCCCTTTAACCTACATGAAATAACATAATAGGCTAGAGGATTCCCAATTACTTATGTCAGAAAAGGGGACATGACATACTGTTTTCATCTTGTTAAAAATAATTTTTAATGCCATCCATTTTTACCCTGCAGAGGATGTAGTGCATTACAAGGCATTCATTTTCAGATTGTCCTTCCATATCACATATTGTGCACCACACTTGTTTCTTGGCTTTTATTTTGTTTGTAAGATGTTCTTTTAGTGATAGCGCAATCCCTTCATTAATTTGCTTTGCTTAGGATTTCAGATCTAATTGTTGTATTTCAACATTTTAATGTCTTCCCAGTCTTAATGCATGTTCCATGAGTGTATAATATTCAGTTGGATAAATGATAAATTTACCTCAATATCAATGTTGAAGTCTGTCTACAACATTATATTTGCATTTCATCTAGTGGATTTGACAATAAGTTGTGAGATAAATTACAAGATGTCTAGAAGTATATCTCATTGGTTCATCTTTTTTTTACGTAATCCTATACAACTGAGCATAAATTTCATGAGATCTTCCCACTCTCAATAATTCTAAGTTCGTCATGAAATGCTTCTTTTACTTATTCCTGTTTCTTCATTTGCTCATTTAAGGTAGAATACTAATGTAAAGCAACTCCTTTTAAGGTAGCAGATAAATTCATTGATCTTCATGCAGAATTGGTTTTTAAATTAGCTGCCCAGAGAACTTTACATCCTTTGGTTTGCCATTCTAGATCATTGTTCTGATCTGGGTAGAGCTTTGAAAGATTTATCATTGGTTTGGTAAATTAATTCAATGTGATTAATTTTTTGACTTTTCTCCAAGTTGACTTAAGACATTGAACTCTGCTACTCCTTCAGCACTAGCATACCTGTTTTTCTTATTCTGCCCCGCTGATGATCTGTAAGTCAAATTTCAACCTTCCCTAGACTGTCAAATCTACAATCCCTTTCTGCAAGTCTTGCATTGGCTACTCTAATCATAGATCCCTATATGATCTTTGACATTTTGAACCTTTTGAGCCTTTTTGGCATATAAAAGGAAGGGAATTCCTCCAGGATTTAATTCCACATATGGCAATTATCGCTAGACTCTCTTATCAAGTGGTTCTTATACCAGATGTCTGTATACTTTGCAGTTTGCTCAGTGCTCACCTGACTAGAAATGTATGGCGAATGTCCTAAATCTTATTTATCTATAACATGAAACAGAATAACAACATCCATATATAAACACATATGTATATGTAGTGTCTATGTACTGCATGGCAATTGGAAAACAAAAGTGAGGTTTTATGTACAAAATGAGAAGTTATATTCAAGGGATGCAGACTGCAAAACTCTCCTCAGGCAAAGCTAGACAAGTCAAATGCCTTTTGATTAAAATAACTAACTACCTAGATATACTATTAAGTTTTCTTGATAAGATTCTATGAGAGTTATATTTGTGTGACAGGGAACGACAGAAGTGTTCTGGGGAAAGACAGAAGTGTTCTATGCAGGTCTCTTGATTATTTTTATTATTTTAGGCTAGTCTGTTGTTGACAATGTCGATGGAGATTATATGTTGGATATGTTCAAGAGGAAGATTTTGTATACAAATTTCATATACTATATATTTAGACTTCAACCTTAAGTGCTCCAAAGACACTATTTTGGGTTGAGACTAAAGAATGTTGACCTGGTTTATGGTGTAGGCCCCCCAAATAGAACAACTACTGCTAGAATTGTGCTATAATCAATATTTCCCAAGGAAGGAGAAAGGGGTCATTCCATACCCTATAATTGGCTTTTGTTATATATGTAGCTAGGGGAAGGATTGAATTGGCTTTGGTAACACTTTTAGCAACCACCTTCCTATACTACAAATGCAATGGAGACAAGAAACACGCATAAATATGTTAGCTTTGGAAAGGTTATAAGATCACCCTCCAAATCCATATGGAGAGTATATAGGGAAGATATCTGTTTAGAGGTTTTAATTGGGTTTTCTCTAATATACCTATGAGGAATAACAAGGTGTAACCAATGACCAAACCCATTCATAGACAAGCATCCCTTAATTTATAATCATTCTCACATTAGGATTCAGGCTCAATAAGTTGAAATTACAACCCATGTAATCATGTCTAGACATTTTTTTTATAAGAGATCATATGTGATCAAACAATTGTTAAAGATTTCAGGAAGAAAAAAGCATATAATCAACAAATTACTACGCCCTTAAAGGACAAGATAATACCCCTATACAAATTTGAAATTACTAAAGATCATAGGGAAAAGATAATATTTGCTCAAAAATTTACTACATTTCCATGAGAAAAGATAATATTTGCTCAAAAATTTACTACATTTCCACGAGAACAGATAATATTCCATATGTGGTTTATTACAAACCCTGGTGAGGACATAATTTCTGCCCATATTGTAAGAAGCACAAACATGGGGATAAGATATTTTAGTGAATTTCTATAAAGCATGGATAGAAGATGGTACTCACTGGTCAAATTACTACGGATTGCGGGAAAGAAGAAAATATCCTACTGGTGGATTTTATGAACTAGGGGAAGAAGAGAGACAATAAAAATAATGATAATGATAATAACAATGATGATGGTAACAATGGTTAGGTGGGAAATCTAATTTTGAATGGGGTGCAAATTGGAAGGGCCTAGATGGAGCAGAGGAAAGCAGCAAGGACAAAATGGAGATGGAGTTTTTGAAGGGGATTTTGTTGAGGATCTTGCGGACGAGTGGAACCAGCCATTGGACGAAGAGGAGGAAAGGCTGCTTGATATTTGGCTGGAGGCCCAGCAACAGTCCTTTTGTCCTCTATTCCGATGACTGTTCTGGAGGCGGGCTCGTCCTCTATTCTGACAATTGTTTTGGGGGTTGAGTTTGGCAGCTTCTGCGGTCTTCCTGTCAACTCTTCCTGTGTTGTCATTGTCAAAGGTAATTTTAGTTCTTTTGATCATTCCCTTTCTTTGGTTTTGGTCGAGGAGGGCAAGGGATGGCTGCTTAAATTCTTTGACGCTCTTGTGGACAGATCATTCTCTAGATAGAGGAATGCTCTTATTGGAAAATTTTTAGGGGCTAGACCTAATGTTGATATTTTCAGAAATTGGGCCCAAAGAGAAAATGGAAACTTCATGGTATGATGGAGATCTCTGTCTTGTTGAGGGGTTTCTTTCTGATTTGCTCTTCTCTCCATGAAGATTGTGTTCAGACTCTCTTCAGGGGTCCGTGGTTTTTAGGCAATTCTGGTCTTTTTCTTAAGAGGTGGAAACCAGGCTTTGATTTGAAGAAGGAATGCATTAAGAGTGTCCCAGTTTGGGTTAGACTTCTTGGTTTACCATTGGAATATTGGGAGGAGGTTTGGTCCAATATTGCTAGCTCCTTTAGCGAGCTCATTGCTGTTCATAAGGTAACCAAATCTAGAAAACACTTGTTATTCGTGAAGTTCTGTGTGAACGTTGATGTAGATAAGGTGCTTCTCTCTTGGATTCCCTAGTGTTTTGTTGCCATTGCCACAAGCTTGGCCATGCTATTGCTGGGTGTAGGATCTCTAGTGGAAGACTAAGTCACATGATGCCTAACAATTAGATGGAGCCTTCTCTACCTCAAGGTTCGGTTGAGGTTCCCCTAGGGCGTAAAGGAGAGGTGGTTGGTCCTCTTGCAGACTTGACCAATTCAGATGGTGTTACTCTTGTTTCGGAGGGTGGGTGTCCTCTTGGTGAGTGAAGATCGGAGGGAATTTGTAAGGAGAAGGTACTTGTAAAGGAGGGCTTGGATGGGGATTATATTCTCATCCCATCTCTTGGGTCACAGTGTTTGGCCTCTACAATGGCCTTTAATAAGGTAGATAGGAAGATGGTTCAAGCCGAGAAGCATGCTAGGGGCCCTTTGCTCCCTTTGGATTCAAGCTTGGCACTTAAAGGTGGGAACTACCCCAGAAAGGGTCTAGGTTCATTTGAGTCAAAGGATAAGGTGGATGGTAGGAAACAGAGTTCCCTGAAATGGGTTGGTTTCAAGCTGCCTTGAGTTGATAGTTTTGCTGTTGTTTTTGGGCGGTGAGCCCCGTTTGTTATTCCTTGCCCCTGCTGGTGGGGTGCTGCTGGTTTGCTGACTTTATGCTGCCCATTCCTTGATGTTGTTCTATGTCGAAGTATTGGTGTCTTTGCTATATCTTTATTGGTCTTTGTGACCCCCTTTCAAAATCTCTCTTTCCGGTTCAAGCTCCGGTCAAAAGTGTTTGCTCATAATAAAATAAACAATGGTGTTGATGCTAATAATTTCAGTAAGAATTATATTATAATAATAATCAGAAAACAATGAATTCTAGTATCAATCAAAGGTCTTGCAGAACATTGTCTAGTGATAAGGCGAAACCATTGGCATGAAGATTACCTGAACCATTTCTGTTGGCATTGCATACAACAGTTATGATAAAATGTAAATGATATGTCTTTTACAGATACCAGTTGAATCGTTCTCTTCATTTTGGCCAAACTCTTATTCAGAGATAATCCATGCTCCAGTCCTAGGATGACCTGGAGCTAGAAAAAACAGAAAAGATAATTATTCAATCCCAATTAGGTGCAATGACGCTATGATGTTCGGATAAAAATGTCACAATTATTAATCATGAGATTTGTGCTTTAAGGAATGATGTGGAGGCCTGAAGGGAATTGAGTTAGTGGACAGAATTTTTCACTGATTTTTAAGTGCTTAGGGAAGACCTTTTTGGGGTGCTAGCATTCAATCCATTATTATTAGTGATATCTGTTGATGAAATGTCTTTTGAAGGTCATCAAGTTACAAGGTCAGATTAACTAAAATTTTCCTTGTTCGATTTTTTATTCTTGACCTTTCTTTGGGAACAATGGCAAGACATGATTTATCTGTGATTTCAGTTAGAAATTTGTTGAAGTAACGCCACTGCAGCACTTAGTGCACCAGCAACATAAGTAAATTGTGAAGCTGAAGGCGTGAAAAATATTTTGAAAATATTCTAAATTTCAACTTATTTCTCCTGTATTTTTTTATTTCTTTCTCATATTTGATCCTCCATCTGCAGGCCGTATATTAAAAAATGTCTTGACTTACTATGATGGAGTTAATAATTTCAGCGTATCTTTTAATTATTCTTTTCATTTTAATCAAGTTGCAAAGATTCAATGCTTTGCCTGCTCTATTGGGCAACATATATGATATATCACCATATATGAACTTGCAGTGTGGTCTTATATTCTGTGCTTACTGTTTAGGGATCCATTACTTCTGGTATTTGCTCATAAGGTGTGCTTTGCTGCACGTGTAGGTTGCATCCTCTGTTTTCTTCCACGGACTAGGAGATTGGCGAGCAGTACAAGCTGTAAAAGTGACAACAGAAAATGCAGATGGGTCTAGGAAAGAATATACTTACACATTTTGCCTAGAAAAGGTGATGGCAGTTGTATTTGTGATTAGGTTGCTAGAAAGTCTAAATTTGGAGTTGAAATCATATTGTATTTTTGATTTGGTAGGTTGACTTATTTTATTGGCACACAGGTACTTCGAGGGCCATACAAGAATATATGGATGGTTGTGGGTGTGAAACTTGGAGACTATGCCAGTGTCTGATCTGTTTTTGTTATCTGTTACCAACTTCTTAAAGACGCATCATATATGAAAGCACCTGCATCATGTGTTTGCAATTTTATATTTTGTAAGAATCCCTTCCAATGAATGCTTATAAAAGGAATCTGCAGCCTGCAATTTCCTGTCCTTAGCATGCAGAACTGCAGTTACAGATTTAGGCATTGGACTTGTAAGGGGATGGTACATGCACCATGCTTTCTATTTTCTTGGCATTCATTGAGAATGATGATAAATTTCTGATTGTGGTTCTGGTACCTTGGACTAGAGCTTTAAGAACCTTCTGGTATTGTAGTTGCTCAAGAACCCTGTACATTTATTTGAAATCTAATCTCACAGATGTCTGCTCTGGCATTTGATTATGGGCTCATTGAAATGCATTAATTTTTTAGTCTGATGATTCGTTAAGAAAAGTGCATTTCAGTAAATTTGTTTGCTTGAAACTAGAGTTACTCAGTTTTAACATTCTATTCATGCATTGAGAAACAATTTTTTTTAAAAAAAGGAACAATTGATTTTGGGCCTACGAAGGAAGCCTAAATTATGAAGCTCTTAATCAGATCAATATGCCAATTTGAAACGGCTTACTGTATAAATCTTTTTTTCTCTCTTATCTTTGTTTGCACAAGATCATATTGTTAACCATGCTATCATAAGAAAGTACTTATGTTCAACCAAATTATTGGTAAATAAGAAAGTACTTATGTTCAACCAAATTATTGGTAAATAAGAAAGTACTTATGTTCAACCAAATTATTGGGAAAGGAGAATCTGGAAAGAGCTTAATTCAACTCATTGTTTTAAATTGGACTTATTACTAAAGATTAGTATGATTGATTGATTAATAATTTTTAAATAAAAAGTAATAATTTAATTACAATATTTTTTTTTTTTGAAATAGTCTTGTAAATTATGATCTAATTGTAAATAAATCAAAATTATTTAATTTTTTCTTATTTATATTATTAAATTATCTATAATATAATAATTATAAAAATTAATTTAATAGCTAAATAATAAATAAAAATAGTTGTCAATCTTGTCCGCATTATGTTGAAGATAGTATGTTGTATTATCTGTAATGTCCCTTATAGGAACAATACTAATTTTACTCTAAATTATTAATTTCCAAACAAACAAAGATTTAGAGTGTACCTTGACTTGATTTAATTCCTGCAAACAAGTTAGAAAATACTTACAATAATATTTCTCACCATCAAGTCAGCATGATTAACAACTCACAATGGCATTATTAATCCAATTAAACATAACTTTCTAGCAGACTTCAATCATAAGAGAGTTGAGGGGCGTGACTTCGATGGGTGTCCTGGATCCTCTACCCTAGGCCCAAGAGTGGATATATCATCCCCCTTGGCCTTATGTGGCGCATGGCATCCATATGAGGTGGTGTACCTTATGAGGCATCCGTTATTCCGTTCCCCCCTTGTTCTGTCATTTCCTCTCCCTTTCTCTATGATTGGTTCCCTTGAACTTGCATGTCTATGATAGGAGAATGAGATCACAAAAGGGTGTCCCGAAAGTCATCTCTTCTAAGCCCAAGGGCGGTACCCTTTGTACCCTTTTGGCCCTAATGGGATTTATCAATCCCCCCCTGGAGGGGTGGTGTACCTAGAATAGTGCCCCATCACCGTTCCCCTCTTTCACCACATTTCCTCCATCATAACATTTATAGAAGAATCCACATTAAAACTAATCAAACTCATAGTTGTAAACAATCATATCAGCAATGCATAATGAATTATGAAAGTGACATATAAATGATACTGTACATGAACTATTGATGATGATATGCATAAACTACTAACCAGATCTAATCAACATTCTATATAAACACTTTACCATAATTATAGGGACTCACAATCATCTTTTAGGTATGCTCCCAAATACACTCCTTATTGTTATCTCATATCAAGAAATATCACAAGTTGTATATATACTCTATCTAGTCAAATGTATTCTTCTTGATGTCTCTTCTTTTAGGTGCAGGTCTATATATATATATATATATCCACTGAGGAACATATTCCTATTTTTATTATTGTTATCTTCTTCTTCTAAATTCCCTCTTATTCTTCCATATCTATCCATCTTATATTCATGTATCTGCTGGATTATGTTATCTATCTTTTCCATTCTATATCAGATCTTCTTATCTTTCTCCCCCTTACGCTTAATCATAGTAATCAGAAATGCCTTGAATTTCAGGATATATGAATATATTCTAACTCAAAAAATGTATATATATTATTCCCTATATTAAATTGAGAATAAGAGTTATTCTCTTTTTCCTATCCCCTCTTTCTCTCTAATTCCCATTCTTATATTTTCTGTGAGGGGGAGGCATCCCTTTGAAGATGGATGTCCCCTCATTATAATCGCTGCTTTTTATCAATGGCAGCCCTTAACTTGGTAATCGTTGAAAATCAATTTTACTATAAACTAATCACTAATCCCTACCTTGATACTATCCATTGCCTATTTATAAGATTGTTTAGTTAATTCTCATCATACCATAAACTAATCACTAATCCCTACCTTATACTATCCATTGCCTATTTATAAGATTGTTTAGTTAATTCTCATCATACCATAGTACTTGCCTTCATAAATCGTATGCTTATATAATAGTATGAAATTTGAATCACTGTTAGTTACATGATATATGTGCTGCTGCCAAGTTGGAAACTCCAAAACACATACCATCGTATGAATGGTAAATAATTGCTGCATAATATATATATATATTTTATGATAATTATAATTATATTAATATTTAAATATTAATATTATTAATGTTTATATTTATTTTTATATAATATAAATATACATTTATAGTATAATCTTTAGATTATCACTATTGATATTTATATTTATAATAATTTGTAAGTACAATAATATATCTTTTAAATTATATTTTAATAATATTCAATTATTTATATATATATCTCTTAATTCAAATTGACCAAATACCGTATTTTACAAAAGCACTACTGTCTTTTATTATGATATTTAAATCTTTAATTTAAACAATGTTTTAATATTGGGGCATCACATTATCAATAAATTGTTTTCCTCCTTATCTCAAGTGTCTAGTAATTATTTTATTTTAAACACACAATCCCACACCTACATCCACACCCTATCCCCCTTCACCCCATCACACCTCCCCCAACACACACACTCTTCCTAGCGAGTCTTTACTATATTTTATTATCCTTCCCTTGAATAATATTGTTTGGTATGTTGTTGGTTTTCTTCATTCTTGGTTGTTCTGAATTTCTCTTCATTTGTGATTGTAATGTATTTATGAAATGAAATGATTTTAGTTACGTCCATAAGACCATGTGGTCTATGGGACCACCGATTGCATTGGTGGCATCAATTGCTCAAAGACTTGTATGATAGGTGGTATTTTTTAGAAGGCTGCTCCTTCTCTTGCTGATATGCCAAATGTTTTTGCTCCTTGAGTTTGAAGTTTATGTTTTAAATCACTTAACCAAGCTCCTTACATATGGCACTCATTTGTTGTATTTTCCCTTGAGATCCAAGGGCTTATTTTATTGTTTAGCATCTACATAGAGTCCACAAGACGTGTCATCTTATTTCATGTTTTTCCAAGCATGTTTTTACTTGAGGATTTCCTAGTTGTTGACGGTGTCCCGAGTGGAACACATTCATTCCACCTTTCCGTAGGTAGTATTTGAATTGTTTTATCCCAATATGTCTCAAAGTTAGTGAGGTTGTGACACTTGTCACTATCTCATTCCATATTTCCTTAGGCACCTGCTTTTAGAATTGCTTAGTTGCTTTCTTAGAATGAGCGAGATTGAGACATGTAACCTCCATCTCATCCTTAGTTTCCTTGTAGGTTGCTTATGGAGAGGCTCTAAACCTTTTAAGTCTGCATCTTCAACTTACACAAGATGTGACAAGTGTCACCAACTCGATTTGCTTTTCCATAGAGGAGTTTTGATGCAAAATGTAAAGGCTTCCTTTTATCCATTCTTTGGTGAAATGAGTTGAGGACACATGGTTCCATATTATCATTTGCTTTCTTGGAGTCTTCTTCCCAAGATAATTAATGCCTTTTTCTTTAATTGTATGAGATAATGTAATGTCCCTTTTTTTTGGCGCATAGATTTTTGTGCACATTATGCTTGTTCCTAGTCTCTCGGAGGCTATCCGACATGTTTGGAAGAACTCCAAAGTTTTTGGAGTGGTCATGGTTCAGTTTGCAGAGCAGTTGTGTGTCTCAAGTCTTCAATTTCACCAAGGGATAATCGAAGTTGTTTAATCAGTGCATTTCTAGTGCTTTATATGGCTCGGGACTATTATTTACATAATTAATTAATATTTCACTAAGGTTGCCTAAGGTTGTGAATTAATTATAGCAACTTAGTGTAATATCAATTATAAATGGTTTCCCTTCTAGAAGTGGATTAATTTTTTATGACATTGAGCTCAGTGGATGTCCAGGGTTATAGTGATGGTTTCAGAAGTTTGATCGGGCTCCTAGATTGCTCTCCAAGATTCTTGGAGGAGCCGTCTATTTTTGGAAAGTCACTCGGAAGGCATTGTTTCACATCCCAAACCCTACAAAGCATAATGGTTCAGTTTATTTGACAATTGGACGAAGTTTGGGATTTTCCGCAAAAAGTTATATCTAATGAGCTATTTTAATTATTATTTTCACTTATGTTTCTAAGAGTGAAAATAACTAAAAAGTGATTAAGTGTTTTAGCTCATTAAAAAGGGGAAAACATATTTTTTTATTTAGGCACTTAAAAGTGAGCACTTAAGTGGAGAAAAAAAATTATTTAAGTTGGAGGGAAAAGGTTATTATTTTCAAGAAATAATTCATTTCCTTTATAACTCCTAAAGTGTCTTTATAAAAAGGATGAGAGCTCATTTGAAAGGAGCTTTTGGGATTATAATATTGAACCTGTGAGTTCTTCCATATTCTCTTGAAGACGAAAACTCTTTTGTAGAATTCTCTTGAGAACAAAAACCCTCTTGTATATTGGGTGTGGTTTCATACAGGAATCACCATTGTGCTGAAGGTGGATTTTGGAGCAAGCTCATACATGGTTTGCCTTTGTGCTTTCATGGAGTTTGTTGTTCGAGATGATTTTTGGTTAGATAGTGTGATTATTCATTATATGTTTTGTGGATTTAATTGAGATTGCTGCCATACAGTGCTGGGCCATACTTCTGGCCGTACCAGTTACTGGGAGCATCAAATATTGTTTGTGCTTCTTGCACATATATTCTGGATCATTATGAACATGATTTGAGGCACCTATTTCCATATACTTCATGTTGATTAATTGCAGATTTGGAAAAATCTGAAGACAGGCCGTACAAGGACAGTGTTGTATCATAGCTAGAGAGATTTATTCAATACTTGGATATCTGTTGATGTTTGCTGTTATTTCTGGTTGGTTGAGATAGGCCATGTCTAGTCGACCATTCACCATGTATTTGGAGTTTAGTCATTTCAGACTGGAGGTATTTTGGGCAGGCCGTACCCTTAGACAGGGTCGTACCAGTGCAAGAGAGGCGTCTGAATCGTAAGTGCAAATCACCCTTCTTTGATTATTATTTTCATTTGTTACTTAAGTGCTTATGTTAGAGGATGTTGTTTGAATGATTTTGATCATGGAAAATGGGGTAAGATCTGATATGAATAAGTTTATAGCACTGATATGAAAACTACAGTTCTGTGAACAGCGACAACAGTGACATGAAGCCTTCAATCTGGGAACACTCTTCCATACTTCCTCATTTGGTATATTCATGGTGGATTCTATGATCTTATATATACTTCTTTCATGCTTCCATATAACTTCTAAACTCTAATTGGTTGCGAATGTGACACTTTATGCAAATCAGGGGCTTGGCTTAGTTTGCAAGTGACTTATTGTATTGTAATCTTTACTTCTGTCGCAAACACATTGTAACCTCTAGATGGTTTACCGCCAGTGTCATGGAGAAAATATAATGTTTATCTTTCTGTATTCATCACCCATTGAATAAGTGGATGCCTGCTGTTAGTAGATGAATGTATTTAATTACATTGCATAGCATTTGATTGATCAACCAAAACACTGTATGCTCTCATCTCACCCAACTTGGGAACTTGGTGATCAGAAAGTGTGGAGGTAATCTATTAGTTGCATACATTGTTGTGCTAACCCTGCTGTGATCATTTATATAAAATTGAAAAATTTTGGGGTAGCATATTATAGATAATGACAAATTTTGCCAACTCGTATTCTTTTCCTTTGAAATCACATTTTCCTTGAAGTTTCTAATGTTTCTTTATTTCCTCAATGGCTATCAGAAATTGAGACATTTGGCATTCTCTTACCTTATTGTCTTATAGGATTTTTGAAAGGTAAATTCGAGTTTGTTTCTCTTGTTTCCCTCCAAGTGAATGGAGAAATGATACTTGTCTCTCGCTTGATGTACATTTACTTGCCCATGAACTTTCTTCCTTTCTAAATATCTTTATTGCAAGGAAACAAGGGCATGACACTTGTAACTTTTTGTTTGTTTGTTTTTGAGTGTGAATATGTTACAAGTCATCTATAAGTTAGGCCGCTTGACATTGTGGAGCATAAAAGGATTATTCCTTTCTTAACAAAAGATCAACAATTTAGAGAGCTACAAAATAGGGTTTGTTGTCCCATAAACTATCTTTGACCTCATGGATGTTAAAAATCTTTTATTCTATTATGTTTCCTTTCCTTGTTTTCTGGATTATTGGTTAACGCTTTTGACCGAAGACATGAACCAGATAGAGATGGGTTTTTGAAAGGATCCAAACCCTTGTACATGAAACTAATGCAACTACTGTTGCCACAAACAACTTGTGAAGCCAACATCATTTGGATACCATCTTGCCACATCCTTTCAGCACTACTTTCTGCACATCCAACACTATCTAGCTACCTTCTTGTTGTATCCTTCTAGCACTTCATGGCTGCAAACCACCTTGTGAAACGTCCTAAGATATTTGAATTCAACATGCCATTCAACACTAAGGTGTCCTTGGGGAGAATTGAACCTTGGTCTCCATCATGAGAACCAAGTAGCACAACCATTTGTGCACACCTCCAAAACCAAAGTCATGTTTCTTTCTTTAAGAAGAAAGAAGAAACAAATTAGCTTTCTTTTTTAAGGAAGCCCGTTGAAAATAGTGGAAGAGTACAAGTACTTCGGGCTTGATTTCCACAATAGGCTTAGTTGGGAGACACATAGAGCAAAATGAATAGATGGGGTGTGGAAAGCCTTATACTCATTGCAAAATAGATGCAAAAATGCAGAATATGGGATTGGAAAACTAAGAGAATCCTTTTCGGTTTGCTTATCTCGCAAGTGGTCCTCTATAGTTTTGAAGTTTGGGTTAACAATATGTCAAATCACAAATGGAAGTAGATAGAAAGAATCCAAAAGCATTTAATCACAAATAATCTCAAAATCAAGGCTTCAGTTTTGTATGAGATTCTATTAGCTAAAACAAATACTTTTCTACTAGAGGCATTGGTGATGGTTCAAACGTTATTTAAAAAAGACTCAAAATATGGAGACTTACCATTGGCCCAAAAAGGTGATGGAGGAAGAGCTAAACCAAAGGAAGAACATGTGGATGAAATAGAACAACAAATGGATGGATAAATGGGGCATTCAACTGCAAAAGTGTCAAAATAGTAATGAGGAAATAAAAAACTATGTGAGAAAAATTTAGGATTGCTACATAGACAAATCAAATTGCCCAAAGATCCACTTATTTCTTAGCCCATTGAGAAACGCTCTGCAATTAGTCTACCCAAACACCCTCGTTTGAGTTTGAGTGGGAATGGAGTTCGACAGCCTCCCCCTGCCTCCCATGGTACAAAGTTCCGTTGGAGCTGCCTTGGGTAGATCTTCAATACCCGTGAACAAGGCCTTGGAGTTTGGGTCCATCACTTGGAAGGAAGCCCTTTTGGCAATTGACTACATGGAGCAGGCACCTGGGAATGCTATCCCAGTGCTGTTGGAGTCCGAGGAAGGTACTTCTTTAAAGTTGCCAGACTCGATTGTGAATAGGATCATTTCGACCATGAAGAATACTTTGGTGGGAAAGTTCTCCTATCGCCCAAACATTGATTTGGTTAGGAGATGGACAACAACAAAATGGCATCCAAAGGGTTGTGTAACTATCAACACAATGGCAGGAGGTATGTTTCTTTTTAACTTCACTACTAAAGAGGATCTCATTTAGGTTTTAGCAGGGGGTCCTTGGCTTTATGGGGAACACTCACTTTCCCTTTGTCGGTGGAAACTGAGCTTCGATCCTAAGGCAGACCTAAATAAATCAACTCTGATTTGGGTCAAGTTGCCTAGCTTACCTCTAAAATTTTGGGATGAAGAGGTTTTTTCTTGGATTGGGAATTCCTTTGGGCATTACATCATTGTGGATAAATTCACTAAGGCAAAAGCCAGACTTGTCTATGCCAGATTCTACATTAATGTTGATATTCTAAAAATCCTTCCAACATCTATCGCCCTCAAGTCTAAACTTGGGAAGTGGAAGCAATCTATCTTATATGAAAATGTGAGATTTTTTTTCCAAAACTGCTCAAAATCAGGCCATGTTATTACTCAAAGCAGGGCCCCTACTATCTTTGAACAAAAGTTCAAGGAACTCGTTGAAAGAAGGAAGGAGGAGACCGATGAATACCCTTTTAAGGAAGATCTTCTTAATATCATCAGTTCACCCTCTAACTCCCTTGAAAAGCCTCTGGTTGAAGGGGAGAAGAATCCTAGGGGGGAGTCGGTGAATGAGATGGACGCCCATGTTGTCAAAGACATTCTGGTTATGTAGAACAAACAACAAACGGTAATTTGATTAGTTGTTTCTTTGGATCAATAATCTGAGTCTTATGTAAAGGAGGATTTGGTTTCTCCCCTAAATGATTTGCAGGAGGAAAGGGAGGATGGATAAATTCCCTCTCAGGATGTCTTGGGGGTTCTTGAGGAGGTTGTTAATGAACCTTCCATAGAGACTATAACTGAGGTTACTCAGCTTTAGATTGGGACTGTTGTAGTTCAAGTTAAGAATACTGACTCACCAAAAACAAAGAGTAGGTTCTCATGAAAGGGTGGAGTCCTCCCATTTCAGAAAGAGTAGTTCTCTCTAGGAGTTAGGCCAAGAAAGAAGAGTTCCTGTGATTCAGAAGGTTGGTCTTCTCCTAAGAGAAAAGGCAAAAGGCATGCCAAGAAAATGGTTGATGTGGGGATAGACTCGAATATAGGGAGACTTTCTCTTTGGGAGACTAGACAAAGGGAGATATCAAAAGAGATAGCTAATGGAAGGCAAACTATGCTTCAATTGTCTTCCAGGAAGTCTTAGAAATGAGGATTCTTTCATGGAATATTCGAGGACTCAATAGTCCTCACAAGCTATTTTTGGTCAAAAACTGTATCCTTGAGAATAAAATTGATATCATGTTACTAGAGGAGGTCAAAATGTCAGCTACCAATTTTAAATCTATTGCTAAGAGTATGTGGCCTAGTGTTGATTTTAGTATCAGTGAAGCTCAAGGGGCTTCAAGAGGGATCATGACTATGTGGAGCCAAAATGTCAAAGGTTCTTATATGGATCACTCCAAATATAGTCTTGAGGTAAATTTTTTGTACTATAATAAAGATTGGGTCATCTCCAATGTTTATGCTCCCAATACCAGAGCTGCTAGAAAAGAAGTTTGGGCAAGCATTTCTACTCGTATTAAGGCCGATAGGAAAGCTCATTGGATGGTGGCTGGGAATTTTAACACTCCTCTATTTCCTTTTGAGAAACTTAGGGGTATTATGGATTACTCTGACAGCATGTCAGATTTTATTGAGTTTTTGAATGATGCTGGTCTCATGGATATAGAGCTGAGAGTGCAACTCTTCACTTGGTCCAATAGATGAAGAGGAGATCATCTTATTTAGGCCAAGCTAGATAGATTCCTTATTTCTTCTAATTGGGATATTATTAATCATACCAATCTTGCTTCTCTCTCGAGAATTGGGTCTGATCATAACCCCTTGCTTCTGAATTGGATGGATAGAACTCATAAGGGTCCTTATCCCTTCAGGTATGAGATAATGTGGGCCTCTCACCCTCATTTTAGTGACAACATCTCTAACTGGTGGAATATTCCTATTCAAGGCTTTGCTATTTTTAGATTGGCTCAGAAACTCCTCAATATCAAAAATAGGGTTAAGGGATGGAATATAGTCTCCTTTGGTAATGTGTTAGAGCAAAAAAAGCTCCTTGCTGCCAAGCTGTCTGAGGTGTAGAAAAAAATGGTTGAAGGAGATAGCTCAGAGGACATATTTAATTAGGAAAATACTTTAATGCAGGAATGGTTTGACATTTTGAGGAAGGAGGAATTTTTTTGGAAACAAAAGTCCAGAGTCCAATAGTTAAGAGGAGATAGGAATACTACATTCTTCCATCAATCGACTCTACACCATAGAAAAAGAAACACCATCTCTAGGCTTTTGGATGAGGGAGGAGCTGAAGTTAGATTGGGTGAACAGATTGGGCAGGACACCTCTAGACATTTCTAGTCCTTTCTATCCCTCCAGCAAGGCCTCTCCGACTATTATGGAGAAGCTTCTGGACAACATTCCCACCTTGCTTATTGAGGAGGATAACTGCCTCCTCACTAGACCTATCACTGAAGAGGAAGTCTAGGTTGTGGTCTTCTCAATGGGTGCCTTTAAGGCTCCTAGTCCAAATGGGTTCCCCCCTGATTTTTTTCAAGAATTTTGGGAGATTATTGGGAAAGATGTGATGGATGCTGCTAGAGACTTTGTTAAGATAGGGAGGTTCCTCAAACATCTTAGCAATACTTTTATTGCACTGGTCCCTAAGAAGCCTGATCCTATTTCTATGTCAGACATTAGACCTATTAGCGTCTGCAACATGACTTACAAGATATTTTCTAAGATCCATGTTCTTAGGCTTCAACAGTTGTTGGATAAGCTCATCTCAGGAAATCAGAAAGGCTTTGTCCTAGGTAGACAAATCTTGGATGCTGCTATTTGCACCCATGAAGTTATTCATTCTATGGAGAGAAGTAACATTCCAAGCATGGCCTTCAAGCTTGATATTTATAAGGCCTATGATAGATTCTCTTGGGAGTTCTTATTTTGTGTATTGGAAAAATTTGGTGTTTTAGGATGGTGATATCAAACTGCTAAGAGAATGTTCTACAACTACCAAATTCTTGGTTCTTGTAAATGGGATCCCTAGAGGTTTCTTCAATTCTGGTAGAGATCTAAGACAAAGGGACCCTCTATCCCCCTATCTTTTTATCTTGATGGATGAAGTTATGGGGAGGACTATGGTGAAGATATTAAGATTGAGTAACCTAAAAGGTATAAAACTAGCTACTATGGTCCTACCTTTAGCTATTCAATAATTTGTGGATGATACCATTCTCTTTGGTATTGCCTCGGTGGTTGAAACAATTATTGAATGATTATGAGGTTGTCTCGGGCCAAATCATTAATTATGAAAAGACCCAAATCTATTTCTTCAACATTGCCATGGATCAGTAGAAAAAAATTAAGGTCATTTTGGGATGCTCTTGTGCTCAACTTCCTGAGCTACTTACCTTGGCTCCCCTTGATGGTCAAAGATGTCATGCCGACTTTCTAAAATTTGGTTCTAGAAAGAGTTCAGAAGAAGTTGGCTGGGTGGAAAGGCAAACTCCTAAGTCAAGCAGGAAAATTCCAACTCCTCAAAGCTTCCCTCCAAGGTATTCCTATTTACTTCCTTAGTCTCTTCGAGATCCCTAAGTACCTGGATGAGAAGTTTGAGCATATCTAGAGGAACTTTCTTTGGACTGGAGTTGAAGAGAAAAAAAGAATAGCTCTGATTAACTGGGATAAGGTTTGCCTCCCTAAAACTCAAGGGGGACTTGACCAATAAGGTCTTAGTTGCCAAGGTCAGTTGGAGCCTTATCAAAGATAATAAGGATTGGGGAATTATTATGAAGGCCAAATATCTTAGAGGCATTCCAAAGAGCAAGTTCCTTTCAGAGCAGGGTATTCCTAAAGGTTTTATGATTTGGAATAGTCTCCTTAAAACCAAAAGTCTGCTTTAGAAAGGTATCAAATAGAAGCTTGGAAATGGTAGAGAGATCATATTTTGGGAGTATAGATGGTTGGTGGATCAACCTCTTATATGTCTCCAATCCTTTGGTAGGCTAACAAGTTCCGCTAATAATTTCTTTAGTACTTTGGTGTCTGATTACATTCATAATGGCTTCTTGAGCCAATGGAAGAGCGTGTTGGATTGTTGTCTTAATCAGAGTGAACTGGAACTTGTTGCTAGAGATCTTCAAAGGGAGTTGTAGAAATACATAATTTCTTTTTTTCCAGAGAGGATAACATTATTTGGGATGGAGACAATAGGGGTATCTTCACTGTCATAACAACTTAAGGCCTGCTATTAGACCCAGGTGGGAATAGGTTTTGGTCCAAAGTTTGGAATCATAGATTGATCCCTAAAATAAACTTTTTCTGGTGGGTGGTGAATCACAATAGGATTCTAACTCTTGACAAAATTCAAAGGCAGTGGTTCCAACTCCCTAATTGGTGTATTCTTTGCCAAAAAGAGGAGGAATCTGTCATAAGCATGATATTATGCTAATTGTATTTAATTATTTTTTGGTTGTGATCAGTGATGTTGTTACCCTCCCGACAATTGAAGTTGATGGCACGGTTGACTACCCAGGCAACCGTTGGGCTCCTTTATATACTCGTCATATCATTGTAATTGGGATAGTTCAATTTTGATGTGATTGTATATGCAAGTTTTGAGATAATACATATATGAGTCGTATGACCTCAACCATACAACTGAGGGCATACGATCTGAGCCGTACAACTAGGCCATACGACACCCACACCAAAAGGTCGTATGATTCAACTGATGGAGGGCAGCTAAATCTGTATGATTATTACATAAGGTGAAAAAAAAGAAAAAGAAACTTGTGTGATTAAAAGGTTGGAAAGGAAGCCTCGGTCGATCACACTTTCTTTATAGTCGACCCCAACTCCAACAATTCAGTCAATCGTACACCTTGTAATCTGCAACTAGACTATACGATTCAACAATTTTTATGTTCTTGAAGATCAACAATTTATCCGTACAGTTCAAGAACTTTCATCCTTTGTCGACTCTATCTACCAGTTTGGCCGTATGACTACAACTTGTTCCCAATCGACATACTCCAATCGACAATTGATTTCCTCTTGCAGTACGAGTGACCCAGTATTGCAAATGACCATCATCTTAATCGACCTCCAGTGCCTTGTTGTACAATTAGCACCTAAAGATCCATATGATTGCATTCAAAAAAATGGTGTGCGCCATGAAGGACTACATTATTTTGAAGGTCTTAATTTGGGCTTGGCGGCAGGGAATTCTCCCCTCGACCCCACCCCCCGGACCTTGTGAGGGGTGCTACCCCTTGACATCGCTGGGGGTGCTGCCCCAGACCCCCGTGAGGGGTGTTGCCCCCAACCCCCGCGAGAGGCGCTACCCCTTGACCCTATTAAGGGCGTTGCCCCGAGACCCCCACCGAATGCATTATTGAGGTTGAGGATTCAAATGATTCAGCTCTTCCAAGCAGATACAAAGAATCATTCTTGTTGGTTGGTGAATATCTATTCATGGCCTATGGGGACACTATACAATCTTTTCATGATCATAATTCTTATAAGATGCTTGTAGTAATGGGGTACAACATTTTCAGCATTCAGTGTGCTATCAGATTGGGTCCTTTGGTTGGTTGGTCTTCAGCATTCTCCATCTATTGGCATGTGTTCTGAATGTGTGGTTCTACTTTTACTCAGCTCGTACTTCCAAGTTTTCCTCCAGGATCTTCAACATTGTCATTAGTTTGGCAGAGCTTACTTAATGTCACTTGATACTTCATGGTTTTCTGTCGTCTAGAAGGCGACTAAATTTTTTTTTGGGGGATGATATAAACGTGATATTAGGCTAATTGTATTTAATTATGTTTTGGTTGTGATCAATGAGGTTGTTACCCTCGTGAAAGTTGAAGTCATTGGTGATGGTTGGCCACCCAGGCAACCATCGGCCTCCTTTATATACTCATCATATCATTGTAATTGGGACATTTCAGTTTTTATGTGATTGTATATGTGAGTTCTGAGATAATACATCTATCACTCACTTACTTCTCTACTGTGACTATGCTAGGGATATATGGGATCAAACTATGCAAAATCTAGGCATTTATTGGGTTTTGAATGAGAAGTTGACTGCTTTTGTTAATGAATAACATTCCCCCTTCTCCTACTCAATTGTTAAGGAGCTTTGGAGACAAATACCCCCAATTTAGGGTGGAGTATTTGGAAAGAAAGGAACAATAGAATCTTCAATAATACTTCTAGGACCTCGCTTGAAGTCTTCCATGCTTTCTCTAAGCTTCTCTTGGAGAATTTGTCCACCTATAACTTAAAACCTCTGGAATCTCTTCCTAGTCCTCTAGAGGTAAGTATAGTGAGAAAGTGGGATATTTCTATGGATTTAACCAAAGTGGACAAATCTAAACAGTTATCTTGGGCTAATACCCATTGGTGACTTCCCTCAGCTAGGTGGTGTAAGTTAAATTTGATGGGGTTGCCAAAGGTAACCCGGGACCTGCTAGTAGTGGGGGAATAATAAAATTAGACAAGGGTGAAATCCTAGTTGCTTTCATGGGGGATTAAGAGTTAAGTCCAATAATGAGGCAGAGGCTATGTCCATGCTTTGGGGAATCAAATTGACACTCTCTGGGCATCAAGAAGCTCCAAGTTGAAGGTGATTCTAAACTTATGGTGGATGTGGTCTTGGGCATTGCTAACCTGGGTTGGTAGCTTGTTGACATTAGCAATGACATTAGAGGTCTCCTAAGTGGGGTGGAAGGGTATGAAATATGGACCACATTTTAAGGGATGTTAACAAAGTTGCCGATGCAATGGCTAACCTCAACACTAACCTAAACTCGTGGCGTTGTTGGAGGAATACTGAGAATAACCCTTGCAATATTCAGACCCTCCTTTCTAAAGATTTGAACCCTCATGAAATATCATGATTTGAGTTATTTTGGCCCCTTTTGCTTATTAATGTTAAGTTGGAGATGTTGGACTAAGAAGTTGCCTACCGCTAAGTCAACTACCAACAATATTAATAATAAAGGGAATAAACAAGCTACAAATGACTGGATGACAAGGCAGTTGACGTGGGTGGATTTTAAGGTGACTCAGTGTGATAGAGTGGATGTTGCTCATGGGTGGCGGATGGGATATAATTATTTGGCAGTGCAATTTTGCATGAAGTACTTCCTTAGCATGATCCATCATTCAAGTTTAAGCTAGAGGAAGCTTGCTTATTATTTCACACCTACGGATGGGGAATATTCAAAAGATGGCCATTATGAAAATTACAATTGGGGGTTCTCAAAATTTTTGAAAAGGCAAAGAATGAATAATAAGTTTCATCAGTTAGTTGCTATTTTCATTATCTCTTGTCCTCTGCACTTACAACCGAAGTCATTCTATTTTGCTAGGACTAAAATTGTGAGAATGGGAGGGGAGAGGGTTAGAACTAAACCAATTTCCTGTGAAGAGGTTAAATAGGATGACATTCTGTGGAACATTTTCAATGAAGGAGGGGTGACGCCGTTTCTTGAAGGATTAATTAGGTATGATGACAATCTCTCTAGGTAATTTTCGGAGTCATGGGACCATCGCCATGTTCATCTTGGTAGAGTGGGTTTTGAAGTGAATAAGGAGGTTATTGGGCAGGCCATGAGGATGAGTTGTGGGGCAAGAAGGTTCAGAGGTAGAGCAAGGTGCCCAAGACCGACAAAATGGTCTTGTTCTTCAAGGAAGACAAGCATTCGGTTAAACTGCAAGGGGGCTTCGAGAGGGAGAAGTTACTAGACCCTTGGGACAAGGTTTGTTTTGTAATTATGAAGTACTTTACTTTGGAAGGGTGATTCAAGTGCTACTTCCATTATCACTTTGAGCTCCTTAACCATTTTAGGCACAAGCTTTTACTTACCTTTCCTTTTTACCTTCTCTCTTCTCTCAAATCTGTTGTTAAGGAAGTTGTGGAATCCCATGTTAAAAATCTTGTTAAACCCCCTATCCCCCTTCACCAAGGCTTGATCTTCTATCTGTACCACTTCCATTTGGCCCTCTGTCCCCCAAACCCCGTTAGAGTCAGCCTTGTTGAACATTCCCCTCCTATCCTTTCTGTTGAGAAGAAGTTTGATATTCCTATGGTGGTAGAGACTTTGAGGGTTAAAGGTAAAATTAAAAATTATGTCTTTTCAAGAGGAGAACCTAGAGTCTCCCTATGAGGGTGAAGTTGTTGTGTTGAAACCCTATCTAGTTCAACCTAGGTTTGAGGGAGATAATGTTGGGGACAACCAGAGGGGCACAACCACAAAGTCTAAACCCCCCCTAAACAATCCAAAGGGAAAGCTACCCCTAAACCCCAAGGGAGCCAAGATAAGTCCCAGGAGGAGGCGGTCATGGGTCTTTGTTCCCTTAAGAACTTCATCAAACAAAGGGACAAGGCCTTTGCTAAAAGGAACCTTAAGGAGGATACGAGCTAGTCTAGCATAAAACCTAAAGGAGTTTAAATTGATGTAAGTGCCACATACACTATGGAGGATAGTAAATTTGTGGATATGGATCTGCTTGTTTCCCCTACCCAACCCCAGCCAAAGGAGAAGGGAAAGACTATGTCAATTGGTGCTAAAGGCAATAAAACTCTTAGTGTGAGAAGATCAAATAGAATTGTAGGTATTTAGACTCCTAATCTCAAGGGGGTTGATATTTCTAGTGATTCCCAGTTTGATGAAGAATACAAGGAGGAGGATGATGATGAGACCATGAAGGTCTCTAACTAGGGGAGAGAGGGCAACAACCTGTTCTCTGAAATGAATGAGCCCGATTCTAAGGATGATATGGAGGACCATGTTCATGTGCCACCTGCTAGTAAGGAGGGAGAGACTTCTACTGGATAGAAGGGATGTGATCTATGTATGCATATTGCCAATGAGGTGTCTTCCCTCAAAGCTAAGACTGCTGAGCTAGAAAGTAATTGGAAGGTGTTGGCCCATTTCAATACCAAGGTGATGCATTGGTTTGCTACTACTTTATTCGGTGTTGTAGGACATGGAGCTTAAGAAGCATGGCATTGGACCAACTACATGAGTCAGTATAAGGAAATGTATAAATTCCTCACCGATGATTGGGCTAAGATCTACCAATAGTGTTGTAGTCTTTTGTCTTTGTTTTTGGTTTTTGATTAAGTATGTTTTGAACTTTGCTTTGCTGTTTGTCTGTTGTTGAAGAGTTATTTTTGGTCAGTTGGGGCATTTTTGTTGAGCCTGTGGGGCTATTTTTGTAAAGGGATCAAGACCCTCTTTTCCTTCTTAATAAAAAACAAATTGGCCAAAAGAAATCATACTGTGTCAAAGTGTTTAACCTTACATGGGATCATGATGAAAAAGCCTACTTAGGAGCAGAAATTAAAGAGAAGGTGAAGATGTTGATTGCTTAGTTAAAGATTGGATCACATCATCTTACATGCAAGACCAATAGGTGGACAATACGTAAGGAAGAGTGGGAAATGAGAAAATTTCTATTTTGTAACAAAGGAGTGGTGGCGATAGAATGATATTAATCATGGAGTGTGAGGCCTACAATGACATTCATGTCAAATACAAAGAAAATTTGAGTGTGGACAACCTAATCACCTTATTTGAAGAGACAAGGCTAGTCAAAACAAGCTTTTTAATCAATATCCATAGTAGAAGATCCAACATCAAAAAGGGTTTTGAAATTTTAGAAGACTTTTTTGGGGTGGCCCTTGTATCCTTGGTTATGTTGGGATGGTGCTCTTTTTCTACACTTGGTCCCATAGACTATTTGGTCTCATGGATGTTATTAAATATTTCATTCATTCATCCAAGTTTTGCATGTTGGATGTCTTTGTTTTTTCTTTGTTTTTTACCCTCCAAGTGAGTGAGAAAGTGACACGTGTCATAATATTGTGACAAGTTTTTGCAATCACTATCATTTTTAAATTATTCCTAGACTTTTTTTTCCACATATTCTATTGAGTTTTGTAGATCAAGTTTGAATTCCAAGGCTTTATAAAAGAAATTACCCATATTTAATGTTTGAAGTGTGGTTAAATGTGGTTTTTTCACTTTGAATCAATATAATCTTGAGAACAACTTGTTGATGGGCATTTTTGCATGCAACAACTTAGATAAAATACTAAGTATCTTATCTTGCGTAAAAGGAATCAAATCCCAAATAATGAAAAATGACTACCCCAAGGTCTTTCCTAGCCAAGTCTTGGCCTTGTGAAATAACCTAGTTGTTTGATGTCTTTTGTTGTTCCAACAAGGAGCCTTACATGAATTTGGACAAACTCTCAACAAATAAGGTTAAATTACACATAAACCAATCAATTTTTAGATTTAGTAATGCATAAGCAAACTAATCCAAACATATATTTCCACAAAATGTATCATTTCATCCTATAACCAACAATTTATCAACTTGCATTCACGAAATATCAACCTTACAACAACAATATGCAAGTTTGAAAGTCCTATACTAACTCTAAACTAATCAAGTTTGATAAAAAAATGTAAAAGAAAGGCAAGATAGAGAAAAGTTAGAAAAATAACTAAAACTTAAACCCTTTCAAACATTTCAGCCTCAACCATGGATATACAAGTTTCTAAACATATTAACCATCCTTAATTTGATCATGGCAATTTAACAATCAAGTGTCAAGGAGGTGCAATCATCAATGGTGAGTTTATATGTGTTTAAGCTAACCATACAGAGCAATTTACAATCAACAATTCACTAGTGGTATGAAGAATTTGCAAACTCACCAAATATCCATGAATCTTTAGTTGAAAATGAAAGAACAACTCAACTTGGTGTTTAGAAACCATGAAACAAACTTTGTATGATGATAAGTTCAACAAATCTCAATAATTTATATTCACTATCTTGACTAGAAATCATGAATCAGACTTGTATTAAGCTCAAATGATTGATAAACACCAACAATTTCTAAACTTTGTGTGGAGAAAACTATGAGAATATCATGAAAATTCAGAAAATACTATATATTTGCTCTCAAATCCAAAGTACAAATATCTTTCAAGTATGTCTCCAATGCTTTTTCCCAACAAACACCAACAAGAACCCACTAGTTCTCAACCAATTCTTACAAATTCTAACCTCTTTCTAACCCTTACAATGAGTTTTCAGTTATCTACTTATACAAATCAGCTTTACAATACTAAGTTTTCACCTCTAGATCCAATGACTACGATCAATTTGATCTAATGACTCAAATTTGATGCTCAAACACAAAGTCAATTTTGGTGTCAAGTGCAATTTTCAAGATATTCCACCTCATCCCTTTATAGCTTCCTCAACAAACTTCCCTTAGTATCAAAAAGTAACTTTTTGTCTTGACATTTACTTTTTGTTACTAAGTTTTTTAATTTGTCAAAAAATAACTTTTTATAAGCTTAAAATATTTTATTTTTGATTCTACATCTCCAATGCTATTTTTTGCAACTCCAACAACTTGTTGTAGTGTGACAAATCTTCACAAAGGGGACATATGCAGCTGTAGCAAGTCATTTCTCCATCATAGGTGGTTATAGGTATCCATTTTCCATATGCAAGTATGAATATCCAACTGTAGGTGATCAATTCCATCATAAACTGTATTTCCAACCCTCTATTCTTCATATTTTATTCATTTTCAACCACAAATATTCATCTCAGAACTAGAAAAACAAGCTGATCTTTCATGGAAGGCTGGATCAGTCATGTACTTGGCTGCAAATTAGATATAAGGCCATACAATCCATCCTCCAACAGCTACTAGGCATTTTTTCCTTCAATTCCCATCATTTCTAGCTTTGATTTTGGCATGAACAGTAGTGTTATATGTCTAATTTTTGTGTTTCTATAGCTCTTGGGGTTTTTTCATCATCCTTGACATTATATTGGTTTCATCTTGTAGGTACAATAGTGGTTTAGGTTTGAAAATGAAGTTTCTCCATGGTTGGGACAACAGGGTGTCTCTAAATCTTCTTGTTTTCATTATGGGTCCAGCTGATCTCCACTTGTTTCCAGCCTCTTAGACTTGCAAGAGACAATGCCAAGCATTATATTCATCATAAATAAACCATTTTTAGTCATTACAACTTAAAACACATCCATCTGCAATCATGGATTAGTCATGTGCAAGTTGACAAATTTGTTGCCATTGACAACTTCACAAATTTGTTGTTTCCTCTTGTCTGCCTTGGTTTTCTTTGTGGATCTCCATTGTCATCTTAATTATCCTTTTCATTCCTAATGTTATAGAGGTCTTATCATGAAAGGCATTGTTGGGACAAAAAATAACGGCAACACAAAACTATAAAGCATTCCTATATCACCTAGGCTAGGGACTGTCGTCAGGGTGATAGCAAGAGGTTTATCAACAAGTTTTGGGCAATTTTGGCCAACCGACAGGAGTGGGTAGACTCCTTTGCACTTCGAGCTTAGCTTAGACTTTGGAGGGATATTCCAAGGGGTATACCTGAATAGGTATTGAGTTCAAACTAGATGAACAACTAAAAATACTGGACAACCAAACCTAACTCATCCTCTTGACTCCAAAAGCTATCACTAAGTCAAGAATGACTGGCTGTCATAATAACCCCTAATAGTTGATTCAACTATGTGAATGTACATGTAGAGGAAAGATGGTTTTCCCTGAACCACAGGTGAATGATTTGTTTAATTTTAAAGAATGATTGGTCCCTCTCCAATATGGACCGGTGCCTACTCTATTGGGCAACAGAGTCGTAGAATGCAAGGAGGAAAGGAAACACACAACAAAGGATCAACAGAACCAGACATACATTTACATATATGACTTTTAGATAGATCTTCATACAATGGACATACTTAATGATCCAAAAGAGAATTGCAATGATTCACATGCAACAAAGAAATGGCAAATACAAAGCCTTGTATTAACTTAGGTGTTGTCACACACCTCCAAGTCTCTATTCCAACCATACCAGCAAATGTGGCATGGGAAAATATACAACTGTGATTATATATTTACCAAAATCAATTCAAACTCCTATGGAGACATACCAATACAATCAAATCTGCATTACATAACCTTCCTACTCTATGTTGAATAAAATCCTTTCACTAACAAACCAGACAGATCGTGTATTGATGCTAGAGAAACTCCTTAGGCAATCCCAGACTAGACAATTGGCTCAAAGACCAACCCTGAGAATGTAAAAAAATGAGGTATATATAGTCACCGTGCAACCCCTAGATGTGTGAATCCCATTTTGTATGCTGACCCATCTATGTCATGGGGCAACAAAACTTGAGATGAAAATAAACCTTCTTTCTTATCTGTTCCATTCTTTGGAAAGCATGATAGAAAATACAAGATAGGAAATGACCCCTTGAAACATCATGGTTTAATTACCATGATATGTAAATTCTAAATCCTGAAACAACATAAAATAGATAAGAAATGGAATAAGTTTCTTCATAAATTTGGAAGCCAAAAGCTTGAAAAGAAAATGGAAATAGGGGAACCATCGGGGGTGGAAACCATAGCTACAGAAGGAGTTTCTCCAGAACCTCTCTAGGATCAGGGAATTCCAGAGTCTACAGAACACCAAGAAGAACAAGAAAATATGGAGAACCAAATTTCTCCTAGGGAATAGGGGATTCCAGAGCAACATCCTTCTCAATTGTCAGAAGTACCACTGGAAGCTCAAGAACCATTAGAGGAGGCTCCAAAAAAGAAAGAAAAAGATGAAATTATTGTCTTTGATGAGGATAGGGAAATGGGGCCACTGGTCACTGGGAAGCAAAGGTCAAAGTGCAAATTGCAAAGACCTCCCATCTACAGAAATAAATGCTTGGCTACAGATATTAGTTCCATTGATATTTTTGACCACACACCAACTCTGAAAGGAAGCAAATAGAGAACATTTTGTTGCAATAGAGGCCCCCATAATTTAAGAAAACCTAGTAGAGGCATTGCCACAGACATCAGTCTCTCCTTTGGGAGATGTAATGGACATTGAGAGAATACTTGTGGAAATAGGACAAATATTTGTGGAAGAAACCATGGTTCAAAGAATTGAAATGGAAGCTCTTGTACAAACTATTTCTAGATGACACTGTAATGAATGAAACAATGAGAAAAACTCTAGATACAAGAACCCATGGAACCTTTGTAGAAAAATAAGGAACCTTCTCAGTTGATGCTTCTATCATTCATGGAGACACCCTTGAGGTCATAGTAGAAACCTATCAAAACCCTAGGGAAACCTTGGTTGTAGAAGAAGAAATAGAGAACACATTTTTGAAGGGAACTCAAATTGTTTTGGAATTACATCTGTTGCTTGATACGTGAGCCCTTTTGGAGGAACAACTATCTCCAAAAATACACTAGTTTTTAGGCAAGGAAAAGCATAATGATACATAAACCTAGGACAGTGTAGATTAACAACTGAATTGTTTCAAGTAAAATAGAAATTTGTGCAATTAGAACAAGTGGTCTCTCATAATGACCAACTCATTCTACATCAAAAACATATAATTTTCAATAGGAACAAACAATTTTGGGATAGAAACAAGAAATTAAGGAACTAAAAGCATTACTTCAGGAAAGAAATAAGGAAATTGGATGCCTACAGAAACAAACAAATTAGTCATTGGTGAAAATAGTGGAAAATATAGAATTGTAGAGGAATTTGAATAAACAAATTAAAAATTTAACAATTTTTTTTTTGTAGATTTCTTAGTAGCATTCATAGAAAGATAGAAAAAAGATCAGGAATAACTAACAACTAGAATCAATCAAACTGTAGAAATGGAAGAAGAATTAAGAGAACTCCAAGCCAAACCAGTCATGAAAGAAAAAAAGGTTCAAATTGAACCTACCAAAATGGAGTGGTTTCAGGTTCATATTCTCATTTTATTACAAAATTGGATATCACGTTGTTATTTCCTAAGGAAAGTAGGGGCTGAGAATAGTAGGATGAAAATAGAGATTGTGATGTTGCGAAGGGAATATGGCCGGTTATATGAGGCAAAGAATGAGGCCCATAAAATTGGAAAATTACTTTTGTCTTGTAGAAAGCCATCAAGAATGTATAGTATGTTTCTAAATGAACAAGTCTTAAGGTTGAAGCTATTAAGGATTCATTGTAATCATCCTCATGATCTAGATGATAAAGAATACATGGAAGCATTTAAAATAGCCCCTCCTAAGAAAAAAAATCTATTTGTGTGAATTCTTTACACACAATCTACTGCTTGAGAAACATACAAATTTTTACATCAATTTGTTTGTAGGTGAAGTACAGCTAAGGTCATGTTTCTCTACTTTGCAAAATCAAATAAATTGGTAAAACAAGACTAGAGAATATTTTCATGTAGAAAAGACCATTGGCTTGTTGATGAGACACCATCATAATAAACCCTTTGCATTCTAAACATAATTCAAGAGAATAAAAAAGTTTGAAGGAATGCAATAGAAATATAATAATAGCCTCAGACTTTGTTATGAAACTTTTCAAGCTGTTGATCCTCAATTACTTGGTAGATCTATTGCAACATGTGAAGAAAGGTGCACCCCCTTGTATATCTAAAGAGAAGAGAAATTATAGCCCCACTAATCTTAAATGGTCATTCAAGAGGGCACAAGGGTTGGTAGAAAGGATGAAAGAACTACAGGAAAAATAGATTGGAGTGAGGTTCAGACCACCACTATTACTTCAACCAACTCCTCCAATGCATGTAACTTTAGATGAATTTTAGTGGGAATATCAGAGATGGAGTCTCAAGGTAAGAATGGGTAAAGGCTTTATTCGTGATCTTGGAATAGTGGACCCTTTGGCAGATTCAGTATATGATAACAATGCATTGTTTGAAGAGCATAAAAAGAAAAGGGAAGTAGAGAAGAAAAATATACCAAGAGGACCCTCACAACAAAGCGTAGGAGGACTTGCTTGATCTGAGGAGGGGGAGAGTGTGATAAGGTAAAAACAAATCTCATCATATTTTAGCCAAATTGCCTTCTTGCTACAACCCAATTGAACCTACCATACCTTGATATAATTTGATTTTATGATGAATTATTATTTATTTATTTAAAGTAATGTATAATCCTTTACTTTCTACTCTGGATGAATTGGACTAATGGTTGTGTGTGTAAAAAGATCTATTTTTGATAAACAAGGCCTTACAGTAGTGCCAGAAAGGAAGAACTCATGAAGGAAGAAGTGCTCTGTAATAGTAGCGCCAGAACACAGGCCCAGAAATAACTTAGGAAAGACCTCATTACTACCCTGCCTTCCCAAGACACAATGCACTTGTTATTATTTCAAGTCATAGCTATGAATATGTTTCATAAATACTCTGAAGACTCCTCTTCGGAGTTAATTTCAGTATTGTTTTAATATCATTGTTATTGGTAAAAATTGAACACCATGTTATTAATGATTTATGTTGTAAACCTCTGATGTGGTGTAATGCATGTAGCCATTATACACTAGATCATAGGATTTACTCTTAGATTCTATTTTAGAGAATATATAGTGTTGTATTTATCTGATTTGATATAGATACATATAAAGTAATATATAAAGAAGTTATGGTGGTTCCCGAATCTGAGTTATCTGTATTTCAAACTATGAATTTTCATGTCATGTTAGTTTGAATTTTTACTAGTGTGAATCTCTGAGGAGCTAGCCACTCCTTTAGATTGAAGCTTTGTGTTTTAGATAAGTGTTCATTTTCTTAATGTTTTGTGAATTTTCTGAAGAGTAACATGCAATCTTTTATGTTTGTCATGTGGTAGCAGACAATTTCTAACCTACAAGTTCCGTAGTTGTCGTTCTATTTTAAAGAAGAACTTGTAATTGTTGTTTTGTGCTAAAGTAGGTTTTGTAAGTTTTTTGTTCCATTTTCTTGTTCATTATTCTAAGTTGCTAAAAAATCATTGATGAAAAGACTGTTCACTTTCAAAGTTAATAGCATACCTATTACTGTTCATTTACGTAGTTAGCTCTATTTTATTGATATATTTCTTTCTAGAAAGCAAATACCATTGTAAAATTTTACATGCTTTCCTAGTTTAGTTCTTAATGCTTTCATAAGTTATACTTTAAATTCTTTCTTAGAGAACATTTTTTTTTATGAGCATTTGTTTATTCCAAAAGGGCCTTAAAATGGTCACTAGGATGAGTATTTAACTCCCTCTTGCAAATAGCCATCAGAAACCACCTTGGTTGACAAACTAATTGTTGAATTAAAGTACAGGGTTTAACGACGACCCATCATTTTTTGCATCATTATCAGGGACAATTGTTCTTTGTTCAAAGGTTTTATTAGGGAACTAGTTAAATTATTCAAATTAGTGGTCCAAAACATTGTCAACTCCTTCTGCATGGTCAGAAAAAAGGGGTCTCCACGGAAGACTTGTAGCAAAAACCCCCCAACCTAAAATACCAAGTAACAAACCTTAAGGGATAGAATCCTTGGTTGAATACATTTTCCACTATCAACTAGTCTATAAGAACCCACCTAAGGTTTCATAAAGTACTATTGAAAGTTCCCACACAGTGCAAAACACTTTAGTAGGAACCATGGCAGACAATAATGCTAACCATAATAACAATGGTAACAATGAGGGAAGAAGATGGTTAGCGCAAACATTTACCTATCCCATAAATCTGAATCAGGATGAAGATGCCCCTATGAAAAATATCTCCCCTTCTTTCCCACCCATATTTAGAGGTTTGGCTTCTGAAGACTCAAACTAGTTTCTTTTTGAGTTTAAGGTCCTTTGTCAAACCTATGACTCTAAAACTAATAACCAAAAACTGAAGTTGTTTCCTTCCACACTCAGGGATTATGAGATGGTTCATGGATTTAGATGCAGGATTGATTGACTTCTAGTGAGAGATGGAAGCAATGTACTCAAAAAATACCAAGACTATTTTAGGGACAGTGATAGGAAGGAAAAGTTATTTTGCCTTAAACAAAAAAAAGATGAAAAGTCTAGAGTATTTTCTAGACATTTCTTTTTATTGTGAACCGACGTGGGGAAGAAATCATGACCCATGAATTGATTAAAACCTATTCTTGAAAGGTGTTGAGGAGGACGCACAATGGGCCTTGGATTTAATGGGACAATGAGACGTAGCCAAACTTAGTCTCCTTGAGATTTCTTCTCTATACAGAAACTATTCAGTAACCTAAGGAAGTATTAGAAAATCAGGTCTAATAAGGGGGGCAAATGAAATTGGTCAATTAAGGGAAGAAATTGCAAATCTAAATACCAACATTCTTGTCCAACTAAACACCACCTTAGATGGAATACAAGCTAAAACATGCAACCTGAAAACACTTTCCATCTACTGTCTAAGATGTAGGAACAAACATTTGTTGTGTGAGTGTCCCTTAGATAAGACTGACATTTTCTAGATTTGTGATAAAAATCATTCCACAGACCAATGTGACTTGTTGAATGTAATCAAGAATTTGAAAAAGAAGACTTCCCAAGTGGAAGAAGAGGTCAAATATATGGGACAGAGATCTGGAGGGAATTTCTCTTATGGGTAAACTTCAAACCCATCTTGGTTTCCTTAGACCAATTGGAATAATAACCAATGGGCAACACCTTAGCCTCAAGGACTGCCTAATTGAGGACCTTACTCTTGGGAACCTCCGGAATGGATGAATCATCCATGGACAAATTCTCAATGGGCTAACTGGTCACAACAACCCTGGTATCCTCAGAATCCTGTACCGCAATGGAACAACCTTTTAAGTAGTTCTACCAAGGACCTTGTTGCATGTAGAATCAACAACAAAACCTCTTACTACCTCCACAAAATCAGCATCAACCTAACCAAGTTAACCAACCTCAACTGCCAGCCCAACCAATTACAAATACAAAGAATAATCACCAAGATACCCTTGCACGTACTCTATCGAGCAAGAAAACATGGTTGGGATTAATGCTATCCATTGCGGAAATGTGCAACTAAGGAAAAATGCTCCTTCAACCACACCAACCTACTATGATTGAAATTATGGAAGGTGAGGAAGACACATTTTCAGAGAATACAGACAATAAGGTTAAAAGGATATCAAGAAGCCCATAGTGGACCCCCCACAAAATATTGACAAACACAAAAACTTCTGGTAATCTTCCGAAGTTGTCCTCTGGAGTCACTCCAGAGGTATCACTTTCCAAGCTTTTGGAGTCTACTTCTAAAGCCCTAGAGTCATCTTTTGGAGATACTCCAAAAAATTCCAATAACTATCCAGAGTCTTTCATGAAAATAATGTTAAGCCACACTCTAACCCAACTTTGGAATTTGATCATAAAACATCTTTGGAAGCTCATCATAAAACTAGAGAAAGCTGCCATATTTTGAAACAAGCACCTTTCTGAAGCAACTCCGAAAGGTGTCCCCAAAAGGTCCTCTGAAACCAATGATGCCAACTGAAAACCACTTGATCTAGAAAATTAAATGGCTAAATATCAAAATTCCATTATTACAAGCCATTAGGGAGATCCCAGAATTAAATCAACTAGTTAAACAACTATGTATAAAGACATCAGGGAGAAAGAAGAAACAAAGAAATACTATGCAAATTGATGGTTATTTGGCTAACCTCCTTTCCAAATAATTTTGTTTACCAAAGTATGGTGACCCTGGTAGCCTTGTAATAATAGTATCAATTAATGGAATCAAAATTCCTAATGTGCTTGTTGATTTGGGGGCTACAATCAATTTCATGATCGTAGAGGTCATGGAGATGTTGGAATTAACTAACCTATAGCCCATGACTACCATTTTGTAGATGTCAGATCAATCCATTACTATCCCTAAAGGAATCTTAGAAAATATCCTAGTTATGGTTGAGAACTTGGAATATCCATTAGATTTTTAAGTAATCTAATCGCAAACCCCTAAGGCAAGCTTGTTGGCAAGAGACACTACTACACATGACAGGTGTTGTCATTGATGGCAACTAAGACTATCTTACACATCCGCATTACATAATTTGTTCATACCAGAAGTCAGAGTGAAGATTTGTCTAAGTCCGGTTAATCAGAAATAGAGCATGTGACATGGTCTACTATCTTGGTTTGGATATCTCCGGTGGTAAATCACAGTGTGCTGCATATCTAAGGGAGTGATAAGGATTGTTAGGACTATCTAAATCCAAAAATGTAGCCTCCGATGATGAAGGATTCAAAAGTTATAAGCATCTAAGTATCGGGTTCTAGTTAGTCAGTACAGTCAGAAGAAGAACATGCCGACCTAGTATTTGATCTTGGTCCAGATGAAGAAAATTTGTTGGTTAAGCAATTTTTGATAATCAGTGGTATTGGCCGACATGATTGATGATTTGAGAACACAAGTTTTTGGTCCGCCTTGTTGTTTGAGCATGGATTCAGCCAATAGAGCAGAGTTCTTAATAAATGTTCTAAGTTTTCTTGAAGCTGACTACAGTTGATTGAATTTCTTGCTGCAGATATATATAGCTGATGGATTCGAGTGTTTTGGTGTGTGATTACGATGTGATAATGAAGTAAGTGCGAAAAAGGGTAGAAAGAAGTGCGAAGGTGAAGATCTAAGCTTAGATTATGGCCGAAGAGTGAAATAGGGCAGAGTAAAGATGAAGTGTGTAAGATCATTATTTTGTGCTTAACCAGAACTGTATTTTTACATTGGTAGATGCTACTCATCAGTTCAAACATTCTGTAATCTTCTTGTAATAATTTCTGTAGGCAGTGAGCCTCTTGGAGCAGTGAGCTCTAGGAAGTGCGCCCTGAAGGCATGTTCCTTCCCCATTTGTAATACTTTTAACAGAGTATAAATTCTTGTGGGTTAACTCCCACTGTGGTTTTTCTTTTAACCGAGTTTCCACGTAAAAATCCTGGTGTTATGTGTGTTGATTTTGTTTATGCTCATGTGTTGTTGATTCATGATTTCATGGTTATATAATTCATCTATTAATAAGTGATAAAGAAGTTTAAATTGCAGAAAAGGTTAAAAGTTTTGTGACAGCTGATTCACCCCCCCTCTCAGTTGTCTACCCTTATTACAACAATTGGTATTAGAGCCAAAGTTTCCAGGTTCGAATCTTCCTTGCGAGTGACGCGGGCTCCCACAAGTGACGTTGGGGGGGATTGTTGGTAGTGAGCCAACATCTCTCATGGGATTTGTGACAGGGCTTAACCACCTCCCATGGATTCATTAACTCTGGCAGTTGTATCGGGCATTAACAGGTCGACCTTTTGGTGCAATGGCAAGCGTGTTTCCAACATAGCTACCCATTGATACTAGGGAGACCTTGGCTAGCTATAATTACAGCCTGTATAGATTGTAGATCAAGAGGAATAACCATTTCAAATGGCATTAATAGTAAACAATTGTCACTTTATCCTCTTCCTTGACCATTTGCAAGCAAGTCATCAGGTTTGGGTGGATGAACCGAACCAATATAATAAACAAGAAAACCTAGCCTCATTGGCGATGGTAGTAATCAAACATGGTGAAGAGTTGGAGAATGAGAGGGAATGTGATGACAATCTAGAGATGAATGGGGAAAGTGACTATGAAACAAAACCAAATAATGAAGGAAACTTGGAGATGAATGGAACCCTTGAGAGGCTTATCCAAATGAGTATAGTGGAATTTGCACAAAATAAAAAATAAGACTTTCTTACTACATCCCACTGTCCGTTGGCCAACTCGATTCCAAGGATTGATAGTTTTTTAAGAACATAACTACTTTCCACATGATGCAACCTCATAGTTGCCCCCTCAACATGTTGATGAGTGAACATTATACGGTCTCCTCCAATTATCTAGGGACAAAATCAATTATGATATTACCTGGAAAAAACCTTAACATTAATAGGTGGCTCACTGAGCAGTAGGAACTCAAATTATTTGATGTTCTGGTAAATAGATCCAAGGCTTTTGCCTAGGATTACAAAGATATGAGGGAGATTTATCCAAAGGTCTGTACTCATCACATTTATATTGAAGATGTTTGACAAGTCTGACAGTCACAACATAAACTTAACCCAACACTTAGAGACGTGGTTAAAAATGAAATTGAAAAACTCCTACAAGTAGGATTTATTTATCGTATCTCTGACATTAAATGGGTTTCACCTCTTGTGGTTGTGCCTAAGAAAGGAGGGAAGTGGAGAGTGTGTGTGGATTACAGAAAACTTAATAAGACAACATTGAAAGATTATTGTTCTTGATGGGTTTAGTGGCTAAAATTAGATAGAAGTTGCTGTTGAAGATCAAGATAAGACTACTTTCACCTATCCATTAGGAACTTTTGCATATCGAGTCCTTCCTTTTGGGTTGTACAATGTTCCTGCTGCTTTTTATAGAGCAATTTTCACCATTTTCGTTGAGCTTGTAAATGATTGTCTGGAAGTCTATATGGATGACTTCACAATGTATCAAACTACATATGAGAAAGCACTTCGAAACTTGGACAAAGTTATCCAATAGTGTGAAGAGCACTATCTCTCCTTGAGTCATAAAAAATGCCTAATAATAGTGGAACAAGGGATTGTGTTGGGACATCACATCTCTACAGAAGGTATTAAAGTCAATACTAAGAAAATTGAAGTAATATAGAAGCTAGAAACCCTGAAAAACCCAAATAGATGTGCGTAGCTTTCTGGGACATGCGGGCTATTATCAAAGATTCATTGATAATTTTAGCATAATTGTAGCCCCTTTGTTTTCCCTTCTCCAAAAATATGTAGAGTTCTCTTGGACTCCAAAATGCCAAACTTCATTTGAAACCATTAAGGAAAAACATACAACACCGATACTACATGGACCCAACTAGAACTTGCCATTCTATATTTACGCAGATGCCTCAAATGATGCTATTGGTGCAGTTTTAGGATAGGAGAACAAATTTGGAGGGAAATATACTATCTACTTCATTAGCAAGAACTTAACCCCTACAGAGAGAAATTACACCACAACTACGAGATAATTCCTAGCTATTGTACATGCCATCAATAAATCTTGCCACTATATCACAAGTTACAAAGTGACTATCTATATAGATCACTCAACAATCAAGCATTTAATGAACAAACCTACTATTAGTGGAAGAATCATTAGATGGTTGTTGCTCCTCTAGGAATTCAATGTGACCATTATAGATAAACCTGGTAAATTCAACGTGGTGGTTGATTTTTTTATCCAGAATACATCATAACGATGGAGAATGTGAACTGGTCAAAGACGAGTTCCAAGATGAATAATTGTTTGCAACATCTTTTCAAACACCCTGGTTTATGGATGCAGCTAATTATCTAGCTACATTAGAATTTCCATCTGAACTCATCACAAAATAGAAAAAGGTGCCTTGCCCAAGAAAGTGCACATTTTAAATGGGTAAATTGTCTGTTATTCAAGTGTGGGCTTGATTTGGTTTTGCATAGATGTGTGAGACCAGATGAAACTTATAGCATCCTACATGCTTGTCATGAAGACCCCTTCAGAGGACATTATTTTGCAAAGAGAACATCTCAGAAAATTTTAGGTGCTGGATACTATTGGCATTCCATGCATAAAGATGTAAAGAGATCTATCCGACACTATGATGAATATTAGAGAGTAGGAAGACCCACAACATCTTGTGAAATGCCTCGTCAACTGTAGGTTATGCTTGAACTATTTGAAAAGTGGGGGCTGGACTTCATAGGACCCATAGACCCAACTTCTCAAGGAAGAGAGTACATCCTTGTGTGTATTGATTACCTTACCAAATGGGTAGAAGTTGAGGCATTAAAAGTAACCAGAGAGGAACAAGTTGTTGATTTCCTCTATAATAGATTATTGCTCAAGTTTGGAGCACCTAGATCCATAGTGACAAACCAAGGACCCCAATTTATGTCCAAAGTCCTAATCTTCACTGACCATTTCCAAGTGAGTCACAAAAATTCATCACCATATCATCCTTGGGAAAATGGTCAGGTTGAAGTAACCAATAGGGAGATAGAAAATATACTTACCAAAACAATGTCATCAGGGCAGAAAGACTGGGCCAAAAAATTACATGAAGCAGTGTGGGCATAATACTATGAGGAAATCAACCATAGGCTTCACACCCTATGAACTAGTTTTTTAGTACAAACCCATTCTCCCCATTGAATTTAAACTTCAAACTTTGAGGACAACTATGGAAGTGGGAATAGATTTGAGAAAAGCCAAGATAGAATTAGTTCTTCAACTCAATGAGCTAGATGAACTTCATTTAGAGGCCATACAACAAATTGAACTAGTGCAACAAGAGACGAAAGCATGACACGATAGACATATCAAAGAAAGAAAAGTTAACAATGAGGATTGAGCCTTGCTATTTGATTCACTCTATAAGGATCATATAAGGAAACTCCAGACATGTTGGTTGCGACCATACGAGGTGCAGGAGAACATGAGAACACTTCTTGTAACTGGTCACATACTATGTTTTTACCAGAAACTAATTAACGTGGAGGATTTTACAAGAATGGATGAAACACGGGTAGAAATTTGTTGTGTGAGCTAAGTGTTACCCATTTTTATTTTCCAGCTCAATCAAGTGGAGCTGGTTAAGTTTTATAGTTTTAAGGGATGCATGTCTGTTATTAATGAGTGTTTTTCCAATATAAAAATGCCATAAAAGAACTTCAATTAAATGCAATTGTTTACAATCAAGAGCAACCATACAACATTGCATATTTTAAAAGGCTTTTTCATTATTCATGAATGTCAAATGAAATACTCCCACACAAGCCCATGATGTCATCAAAGAAGCAGAGGTTTCAGTCATAGTAGGACAACATATACAAGTGCAATCAACATGATCATAAACAATCGCGGAACAACCCATAAGAATGGAACAACAGAGGGCATATTATTGTTCATCTACAAGAGATTGAAGATAATTTGAAACTATAATAGTGTATTTCCTCATTCACATATAGCTAAATCAAGACAATATGATTATGATCATATACGGAGCAGCAAAAGGCCATAGAAAAGCTCATTCTTGGACAATTATAACTGATGAAGTATATTACTCAGAGATCAATACCAAATGCCATGTATGGCTTTGTGAGTTTAAAACAACAGACATTTATGCTCTTCTATAGGAGATACAAAGGATCTAAAAACCATAAATGATGTTTTCAAAATGATGCAACAACATAAGAGAAAGTACAAGAACAACATATACAAGGTACAAACATGATACTTATCATTTTCTTTCTGTTATCTTCGTTTAAATATATGCCAAAGCACATACAAGGGAAATTGGAATAGCATGAAGGAAATGTATAGAAGGAGATAATGTATTGGAACAACATTGAAATAGAGTAACTGTTGCTACAGGATAGAAAGGTAGTATGACTACATCATGAAATAAGTATGCCTTTTGTAGAGTGCCCTCTATACATGAAGTAAGTCACACAAAGAGATTTGCTACATCATTGATATAATCTAGATACAAATGCAAGTCATGATCAAGTATAACTAATGTAATGGAGAAGGATTGAAACAACTTTCAAATGATCAATTCATCATGATATATGCTTTATCCAAAAGAGAGTGTAGACAAAAGGTCAAAGAGCATCAGGATTATAGAGGCTTTGAGTGAACTGATAACACACTGTACAAGGAATATGTAATGGAAGGCACAACCATATCAATGTTATGCTACAACTACAGGAGGTAGCTTATCCAACATTTGCATTGAGTCATCAAAGGTACCAGTGGACTGTAGAAAGTCATGTCAGATTTATCTACACGAAGTGCAAAAGGAGATCACATGGATGCCATCACTATAGAGTGCAACTGGAATAACAAAATGAATCATAATCTCCCTCTAATGATGCCATATCCCACATTATCTTGCAATCAAAAGGATAAATGAACTGTGGACAGGAGAGGTGCTTTGTTTCTACAATGAAATCAAATGGACTATGAAAGGTGTTATTTTGGATCAACAGGATAAGATGATGCAACAAATGCAGCAAGGTGTATGTGTTTTTATTTATGCATGATGTGTGTTCATATCATTGACTGTCAAAGGATCAATATGGGGGCAGTCATGTCATAATCATCCACATGGGCTTCACATTCAAAGGATTGAAGCAATGTATCCTAGAGCATTACAAGTTTAAACATCAATTATTACATAAATGTAAGTATGACATCATGTAAGAATGGCTGTTATTCCCACTAAATCAGTTAGAAGTAGGTCTTTTAGCCCTTGAAGATGCAATGGAGGCATGATATGAAGGCTATAAAACTATTCACATAGATCTTGATTTAGCAAATTTGAGGTCTTCATAAAAGTTCAAACCTTTACCATTTTTTCAAATAACAGGCTCATATACAGAGAAAAATAGAGCTTTCGAGTTGTGAAAACACTCAGAAAAGGTGTAATGTACCAAATATGGAGTGACCAAAGCAAGTTTTTCTTCATTTTCCTCACAACAGAGTTAAACCCATTTGGGGTTTTGAGAAAACAAATGCAGATACAAAGGAAAATTGAAATTATTTTAGCTCATACAAATGAAAAATGCTCAAGAATGCATGTGTATGCATAGCTGTGGCCTCTAGTGCCGGATCAAGCCTCATGCTACAGAAAATGAAGAAAAATTGCAGATACAAAGAAACTGAAGATTTTCAAATTCATAATGCTTAGAAAGTTTGGCTCAAAGTTGCGGCCTCTGGAGAGTGAAATACACAGTGGAAAAATCAGAAAAACAAAGGGAGATCGATAGGTAAAAGACTCACGTTCTTTTCCGCCAAATGCTTGTGTCGAAATCACAAAGTTCTCCTTCAATCGACCTCCATGGCAGCTAGAGAGAGTGTGTCGACTAGCAGCAAACAAAGACAAATGCAAGAATGTGTTGACAGAGAGAAACCAGAGGAAATGCATCAGAATCTGACCAAGGGCCGCGACTTAGGGCCAATTTTTACATCCAAAATGAAAGAAATAGATTGAACTTTTGACACAGATTGTTTTTACCTTTCATTTTTAGTTTGGAGTCATTGAATCCCTCAGAAAATGCATGGAAAATCCTCATAAATAGCAGAAAATGATGAAGCTTCACTTCAAACCCTTCCTCTATGGCAGCGGGTTGAGCATAACAACAAACAAAGAACAAAATGCAAATGATGTTTAGGGTTTCTTCATCTCCTTTTGGTCGAATGTCTATGCCATGATGGGATTCTTTCCTCATTTTTGACTTTCTTTTGTGCATTATTATCCCTTTTTCCTATCGTGGTAAAGACTTCACAATGGGTGGACACCTAATGATGCAAGTGAGCTCATGGGGCTATCAATATTTACTTGATTTTTTTTCTAAGGTTGAAAATGTTTGAAGTGAAAAGGGGATAATGATGTGTAAGGAGCATTGCAATGCACATAGGAAATCATAAGGGTCCTTTATAATGTATTACATTAGACCTTCAAGGCATGATGCTGTATGTGTAGAAATATATGAATTTCTAGGAGTTACAAGGCATTTTGATATAGCAATGTAATGCGTGAAATGATGCAAGTGTATGGTAGGTGTGTTTGATGGAGAGATCTTATTTGTGTATGGGAGATATAAGGGGTTCTCTATTTTAATTTTGCATAATCTAGAAATAGATTAAACATTGTAAACAAATAGTAAAGTAATGAATTATAATTACTTATTAGTTGTCATAAAAATGCAAAAAACAATGATAGGCAAATCCATAACACGTAACAAAGTAAGTCTCGTCGATTACTTTATCATTTTTTCACAATGTTTTATTTATCTCCAAGCCATGCAAAATTAGGAGATTGAATATTAATGTCCTAGTGCCATTATTTTCCGCATAGGTTTGTAATAAATTAAATGTAAAACATTTGACTAAGTGATGCAATTATAAGTCACTTAGTTTAAATGTTATTTTCTGAAAAGGAAGGATATTTATGTCATTTATTGCATAAGGGGATAAGACTGAAATTTATGAGGAGAGGCCAAGTATGTTAGAGGAGGTTGAAAATGTGGAGAGCATTTAAGGGGATATTTTGGCTCAGTTGAAAAGTTTTAATGCATTTTTAAGAGCTTTTATGATGGTTGATGACATGCCTTGACCTTTTCTTCATTGGGAACTCATTTTGGAGGGCTTTAGACAGATATTTTGAGGGCTTTTATGAGATGCATGAAAATGGAGGTTTCTTGTTCTTATCTTGTTACAGCTATTTGGAGAGTATATAGTCATTCATTTGACTCTTTTGTAGGGAGTTCTGATCATGCAATTTATGGAGTTAGTGATTTTTTGTAGTCCTTACTCAGTTTTGAACATGTTTTGTAACTCTTTTGGGATATGAAATATAGAAAAGACCTTGGATACCATTGGTTATGAGTTTTTGCCTTCTTATTCTTGCAATATTGTGTATCATCAAGTGAGTGATGAAGTCATTTGTGAGGTAGTTTTATTTCCTTATGACTTTGTCTCATGTTTCAATACGTTTTCTGCAAAAAAGTATGTTTATGCAGGTTGCAAACTGTGTCTTAAAGCTGCGTGTGGCTTTTTAACTTTGAAGTTATCTTCCTTTTAAAGGTTAATGCATTTAGGCCTTTGTGTGAAGTATTTATGCAAAACATGCAGTAATAGGTTGTGCAAATTTAGTTTTTGTTATCTGTAACCAAGTGTATAAATCTGAGTTTTCATAAACCATATTAGTTTGGTGTATCACCCTTGTTTTATTTTCTAGTTTTGTTTTCATTTTTGAAGCATTCCTTTTTCTCTTTTCCTCTGCAAATCCAGTAGTTTCTAGGTGATAACCAGCTAGGAAGCCATCCTTCTCCAGAGGTTCTTTCCATCATAGGTGACCCATAGGCCTGGAAAGATCCCATGTTTCTCCAGAATGCTAAGTTCTGCAACTTAGCAAGGGTGTAGTTTTGAGAGAACAATTTATGACACGCTTGGTGGGACAGTTAGAATCTAAATAGTTTAGATATTACATTTTTATTGCTAGTTTTGATATGCAACCAGTAATTTTCAGACTTGTAAGAGGTTGAAATTTGCATATCTGGTGACTCTAAGCTTTGGTTTAGTAAAATCAGTGTATTTCAGCTTATGAAAACAAGAAGTAGTCTTTCATCCTTTGAGTATTTGCAATTATCCCCACCTAAGAGAAGAGGGATAACAAATGAGAAACCCAAGACAAATCATGTTTATTCTAGGAGAGCCAAGTTTACTCCTCCTACTGTTAGAACTCATACTGCCCTAAGAACCCAGTTACAATGATTCCTAGAGCTAGAAATCAACCATTTGTTGCATTCAACCAAGGCAGCCCACTGAATTTAGCTCAGCATGATGACATTCCTTTAGTTGCTTTGAAAAGTTTACCATATTTTAATGCTGAAGATCAAACTACTCTAGTTGAGCATATAAAAGATGTTGCAAACCTGTGTGCTATCCATCATGTGACAAAATAAAATGTTACAATCATATTGTTAACAACTTCCCTCAAAGGGAAGGCTTTGCATTGGTTCAGAAGCCTACCAGTTAACTCGATAGATTCGTGGGATCATTTGGGAGAGGAGCTATGCAGTTTCTTTGAAGACAAATTAGACCATTTGTCATTGGTGGAGCACCTGTCTACAATTAGGAGAGCTCCCCATGAGGTTATGTCAGACTTCAACCACTGTTTTCAGAAGAAATGGGATAAAATCCCACCAACGGTAAGGTCTACTGCTGACCATGCTTTCTTATATTATTTGAGAGCTTTGAATAGTGATATCTCTGTTATGGTTCAATCTATGGGAGGAACTTCCTTACCACAAGCTTATGCTATAGCTATAAGAGCTGAGAACAACCTCATACAGGCTGGTAAAATTGCCCCTAGACCTCCTTTGCCAATATTCCCTGCTATTCAGCTACCAATACCAATGCATGTTCCTCCTATAGCTGTTATACCAGCTGTACCAGCATTACCAGCACCTAATATCTAGCCCAATAACTAGGAAAATGCTATTCCACCTCAATCTTTTGAGTTACAGGAGATGAAAGGGCTGTTACAATCTTTTGGTAATGAGATAGTGAACCTTAAGAGGCAGCAAGGTCAAAGTTTCAGACCTTATCAGCCCCCATTTCAATCTAATTACCAGCAAAACTAGTCAAATAGGCCTCCTTATCAGCCAAATAACCAAGGTCTAAGACAAGCCTTTAACTCTAGGCCTTATCAAGCTTACAACCCAAACGCTACTAGTTCCTCGAAGGAAATTGTACCCACATTAAACAATTTGGCTCAGGACTATGACTGGTGCTTTCCTTGTAATCAAACCCATAACCAAAATACTTGTGCCAATGGGGTGATAAACCAAGCTTTGATGGTTCAAAATAGTCCAGCAATGCAATCAAATGTACTTGTAGAAGCTCTTGTGTAGTAGCAAGAAGAACAAATACATGAGCCAACACTCCTAAACTGGCAAGGAGAAGAATTATGTGGAATGAACCAAGTTGGTTCTTCAATTGCAGCCAATACACGCTGCAAGAAGAGGGCTATAGAAGAAGGGAATCAACTTGATAAAGTTCAAACCCTTGTGCATCAAGTGCCAAATGTGGATCAAAGTGTTTCTAACCCATCAAATGCCGAGAAAATTCAAGTTTTACCAAGAAGTCAGCCTTTGGTAGGCAAGGAGCAACCTAATCCACTGATTTGGCCAGCTTTTACTCAAGGTGATGTGACTGCCCCCAAAGGCCAAGTTATGTCAGGTACATCTGCTTTTAATATCCTTGAGCATATGAAAAAAGTGAATGTATATATGTCTATGTGAGGTTCCCTAAGTATCCTTGGCCAAAAGGACTTGCTTCAATCAGCCTTATCAAATTTAAGTTTGTCTCAAGAGTCTAAGGTTGTGTTGGCAAATACCATTGGAAATGATAAATAACAACAAGCTTCAAAGGTTAAGCCCCCACCATTTTATGTGTCTTTGATCATAGGGGATCATTTAGTCCATAACTGCATGATTGACTTAGGTGCTAGCAGTTCAGTCATGCCCAAATAGATTGTTGATAAGTTAGGAATTGAATATGAGCCATTAGAGAAGGGAGTTGTTCAGTTGGATGGGACTGTTGTTAGTACAGTAGGTGTCATAAAGGGATTGAGTTTGACTCTTCATGCCTGTCCAAATTTCTCTATCCCACAGGACATCTATGTCATTGAGTTACCTCTTTATTTCGCTATTTGTTTGTCAAGGGATTTTATTGCAAAAATAGGAGGTTACTTGTCCTCAGATTGGTCTCATATGCTGTTTGGAACTAGGTATGACACTAAGGTGACTATCAAATCAGAACCCATTGCCAAAGACCATATTGAGCCTTACACTCCATGTCCCATCAATGCCAACTTGGTTGTAGGTGAACAAGAGGAGTAGCCCGCTTTTCAAGAAGGTAGTACACAAATTGAAGGTATACCAGAAGTTCTTCTTGATGAGTGGGCAGATCTGACTCATGTGGTTGGTCCATGTGAGCACCTAGAAGAGGCCGGTTTGGGTGTGTATATGATGCATGAAGCTAATTCATTTATGCCTGACATTGAAAAAAGTGTAGAACAACAAGATGGATAGCAAGATAATGAGGTCTAGGAATTGTTTTTTGATGGCTCAAGGAGTAAAATGGGTGCTAGTGGTGGATGCATGATTGTTTCCCCAAAGGGTGAGAAGTACTACTCAGCTTTTAGATTATGTTTCAGCTGTACTAACAACGTGGCTAAATACGAAGCTCTTATTCAAGGTTTGGAATGGGCAAGACAAGAGGGTATTGGCTGTCTAAAAGTTCATGGGGACAACGAATTGGTTGTTAATCAGGTGAGAAACCTCAATATTACAAGAAATGATTTGTTTAAATATTACAAGCAATAAACAAGAAAGTATAGGACCTCTTGGAGGGATTTGATGCATTTAATTTGATATCCATACCTAGAAATCAGAATAAACATGCTGATAGGCTAGCTACTGTAGGGGATGAATATGATATTCCAAAAGAGATAAGTAGTGATAAGACTGATCAGCATGTCAAGGTTGTTGTTAGGCCTGTTGTACCTGATAATAACATACACTGGCAAGTGTTTGAAAGTGATTAGTAGATTGTGAACTTCTTAAGAGAAGAAGCTAAATTCTCTCATACTAACCAAGAGAAGCTACAACGCCAGTACGGTGACCAAATCATTCAACTCAAGAATAACAAGATGCCACAGGGTTTGGTCACCTTAGAGTCTATTTTTAATATTGATGATGAAGCTACAAAACCCAAGGCTAGCATACAAGTTCAACAAGATCACTATGAAGAGTTTGAGATCTTCAAGGGCAAGCTTCCTAAACTGGGCAAGGTATGTATAGCAAAAGAAAAGCAAGCATTTATTCATCTTTTTCAATAATTTAGTGACATTTTTGCATGGGAGTATAGTGATTTAAAAGGATTTGATCCCCATCTTGCTCAACATACTATTGAACTTGAGCCTAATGCCAAGCCTATCAGGCAGAAATAGAGGCCATTGAATCCTAATTTAGAGCCTCTTATGAAGAAAGAACTGAACAAACTGATTGAGAGTAGCATAATCTTTCCTATTAAGCATACCTCATGGGTTTCCAACCTTGTGCCAGTTAGGAAGAAAAATGGAGAGATAAGACTGTGTGTAGACTTTCATGACTTGAATAGAGCTTCCTTGAAAGACTGTCATCCTTTGCCTTCCATGGAATAGATACTTCAAGTAGTCTCAGGATCAGAGAGGTTTTCCTTACTAGATGGTTAGTTTGGTTACAATCAGATATTAGTGAAAGAGGAAGACCAATACAAAACATCCTTCACCACAAAATGGGGGACTATGGCCTACAGGAAGATTCCCTTCAGTTTGTCCAATGTTGGAGCAACCTTTCAAAAGGCTATGGATATGGCCTTTCAGGGGTTAATGTACAAGACTGTCTTAGTCTACCTTGATGACATTAATGTTTTCTCCAAAGAGGCTAAGGATCATCTAAACCACTTAAGGTAGATTTTTGAGAAATGTAGGGAGTTTGGGATATCACTTAATCCCAAAAAGTGTGTATTTGTTGTCCATGAGGGTAGATTTATTGGTTATGTGGTGTCAAAATAGGGTATCACCATTGACCCTGAAAGAATAAGTGCGATTTTGGCTCTCCCCTTACCAACACACAAGAAAGGTCTGCAGAGTTTCATTGGTAGAATCAACTTTGTCAGGAGATTTATCCCTGATATTGCTAATTTGTTAAGTCCACTAACTGACATGTTGAGAAAGAATGTGTCTTTTAGCTAGACTAGAGATGGAAAATGGAGTTTTGAGCTTATTAAAGAGGCATTGGCAGTTGCACCTACACTTTTGAATCCTGATTTTTCTAGAGATTTCATGTTGTACACTTATGGTAATGTTGACTCTGTTTCTACTATGTTGGTATAGCAGAATGATTCAAATTTGGAGTAGCCTTTAGCTTTTTTCAGTCAAGCATTGAAGGATTATGAGCTAAGGTATACCTTTGTAGAGAAACATGTGCTTTCTATTATAAGGAGTTTAAAGAAATTTAAACACATGTTAAATAATAAGATTAATCTAATGGTTGCTCATCTGAGTGTGAAGGAATTTCTGTTGAGTAAGGATCTCAGTGATAAGAGAGCTAGTTGGGTAACTAAGGTAATGGAATATGATGTGGACATTAAAGTTACCAAGCTAGTCAGGGGCAAAGGGTTGTGTGAACAACTTGCTAATGGTGTTATCAGCAAAGAAGAACATGAACAAGAAGCTGTTCTATCATTGCAAGATCATAAGCAAATAGCTGTTTCAGTTCCTGTTATTAGTTGGGTGTAAGAAATGGTTCATTTCTTGCAGACTGGTGAGTGTCCTCAGGGCTTGGATAGAGCCAAAAGAAGGTATTTTAGATTACAGTCTATACCTTATGTACTCATTCATGGCTTGCTTTTTAGGAAATATTTCAATGGAGTATTGCTAAGATGTATTGAACCTAACCAAGTTGAAAGAGTGTTGCATGAATTTCATGAGGGGTTAGCTGGAGGCCATTTTTCACCTAGAGCAATAGCTCTTAAGGTGATGAAGGGTGGCTATTATTAGCCTAGTTTGTTTAAGGATGCACACTTGTGGGTCAGAAAGTGCAAGGAATGTGCTTTGTTTGCTAGAAAGGAGAAGTTGGCAACCTTACCTTTGTAGCCAGTTTAAGTTGAACAATCCTTTATGAGGTGGGGTTAGACTTTATTGGAGTTATAAACCCTCCATCTAGTGCTGATCATAAGTGGGTTCTTACAGCCACTGATTATTTTACTAAGTGGACTAAAGCAGTCGCACTTAAAGAGGCCAATGAGTCTACTGTTTTGAATTTTGATGAAGAGATGTGTTAGATTTAGGGCAGACAACTGAGAGGGGGGGTGAATCAATTGTCAAAAACTTTCTTGCAATTTAATCACTTAATTCCTTTCCTTAATTCAGCAACATAATAATAAATCAATCATAGAAACTTAATGCAACAAATCAAGAGCAGAAACATATTAACACATATGACACCAAGATTTTGATGTGGAAAACCTAGTTAAGGGAAAAACCATGGGGTGACTAACCCAAGATTGTATTCTCTGTTAGAAGAATAGAAAGAACAAAATGGCACATGCCAGTTAGGGCTCACTGCCTGAGCACACTGCTCACAAGAGGCTCACTGCCTACAAGAGACACACTATCTATAGAATAATAAGTATCACATACTTGAACTAAAGAATAGCATCTTCACCATGCTTGAGTCAATTCCATTTAAGCCCAAAACTTCTACTCTGCCTTTCACTCTTCTCCTTTCTACCACACACTCATCTCCACATGACTACTTTGAAATGACTTTACAACTCCTTATTTATACAAGACATTGACTTAGGGATGATCATCCAAGTCGGCATACATTACATAGCAAATACAAAAATACAACATGACTAGTTACAAAAAGACTTCACGCGGATCAACACACTATCGGCCACACAGATCTAAGACTTCAATCTTCACTTAGGAACATGCCAATCTTCACATAACATCTTTAAGATCATCCGTAGGATGTGTAACTCATATGGTCATCTAGACTTAGGAAGAACACCATCATCCGGAAGTTATTCTTCAATTGCAAGCTCAAACTCCAATGTGGACCACCAACATGAACTAGAAACAATCCAAAGACCTCCACAAGCTTTCCTGAATCACCAGAAACATCCACACTACTTCTGCTTACTGAAATCATTCTTTCCTTCATTCGGAACCTCAAGAACATAGTCTGTCATCACTGTTATATTGGAATAGATGCTTGTGGACCTCCAGACCACTAACCAATTGAGTTGTCAATTCACATTGACTTCCTAAACACTCCACCAAATCCACAGAATGAGATATTTCATTTTTGGATCTCACCGGACCTATCTGTGTCACACTATCACCTTTGAACATCTGCCAGAACTGGTTTTACTTAAGTGGCCATAAATTCTTTAGATCTTCATGCGGACCTCTAAAATATTTATTGGATCATCTTAAGACACATATCTACAAACCCTTTGAAGTGCATCCTTTGATCTTCATCTTATTTAGGATCTTTAGCTCACTGTCTTCACTATTCTTCTCTGTTCCTGATTAGGACTAATTTTCTCAATATCCTTAGTACACAGCTCATCCAATCCTTATCATCAATGCAACAGGAGTATGTTGAAATCAATGACAACACCGGTTAGGCCCATACTTGCAAAAATCTCCCCCTTTGTCATTGATGCCAACATGTGATGTGAAAAACTATTTTGACCATCAAGACAAGAAATTTTTCTCACTGACCCAACTCTCCCTATCAACGACAACCATTCACATGTCTTCTCTTCCTTTACTGCTCCCCCTTTGATTAGAAACCACTTGTTTTTCACATGTCTTCTCTCCCCATTTGACATCAATGGCAAAGGGCACATACTTGCACCAATTTAGAATCATATCAGCTACTCCTCCTGAGTGGCAGATTTCAAAACATCAGTCTGGACCACAAGATATGACTGTGAGATCCACCTGACTGATGCACATCAGTGCACCTTAATTCAGAACTAGAGGGGTAATAACCCCTAACTTCTCCCTGAGATACTCAAAAGAATCCTTAGGAAGAGGTTTAGTAAAAATGTCTGCAATCTGATCCTTGGAAGGTACAAACTCCAATTTGACTTCATTCTTGTTCACTTGCTCTCCCAAAAAGTGAAACTTGATGGATATATGTTTAGTCTTTGAATGCAACACCAGATTCTTAGATATATTTATTGCACTTGAATTATCATAGAAGATTGTGATAGGCTCCTCATACTCCACTCTCATGTCTCTTAGCATTTGCTTCATCCACAAAACTTGAGTGCAACTACCTGTTGCTGCAATATATTCTGCTTCTGCAGTGGACAGAGATATTGCCTCTTATTTCTTGCTCAACCAAGAAACCAATCTCTTTCCCAAAAAGAATGCTCCACCACTGGTACTCTTCCAGTCATCCACATCTCCTACCCAATCCGCATCTGTATATGCATGAAGAGAGAAATCATGATCTCTAGGATACCATAGACCATACTCAACTGTCCCTTTTAGATATCTAAAAATTCTCTTGATTGCCATGACATGAGATTCTCTAGGATTAGATTGGAATCTAGCAACAAGACCAACATCATTCATAATGTCAGGTCTAGTTTGAGTGAGATACAACAATCCTCCAATCATTGGCCTGTACTTTTTCTGATCAACCTTGGGAGAATCATCATCTTTGCTCAACTTACATCCGGTTGCCATGGGAGTATTCATTGGCTTTGAGTCTTTCATCCCAAATATCTTCAACAATTCTTTCACATATTTGGTCCGAGAAATGAAGATTCCTTTCTTTGTTTGAGTGATTTGTAGACCCAAGAAGAAATTCATTTCCCCAAACATGGACATCTCAAATTCACTTTTCATTTGATTTGTAAAAGTCTTGCACATACTATCTCTTCCTCCAAAGATGATATAATCAACAAACAATTCAACAATCAAGATATTTTCAAGATCAATTTTGAAGTACAAATTACTATTAGTAGTACCTTTATTGAAACCAATCTTTAAAAGATGCTTATCCAATCTTTCATACCAGGCTCTTGGGGCTTGCTTAAGTCCATACAGATCTTTCTTCAACTTGCAGACCATATCACCATGATCAGACAATTGAAATCCATCTGGTTGCTCAATGTATACTTCTTCTTCCAAGTCACCATTCAGGAAGGCAGATTTGACATCCATCTGATATACTTTGAAATCCTTGAAGGCAACAAAATCAAGAAATAATCTGACTGCTTCAATTCTTTCCACCAAAGCAAAAGTTTCTTCAAAATCAATTCCTTCTACTTGGGAGTAACCCTTGCAGACCAATCTGGCTTTGTTTCTGATTACTTCACCGTCTTCATTCAGTTTATTCTGGAAGACCCATTTGGTTCCAATCACATTCTTATTTTTAGGTCTGGGAACAAGATCTGAAGTGTGATTTTTCTCAATTTGCATCAGCTCTTCCTCCATTGTTGCAGTCCAGTTTTCATCATTGCAAGCATCATTCATTGTCTTAGGTTCAATCTTTGAAATTAGACAATATTCTTCTGAATCTTGAGCAATCCTTCTTCTTGTTTGTACACCTTTGCTTTTATCACCTATGATTTGAACTTTAGAGTGATTCAGTCTTACATACCTGTGAACTTTGGAAGTTTCTTGCACTCCTGATTCTTGAACAGGTTCATTCAAACTTATCTCTTCTTCTTGATTTACCAGATCGATCTGGATCTAAATCTCAGAAGGGGCTTGGACTCCTTGGATCAAAACATCATTCTGATCAACTTCATCACATTCATAAAACCTTGAGGGTTTTTCAATCCCTTCATCAACCTTCACATTTGTACTTTCTATAATCTTCCTCAATCTCTTGTTATAACACTGGTATGCTTTGCTTTGAGTAGAATAACCCAAGAAAATTTCTTCATCACTTCTAGCATCAAATTTGCCTAAATCTTCATCTCTCTTAATGTAACATTTGCTACCAAAAACTCTAAAATACCTCATAGTGGGAGTGATGCCAAACCAAAGTTCATAAGGAGTCTTACCGGTATTACTTCTGATTTGTACTCGATTGAGAGTATAGACTGCAGTGCTTACAACTTCTCTCCAATAGATCTGAGGAATATTTTCTTCCATCATCATGGTTTTAGATGCTTCTTGGATGGTCTGGTTCTTTCTCTCCACTACTCCATTATGCTGTGGAGTCCTAGGAGCAGACAACTGTCTTTTTATTCCATGTTTCTCACAGAATTCTATGAACTCACCGGATGTGAATTCTCCACCTCTATCAGACCTTAGACATTTTAATTTTAATCCAGTTTCATTCTCTACCATAGCCTTGAATATTTTGAATTTCTCAAGAGCTTCTGATTTCGCTTTTAGAAAATTCACCCACATCATCCGGGAGTAGTCATCAATCAATAGCATGAAGTATCTATCACCTTGCACACTTCTGATTCTTGCTGGACCACATAAATCAGTATGAACTAGGTCCAATAATCTGGTAGAAGACTACTCCTTACTTTTGAATGTGACTCTGCTTTGCTTACCCAATTGACATTATTTGCACAAGCTATTAGTAGGTTTCATAAGTCTTGGAAGATCTCTTATAGCCTGAGTGTTGCTTATCTTGATGATATTATCAAAATTCACATAACACATTCTCCTATGCCACAACCAACTTTGATCAATTTGAACAAATAGACAATTTTTACCAGTACCAACCAAATGGAAGATATTACCTTTTGTTTGAGTACCGGATGCAATCTCTGTTCTAGAACTTTCAAAGATCTTGCATTTTCCATTCTTGAATCGGAGATCATAGCCTTTGTCCACCAACTGTCCAACACTGAGAAGATTGTGCTTCAGGCCTTCAACATACAGTACATTACTTATTTTTTTCTTTCCATCAAAAGAAATAGTTCCTCTACCTCTGATTTTGCCAGCAGAATTATCACCAAATTTTACCACTCCTCCTTCATACCTTTCCAAATCTATGAACTTATTTTTGTCACCTGTCATATGGTGAGAGCATCCACTGTCAATGACCCAATCATCCTTTTCTTCAACTTGGGCAGCCAGAGCTCTTTCCACAACTTTATGATTGATAGATTCAGAGGGCATTGGATCTTCTTACTTGATGGCGATAAACACCCAGTCACTTCTGGATTTGTTTCATGTTTTTGATTCATCATCTATTACTCCTTCATTGTCATCATCTTCATGAACATAGTAACAATTCTTTTGGAACCTTGATCTGTTAGGATTTGGCCTTGAAAATCTCTCCGGACACCTTGAGGCAAAATGACCAATCTTATTGTAGTTAAAACACTTAAAGGGTAATTTTCCCTCATACTTACCGGATCCTCTTTGTAGTCTTTTTGCAATAAGGGCTCCAAGTTAAGCAGCTTCTGCTTCATCTTCTTCCAGGTCTTTTCTTTCTTTTTCATACCATGATAGTTTCTTTGAAGAGTTCTCTCTTGGATCAAACTTTTGTTTTCCTTTAATAGAGGCACTAGCTTTAAATGTAGATTCAGTCTTGGGGGGGACATCTCCAAACTCAGTCAATTCAAATGCAGCCAATTTACCAACCAATTGATTTCTTGTGATACCTGAAATAGATCTAAATTCTTCAATAGTAGTGACCTTGTACTTGTAAGAATCAGGAAGGGATCTGAGAACTTTGCCAACAATCTCATCTTCATCCAAGACTTTGCCAGCACATCTAATACCACAAACAAGCTTATTTACTCTTGGCATAAATGTAGTGATATTTTCATCTTCTCTCATTTTCAGATTTTCAAATTTTCCTTTCAAGATTTGTAGCTTGGCACATTTAACATACTTGTCTCCTGCATGTAGATGTTCCAGTTTTTCCCAAATCTCAAAAGCAGTTTGTAGGTTAACAACATTTGTTAGCTCTGAATCAGACAAGGCACTTAGAAGAGCTTCTTTAGTCCGTAGATTGTTTTCAGCATCTCTGATTTCATCTACAGTTTTCGAACCATTCTGAGGAGGAGTATACTTCTTTGAAGCCATGATCCAATATTGCATTCCCATACATTGCAAGTGACATTCCATGTGACTTTTCCAAAGAGTGAAATTGGTTCCATCAAACCTTGGACTATCCTTCTTGTAGGATGACATCCTGGATCTCCTCAAGTAGTTAAGCTCTTTTAGAGGAACTTAGCTCTGATACCAATTATTAGATTTAGGGCAGACAATGGAGAGGGGGGGTGAATTAGTTGTCAAAAACTTTCTTGCAATTTAATCACTTAATTGCTTTCCTTAATTCAGCAGCATAATAATAAATCAATCATAGAAACTTAATGCAACAAATCAAGAGCAGAAACATATTAACACATATGACACCAAGATTTTGACGTGGAAAACCCGATTAAGGGAAAAACCATGGGGTGACTAACCCAATATTGTATTCTCTGTTAGAAGAATAGAAAGAACAAAATGGCACATGCCAATTAGGGCTCACTTCCTGAGCACACTGCTCACAAGAGGCTCACTGCCTACAAGAGACACATTGTCTACAGAATAATAAGTATCACATACTTGAACTGAAGAATAACATCTTCACCATGCTTGAGTCAGTTCCATTTAAGCCCAAAAATTCTGCTCTACCTTTCGCTCTTCTCCTTTATACCACACACTCGTCTCCACACGACTACTTTGAAGTGACTTTACAACTCGTTATTTATACAAGACATCGACTTAGGGATGATCATCCAAGTCGGCATACATTACAAAACAAATACACAAATACAACATGACTAGTTACAAAAAGACTTAACGCAGATCAACACACTATTGGCCACACAGATCTGAGACTTCAATCTTCACTTAGGAACACACCAATCTTCACATAACATCTTTAAGATCATCCGCAGGATGCGTAACTCATCTGGTTGGCCAGACTTAGGAAGAACACCATCATCCAGAAGTTATTCTTCAATTGCGAGCTCAAAATCCAATGCGGACCACCAACATGAACTGGAAACAATCCAAAGACTCCACAAGCTTTCCTGAATCACCAGAAACATCCACACTACTTCTGCTTACTAAAATCATTCTTTCCTTCATTCAGAACCTCAAGAACATAGTCTGTCATCACTGTCATATTGGAATAGATGCTTGTGGACCTCCAGACCACTAACCAATTGAGTTGTTTATTCACATTGACTTCCCAAACACTCCACCAAATCCACAAAACAAGATATTTCATTTCCGGATCTCACTGGACCTATCTGTGTCACACTGTCACCTCTAAACATCTGCCAGAACCAGTTTTAAATAAGTGGCCATAACTTCTTTAGATCTTCATGCGGACCTTTGAAATCTTTATTGGATCATATTAAGACACATATCTACAAACCCTTTGAAGCGCATCCTCTGATCTTCATCTTATCTAGGATCTTTAGCTCACTGTCTTCACTGTTCTTCTCTGTTCCTGATTAGGAGTAATTTTCTCAATATCCTCAGCACACAGCTCATCCAATCCTTATCATCAATGCAACAGGAGTATGTTGAAATCAATGACAACACCGGTTAGGCCCATACTTGTAACAAGATGGTTATAAGATTTAGAGTCCCTGAGTCTATTATTTCAGACAATGCCCTTGCCTTTGTTGGTTCCAGGATCTCAGATTGGGCTATAAGAAATGGAATTTATCTGAATACATCCTCCAATTACTATCCAGAAGGCAATGGCTAAGTGGAATCCACCAATAAGAACTTGATCAAAATTATCAAGAAGACCATGGAGGGTAACCAAAGAGCCTGGCATACACAATTAAAATCAGCATTATGGGCTGACAAAATTACTCCAAAATGGTGAACAGGGCATTCACCTTTCATGTTGGTGTATGGTAAGGAAGCAAGGCTTCCTATCACACTTGAGTTAGCAGCACTTGATTTAGTGAATCAGCTGGACATTCTAGGAGAAGGCCCTATGATAGTAAGGCTAGCTCAGCTAGTTGAGCTTCAAGAAACTAGGAATAATGCCATGAGAAACATAGAGAATTATCAAGCTCAAATGAAGAGGTCATTTGACAAAAAAATATCTCCAAGAATATTCTAGGAGGGTGACATAGTGCTAAAATGAGATGTATTCAAAAGCAAACCTGGAAAGCACTCTAAGTTTGATGTTTTTTGGAGTGGGCCCTATATTGTTTCAGAATGTAAACAACATAATGCCTTCCAGCTGTCTAGGCTGGATGGTAACATGGAGCTAATCCTAGTCAATGGGATTCACCTCAAGCATTGCTTCTGATGTATGATCTTACATGTTTGTACATATTTCCTAAAGTTTTTGATGTTAAATAAGTGTTGCTGCACAATAGATTAGATGTAATTTTTATTTCCCTAAGTGCGTTTCTGCACAATTATCTAGTTGTTGCTGGGTTTGGTTGTGCAGAAGTTGAAATTGTTGTAATGTACTATAGTTATATGAAGCAAGCAACCATCACATGAAACAGTGAATACATGTATTCACTATCACACATCATACATATCTCCCTCATAGAACTGTAATAAATTACAACAATTTGCTAAGGAGGTATTCTTGTTGATTATTCCCTTCTAGCCCATCAAGTAGATATATATCATTAATGACACTGATTTTTGTTGGTTCACTGTCACCAACCATACACATGCACTTAATTGATTAGAAGAGGTTGCAGTCTGAAGTGAGTTGCAGTGGTAGAAAGAAATGTTTTTTGAAGTTTTGTCAAGTATGAGTGACTCTATACCCAATAGATAGTTTTAGGCAGCTGGTCAGGGTACTTAGCAGGCAAGCACCATCCAGATGTCACCAGAAATGTTACCCATTTTTATTTTCTAGCTCAATCAAGTGGAGCTGGTTAAGTTTTATAGTTTTAAGGGGTGCATGTTTGTTATTAATGAGTGTTTTTCCAAGAGAAAAATGCCATAAAAGAACTTCAATTAAATGCAATTGTTTACAATCAAGAGAAACCATACAACATTGCATATTTTAAAAGGATTTTTCATTATTCATGAATGTCAAATGAAATGCTCCTACACAAGCCATAGGAGTAACTGAAATAGGCAACATAAAAGTAAATTTTACTTTTGAAAGAAAAGAAATGCATAGGAAAAGAAAGGGGACCCGTCATTGCTTGCGAATGACGAATCCCGTGGTCGAGCCGGCTGCTATCTTCCTCCATCCATTTGAGCTCCAACATACCTAGAAAATAGTTTTTGTTAATGCTCAAGGTACCAAGTCTTTTCATACACAATCAGAATTTCAAAAGTACCATTCACTTTTATGTAGCAGCTATATCAGTAATTAGATATCAACATAAGAGAGGTCAGAATGAGTAGACATAAGTGCTATACCAGAAAGAGATAGATCCATACAAGTAACCCCACATCATGAATCAAAGATATGTTTCATATGCTAACATGTTTACTTCCTGTGCAAGTATATAAGAGATCGGTTTGCTGATTCATCTTTTATTAAATGGCATGTGGAGAAAATGGGCTCCCATAAGGGTCGAGCCCAGCATGGTCGGAGTAATGACATTAATGCAGAGATATTTGATAGACCAAACATCATGATGTTTTCATCACATGCATGTTGCTACTATATCAGATGTATCGAGTACAAGAGAGAAGGTACAATCAAGTTGGAACAAATGCCATGTGCGACAGCCAAGTCAAACGCCATGTGTTACTATCATTAAGAGCCCATGATGCCATCAAAGAAGTAGAGGTTTCAATCATAGTAGGACAACATATACAAATGCAGTCAACATGATCATAAACAATTGAGGAACAACCCATAAGAATGGAACAACTGAGGGCATATTCTTGTTCATCTACAAGAGATTGAAGATAATTTGAAACTATAATAGTGTATTTCCTCTTTCACATATAGCTAAATCAAGACAATATGATTATGATCATATACGGAGCAGCAAAAGGCCACAGAACAACTCATTCTTGGACAGTTATAACTAATGAAGAATATTACTCAGAGATTAATGCCAAATGCCATGTATGGCTTTATGTGTTTAAAACAACAGACATTTATGTTCTACAGGAGATACAGAAGATCTGAAAACCATAAATGATGTTTTCAAAATGATGCAACCACATAAGAGAAAGTACAAGAACAACATATACAAAGTACAAACATGATACTTATCATTTTCTTTCTGTTATCTTCATTTAAATATAGGCCAAAGCACATACAAGGGCAATTGGAACAACATGAAGGAAATGTACAGAAGGAGATAATGTATTGGAACAACATTGAAATAGAGTAACTATTGCTATAGGATAGAAAGGCAGTATGACTTCATCATGAAATAAGTATGCCTTCTGTAGAGTGCCCTCTATACATGAAGTAAGTCACATAGAGAGATTTGCTATAGCATTGATATAATCTAGATACAAGTGCAAATCATGATTAGGTATAACTAATGTAATGGAGAAGGATTGAAACAACTTTCAAATGATCAAGTCATCACGATATATCCTTTATCCAAAAGAGAGTATAGATAAAAGGTCAAAGAGCATCGGGATTATAGAGGCTTTGAGGGAACTGATAACACACTATACAAGGAATATGCAATGGAAGGCACAACGATATCAATGTTATGCTACAGCTATAGGAGGTAGCTTATCCAACATTTGCCATGAGTCATCAAAGGTACCAGTGGACTATAGAAAGTCATGTCAGATTTATCTACAGGAAGTGCAAAAGGAGATCACATGGATGTCATCACTACAGAGTGCAATTGGAAGAACAAAATGAATCATAATCTCCCTCTAATGATGCCATATCCCATATTATCTTGCAATCAGAAGGACAAATGAATTGTGGATAGCAGAGGTGCTTTGTTTCTACAATGAAATCAAATGGACTATGAAAGGTGTTATTTTGGATCAACAGGATAAGAGGATGCAACAGATGCAGCAAGGTGTATGTGTTTTTATTTATGCATGATGTGTGATCATATCATTAATTGTCAAAGGATCAATATGTGGGTAGTCATGTCATAATCAGCCATAGGGGCTTCACATTCAAAGGATTGAAGCAATGTATCTTAGAGCATTACAAGTTTAAACATCAATTGTTACAGTAATGTAAGTATGACATCATGTAATCATGGCTTCATACACAAAGAGTATAGATACAGGATTTACAAATGAGGATTGTGTCTTTTGCATTATACATTTGAGATAGTAAGGTCAGATAGCTGTAAAGATTTTGTCAAAAACTCAACAATGCTTCTAGTCATCAGCATTAACCTCTTTCATAGAAAGGATCTTAAAGTGCATAAATTTTGTTTGCAATGGAAATTTGATGTCATATACATGCTACAGATGCATAAAGATGCATGGTAAGAACAACCATGCTTTTAAAGAGCTGATATCAGTTGCATAGTGGTGACATGGAGCTCAAGAACAAAAGAGAGGCAAAACTTACAGAAGGTTTAAAGTTTTATAGGGAAAGAAAATATGAATCAACGCTAGAGAAGTTTGAGTCTATTTTAGGAGCAAAGCTTGAACCGAAGGAAGTTGCTGTGATTAGTTACAATATTGTATGCTGTTATTCCCAACTAAATCAGTTAGAAGCAGGTCTTTCAGCCCTTGAAGATACAACGGAGGCAGGATACAAAGACTATAAAACTATTCGCATAGATCCTGATTTAGCAAATTTGAGATCTTCAGAACAGTTCAAACCTTTACCATTTTTTAAAATAATAGGCTCATATACAGAGAAATATAGAGCTTTCGTGTTGTGAAAACACTCAGAAAAGGTGTAATGTACCAAATATGGAGCGGCCAAAGCAAGTTTTAATTCATTTTCCTCACAATGGAGTTAAACCCATTTGGGGTTTTGAGAAAAAAAATGCAGATACAGAGGAAAATTGAAAGTATTTTAGCTCATACAAATGAAAAATGCTCAAGAAGGTGTGTATGCATGGCCATGGCCTCTAGTGCCAGATTGAGCCTCATGCTACAGAAAATGAAGAAAATTTGTAGATACAAATAAAATGAAGATTTTTGAATTCATAATGCTTAGAAAGTTTGGCTCAAAGTCGCGACCTCTGGAGAGTGAAATACACAGTGGAAAAATCAAGAAAACAAAGGGAGATCGACAAGTAAAAGACTCACCTTATTTTCCTATCGAATGCTTGTGTCAAAATCACAAGGTTCTCCTTCAATCGACCTCCATGGCGGCCAGAGAGAGTGTGTCAACTAGGAACAAACAAAGACAAATGCAAGAATGTGTTGACAGAGAGAAACAAGAGGAAATGCAGTAAACCCGACCAAGGGTCGTGACTTAGGGCCAATTTTTACCTCCAAAATGAAAGAAACAGATCAAACTTTTGATAGAGATTGTTTTTGCCTTCCATTTTTAGTCTGGAGTCATCAAATCCCTTAGAAAATGCATGGAAAATCCTCAGAAATAGCAGAAAATGATGAAGCTTCACTTCAAACCCTTCCTCTTGATTAAAGTAGATTGTCATTGATGTTGAAGTTGAATGGATTTGAAGATCAAAGACATGGAAGCAATTTTTGAAGAAAAATTCCAAAGAGAAATTGAATTCATTGAAGATATTTTTTTTGAGGGCAAATTATGAGATCAAATTGATGAAGACTGTTTATTTGATTGATTTTATTTTCTTTGCACATGAAGATGAAAATGTTTTTGCAAATTGGAGTTTGCAGAGGATTTTGTAAAGAAAGACAAAATATGAAGGGTCATTTGGGAACAAAGATTTTCAGATTGAAAGAGAAGATGAATGCAAAGAGGAAAATGAAAAGACTTAAGAAGATGAATATGGAGAGGAGAGGAATTCCAAGAGATTTTTTATTTATAATTTTATTGCAGGTGCACTATGGGATTATGGGATTATAGGAATATGTCAAGACATACAATCTTTATATAATGGTTTTTACAAATGTATTGAATATGGATTTTTGTGTGTATGAATTGAAGACATCTTTGAAAAGATACAGAGAATGACAAAGTTATCAAATGTTTATTGAAGAGTGAAAATAGAGCTGAAGAGAGTTGATGTGAAGACCATTATGCTGAAATATAATCTCCTTGTTGCAACATATTTTTAGATTGAACCAGTGAATTGTTATGCAGAGATAAGGTGAATTGTTATGTAGGGTGAATGAATTGTGAATTGAATGAATATAGATAATGAGACTTGTATGCAGATTGGTTTGAGTGTGCTCAGAGATGACAGGTCGTGAATGGTGCAAATCAGATTGAGAAGCAATCATGTCTTGCACATTATTTTGATGAGGACAATTGAATTGGTCAGTGAGACCTTCCTATGCCAGTGAGGCTTGTGGTCAGTGAGACCTTCCTGTGCCAGTGAGGCTTGTGGTTAGTGAGACCTTTGTATATGTCAGTGAGACATTTGTAAACTTGAAGTTTTTCATTTAAGCCAGTGAGGCAGTTTGAGTGGTTTTTCTACCCCTGGAGTGTTTTCCACTCGGTATATCTTTGAGTTAAAATTCTTGTGTTGTTTCTCTGCATTAATAATTGGTGTTTGACAATTTGATGATTGTGAAGTTAATATTTGATCTCAGTTCATAATAAAGTTCATTGATAATTTGTAAAAGGTGAGAAAATTGAATTATTATATTAATACTAATTCACCCCCCCTCTTAGTGTTAATTGTACTCCTACACCTCTATGGCGGTGGGTCTAGCATAACAACAAACAAAGAACAAAATCAAATGATGTTTAGCATTTCTTCATCTCCTTTTGGTCAAATGCCTATGCCATTCAATGAGATTATTTCCTCATTTTTGACTTTCTTTTGTGCATTATTATCCCTTTTTACTATCATGGTAAAGACTCCACAAGGTGTGTTGACTTGATTATGCAAGTGAGCTCGTGGGGCTATCAATATTTACTTGATTTTTTGTCTAAGGTTGAAAATGTTCAAAGTCAAAAGGGGATAATGATGCGTAAGGAGCATTGCAATGCACACAGGAAATCATAAGGGTCCTTTATAATGTATTACATTAGACCTTCAAGGCATGATGATGTATGTGTAGAAATGTATGAATGTCTAGGAGTTACAAGGTGTTTTGATATAGCAATGTAATGTGTGAAATGATGCAAGCGTATGGTAGGTGTGTTGAATGGAGAGATCTTATTTGTGTATGGGAGATATAAGGGGTTCTCTATCTTGATTTTGTATAATCTAGAAATAGATTAAAGATTGTAAACAAATAGTAAAGTAATGAATTATAATTACTTTATTACTTGTCATAAAATGAAAGAAACGATGATAGGCAAATCCATAACACGTAACAAAGTAAGTCTCGTCGATTACTTTATCATTTTTTCACAATGTTTTATTTATCTCCAAGCCATGCAAAATCAGGAGATTGAATATTAATGTCCTAGTGCCATTATTTTCTACATAGGTTTGTAATAAATTAAATGTAAAGCATTTGACTAAGTGATGCAATTATAAGTCACTTAGTTTAAATGTTATTTTTTGAAAAGGAAGGATATTTATGTCATTTATTGCATAAGGAGTATAAGACTGAAATTTATGAGGAGAGGCCAAGTAGGTTAGAGGAGGTTGAAAATGTGGAGAGCATTTAAGGGGATATTTTGGCTCAGTTGAAAAGTTTTAATGCATTTTTAAGAGCTTTTATGATGGTGATGACATGCCTTGACCTTTTCTTCATTGGGAACTCATTTTGGAGGGCTTTAGATAGATATTTTGAGGGCTTTTATGAGGTGCACGAAAATGGAGGTTTCTTGTCCTTATCTTGTTATAGCAGTTTGGAGAGTATATAGTCATTCATTTGACTCTTTTGTAGGGAGTTCTGATCATGCAATTTCTGGAGTTAGTGATTTTCTGTAGTCCTTACTCAGTTTTGAGCATGTTTTGTAACTCTTTTGGGATATGAAATATAGAAAAGACCTTGGATACCATTGGTTATGATTTTTTGCCTTCTTATTCTTGCAGTATTGTGTATCATCAAGTGAGTGATCAAGTCATTTGTGAGGTAGTTTTATTTCCTTGTGACTTTTTCTCATGTTTCAATACCTTTTCTGCATAAAAGTATGTTTATGCAGGTTACAAACTGTGTCTTAAAGATGCATGTGGCTTTTTAACTGTGAAGTTATCTTCCTTTTAAAGGTTAATGCATTTAGGCCTTTTTGTGAAGTATTTATGCAAAACATGTAGTAATAGGTTGTGCAAATTTAGTTTCTGTTATCTGTAACCAAGTATATAAATCTGAGTTTTCATAAACCATATCAGTTTGGTGTATCAACCTTTCTTTATTTTCTAATTTTCTTTTCATTTTTGAAGCATTCCTTTTTCCCTTTTCCTCTGCAAATCCAATAGTTTCTAGGTGATAACTAGCTAGGAAGCTAGACTTCTCTGGAAGTTCTTTCCATCATAGGTGACCCACAGGCCTGGAAAGATCCCATGTTTCTCCAGAATGCTAAGTTCTGCAACTTAACAAGGGTACAGTTTTGAGAGACAACGGTAAGCCTTCCTTTGCACAACAAATTAAGATAAGTACTTTGGTAAAATAAATAAATAAATCCATTTCATTGGTTTTACTATGTCTCTGGAAATCTTTAGGGATGCTCCATAAATTATTTTGTGATTATGTAGTTTTCCTCCGGAAGCACCATTCTAATAATGCTTTAGAAGTTGTTTGTATCTTTACAGGTTCCTTGTTCCAGGAGCATCCTTTTCAAGGATGCTTTGGAACCCTTGTTCATGTTCTGTGTTCTGGGAGCATCATTTTCAATGATGCTACGAAACCCTTCTTTGTGTTCCATGTTTTGTGAGCATCCTTTTCAATGATGCTCTAGAACCCTTGTTTGTGTTTCATGTTCCAAGAGCATCTTTTTCAATATTGCTTTGAAACCCTTGTTTGTGTTTTGTGTTCCGAGAGTATCTTTTTCAACATTGCTCTTGAACCCCTGTTCGTGTTCATGCTCCTGATGCATCCTTTCAACGATGCTCTAGAACCTTTGTTCATGCTTTGGATGCATCCTTTCAATGATGCTCTTGAACCTTTGTTCATGCTTCAGATGCATCCTTTCAATGATGCTCTAGAACCTTTGTTTGTGTTCCAGATGCATCTTTTCAATGATGCTCTGGAACCTTTGTTTGTGCTCCGATTGCATCCTTTCAACAATGCTCTAAAAAAGTTGTTCATGTCCTAGCTGCATCCTTTCAACAATGCTTTGAAATCTTTGTTTGTGCTCTAGATGCATCCTTTCAACGATGCTCTAGAACCCTTTTTCGCATTCCTTGTTTTGAAAGCATCTTTTCAACGATGCTTCAAAACCTTGGTCCAAAATCCATAACCTCACTTGTGTTAGTCCAGTAATGATTTATGTTATTTTTGAAATTGTCCATAATAAATGTGACTTCATGGGAAAGTCATTTTAGACTAGATGCCTTCAAAGTATGTGCCACCATCATTAAATAAGTCATCTTTATTCTATTTTTTGCTGCCACCATTTAATAATTGTTCCTTACACTTCAGGGCACCATTATGACATAAAATGCCATGTTCGCATTAATTTTACCAAAGTATAGCCTTGCATACACACATCACAACATGCCACATATTTAATAGTTTGAGAATTTCAATGACGTTAGAAAGAAAAAAAAGATATGTACATTATTTTTTTAGAGAAGTAATAATTATATTGTATAAATCAAAGAACTGGCATGATTTCAACTTCTTCCTAATTGTAATCTCATAATGTCATTTACTCTCATTACGAGGGTAATTAATGCAAGGTGTTCAAAAAATCATTCAGTTGCTCTTCTCTTTTTAAATCCATTTCATTTCTCTGTCGTCACTCAATAGTTTCTATACTTGTAACTCAACAAACTTGTCAAACAAATTTTCCTTATCAATCAAGTATCAGTTCTTCCTCAACTTATTAACAAATCATTATGGGGGTAAAAAGAAAAGCAGAGCTAGATTTAGTGGAAAAGTTGTTGGTAATTTAGAATGTTGTGGGGGTTTTTGAAGCTACAGGGTGGCTGGATTTTCTCAAGAAATTCAAGTGGCATTGCATAAAATTATTGGAAGATTTTGTACATAACTTTATTGAAGACCATGTAATTGTCTGGGGAAAGAAAATTAGGGTTAGTATACAAATCCTTTCTCAAATTACTAGTATTCTAGAGGGAATAATTTTATCTCAGGAAAGATACTCTACTTATAATGAAATGATTAGTAATTTTGTTTAGCCAGGGGAACCTCTTCCTCAAATAGTAATAGAAAAAAGGGGTGAAAATAAAGGAATCAATAGAAAAACCCTAATTGAACCATGGTGGACTGCAATGGCCTAGGTGATGAAATTCATCAATTGTGAGGGTCAGTATGGTACTATAGTTGGACTGACATTTTATATGTGAACCCATCTACGCCATGGGACAACAAAAGCTGAGATGAAAATAAATCCTCTTTCTTATTTGTTCCATTCTTTGGAAAGCATGATATAAAAATACAAGATAGGAAATGGCCCCTTGAAACATCATGGTTTGATTACCATGATATGTAAACACCAAATCCTAAAATGACATAAAACAAATAAGAAATGGAATAAGTTTTTTAAAAAATTTGGAAGCCAAAATCTTGAAAAGAATTTTGAAACAAGGGTACCCTCAGGTGTGGCAACCATAGCTCTGAAAGGAGTTTCTCTTGAACCTCTCCAGGAATAGGGAATTCCAGAGTCTACGAAACCCCAAGAAGAACAAAAAAATATGAAGACCCAAAATTCTCCTAGGGAATAGGGGATTCTGGAGCCACACCCTTCTCAATCCTTAGAAGCACCACTAAAAGCTCAAGAACCATTAGAGGAGACTCCAAAAGAGATAGAAATAGTTGAAATTATTGTCTCTGATGAGGATAGGGAAATGAGGCCATCAATCACTAGGAAGCAAAGGTCAATGCGCAAATTGTAAAGACCTCCTCCCCTCCATAGAAGTAAATGCTTAGGCTATAGATACTAATTCCATTGATATTTTTGATCACACACCAACTCCAAAAGGAAGCAAACAAAGTAAACATTCTATTGCAACAGAGGCCCCTGTAATTCAAGAAAACCCCCTGTAATTCAAGAAAACCCAATAGAGGCATCACCATAGAGATCAGTCTCTCCTTCAAGAGATGTAATGGACACTAAGAGAATACCTGTGGAAATAGGACAAATATTTGTGCAAGAAACTATGGTTCAAAGAAATGAAATGGAAGCTCCTATACAAACTAAGCAAAGACTTTCAAAGGACACTGTAATGAATGAAGCAATGAGAAAAACTCTAGATATAGGAATCCATGGAACCCTTGTAGAAAAAGAATAACCTTCTCAGGTGACGCTTTCGTCTTTCATGGAGACACCCCTAAGGTTGTAGTAGAAACCTATCAAAACCCTAGGGAAACCCTGGTTGTAGAAGAAGAAACAGAGCACACATTTTAAGGGAACTCAAATTATTCCAAAATTACATATGTTGCCTGATACTAGAGCCCATTCAGAGGAACATGCATCTCCAAAAATACACTAGTTTTCAGGCAAGGAAAAGCATAATGATGTATAGAAACCCAAGACAATATAGATCAAACAACTAAATTGTTTCAGGAAAAACAAAAAATTGTGCAATTGGAATGGGTGGTCTCTCATAATGATCGACTCATTCTGCATCAAACACAGATAATTTTTCAATAGGAACAAATAAGTTTGGGATAGAAACAACATATTGAGGAATTGAAAGCATTACTTCAAGAAAGATATAATGAAATTAGATGTCTCCAAGAACAAATGAATCAGTCATTGGTGCAAATAGTGGAAAACACATAATTGTAGAGTAATTTGAATAAACAAATTAAAAATTTAACAAACAATTTTATAGATTTCTTAGCAACATTCATAGAAAAACAAAAAAAGGATCAAGAAGAATTAAGAATTATAATCAACCAAACTATAGAAATGGAAGAAGAATTAAGAGAACTCCAAGCCAAACCAATCATGAAAGAAAAAGAGGTTCAAATTGAATCTACCAAAATGGAGTGGTTTCAGGTTCATATTCCCATTTTATTACAAACATGGATATCACATTGTCATTTCCTAAGGCAAGCAGGGGCTGAGAATAGTAGTCTAAAAATAGATACTATGATGCTGCGGAGGGAATATGACCAATTATATGAGGCAAATAATGAGGCCTGTAAAATTGGCGAATTACTTTTGTCTTGTAGAAGGCCATAAAGATTGTATAGTATGTTTCGAAATGAAAAAGCCTTAAGGTGGAAGCTATTAAGGATTCATTGTAATCTTTCTCATGATCCAGATGATAAAGAATTCATAGAAACATTTAAAATAGTCCCTCCTGAGCAATACAGTATATTGTGTGAATTCTTTACACACAATCTACTGCTTGAGAAACATACGTATTTTTACATTAATTTGTTTGTAGGTGAAGTACATCTAAGGTAATTTATTTCTACTTTATAGAATCAAATAAATTGGTAGAACATGACTAGAGAATACTATCAGGTAGAAAAGACCATTGGCTTGTTGATGAGACACCATCATAATAAACACTTTGCATTCTGAAAAAAATTCAGAAGAATAAGTAAGTTTGAAGTAATGCAACAAAAATATAGTGATAGCCTCAAACTCTGTTACAAAACTTTTCAAGCTATTGATCCTGAATTACTTGGTAGAGCTGTTGTAGTGTGTGAAGGTAGGTACACCCCCTTACCTGTATATCTAAAGAGGAGAAATTATGTCCCCCTCTAATCTTAAATGGTCATTCAAGAGGGCATAAGGGTTGGTAGAAATGATGAAAGAACTATGCACAAAGTGGATTGGAATGAGGTTCAAACCACCACTTTTACTTTAGCAAACTCCTCCAATGCATGTAACTTCAGATGAATTTTAGTGGGAATATCAAAGATAGAGTATTAAGATAAGAATGGGTAAAGGATTTATTTGTGATCCTGGAATATTAGACCCTTCAGAAGATTTTGTATATGATAATAGTGCATTTTTTGAAGAGCATAACAAGAAAAGGGAAGCATAGAAGCAAAATAAACCAAGCAGACCGTCACAACAAAGAGCAGGAGGATCTTCTTGATCTTAGGAGGGGAAGAGTGTGATGAGGTAAAAATAAACCTCATCATATTTCAGCCAAATTGCCTTCTTCTTACAACCCAATTGAACCTACCATGCCAATATCATTTGATTTTATGATGAATTATTATTTATTTATTTAAAAATAATGTATAATCCTTTACTTTCTATTCTGGATGAATTGAACTCTTTGACCAATGGTTGTGGGTGTAAAAAGATCTATTTTTGATAAACATGGCTTTACAACTGTTGGAATTAGGCCAGACAACTAAGAGGGGGGGTGAATCAGTTGTCCCAAAAACTTTAACACTTGCAACAATTAATTCTTCTTTTCCACTTAAAACAAATTAATGATGTAAACATTAAAGCATGAATTAACAACATGAGCAGAAACAAATGAACACACTTGACACCAAGACTTTTAATGTGGAAACCTGGTTAAGGGAAAACCACGGTGGGGGTTAACCCACAAGATTTGTACCTTGTTAAAAGTACTTGAAAGAAAATGGGAAGGCACTTGCCTTCGGGCACACTGCCCAGAGCTCACTGCTCAAAGAGGCTCATTGCCTACAAGAATTTATGTTTAATACAGAAAGATTTAATTGAGAAATAACATCTTCATCATGCCTGGTTTAGTCTCATTAAAAGCTCACAAAACTTCTGCTCTGCCCCAAACACTTCTTCACTATCTCTTCATCCTTTGCTGCTCTTGTTCTTCTGCTTCTCCTCTTCTCTACTATGCTTCTGAACCTTTCTTAGGATTTTATCATTTTTGCACATGGATGATTTTCCACAACTCAACAACACTCCTTTATATGCTCCATCAACCTTGGAATAAACATCAAGGTCGACACTACAAGCATCTGACTTAACGTGAATCACTAGGCTGTTGGCCAAGCATAAATGGGACTCAAATCTTCCTTGATCAACATGCTACACTCCATAGTATTGCTCTTAGATCATCTACAACATGCTTGAATCAACTGGTCGGCCATGACTGGGAAGAACAGCAATACCAAAGAAGAGATATTTAACAACACACTCAATCTTCAATGCAGACCTCCAACACAGAAGGCACACAATCCAAAGACCTCCATAAGCTCATTAATTTAGAAATAGCATCCGCACTACTCCAAATCAATGGAATCACTTGCATCTTCATCTGGTACCTTAAGAACACTGTCTACCATGACTGTCACACTAGAAAGATTGCTTGTGGACCTCCAAACCATGAACCATTTGAGTTGATGACACACACTGACTTCCCAAAACATGCTCTAGATCCACAGATCATAGTGTTTCATTTGCGGAGCAATCTGGACCAATTTCCTATCACTCTGTCTCTTCTGAACACTGCAAAACCTGGTTCCACTCATATGGCCATAACTTCTTCAAATCTTTATGCGGACCTCTCAAATCTTAACTGGAGCTACTTCAGATAATACTCTACATAGCCATTTGGTCCACGTACTTAGATCTTCATCAATTTTCTCAATATCCTTAACATTTCAGTCTTCTAACCAATCAATAAAGTAGGATACAGTTGACATCAATGGCAACAAGGATATGTTGACATCAATGACAACACCACTTAGGCACCTATTTGCAATAATCTCCCCCTTTGTCATTGATGGCAACATATGATGTGAAAAACTAATTTAATCATCAAGACAAGAACTTCTCCCTCTTTCTTCTATCACACTTGCAACCATTTTTCTTTACAACTCCCCCTTTTATTAGCAACTAGTTTTTCACATGATTTATCTCCCCCTTTGACATCAATGGCAAAGGGCACTTATTTGCAATCTTTTCTCCCCAATTTTGTTTCAGATTGATCTCCAAAAATTGCATACTGACAACTTCCCCTGAGTAGTACCTCCTTAACATCAATCTGAATCATAAGATATGACTATGAATTCCATTGGATTGATGCACCCTAGTGCATCTTAGTTCTGATCAGGAGGGGTAATAACCCCTAACTTCTCTCTAAGATACTCAAAAGTATCCTTGGGTAGAGGCTTAGTGAAAATATCCACAATCTGATTCTTTGAAGAAACAAACTCCAATCTGACTTCATTCTCATTAACCTTCTCTCTCAAGAAGTGAAACTTGATTGATATATGCTATGTCTTTGAATGCAACACTGGATTCTTTGAGATGCTTATTGCACTTGAATTATCACAGAAGATTGTAACAAGCTCCTCAAACACAATTCTGATGTCTTTCAACATTTGCTTCATCCACAAAACTTGAGTACAATTGTTTGCTGCTGCTATATATTCTACCTCTGTAGTAGACAAAGATATTGCCTCTTGCTTTTTGCTTATCCAAGAAACCAATCTCCTCCCCAAAAAGAATCCACCACCACTAGTACTTTTCCTGTCATCCACATCTCATGTCCAATTAGCATCTGTGTATGCATGAAGAGTGAAGTTATTATCCTTTGGATACCGTAAGCCATAATCAAGTGTCCCTTTGAGATAACTAAAAATTCTTTTGACTACTACAACATGGGATTCACTAGGATCAACTTGAAATCTAGCAACAAGTCCAACTGCATTCATGATATCAGGTCTAGTCAGAGTTAGATAGAGTAGTCCTCCAATCATTGATCTATACCTTTTCTGATTTGCCTTAGGGGAGTCATCATCTTTACTCAACTTGCATCCGGTTACCATGGGTGTACCCACAGGTTTTGAATTTTCCATTCCAAACTTTTTCAACAATTCTCACATACTTAGATTGAGATATGAAGATACCTTTATCCGACTGAATGATTTGCAGACCTAAGAAGAAATTCATTTCACCAAACATGGACATCTCAAATTCACTCTGCATCTGATCAGCAAATGTTTTGTACATACTCTCATTTCCACCAAAAATGATATCATCAACAAATACCTCAATAATCAAAATGTGCTCATGATCAATCTTGAAGTAAAGATTATTGTCAGCAGTGCCTTTGCTATATCCTAGCTTTAGCAGATACTTATCTAATCTTGCATACTAGGCTCTTGGGGCTTGTTTGAGTCCATACAATGCTTTCCTCAACCTACAGACCATTACTCTCTGATCAGACAACTGAAATCCTTCCGGTTTCTCATTGTAGACTTCTTCCAATTCTCCATTCAGGAATGCTGACTTGACATCCATCTGATAGACCTTGACATCTTTAAAAGTAGCAAATGCAAGAAATAATCTGACTGCTTCTATTCTTGCCACCGGAGCAAAAGTTTCTTCAAAATCAATTCCTTCCACTTGAAAATATTCTTTGCATACCAGTCTTGTTTTGTTTCTTACAACTTCACCATCTTCATTTAGTTTATTTTGGAAGACCCATTTAGTTCCAATCATATTTTTGTCTTCAGGTCTAGGAACAAGATCCCAAGTATGATTATTTTCAATTTGCATTAATTCTTCTTCCATGGCTTTTACCCAATTTTCATCAATGCAAGCTTCACTTACTAATTTTGGTTCAATCTCTGAAATCAAACAAATCTCCTCTTGATCTTCAACAATTCTTCTTCTAGTTTGAACACCTTTATTTTTATCTCCTATGATCTAATCTTCCGAATGATTCAACCTTACATACCTAGGTGTTTTGGGATTTGCTTGAACTTTTGATTCTTGAGTTTGTTCCTCAACATCTGTACTAACTTCTTGAGTTACTGGATATTCTGGATCAATCTAGATCTGAGTCTGAGTTTGAGCTTTCCTTCCTTGACTTTGACTTTCATCTTTATCATCTGAATCATATCCCCAAGACTTGAAATATCTCTCTTTGCTCTCATCAACTTTGACATTAGCACTTTCAACAGTCTTTTTCAATCTCTTGTTAAAGCACCGTTATGCCTTGCTTTGAGTAGAGTAACCTAGAAATATTCTTTCATCACATCTTGCATCAAACTTCCCTAGATCCTCATCTCTTCTGATATAGCATTTACTACCAAAAAATCTAAAATATTTCATAGTAGGAGGATGACCAAACAATAATTCATAGGGTGTCTTACCAGAATTACCTTTGATTTGTACCTGGTTAAGAGTGTAGACAGAAGTACTCATAGCTTCTCTCCAATAGACTTGTGGAACATTTGCTTCCATCATCATGGTCCTAGAAGCTTCTTAAATGGTCCGGTTCTTCTTTCCACAACTCCATTTTGTTGAGGAGTCCTAGGAGCAGATAACTATCTTTTTATTCCATGCTTTTCATAGAATGTATCAAACTCACCGGAGGTAAACTCTCCACCTCTGTCAAATCTTAGACACTTTATTTTCTCACCAATCTCATTTTCCACTATAACCTTGAACACTTTGAACTTGTCAAGAACTTCTGATTTTTCTTTCAAGAAGGTCACCCACATCATCCGGGAGTAATCATCAATCAACAACATAAAATATCTATCTCCTTGCATACTCCTAATTCTAGCAGGACCACATAGATTAGTATGCACAAGTTCCAACCGTCCACTTGAAAATTGTTCTTTACTCTTGAATGAAGTTTTGTTCTTTTTACCCAATTGACATTCTCTACACATACTATCAGCAGGTTTCACAAGTTTTGGAAGATCTCTCACAGACTGAGTAGAACTTATCTTGACAATGTTATCAAAATTCACATGACACATTCTCCTATGCCATAACCAACTTTGATCAATCTGAGCAATCAAACAACTTTTGCCAGAACTACTTAAATGAAAGATGTTACCTCTAGCCTAAGTACTAGATGCAATTTTAGTTCCAGAACTTTCCAAGATTCTGCATTTTCCATCCTTGAATTAGAGATCATAACCCTTGTCAACCAACTATCCAACACTAAGAAGATTATGCTTCAATCCTTCCACATATAGAACATCATTAGTGTTATTCTTACCATCAAAAGAGATGGATCCTTTGCCACAGATTCTACCAGCTGAGTTGTCTCCAAATTTCACAATTCCACCTTCGTATTTTTCAAAGCTTACAAACTTACTTTTATTAGCCATCATATGATGAGAACAACCACTGTCAATCACCCATTCATCTTTTTCTACAACTTGAGTAGCCAAGGCACTTTCCACATTTGCACAACTAGCAGATTCAGTAGGTACCTAATCTTTTTCTTTGATAGCAATGAACACCCAGTCACTTTTAGTGGAACCTCCATGATCAAATTCATCATCTGTGACTCCTTCACCAGCTTCTTGGACATAGTAGCATTTCTGCTGAATTCTAGGTCGGTTAGGGTTTGGATTTGAAAACCTCTTCAGACATCTTGAGGCAAAATGACCAATCTTATTACAAGAAAAACATTTGAAAGGCAACTTTCCTTCATACTTACCAGATCCTCTTGGCAATCTTTTGGCAATAAGAGCTTCAAGTTCTACGTTCTCAATTTCATCATCTTCAAGATCATTCCTTGCCTTCTCAAATCTATTTGATCTTCCTGAAGAGCTTTCACTCGGATCATATCTTTGTTTTCCATATACACTAGCCTTAAATGCAGATTCAGACTTAGGAAGAGAATCACCAAACTCACTCATTTCAAATGCAAAAATCTTAGCAACTAACTGATCCCTTGTAACAGTTGTCACAGTCCTGATCTCTTCAATTGCAACAACTTTATGTTTGTATGCCACAGGTAAGGATCTAAGTACTTTGGTAACAATCTCTGATTCTTCCAATACTCCACCAACATTCCTGATACCGGTCACAAGTTCATTCACTTTCTGCATGTAGGAAGTAATGTTTTCATCTTCACTCGTCATCAACCTTTTGTATTTACCCTTCAGGCTTTGTAGCTTGGCACATTTGACATATTTGTCACCTTCGTACAGATTTTCCAA